>CM067170.1:4577534-4767765 GCA_034093135.1 Erigeron breviscapus | reverse complement strand
CTAGGAAAACAATGTGGCCTACTTTGACTCTAATGTTTTCAGCAATCCCCATGGGATACTGAAATGAATGGTCAGCTAATCTTATACTCATGCGAGTCGGGCGAAGGATTCCTAAAGACAACTTACTCCAAACCGAATAAGGCATCAAATTAATGCTAGCACCTAAATCAGCTAAAGCCTTACAAATAATGGTTCTAATAGAGCAAGTAATAAGAAAACTCCCTGGGTCTTCAAGCTTAGGTGGATTGCGGTTCTGCAAGATAGCAGAACACTCGGTATTGAGAAAAGTAGCTTTGGCCTCCTCCATCTTTCCTTTGTCCGTCACAAGTTCCTTAATGAACTTGGCATAATGAGGCATCCCCTGTATCAAATCAACTAAAGGCACATTAATATGAACATTTGAAATCATTTGAACAAACTTGTTATATTGTTCCTTTAGCTTTGCCTTCCTGAACCGTTGTGGAAATGGAACTTTTGGTTTATAAGCTTTAACCTCGGTTTCCACAACCGGTTTTGGTGGAGTGACCGGAGTCTTCTCGGTTGGATTCTCTTCCATCTCAATCTCCTCATCAACCTCATCATCATTACCTGAATCCTGTACATCTAAAACAACAACATTAGGCATAGTAGGAGGGTCATAAGATTTACCTGTACGAGTGGTGATGGCCTTGGCTTCCTCATTACGGGATTGAGGTGGAGTGTACTTCTGCCCCGCATTTTGTCCCTGATTCGGCCCCATGCTAAATTGAGGCCTAGGATTCTGTTGAGTATTGCTAGGTAAAGTACCTGGAGGCCTAGAAAGTGCAGCCATCCTACTCTCAAGATCCTTAAAGTTAACGCATTGATTCTTCATATTTATCTCAACCTTGCCATCTATCCTATCCAACCTCTCATTCAATGCCTTAGTATCATCCCGAATCATCTGAATGCTAGTGTTAGTTTCAGCCTGATTACTAACCAACTGTTTCATCATCTCCCTCAACTCGGCATTTGGATCGGTATTAGAGGAAGAAGAACCTGATCCTTGTCCTTGTTGAGTTTGTTGTTGTGGTTGACTCTGAAAGTTATCCCTTTGCCACCTATTTCCTGAAAAACGAGAATTATTAGTAGGAAAAGAAGGGTTATAAGCAGGATTACCTGAAGAACGGTTCTGGAAACCGGTATTGCGTTGGTAGCTCCCTTGTTGTTGATTCTGGATGTAACTCACATCTTCGGGTGCCCGATTTGGGCACTCATCAGAATAATGCGTATCACCACAATGATCACATCCATCGGCTACTACCTTTACATCCCGTTCAATCGCTCCAAACCGATTCTCTTGCATAGCAAATCCCTTTTCCATGCGCTCAGATAGCGCTCTAATCTCACCAATCATCCCAGAATCATGACTAGCTTTAACCTCGGTTTCCACAACCGGTTTTGGTGGAGTGACCGGAGTCTTCTCGGTTGGATTCTCTTCCATCTCAATCTCCTCATCAACCTCATCATCATTACCTGAATCCTGTACATCTAAAACAACAACATTAGGCATAGTAGGAGGGTCATAAGATTTACCTGTACGAGTGGTGATGGCCTTGGCTTCCTCATTACGGGATTGAGGTGGAGTGTACTTCTGCCCCGCATTTTGTCCCTGATTCGGCCCCATGCTAAATTGAGGCCTAGGATTCTGTTGAGTATTGCTAGGTAAAGTACCTGGAGGCCTAGAAAGTGCAGCCATCCTACTCTCAAGATCCTTAAAGTTAACGCATTGATTCTTCATATTTATCTCAACCTTGCCATCTATCCTATCCAACCTCTCATTCAATGCCTTAGTATCATCCCGAATCATCTGAATGCTAGTGTTAGTTTCAGCCTGATTACTAACCAACTGTTTCATCATCTCCCTCAACTCGGCATTTGGATCGGTATTAGAGGAAGAAGAACCTGATCCTTGTCCTTGTTGAGTTTGTTGTTGTGGTTGACTCTGAAAGTTATCCCTTTGCCACCTATTTCCTGAAAAACGAGAATTATTAGTAGGAAAAGAAGGGTTATAAGCAGGATTACCTGAAGAACGGTTCTGGAAACCGGTATTGCGTTGGTAGCTCCCTTGTTGTTGATTCTGGATGTAACTCACATCTTCGGGTGCCCGATTTGGGCACTCATCAGAATAATGCGTATCACCACAATGATCACATCCATCGGCTACTACCTTTACATCCCGTTCAATCGCTCCAAACCGATTCTCTTGCATAGCAAATCCCTTTTCCATGCGCTCAGATAGCGCTCTAATCTCACCAATCATCCCAGAATCATGACTAGCTTCAACCTTTGCAACCCTACCTTGGCTGGTACCTTTCTTTAATCTTCTCTCATTCTTCAAAAATCTATCATCATCCATATTTGCATTGTCCTTTGCCATGGACTCCAAAATTTCAAAACCTTCATTGGGTGTAATCTTGTTGAAACCACCCCCAAAAGCATATCCTAACTCACGCTTGGACTTCTTATCTAGGCCATCAAAGAAAAGCTCAACATATTGTTCCTAAGTCATGTTATGGCCCGGACAATTTCTCAACATCTCCTTAAACCGAATCCATGCATCCACCACATCTTCATCTTCATCTTGGTCAAAGGACCTAATCAAATTCTCCAACTTCCTTTGAGTTCTAAGTGAATAAAATTCACCAATGAAAGCTTGCTTGAGTTGGTCCCAAGTTGTTATGGAATTTTCCGGAAGATCATTAAACCAATCTAAAGCATCACCGGTAATGGACATGGGAAATGTCTCAAGTTTAACGGCATTCATTTGGTTGTTCCCATATTGGTATAACCGTGCCAACTTCTCAAACCTCTCTAAGTGTTGGTATGGATCCCATTTCCTTTTACTGTCAAACTGTTGCTCCTCAATACTTTTAAGATGATTACCTTTCAGATTGAAATCATGAGCAATGGCTGGAGGTCTTATAGGACTACCACGGTTGGCAGGAATAGTACGGACCCTCTCACCATAACGAATATCATTCGGATCCCTTTCTTCGTCTCCCATTTCCTCTTCTAACTTAACTTCTAGATTGAAAAACTCGTCTAAATAGAACCCTTCCTCGTCCGAATCAGGAGTGGGTAAAGCAATAGGTGAGAATGGTGTAGGTGTTGTGAAGTTAAACCTACGTCTTGTTGGTGTTCTCAAAGGACTATTTAGAGGTAAACCCGAAGACCGCAAGTTCATCAACTAGGAAGTAGACCTGCAAAACACAACTAACCAAACACGTCAACTGCACCTGTGATAAGACAAGAAAAGAAAAGCTAAACTATTAAAGCAAATAACTTCCTCACGCGTGAGGAAGGATCAACCCACTAAATTAACAACTAAAACGGCACACAATCCCCGGCAGCGGCGCCAAAAACTTGATGTGCTAAATCGAGTTTAAAAATTAAAACTAGAAATACCTCAAAACTCACTACTACACACTATCGGGCAGTGGACCCGATCGTATGCAATATAGTTAAAAAGTAAGTCCAGGTTCGTTCACGGGGATTGGTCTGAATCAATTGTCTAATAAAGTAGTTTGGAAAATAGGGTGTTGCTTCAAATCTCTCTTTGACAATTAAAGTAAAATAACTTTAAAGACAAAACGCGTAAAAGTAAAGGTAAAGCTTCAAACAATAATAGTTAAAAGTAAGTCCAGGTTCGTTCACGGGGATTGGTCTGAATCAATTGTCTAATAAAGTAGTTTGGAAAATAGGGTGTTGCTTCAAATCTCTCTTTGACAATTAAAGTAAAATAACTTTAAAGACAAAACGCGTAAAAGTAAAGGTAAAGCTTCAAACAATAATAGTAAAGACCATCCACCTTGACTTCGCTAGACTTCAAACATGATTGCATTCAATTAAGACCAAATTCATTGAGAGTTGACACGATAATCGTGAAAGGGTAAAATGCTCGCGTGGTACCACCAACCGCTCACAAGTCACCCAAACACTTAAATTGCTAGTTTAATTACCCAAGCCGGTACCACCAATGCCTAGACAACCTTGCCAACAATTAGTTTGCTTGATCATCAAATTACCAATTGTGCCTATGTGAAAATAACGTGGTACCACCAACCGTTACAAAACACGTTGACAAAATGATCCCTTTTATTAAAATGACATTCACTATCATACCATGAACTAGTGATAATTGCTCATAGACAAGCAACCGTTTGAAAATCACATCTGTATCCAACTAGTACCACTAACGAAGGACACACATGCCACCAATATCGTAATAATAAATATAAAGGAATTAAATCATCAAGATCTCAACACAACGATAAATGAAATCAACTCTTGGAATTAAAACATATAGCAATCACGTCATTCGTCTAGTTTCATCAAGATGGGTGATTAAAAGATTAGCCACTCATGATTAAATTGAAATAACAATCAAAATAAAGGAAGAACATGATGTACCAATCGTTTGAGAAATAGAAATTGCAAGACAATAAAATAGATACGATCTAAGTGGGTGCACGTGAATCTTCAATGAATCGGAAGACGATGAAATCTTGATTTGATCCTTGAAGGCGTTCCTTGTAGTGCAGCTCCTAGAAAGAAAACTTGATAATTTGGGAATTAGGTTTTGTAAACTATTTATACCCCCTTCATTCTGATGCAATTGATCGGTCAAAGCCTTGCATCCCCGCACTCTCACTGCGGCGCAGTGGGCGAGTGATGCCCCCACTGCGGCGCAGTGTAATATTACTGGTTGAATTCTCCTTTTTCCACTAGCTGACTGCGGCGCAGTGGGCCTTGGTCACTGCCACTGCGGCGCAGTGGGCACACGCACATCCCACTGCGGCGCAGTGTAATATTACTGGTTGAATTCTCCTTTTTCCACTAGCTGACTGCGGCGCAGTGGGCCTTGGTCACTGCCACTGCGGCGCAGTAGAATATTACTGGACTCGATGCTCATTTCCATTAGATGACTGCGGCGCAGTGGGCTTGTTCACCACCACTGCGTCGCAGTATAAATATACTGGTCCGAATAACACTTCTTCAAAAATGAGAACTTGCATAAATTTTCTATCTCTTTTCACCTTAACAACTCTCGAACTCTCCAATCAACTTTATGACCTCAAAATTACTCGAAATTGCACCAAACGGACACGACACCTGTTTAGAACCTGAAACCACTAACAAAACCCATAAACACGCCAAATGCCAGCAAAATCGACTAAAAACATATAATAAAAAGAACCAAAAACGATGTGGGCGATGGGTATAAATTGGTCACATCACCAACCCATTAAGGAAAGAAAAGATCAAACTTGCTAGATTCAAAATATTAAAAATATCCCAAATCCATAATAATCTAACATTTTCAACTAAAACATCAAATAAAAGATAAGTCCAAAATGTATACCGAAGCATTCATTTCAGTTCAAGATTATCTTTCTTATTCCAATTCTTTCACCTTTCTTCTTTCCTTGTCCACTCCACTTTGGATAATTCTTACGAAGTCATTCTTCAATTTTCACACAACCAAAAGTGTCATGTTAATTTCTATTGCAGAATGTTCAAAGTGAATTACCGTAGTAAGGCCTTCCAATGAGGGCTTTTTCAGGCAAATTCATTCTTACACTAACAAACATTCTCTCAAGAGCATCTAGTGACTTGTGCTTACAAGTCTTAAGAAAGTTCATGACAAAATGCCTATAGCGTAGATCGAGTGAGTTAAGCACCAAGAAGATTTGCTCATTATGAGTAAGTGGCTGCCTAAGAGTTGCCAATTCGTCAACATATCCTCTCATAATCTTCACGTGATCAGATACTGATTTTCCATTAACTTTAAGGTACTCTCTTGCTTCGATAAAAGTTTAACAACTATGGCTCTCTCAGCGTAGATTTCTCTTCAGCAGCATAAACTTATGGATGTCAACAGTCTGACTATATCTTTCATTTTGGAATTGATAAAAAAAAATATACTAGTGACTTCTATCTGGATTGCTTAAACTCTATACGACACTCTACAACCTTTTTTACACTCTATCCAAAAGCAACCTCCCTCCAAAGTAACAAACCCTAAACTGTTCTTCTCTCATATATATAGATATATACATACAAACACATACATACATACATACATACATACATACATACATACATACATACATACATACATACATACATACATACATACATACATACATACATACATACATACATACATACATACATACATACATACATACATACATACATACATACATACATACATACATACATACATACATACATACATACATACATACATACATACATACATACATACATACATACATACATACATACATACATACATACATACATACATACATACATACATACATACATACATACATACATACATACATACATACATACATACATACATACATACATACATACATACATACATACATACATACATACATATAAACCATTAATCATTTCATCTTTTATTTGTCACACCTATTAATAATTATATTATTATTATTACTTTACAACAATTTTACTATCATCAATATATAAAACTTTTTTTTTTTTTTTTGGAACGGCGAATTTCAACTTAACAATCACATATTCACATGGAAGATATGTACGGATTCCATTCAATCTCCGATTACACTATTCAGCCGGAAACTAACTTAATCTCCCCACAACAACCGGAATACCACGCCGTCGATCATTACCACCGTACGACGGCGTTTTACGGCTCCGATCATCTGCTATCCGCCACAGCCTCCGTCATCTCTGAAGCTGTTTCCGTCGCTGATCATAGCCAGTTTCCTAGACGTAGAAGTCATCACCGTAGTAATCAGCGTGATGATGATAATGATGATCAAAGTAGAAACGACGACGTTTTTGTTCATCGTGATGTTATTAAAGCTAAAATAGCTAGTCATCCTTTGTATCCTAAGTTACTTGATACCTTTATCGACTGTCAAAAGGTCATTATTATTCTTATTATTTATTATTGATTACACTTTTTTCAGTATATCTATAATTGGATTTTGCTGACACGCAGTAAAGTGTTGTACATAAAAATAACAGTCGATGTAAATAATGATCAAACAAATTATTATTTTTACGTGTTAAACATAGCTCCAAAGCTCTTAGAAGGGTTTTTATTTTTGATTTTACTTTTGTGTAGCTTATATCTATAATTGGATTTTGCTGACACGCAGTAAAGTGTTGTACATAAAAATAACAGTCGATGTAAATAATGATCAAACAAATTATTATTTTTACGTGTTAAACATAGCTCCAAAGCTCTTAGAAGGGTTTTTATTTTTGATTTTACTTTTGTGTAGCTTAATTTATTCTATTAGAAAGAAGTGATAGATATATTTGTAAATTTATGTTGAAAATTTTTACAGCTAGGTGCGCCACCAGAAATATCATGTTTATTAGACGAAATCAGAAGAGAAAATGGCATTGTTATGCGAAACGCTGTCGTTTCAACCACCGGCTTAGGAGCAGATCCTGAGATTGATGAGTTCATGGTTTGTATCTCTCTCTCTCTATATATATATATATGTGTGTGTGTGTGTGTGTGGGTGTGGGTGTGTGTGTGTGTATTCTTAATTTTAAAACATTTATTTTGTATCTATATAATTTTTTTATATGTATAATAATACTATTTAATATGTGTAGGAGATGTATAGGCAAGTGTTAGTGAAATATAAGTCGGAGCTGACAAGGCCTTTTGATGAAGCTACTGTTTTTCTCAATAATATTGAAACACAACTCAGTAATCTTTGTAAAGGTGCGTTCTTCCATATTTACCTTTTACTTTCTTTTAATTCTTTTATTTGTGATATTTGTTGAGTTAATTTTAAGTGAATATTCCGGAGATTATTGTCGTCGGTTCATGTGAATTAACGCGTAATCTTGTGGTTATATATATGTGTGTGTATATATATTTATATAATTTGTGTAGTAGATGTTATGTTTCTATCGGGAATTTTGTATGTTGTATCATGTTGTTTAGTTAATTCAAGGAGACTCTGATTTCAACTATTTGGGTTATTAATTTGGTAGTAAAGTTTTTTTTTTGTTGCATGTTTACCCTTCTAGCATGTTATTATGTGCTTGTAGTCTCTTGTTTCATCCACTAATTACATACCGAGTTTAACTATAGAGTTCATTTTATACACCTTCTATGGATGCGCATAGTTCATATTCAAAAGGGACATTATAAGTTGTGTTTGTGATGATATGGGGGACATTCTTTTGGATCATGATGTATCTCCAGTTTGAAATATCTAAAATGAGGATTTATGCTTCATAAGCTATATATGTCCGTTCTTGGGGTCCAAAGTATTAATTATAAGGGTTGTCTTTAAGAGAGATTTGCATACGATATGTAGAGATATTATATTCGACAACTTATATATCACAGAGGGGTAGAAGCGATAGATCAAGTTAAATGTATCGTAATATATTGTACACATATCGTAAATAATTCGTTTATGTTCGTATTCAATAGATATCCGTCTTATTCGCATATATCTAGTATATATGCATCTGAAATAGGAATTCACTTAAAGTTGGTGTAATAATAAGAGAGAGAGCATCTTACAGAAAAAAAATTTACATAGCAGAGTGGTAAATTTGGAATTAAAAACTTTGGATCCTAGAAACTTGTTTAGTTTCAATAGGCATTTCCTTCTTCAATTAATCTATAAGTATATCTAACTAAACTACTTACTTAAATTTTCCTTTCTATTTCTCTATTTATTATTTTAAATAATTTAATTTTGCCTCATTTAGACTTGTCTTATATTTTACTATATCGGTAGTGTGCACTGCACATACATTAATGTCTTAGGAATATATATGTGTGTTTTTGTATATGACATTATTTTATCTTTATGTTTACAGCAATTTGAAATTCCTGATGAAAGATAATATTATACGAGTATTAAACATCAAATAGAGGCATGCAATCATGGACTTGAACAGCATTTATGTTCTTTTTTCAGTTTTGGTGGTATCTTGTCATGTTTGGAATATATTTTGTTAGCTTTTGGTTTTATCATCCGGTTCAAGTAGATATTATAAATACAAATAATGAACTCGGAGATGTTAGATATAGCTGTTTCTTTGTGGGTGAAGAGATTAGGAGGACATGATAATAATTTCATATACTAATATACACTAGGATTTCGCTAAATCGTTTCAAATGAACTTTGACAGAAAAACTTCAATGTTTTTGCATGCTCTTTCTGGCTGCTTTGTCGAGGAGCAACTAAAAATTTATATGCGAGGAGCTTCCTTGTGAATTGTTCTATCTTGTCAAAGTTGTAAATCTCTGTGATCTATTTTTTACCATCTAAATGTTGCTGTGTATATTCTCTTTACTATGTTTATGTGGTACTTTTGCTGTAAGTATGTTAAAAGATTTTCTGCTTCATGCACTGTGTTAGTACAATTAAATGCAAAAATGATATTGTATAATTGTATGCGTTAATGTGTAGGCATTTTGATATGCCAAGGATCTATAGAACTATATGAATTCTGGAAATATATGAAATTTTGTATATATGAAATATGTCATGATCTTTTATTAGTTGTTAATTACTACTATTGGCCTTATTAGATGGTGTCTTTTGAGGGTTATTTAGCGGAATATATTCACATAGTTAACATAATTAATTAGTAAGGACTAAGGAGAGTTGATTAATCGAAAATCACCTGAGAAGTACATGTATATTAGTAATCTAATTACTCGAGGTACTGCTATCTAAGTTGATACTTTGCATCATGTGGTCCTGCATTAATCATGAGAAAACATTCTAAAAGAAGCCCATGTTAAGTTTTGATGCATTAGCTACTGTTTATTTTGTTTGTCAAATATGGATTCTCATGTTTTAAACTCAAATCTCTGCCTTTTGAGCTCTTTAATTAGTGGCTTAATTCTATCCTTTTTATATATTTTAATTAACTTGGAAGTGATGAAGTTGTCATTTTTCATGAGGTTAGTCCATCTCCAAATGGAGTGGTGGAGAGATCATGCAAGTATTAGCCTTTTAAGCAGCCTTTGATGCTCAAAGCCAATTTTTTAAGTAAAAAGTGATTCAGATTTATGACTAAAGACTTGTTTTGGACACTGATATCTTTAAGGGTGTTAGCAACTATTAATATATAAGTTTCAAAGTACAAGAAATGATTCTTCGCTGGCCTCGTGTGCTTTGTTTTCTTTGTTTGCGCTTTATTTGCTGATAGGTTTTATTTTTGTGCATTAAGGCATATAATCACGTGCACAGAACTTTCTGATGCCCCAATTCTTCGGCATGATATATAACATTATTTTGGTAATTAGAATTGATATAACTCAACTATATGAGTTGGAATGAGTCATGACTGATATCTGTTTTAACATGCAGTAGCTTTATTAAAGAATTTATGTTTAGTATATGTGACATTTTCAATAGGTTAACATGCAATTTTACCGTTTAAAGTAATGATAGTTAGCTTATTCACTTAGTTTAAATATTGTATATTATAGATTTGTTTTGTTAATTAGTTTACTGTTTTGAAGTTATCAATATCTCCAATTTGGTACTCTTTAACCCTTGCGTTACTGGATTTTTGGAAGTGTGTAGTGTATTTTAGTTATCAGAATTCTCTAATTTAGAATGTCCAAGTTTAGTATTAACAGGCGACATGAAATGTGAACTTGTCTTGTACGATAGTCATGTTGGATCGTGCTATTCCGTTGCTTCATATGACCTATGATAGAGGGGGTGAAAAGCCTTCTGGCCAAGTAAACCCAAAACAACCATAGAGAATTTGTGAAGACCGTGGACCCTTAGATGTTTCTTGCTCAAATTAATAGGTACGGTTAGCTTAAGTTGAGAACCCCGAGCACAGGAGTTAACTATTGTTAATTAGTCAAGAAATTCGATAAGATCTCTTTATATCTGAATCATTTGTTAGTTATTTAGTAATATGGTAAATAAAATTTTTTTTTGTTGAACTTGAAAATGGATTAGGAGATATACCGTGTACGTCCGTCAAGCAAGTAACATTCCGGATCCAAGATACAACGACTAGGGGACTTAATAGCCAATGATCTATAGGTTTATAACTGAGTAGTGAGTAAGAAGTTGGATGGTGTTTGGGATGGGATTGGATTGTAGGAGAGATTATTTGAGTATTGCAGGACGTAAATAATAATGAGAATATGTCAAGAAAAAGAAGTGGCTATTTTTGTTTATATAGGGAGGAAACGTAACTTTGAAAAAGCACCTAAAAACATTGGGTTGAATTATTATACATGTAAACAAGGCAAATTCTTACGAAAAAGTGTTATCATGATTTAAAAAAATTATTCTGTCATTAAAAACTTTACCCTGTTATGCGCAAAATTCTTGGACATGATACTTTAATTATTTGAAAAATATTCATCGGTTTCTCAATTCTTTTTGAACAGACCATTATGTTAGTATTATCTTGTAGAGTTTGTGTCACGACCAGATAGGAGTATGGTGGAGTATTTATTCTTTTCGTCATTTGGGTCAATCTTTTGCAATTCTTTAATTTTGTAAATGCTTGTGGTCAACTATTTGAGAAATCGTAAGGTTTGTATTGATATCAAAACAAACATCAATTCCAGAAACTTTGATTAAAATTTAATTTATGCCCCTGAAAAGTACTTGCTAAATAATTTACGTATGTGTCAATGATCTATGGTTTGCATGGTGACACACCTAGGAAACAGAGGTCTGATCTTCGGTTTGTTCGACTTTTTTTTTTTTTTTTTTTTGGAATTGGTTCAAATGGGTTTGGTCTTTATACGGATAGAATAGGCCAGCTTACGGTGGCCTTTCAGCATTGGGTCGCCCCGGATGCATTGCTTTAAAATTTGTTGGTCGTGAATAATATATGTTTATATACACACACGTATGTGTTTTTTTTAGAATTTTAATTTGAGTTTTGTCATCATAGACCAAGTGGGTATCAATGAGAGTTCCATCATTACGTGTGAATTATTTTCTTGTTAGCGAGCATTATCATTTCGTTAACATCCATCGAACTCTGAATAATTGTGATCACATTACTATACCATTCTTTTTTTTTACATTAAAAACTATAGAAAGATGATCCGTATACTGAGTTTTTAGTTAACATATACTACCAAACATGTTTTACATATATTGTATAGCATAATATACATTAAACCATGTTTGATAGTATACTATCAAAAAAATTGGTGTACAGATCATATCACTCGAAGTTATAAAGTAGAAAATCAAACGGATCGATTTACGTTTCGGTTTTGGTCAAAACCGAGTCAAGCTCAGCCTTACATGCTTGAAACATGTCCACGTTTGAACCACGTACAATTGTGAGAAATACAGCGTACGTGAAGATACACGAATCTAGAATCGAAACTTGAGAGACAACCTATAGATTTATACTAGTGTTTTCTTTTAAGAGAAGATTTGTGTAATTTAAGTGAAATAGATATATATGTATATATTTATGTATGCATGGGATGGATGGAATGATTCATATCTTTGGATTATATTGTGTGGTCGAAAAGATTTCACATGGACTCCCGTGTTTTCCGCTGCCTGCTTTTTTGCAGCTTTTACATAAATAAAAAACATTGCCTAGTGTTTGTGGTGGTGTCAAGTCATTGCTAATATATCTCTGCCCAGTTGCTTGCTTGCTTGCATGCTATTGCTTACGTGTCAAGGTGTGCTTGCCTTGTTTAGAATGGGACTATCAATAGTTCATCCTCTGAAACTATTTTGTTCTCTTCTCATTTGCATGTAACAATGGTGTATAGTTTTTTCATAGCCAACTTTAGTTGGAATTTAAATAAATCTAGTTGTAACTAACAAGCCATTGTCTTTATTCCATTCCAAAACCCAAAACTCAACTCTAGTAAAATATCATTTTTTTATCCTTGTGTTTAATACTAACGAGATATGTCACCCGGGTGTTACCCCGGGAGACATTATATTTGTTACGATTTAATAGAAAAAGTTATTCAAATCTATTAAAATATATTTTTGATAGAAATAACAAAATGTCTAGAAATAAGTATATTAGTTACGACATTTCGATAACGATGAGATAATGCGTTACAAATAGGTGTGCGTTCATGGATCGAGGTTAACATACCACAAACTTTTTGAAGAAAACATGTATTATTTAAATGATTAAGAATAAAACAAAAATTGACATTTGTCAGTTAAAAAATGAACAGTAAAGTTTTGTGTGAAAGTGAAAGTAGTTCGCATAAAAGTTTAGTGCTAAAAGGGTTAGAGGCTAAAATGTTGTGGTGAAAATAAAGAAAAATCAAAAAGTATAAAAGTTTAGTGCTAAAAGTGTAAGGGGTTAAAATGTTGTGGTAAAAATAAAAAGAATAAAAAGGTTACTATTCTTTGCACGCGACTGTTAAAAAACGAACAGTAAACTTTTTGTGTGAAAGTGAAAGTAGTTCGCATAATAGTTTAGTGCTAAAAGTGTAAGAGGCTAAAATGTTGTGGTGAAAATAAAAGAAAATAAAAAAGTATAAAGGTTTAGTGTTAAAAGTGTAAGAGGCTGAAATGTTGTGGTGAAATAAAAGAAAATCAAAAAGTATAAAAGTTTAGTGTTAAAAGTGTAAAGAGTTAAAGTATTGTGGTGAAAATAAAAAGAATAAAAAGTTTGTGGTGAAAATAAAAGAAAATCAAAAAGTATAAAAGTTTAGTGCTAAAAGTGTAAAGAGTTAAAGTATTGTGGTGAAAATAAAAAGAATAAAAAGTTTGTGGTGAAAATAAAAGAAAATCAAAAAGTATAAAGTTTAGTGCTAAAAGTGTAAAGAGTTAAAGTATTGTGGTGAAAATAAATAGAATAAAAGTTTAAAAGAAAATAAAAAGGTATAAAAGTTGAGTGCTAAAAGTGTAAAGAGTTAAAATGTTGTGGTGAAAATAAAAGAAAATAAAAAAGTATAAAGGTTTAGTGTTAAAAGTGTAAGAGGCTGAAATGTTGTGGTGAAATAAAAGAAAATCAAAAAGTATAAAAGTTTAGTGCTAAAAGGGTTATAGGCTAAAATGTTGTGGTGAAAATAAAGAAAAATCAAAAAGTATAAAAGTTTAGTGCTAAAAGTGTAAGGGGATAAAATGTTGTGGTAAAAATAAAAAGAATAAAAAGGTTACTATTCTTTGCACGCGACTGTTAAAAAACGAACAGTAAACTTTTTGTGTGAAAGTGAAAGTAGTTCGCATAATAGTTTAGTGCTAAAAGTGTAAGAGGTTAAAATGTTGTGGTGAAAATAAAAGAAAATAAAAAAGTATAAAGGTTTAGTGTTAAAAGTGTAAGAGGCTGAAATGTTGTGGTGAAATAAAAGAAAATCAAAAAGTATAAAATTTAGTGCTAAAAGTGAAAAGAGTTAAAGTATTGTGGTGAAAATAAAAAGAATAAAAAGTTTGTGGTGAAAATAAAAGAAAATCAAAAAGTATAAAAGTTTAGTGCTAAAAGTGTAAAGAGTTAAAGTATTGTGGTGAAAATAAAAAGAATAGAAAGTTTAAAAGAAAATAAAAAGGTATAAAAGTTGAGTACTAAAAGTGTAAATAGTTAAAGTGTTGTGGTGAAAATAAAAAGAAAGAAAATTAAAAAGTATAAAGTTTAGTGCTAAAAGTGAAAAGAGTTAAAGTATTGTGGTGAAAATAAAAAGAATAAAAAGTTTGTGGTGAAAATAAAAGAAAATCAAAAAGTATAAAGGTTTAGTGCTAAAAGTGTAAAGAGTTAAAGTATTGTGGTGAAAATAAAAAGAATAAAAAGTTTGTGGTGAAAATAAAAGAAAATAAAAAAGTATAAAAGTTTAGTGCTAAAAGTGTAAAGAGTTAAAGTATTGTGGTGAAAATAAAAAGAATAGAAAGTTTGTGGTGAAAATAAAAAGAATAAAAAGTATAGTGGTGAAAATAAAAAGAATAAAAAGTTTGTGGTGAAAATAAAAGAAAATAAAAAAGTATAAAAGTTTAGTGCTAAAAGTGTAAAGAGTTAAAGTATTGTGGTGAAAATAAAAAGAATAAAAAGTTTGTGGTGAAAATAAAAGAAAATCAAAAAGTATAAAAGTTTAGTGTTAAAAGTGTAAAGAGTTAAAGTATTGTGGTGAAAATAAAAGAAAATCAAAAAGTATAAAAGTTTAGTGTTAAAAGTGTAAAGAGTTAAAGTATTGTGGTGAAAATAAAAGAAAATCAAAAAGTATAAAAGTTTAGTGTTAAAAGTGTAAAGAGTTAAAGTATTGTGGTGAAAATAAAAAGAATAAAAAGTTTGTGGTGAAAATAAAAGAAAATCAAAAAGTATAAAGGTTTAGTGCTAAAAGTGTAAAGAGTTAAAGTATTGTGGTGAAAATAAAAAGAATAAAAAGTTTGTGGTGAAAATAAAAGAAAATAAAAAAGTATAAAAGTTTAGTGCTAAAAGTGTAAAGAGTTAAAGTATTGTGGTGAAAATAAAAAGAATAAAAAGTTACTATTCTTTACACGCAAATCCGTACTTTTCTTTATAATATATATATTAATTAATTTAACCTGAAAAGTTGTATAAATGTTCATCAAGTACTTCGCTTGATATTTTATTTGGGAAAAGTGAATATAAGGCTGTCCGGCACTTAAGATTAGGTGTGGAACCCCTCACATACTAATTTTTTAATATTTCTTGGTTAATGAATAAATGTTTGGGCCCATGAATTTTATGGGTTAAAAAATCAATATGTGAATGTTCCACACCTAAGCTTAGATACCTAACAGCCTTATATAACCATCCCTCATTTTATTTTTATTATATATTGCCGTTCTAAAATAAAAAAGTTATATAAAGTTTAGTGCTAAAAGGAAAAAGAGTTAAACTATTGTGGTGAAAATAAAAAGAATAAAAAGTTTGTGGTGAAAATAAAAAGAATAAAAAGTTTGTGGTAAAAATAAAAGAAAATCAAAAATTATAAAAGTTTAGTGCTAAAAGTGTAAAGAGTTAAAGTATTGTGGTGAAAATAAAAGAAAATCAAAAAGTATAAAGTTTAGTGCTAAAAGTGTAAAGAGTTAAAGTATTGTGGTGAAAATAAAAGAAAATAAAAAATTATAAAAGTTTAGTGTTAAAAGTGTAAAGAGTAAAAGTTTGTGTTGAAAATAAAAGAAAATCAAAAAGTATAAAAGTTTAGTGTTAAAAGTGTAAAGAGTAAAAGTTTGTGGTGAAAATAAAAGAAAATCAAAAAGTATAAAAGTTTAGTGTTAAAAGTGTAAAGAGTTAAAGTATTGTGGTGAAAATAAAAAGAATAAAAAGTTTGTGGTGAAAATAAAAGAAAATCAAAAAGTATAAAAGTTTAGTGTTAAAAGTGTAAAGAGTTAAAGTATTGTGGTGAAAATAAAAGAAAATCAAAAAGTATAAAAGTTTAGTGTTAAAAGTGTAAAGAGTAAAAGTATTGTGGTGAAAATAAAAGAAAATCAAAAAGTATAAAAGTTTAGTGTTAAAAGTGTAAAGAGTTAAAGTATTGTGGTGAAAATAAAAGAAAATAAAAAATATAAAAGTTTAGTGTTAAAAGTGTAAAGAGTTAAAGTATTGTGGTGAAAATAAAAAGAATAAAAAGTTTGTGGTGAAAATAAAAGAAAATAAAAAAGTATAAAAGTTTAGTGCTAAAAGTGTAAAGAGTTAAAGTATTGTGGTGAAAATAAAAAGAATAAAAAGTTTGTGGTGAAAATAAAAGAAAATCAAAAAGTATATTTTTAAATCATACACGGAGAGATGATAACTATTTGTCCGTGTCATTTCTCTCCTCATTTTTTATATTTCATTATAAATATGAATCTGAATTGTAGACTTTGTAGTAATGATTTTTATCAAAGATAAATAATGTTCATGCGATGATGCATCATTTTCAAAAGAATATAAATAGATGTATAAAATTCATATAGATATAGGTACAGAGAGAGAGAGATGCGGGGGGTGGCGTAAAGTTGGAAGTTTTGTCTCTCGCAAGCTAAGAAATATGCATATAATCAAAGATTTGATTATATACATTATATTGTTTTGGAGAGTGGAAATTGCTGACAGTTTGATTTGATGGTGGGGCAAACTTTCTTTCTATGCCCCCGTCAATCAGTCAGTCTCAGTTGCTACTGACATTGAAAAGACTTAACCAGTTGTCCTATACAACTATTCTACATCTAAGTCTATGTCCTCATATGATAATGATAAATAAATATATATAAAAACTTTGTCTTTAATTCATTTTCTCTCTTCTCATGCCCCATTATATTAAATTAAATTTGTTCATACATATTCAAATTGGGTAATGATATATCTACAAAAATTAGAATATGGAAATATATATTTGAATTTCTTGAAATGATAATATGTATTTATATAGCTATAAGCTTGAGTTACAATAAAGAAAACGGATACAAGAGTACAAAACATATCAACCGCCAATGTTGCATCACACGGTTATACAATGTCTAATTGTCTATGTATATTACTTGTATTTTTCGTATATGACATGTTAGTGACGACTATTGTACATAGGGGTACAATTTTGATTCGAATAGGGAAATACAAAACTCTTAAGTTATGACTTATGACTACGTACTCCATGTTGCGAAGCATGCCTACAGTGACGCGTTTCTTTGCGTCAGTTAATAACCTTTTGTTTACAGGTTATTTGTTTTTTTAAAATGATTTCAGGTGATGTAACTTTAGTAGTGAGTGGACATCATGATCATTATTTACTTCATAAGCCAATCTTTACAAGTATTTCTATTACTCCATTGTTCCATTTCTTAATTAGCCACCTTAAATTGGATCCGATTACGTGTTCAATATCTCAATCTAAATCTCTTTTACGATTTACGTGGGGTAATATTGTCTGCAACTTTTAACTTGTAGACTTTTCTAATGCGTTATGATGTCTCAACTTTTATCCCGAGTTATTTTTTACTTATTTATACATAATATTTACTCCTTACGTCCCATAATAAGTGTCATGTTTTGACTTAAATTTTTTAATGGGATAAAGACTTTTTACTTATAACTTGAGGATTTGTAGTGACAGATATATGTGAAGTACCATGGTCAGTTGGTCACATTGAAACATATTCAACTTAGTCATCTATATAATGTCGCATGTTCATATGGGACTACCTATACGTACACACATGTAGTTTAAATTAGGGGTAGTTCAAATTGTCTCGTGTATAGTTTAGAGGTGGCAAAATAGACAGTCGCGGGAATTTTAGTAGCGTGAATTGTTAATATAAACTTTTTATTAATGTTTGATATATGCACGAAGCCAACTTATTTAGGTCGTATGCAATACTGATTTTTGTAAGATCTAATCAATGGTTCCACCTTCACTAATTCACTTGTATATTTTTCCATTAAGATGATGCATCATCGGAAGAAGAATTGAGTGGAGGTGAGACAGAAAACACACACGTTAGTAGAGAAGACCAGGAACTGAAAGATACCCTGTTGCGGAAATTTGGAGGTCATATAAGCTCCCTTAAGCATGAATTTTCCAAGAAGAAGAAGAAAGGGAAGCTCCCAAATGAGGCAAGGCATACTTTGCTTGAATGGTGGGATTCTCATTACAAATGGCCTTACCCAACGGTAAACTTCATCCTGTTTTCGAAGTTCCTTTTTTTTTTGTAAGCCAGCATTTTTTATGTCGTTAGCCTTTTAGTGATTCATCAATTATTGTCATTTTAGATTTTTGTTAGACTTACGATATTTCAAATTTGAATAGTGTGATATATAGGTGGTAGTTCTTTGATTCAATTTATGCGAATAATTGAGCCATTTTGATAAACTTGTTGAATCAAATGTAGGAAGCTGATAAGATATCGTTGGCGGAATCAACAGGACTAGATCAAAAGCAAATCAATAACTGGTTTATAAACCAAAGGAAGCGGCATTGGAAACCATCTGAGAACATGCAGCTAGCGATAATGGGTAACTTTTCGGGTCAAGAATTTTATGACGATTGAATATGTGGATTCAAGGTTCATGCACTGATATGCATGTATATCATACAAACTGTATTAACTTGACAATAATAACTTAACAATTAGGTAACACTTAATCATGTCATTTTGTGGAAATAAGAACAGATTAATGCATATATATTATTTCCCCTATATATTTACTTTGTATTGTATGATCGTCTTGTTTTCTTGCTAATTGGTGCTCCTGGCATGGAATCCCACATTATATTGTCTGCCTATACGGATCGGGCCGTGTCCAAAAGACTGGACTTCTATAGTTCTATGTCACTATGTTTTCTTTTCTTCTTTATATTTTTTAAAAACAACTAAATAAATCATACATTCTCTATAAATATTTACACCGTCGTACTAGGCATGTACCCTTCTAATATAACTAACGAATTTCAGTTCGTCTTATAATTAAATGCAGGACACCGTTTATCTTGCCTCAAATAAAAAGTAAATATTATTATAAAACATTTTTATTAGAGCTTTTTCAACAATGTACCTTTTACGAGCAAAACTGACTTTTAAAAAAAAAAAGAAAACATATTATTCAAAAAAAATTTAAGCAAATCTTTATTAAAAAGAATTGTTTATTTATGTGTAAAAATATATTATAACTTTTATCTTCTTTTTTTTTTTAAAAAAAATTGATATCATCATTTGGTTATGGTTACGGACTTATGGTCCGTCTTATGGATGGATTGTTGGGCCTCTTAAACATGACATTGGTTAGGGTAAGTTGATTCATTTTGTCTCCGACCAGTTATTGTGGGCCATTGATCCAAAAGTATCAAGTTGGTCGACACCCAAGCTTGGTCCATTTTAAATCTGCCGTAAGTTCCGTAACCTTTGGAAGATCAATTCCTTGAGTCAATAAACGAAAGTGAAAAACACAAATGAGCAGAAATTATCAAACATATAAGAGGAAGCATTACAATATAAATTCCATAATACAAAACATCATGAATATGAAAATAGTGATCTGACATGCTTTGAATTATGATTTCGTAAGTTTTATAATAATTAGAAAATAAACCTAAATGTCATTAAGTTGAACATAACTATACATAAACAAACGAACGAACGTTCACAAATAAATCATCGAGCATTTGCGAACACACTTGAACAAACATGGGTTATCTTCATATTCGTTCATTTAACAAGCTAACGTACATGAACTTACCTTCAAGCAGAACTTTTAAACATTTTGCTTCTTAAAATTTCTTCCCAACTATATTTTCTTTAAAAAAAATGAAAAGGATAGATGTAGTTAGTCATATGTAAGTTAATGATGGTGATAACCGCGACAAGTAGTGTAGGTTATTTATCTAAAGGTAATTCAGACAAAAAGGGGTAGTGTAGACTTTAAAAGTTAGAAGATAAATGTTAATCAATTCATCAAGGGTATTTTTAATAGAGCATATATGTTAGATTTTAAGTTTACCGAATTTTGAAAAGTAATTTAACTTTTCAATAGTTACAGAATCGGATATCTCAGTTATGGAATTACACGTTTCTTGAACGACCAATAAGATCATTGAAGAGCAACGAGTTCACCCGCCATAAGTAATTAAAAAAACCCCTAACCAACCTAGAACATAATCTTTT
Source organism: Erigeron breviscapus (assembly GCA_034093135.1). Lineage (NCBI taxonomy): Eukaryota > Viridiplantae > Streptophyta > Magnoliopsida > Asterales > Asteraceae > Erigeron > Erigeron breviscapus. The sequence goes on along the minus strand of CM067170.1, from coordinate 4,747,174 downwards.
GTCACATGTGAGACTTAAATTTATGATCATCTCATTACTAAAGTCATTAACATTAGTCTTGTTGGTGCAAATTTATCTACCAATAATCTAAGACCATCCTACGTCAAGTACCTACCAATTTACATTACAATCAAACTAAACTTTTTTTGATAATTCCCATATCATCTCGCACTATTCAAGTGCTTAAATTCTTAATTATTAGGGGCTTCATACGGTTATAAATAAGTAGATAACATACATTGTATATATAGTAAGAAAGTATGAATTAGACACGTTCTTGATTATTAGACACATTCATACTGATATTTTTCATATTACTATGTATTTACGTTATAAAGATGTACATTGGTAGGGCAAAGGGTGTCATTTTTAGAACTTTTCTGTTATTTCAGACTATTCGCTTGGGGGGGGGGGGGGGGGGGGGGGGTTATACGCCTCGATCACGATCAGCTTCTGCATTCATTTGACCAAATAAGATATCCAACCTCATCGACACAACCTTTAAATCCATCTTTTGAAGGGATTAGAGATTGTATCTTTCAAACTGACTGACTAACCGAGTGTTATTGGTCAAAATCCTTTGTTATTTAACAAGTTGGTTTATATACAAAATAAATGATCGTGATTCCATAGCATATATTGCCTAGGTAATTAACTTTTTAAAGACTTTTAAATTGGAATTATGGAGAATATTAGAAAAGGGAAGAGAATAAAATGATGAAAGTGGATATACAATAAGCTACTGTTTTGTTCACCGCCCCAATAAGCTATGGTATAAAGTATTTGCTCATGTGGCTTAGTGCACTTCAAAATTTAGTTAATTGATAATTATAACACTTTTGAGTATTGATTGCACCTTGGGAAATTTGTTAGAAAAGCAACAGAACTTTTAATAAATCTCACCATTAATTACTACAATTTTTTTTATTTACTTATTTAAAATTGAGATATAATTGATTGAATATGTAACTTATAAGATTACAAAGACATAATTTTTTGACAAATAGATGCCTCTAACTTGAATTATAATTTACTAACATTGACGACATTAAAATTAAGATCATTATTCAGTAGCACATGCATTAAGAATTGCGCGATAACACTATGCAATAACGTTTTGCCATGGGCAGAACTCACTATTGAGTTAGCCACACATGCTTTCGACATATCAAACGACATAATATAACAACTTAAAACAAATAAAACAAAACATAACATACTTTTTCTTTTCTTTTCTTTTTCTTTTTTTTTTTTTTTTTATTATATGCAAAATTAAATGATATTTTCTCATTAGTAATACTCCGGCAAGTATTCTGGTTTTTTGGTTTTTTTGTGTGTGTTTGGATCGGGTTTCTGAGTTTGTTTTTACTATTTTTGGATCAACATGCTATACAAATCATAAAATCACATCATTTTTGTATTTTTATATATCTTAATAATATTCACACTTGAAAGTATGAAAATCCTACTAACATATAATATCTAGTATTGTACTCATCCTAATAAATAAGTAGATAACATACATTGTATATATAGTAAGAAAGTATGAATTAGACACGTTCTTGATTATTAGACACATTCATACTGATATTTTTCATATTACTATGTATTTACGTTATAAAGATGTACATTGGTAGGGCAAAGGGTGTCATTTTTAGAACTTTTCTGTTATTTCAGACTATTCGCTTGGGGGGGGGGGGGGTGGGGGGGGGGGGGGTGGGGGGGGGGGGGGGTGGGGGGGGGGGGGGTGGGGGGGGGGGGGTGGGGGGGGGGGGGTGGGGGGGGGGGGGGGTGGGGGTGTATATGTATATAAACAAAACAATGTTATTTTTTTTGTATTTATATTGAAAGGTTTTGTTATATGCATAAGTCAAGTAACAATTTTTATATATATCTTAAAAGTTTTTGCCACATATGTAACTCCCTCAAATATCTCTGTGTCCACTATTTCCCGCCTATGGGAAATATTTCCCGCCTATGGGAAATATTTAGAGCTTGCTCCAGTAATAATTTTGGGGTAAAAAGATAAAATAAAGGCACAGGGTAACACGACCAGGAAAAGGTCAACCCCACCAGAACATTAGCGGCGACGTCGTTGCTAATGCTCTCACCGACATTCCACCGACATGCGTGCAATAATGACTGACAACGTCTGCTCCCGAGAGGGATACTGTTCGTTTCCTTTACGTCGGATCATATAATTGGAGTAAATGATCCTTATATATCGTAGGTTATGTTCTGAAACGAATTTACATAACAAACTTCTTTCATTTTCCAAACGAACCATTTGCTGCTTCTTTCATTTGCTGCTTCTTTCATTTGTTGGAAGTAAATATATAACAGGTATATATTTTATGTATATATATATATATTATGAATATAGATATTATACTTATGTGTAATTATATATATAGTTATTGTACTAACTATACATATAGTATGGATACCATCGATATGTTGACTTGTTTACTTTAATTGTTTCAGATGGATAGTTTGGAGGATATTTGGGCAGACCCATAAAACGTACGTATCGAAGTGTCGGATGATGAGTTTGAGACACCTGATGCAGACGGTGTTTTTGACTGCGAAGCCGGAGACTTAGAAACCGAGGAGGTGTTCGCTTCCTTCGAAGAATTGACAGAGTGGGCACAAAGAACAGCACTGGAGTTGGGATATGTTTTAGTCAGACGGCGAACGAACACCAACTCGTTAAAGGTGGTCAATAAAGTGACACTAATATGTCAGCACGGTGGAAAACGCGATAAAAGGTTAACTGGGGCCGTTAAACGGTCCACCAAGATAGGCTGCCCCTTTACTCTGGTAGGCCGCCCCGGGTATGATGGTGGTTGGAGGGTCACTGTCAAGGACTGGAAACACAATCATGATCCAGCTACCGATCTGCAGGGGTATGCATACGCGAGACGGATGACGGAAGAAGAAAAAGAATTTGTGGGAAACCAATCGGATCGTGGTTTGTACCCACGTCAGATCCTGGTAAACCTCAAAAGAGAATTTACAGGAAACCGGACTCGAAGAGGAGACATTACCAACTTTCTGAAATCGAGACGGAAGGCGGGCCAAGCAGGGCATACTCCAATGCAGGTACAAACATCATATTAGTGATTATGTATTACGTTGTTGGAAGTGACTTATTTACTATATTTTGTTCACCTGTCGCAGGTTATGTTCTCACTACTGCAGGAGAAAAATTACATTTACCAGTTTACTACAAATAGTCAAAATGGACGGTTGGTGAACCTCTTTTTCATGCATAAATATATAACAGGTATATATTTTATGTATATATATATATATATATATATATAGATATATATACTTATGTGTATATATATATATATATATATGTATATATATATATATATATAAAAGATATATATATATATATATATATATAATATATATAATATTAGAATTAGAAACTTAATTATTTTATATATATATATATATATATATATATATATATATATATATATATATATATATATATATATATATATATATATATATATATATATATATATATATATATATATATATATATATATATATATATATATATATATATATATATATATATATATATATATATATATATATATATATATATATATATATATATATATATATATATATATATATATATATATATATATATATATATATATATATATATATATATATATATATATATATATATATATATATATATATATATATATATATATATATATATATATATATATATATATATATATATATATATATATATATATATATATATATATATATATATATATATATATATATATATATATATATATATATATATATATATATATATATATATATATATATATATATATATATATATATATATATATATATATATATATATATATATATATATATATATATATATATATATATATATATATATATATATATATATATATATATATATATATATATATATATATATATATATATATATATATATATATATATATATATATATATATATATATATATATATATATATATATATATATATATATATATATATATATATATATATATATATATATATATATATATATATATATATATATATATATATATATATATATATATATATATATATATATATATATATATATATATATATATATATATATATATATATATATATATATATATATATATATATATATATATATATATATATATATATATATATATATATATATATATATATATATATATATATATATATATATATATATATATATATATATATATATATATATATATATATATATATATATATATATATATATATATATATATATATATATATATATATATATATATATATATATATATATATATATATATATATATATATATATATATATATATATATATATATATATATATATATATATATATATATATATATATATATATATATATATATATATATATATATATATATATATATATATATATATATATATATATATATATATATATATATATATATATATATATATATATATATATATATATATATATATATATATATATATATATATATATATATATATATATATATATATATATATATATATATATATATATATATATATATATATATATATATATATATATATATATATATATATATATATATATATATATATATATATATATATATATATATATATATATATATATATATATATATATATATATATATATATATATATATATATATATATATATATATATATATATATATATATATATATATATATATATATATATATATATATATATATATATATATATATATATATATATATATATATATATATATATATATATATATATATATATATATATATATATATATATATATATATATATATATATATATATATATATATATATATATATATATATATATATATATATATATATATATATATATATATATATATATATATATATATATATATATATATATATATATATATATATATATATATATATATATATATATATATATATATATATATATATATATATATATATATATATATATATATATATATATATATATATATATATATATATATATATATATATATATATATATATATATATATATATATATATATATATATATATATATATATATATATATATATATATATATATATATATATATATATATATATATATATATATATATATATATATATATATATATATATATATATATATATATATATATATATATATATATATATATAAAAATGGACGGTTGGAAAACCTCTTTTTTATGCATCCAATATCAATGACCCTATGGCGCGCATTTCCCTGGGTTATTGAAATAGACGCCACGTACAAAACCAACGTGTACAACATGCCGCTTGTTGAGATTGTCGGTGTGACTTCAACGGGCAGGACCTTCAGTTTAGCGTATGCTTTTATCGTAAACGAGCAAGAGGCGAATTATGAATGGGTGTTACAATGTCTCAAGTCCACCCTTGTTGAAGGCTTTGCCGTTCATGTCGTTCTAACTGACAGGGAGCAGGCCCTGATGAGAGCATTGAAGGTTGTTATGCCGGAAGCGAAACACCTGCTGTGTAGGTTCCACATATGGCAAAACATAATCAAACACTGCGAACCGGCGTTGCGGCTGAAAGATGTGAACATTGAAAAGCTTCGCTTCTATTGGAGAACAGTCTATGAATCTCGGACAATTGACGAGTTTAAGGACAACGATAAATGGTTAAAGAAAAAATTGGCAGATTTTCCTGGTGTCTACAGGTACCTGAACGAGAATTGGTTGTCCCCGTACCGAGAACAGTTTGTGTCATGTTGGGTCGATGAACATCTCAACTATCATAACCACACCACAAACAGAGTCGAGGCCGAGCACCACCTGCTGAAGGATGAGCTGAAGGGGAAATGTACATTTACTAGAATCCTCCATATTGTTGATTCTGTCATGATTGGTCAAGAGACAGAAATAAGGGGGCAACTAGGGTATAACAAGGGAACCCTGTTGGGTAGACACAACTACAACTGTATGAAGTCCCTGCTTGGAAAGGTTTCACATAAAGCTTTGCACATCATGGCTGATGAAATCGTTCGCTTAGACCAAAAACTTAAAAAACAGGTGAAAAAGTGCGGGTGCAAGGTTCGTTTTAGTTGTGGGCTACCATGTGCCTGCAAGATTGACGAGTACATGCAGCGCGGTAAGTATGTTTTAATACCTTTTTTTTTTAACATAAACACATAATGTCGTATACTTATTGATATCCAAAAATGCAGGGACTCGTATTGTGATAGACCCGTTTTGGAGAAAGCTTGATTTAACACCGTCGACATGCTTACCAGGAAACGAACACTTAAAAGACGGAGACGATATAGAAGCTATCCATGAAGTCGTAGGTGACCTTAAGAGTTTTAATTTTTTTTTTTAACATAAACACATAATGTCGTATACTTATTGATATCCAAAAATGCAGGGACTCGTATTGTGATAGACCCGTTTTGGAGAAAGCTTGATTTAACACCGTCGACATGCTTACCAGGAAACGAACACTTAAAAGACGGAGACGATATAGAAGCTATCCATGAAGTCGTAGGTGACCTTAAGAGTTTTTTGGTTGAGCAAACCAAGGCCCAACGGAAACATTGGTTGTCCAAGATAAAGGACATGTTTAAGCCAGGCAACACACAAGTTAAAGATCCTCTCGTTCAGAAGAGCACACGCGGAAGACCAGTCGGGTCGAAACAAAAGACGCCAAAGGTAGACCAAATACATCAACTTTTATATTGCTGATTAAAGAAACAATATATAACAACCTGATTTTAAGTAACTGTGTTTTATTAATGGTGTAGGTGCCCGATCTGAACAAAAACCCACCTGGGCTTTGGAAATCCAAGTCCAGTCGACCGAGGGCTGAAGAGGTCCCCATGACTCCTCCCTTCACCGACCCTTCTTCCGGAGCGTCCACATACGGAGAGGCGCAGCCCGCCAGACGCAGTGAGTACGCGCACACCAAATCACGGTTCGCGAACACACCTGACTTTTTTGATGAGCCGCAAGGTGCGCGACACAGTATGTACGACCCAACCCAGAACTTATTCAGGGAGCCGTCTCAATCCTATGGGGTTAGCGACACACAAAACTACTTCCGGGAGCCGTCCCAAGAATATGGGGTCAAAATTTATACGGCTTCGGGGAAACGTCCCAATCCTTTGGGGAAAATATATATACATTCGGGGAGCCGTCCCAAGAATATGGGGTCCAAAATTTATACGGCTTCGGGGAAACGTACAAATCCTATGGGGTTCCAGTCTGACACACATATATACTACATTCGGGGAGCCGTCCCAAGAATATGGGGTCCAAAATTTATACGGCTTCGGGGAAACGTCCAAATCCTATGGGGTTCCAGTCTGACACACATATATACTACATTCGGGGAGCCGTCCCAAGAATATGGGGTCCAAAATTTATACGGCTTCGGGGAAACGTCCAAATCCTATGGGGTTCCAGTCTGACACACATATATACTACATTCGGGGAGCCGTCCCAAGAATATGGGGTCCAAAATTTATACGGCTTCGGGGAAACGTCCCAATCCTTTGGGGAAAATATATATACATTCGGGGAGCCGTCCCAAGAATATGGGGTCCAAAATTTATACGGCTTCGGGGAAACGTACAAATCCTATGGGGTCCAGTCTGACACACATATATACTACATTCGGGGAGCCGTCCCAAGAATATGGGGTCAAAATTTATACGGCTTCGGGGAACCGTCCCAATCCTTTGGGGAAAATATATATACATTCGGGGAGCCGTCCCAAGAATATGGGGTCCAAAATTTATACGGCTTCGGGGAAACGTCCAAATCCTATGGGGAAAATATATATACATTCGGGGAGCCGTCCCAAGAATATGGGGTCCAAAATTTATACGGCTTCGGGGAAACGTACAAATCCTATGGGGTCCAGTCTGACAAAATATATATACATTCGGGGAGCCGTCCCAAGAATATGGGGTCCAAAATTTATACGGCTTCGGGGAAACGTCCAAATCCTTTGGGGAAAATATATATACATTCGGGGAGCCGTCCCAAGAATATGGGGTCCAAAATTTATACGGCTTCGGGGAAACGTACAAATCCTATGGGGTTCCAGTCTGACACACATATATACTACATTCGGGGAGCCGTCCCAATATGGGGTCCAAAATTTATACGGCTTCGGGGAAACGTCCAAATCCTATGGGGTTCCAGTCTGACACACATATATACTACATTCGGGGAGCCGTCCCAAGAATATGGGGTCCAAAATTTATACGGCTTCGGGGAAACGTCCAAATCCTATGGGGTTCCAGTGACACACATATATACTACATTCGGGGAGCCGTCCCAAGAATATGGGGTCCAAAATTTATACGGCTTCGGGGAAACGTCCAAATCCTATGGGGTTCCAGTCTGACACACATATATACTACATTCGGGGAGCCGTCCCAAGAATATGGGGTCAAAATTTATACGGCTTCGGGGAAACGTCCCAATCCTTTGGGGAAAATATATATACATTCGGGGAGCCGTCCCAAGAATATGGGGTCCAAAATTTATACGGCTTCGGGGAAACGTACAAATCCTATGGGGTTCCAGTCTGACACACATATATACTACATTCGGGGAGCCGTCCCAAGAATATGGGGTCCAAAATTTATACGGCTTCGGGGAAACGTCCAAATCCTATGGGGTTAGTCGACACACAAAACTACTTCCGGGAGCCGTCCCAATCCTTTAGATAAAAATTATACATATTCAAAATAACGATATAAAACTTAGATAAAAAAACTACATATTCAAAATATTACATAATTTTTCTAACGGAAACCGTCTTCAGCTAGTTCTTTATAATATGTCGCAACGTCGATTTTTCTTTCAACCAACTTTATCAGTTTCTCAAGTTCAGAAGTTATTTCGTCGATACTTGGTAATGTCGTTTCAAGATATTCGTTATGCTGCTCTTCACTTATAATGATTCTGCTGCCACTTTTCCTTAATTCTTTTATTTTCTTCTTATGTTCCAGCTTCCTTTGTTCCATAAGAAGCTTACAATCATTAAATTTGTGGTAAAGTTCATACCCGTCGTCTATATCCTCTTTACATTGCACTTTCAATGCATGAAATGTTACCGTAGGAGGTGATGATGGGTTAGATGACGATGAAGAAGCCATAACCTTTGTTAAACCTCCCCTGGCCGGAAAATATGATGATGGCCGGAATATAGAGAGAAAATGGTTGATGTGGGTTTTTGTTGTTTGAGTCGTCTGGCTTCTTTGGCTGGTATAAAAAGAAAATTAAGTTTAAGCATTAGCGGCGACGTCGCCGCTAATACTTGGGCCCGACACTGCAATGATGACTGACAATGTCGGATCCCCACGTCACAGGCATTAGCGGCGACGTCGCCGCTAATGCCCTGGTCGGGTTTGACCTTTTTTGGACTGGTCGTGTTAGCAAAAGCTGTGTACACAGCACCCATGTCATGTTCTTTCTTGTCTTCTTCTTTATCAGTATACCAAAAATTAATCCTCTGTCGTTAAACCTGCAACTTCCGGCGAAGGATTTGCACCTCTTTTTTCTTCTTTCTTCAATGGGTATGCACCTCTTTTTTTAAGGTATGCACTCTTAAGGAATTAGACTAAAAAAACCTCCAAACTTATTTATTTATCACTTATAAGAGTAGCCATACCCAATCTTCTATATAGGTCCGCCCTGTATGGTAGTATCTATAGATAAAATATATATGTGATATACTAAAACTTTCAACAAACTTATATTTTTTTTGGAAAGTATGAATCATTTGCTTGCAACACTAAGATTCGAACCTGAGTCTTGCATCACTAAGAAATTTTTGTGAGATACCTTATACCATTGAGTTAATTGTTCGTTGGTTCAACAAAGTTATATAACGGAACCATATAGAATGTACCAAATTAATAAATGCTTTTGTGAATGGAAGAGGTGGTTTTTAATCTATATGTCAGGGGTTCATCCTATATTTTTCTTTTCTTTTTTATAAAAGTATATTTTTAAGGTAAAAAAGGGGGTAATGGAAGGAATTCTAGCCCTAGTACTACAATTGGATACCTATCGACTCACCCCGTATGAGCCATATGATGCCGGTACAATACCTCCATCATAATCCCCACATGATCTGGGCACCCCGAAAGATCAAACCCGCGTATTTACTTCACATGTGGATCTAGGCTTCATTGGTAACGGTACCTTAAAAAAATTATTTTTTGTTCCAAGCGGGGATCGAACATGAGACCTTAAGGTCACTAAGTATTTTCCTTACCACTAAGCTAACTCCTTGTTGGCAGTATTTTTTAAGGTAGTGTTGTATAAGTACATTTTTTTGTTTTTAGTTTATTATTTTTTTCAAGTTTGTGTTCTTTGTATTACTACATGTAAAACTTATTAATAAAGTCAAACCTTTATGTATTGATATTCGATATATTGATAAAATTAATAATTTGTCCAGTCTCAACTAAATCGAAGTATTATTAATTAACATTCGATAAATTAATAACTCATTAAATTAAAAAATATCTCGGTCTTAACATTATTAATTTATATAGGTTTTTTCGTGGTGTATATCCCATTAAAAATCTGACATTTGACAATCCATTTTTGTTTTGTTTTTTGTTTTTGTTTGGTAATGTATTTGATATTGGAAACATTATTTGAAAGCGGTTGTGGTATTGCCTTAAAATAAATACGTAGACATGATAAACTTTTGAGCGCACATATATATATATATATATATATAATATATATATATATATATATATATATATATTATATATATATATATGATGAGAGAGCTCTTCTGAATCTAACCTAAGTAAAATAGATAATGGAATTGTATTGATAACAAACGTAATTACATTAGTCGACGCCGCACAACGAGTGGCCTAAACCTCCTAGTTAAATCTCCTAGTTTAAAGAAAATACCTATTTAGTATTAAATTGTGAGAGGTAATTTGATTTTCGTATATTAAATATATATGTAAGTAATATTATACATGCTAATGGGGTTGGTGACTTTTTGGTAAGGTATTTGAACTTGGGATGATTCATCTGGTTCGAGCTCCACTTCTCATATTTATGGGGGTGAAATAATAGGAGACTTTTTCGAGAGTCTGAATCTTAGACATTCGTGTAATTTGGCAGTATAAGTAGAATAGTATGTCATTAGAAAAAATAATATCATACATAAAAAGCTACAAATTTTAAAACGATATAATTTAGATTCAAAGTAGAATTTTTTGTTTATATTGTGTATTTGATAAATTTAACATCAAAAAGCATAGATCACAATTATTTGGCTGTTTTATTTTAAAGGTCCAATAATATAAGTTGAAAAGCTCAACTATAAAAACTGTCACAACTAATGCATTCACTAAACACAACTTATTGAAACACAAGTTATATACAATGTAACAAGATATGAAACATTTAACTCTATTTCTTTGTCAAATTCTTGTTTTCTCTTCCCTTCTTACAATAATACCATCTATCGAAGGAAAAAAATTCCATAGAGGTTGCAAGAAGCATCACAAGGGTTATGAAGATTCTTGTACATCCACATCCATTTTCAATATTTTGTCTTTTGGAGCAAAAGCTAATGGAGTTTCTGATGACTCTAAGGTATGACATGTAACATGCCGGGAAGGGAAACGAAAGCTTCCTTATAAGGGGCTGGATACCTTCCTTATCAGATGCGTTTTGAGCAAAACCGTGAGACGGAGACCAAAATGGTCAATATCTGATACGATGACTTGGGCTGTTACATGACATGCTCTTTTTTGCTACAATTTTTTTTTTTTTTTATCTAACCAACTTAAACCCATAACCATAAGCAAAATTAGTAAAGGCCTAGAGGGTACTCGGACCTTTCTAGCCAACAAAACTTCTGATATATATTTTCATTTGAAAAGATAAATCAAGATGACTTTCTTTGGTCCCTTCCAATTAAACAGTCAACCTCTTTTAATTTCAAATTCCCGTCCGCTACTGCCCATAACTAATAGATTCGGATACTTACTTATCATCATTTAAGATAACTTTTTGTGTATACTTGGTACAGAAACTTGTAGCTACATGGAAAGCCGCCTGTAAAGTTCCTGTAGGAGTTGTACAAATTCCGTCGGGTCACAAGTTTTTGCTAAAACCCGTAACACTTCAAGGCCCGTGCATGGGTCATGTTACTTTTCAGGTAACTTTTTGTTCAGTTACTTTGGTTCACAACTCCAATTGAGCCAAATACGTACGGAGCTTGAACCACCCATGCCTAGGATGAAACACATGACTCTCGAAAACCTCCCTTAATAATCTACTCCTACAAATGTAAGAAGTGGAATTCAAATCATGCTAGATTTTTTCAAGGTCTAAGATCTTACCAATGGACCACCAACCCATTGGTTATCACAAAATTATTTTTCATCTTACTATTTTACATGTAAAAAAATAACGAATTAAACTAATTAACTTTCGTTCATATGTTACATATAGTTAAAACTAATTAGTACAGATAAACTCTAAAAAATGTTATAAACGATACGAAGAGCTAGTGAAATGTTCATGTTTGGATTGATTTCATTTTTACGACAAAGTATGTATAATCGTTTGGGGTACCGCTTAATTCAATATCAGGTAGACGGAACTCTATTAGCACAGCCAAAGATCGGATCATGGTCAAAATCAAACTTATTCCAATGGATCAATTTCAAATGGGTTCACAATTTTACAATCCAAGGAAGTGGTACCATTGATGGCCAAGGCTACAATTGGTGGAAACCAATGAAATCTAAGTACATTTCAGACTTAAAACCGACTGTAAGATACAATTTTGCTTCATGCAAAATTAAGTTACTCATTTATACTTATCACAATTTACATGCTGATGATTATGTTGTTTGTTGAAATAGGCTTTGAGATTTTATGCAAGTGAAGACGTTACAGTTCGTGATATCACGATTAGAAATAGCCCACAAGTTCATTTGAAATTTGACAACTCTAGAGGTGTCAAAGTTGATAACATTACGATTTCATCACCTGGAAATAGCCCTAACACCGATGGAATTCACCTCCAAAACACTCGTGATGTGGAAATCCTGCATTCCAATATCGGATCTGGTACTAAAGTTTGGTTACCTATTGACTACGAAATATATTCATGGCTGTTATAAGTAAATGAGAAAGATAATGAATCTTGTTTTTTTTTTTTGTTAACGGCCAACGAAACTTTCATCAAACAAACGATACACTCGGGCTCCCCTAGCAAGTCGCTAAGGAAGCCCATGGTTTGTACAACAGAACTACAATTACACCAATATTTTAAGCAACAATGTAACAAAAACCAATTTTATCAAAAGGAAATAAGAAAAATTATATATTTATGCAAGATGTACATCATTAGACAATTAATTTTGATTGTTTTTTTGTGTATCAGGAGATGATTGTGTCTCCATACAAACTGGATGCTCCAATGTTCACATTCACCATATAAACTGTGGTCCTGGACATGGTATAAGGTACTTCATTCATACCAATTTTTTTGTATCTTTTAGTTATGATTCATATTCATATTACAGTTAAGATCAGTATATATTAGCTTTTGGAACACCTATTTTTGTGTATATATATGCTGATTTGTGTTCACCTCTTTGGTCCACAGTTTAGGAGGATTGGGAAAGGATAAGAGTATTGCTTGTGTATCGGATATTCTTGTAGAGAATTCAAACATTCAAAACACTTTGTATGGAGCCAGAATTAAAACTTGGCAGGTACGTAGATAAATGTACATTATGCTAGATTTGTTACAAATTAAATGACTTTGTATTATTATGTAGCTAATAATTGACATTGTTGAATTCGTTTTGGACACTTGTTTATTGTTGCAGGGAGGAATAGGTTTGGTCAAGAATGTTACTTTTTCAAACATTCAGGTGGCAAATGTCAATTTTCCAATAGTGATCAACCAATTCTATTGCGACAAGAGTCTTTGTCAAAACCAAACGGGCTCAGTTGCGATAAAGGAAGTAAACTTTGAGAGAATAACCGGGACATTCTCAACTCAACCTATACATTTAGCATGTAGCGATGATGTGCCGTGTACTGAGATTGATCTAACTGGCATTCAACTAAAACCTTCGAGAGGGCCTCTCGAAGGATCTCAAAATCAACAAGCTTTGTGCTCAAACTCTTACGGGAATTCAAAGGGTCCATTGGTACCATCAAGCATGAACTATTGCTTAAAAAAAGGTGGTAGTGTCTCGGTTCACAAATTTTCAAGATCTTCTAATGAGCTATGTTAGTTAAAGGGCTTTATTGTAAACATGTAAATGTTGAAATACCATACTAGTGCTAATGCATGTATAAGACTTTGGGCCTGGACCGTTCGGTGGGCCAAGTCTTTTGTTGCATAGGGCCTAGATAGCACGTTGGTGAATGGTGAATGGTTTTTTAGTTTTTATTTTTACAACATTGACTACATGTAAATAAAGGCACCATTGGTGTAATCTTTTTGAGTTTCATTCATTTCATGAGGTTTCAAACCAAATTTTTTACTTATGGTCAGGGCCGTCTTTGAGATTTTATAGACGTAGGACGAGCCAGAAAAAAGCCCCCAAGTTAGACGAAGTCAGACGCAACGATTTATATTATATAAACTACATTTATAAAATGACGAAAAAAGTATAGTATATTAAAAAACATAACAAACGTTATTTTTCAAATTACATGACATGTGAAAAAAAAAACAAGAAATAAGATTAAAAAGGAGCTTTAATAAATCCATATGCCATTATATATATATATGGTTCCCATAGCACAAAGAGAAAAAATTAGTACTAACTTTAGATCTAGACCATTGAAATTAAATACCAATTCAATCTTAACAATTGAAAATAAAAAGTCACCTATTATATATATATACATGGTAAGTTTTCTATGATATTAAATATGTACTATTATTATATTTACTACCAACAAAAGCTATTATTACATACTACTATTTCAATTTATAGAATAAACAATACACTCAAGAAATGGCATTGCACACAATAATTATGTTCAATTTCACTCGGTCAAAAAACTACCTATCCAACTAACTCAAAATTTGATAATTAATAGCAGGGTAATTAATAGCATATCTTTATACATAAACATACTATGTTGAATTAAAGTGTAGTGCATATTTATTTGTGAAACCGTTAATTTGATGTTTTACTTGACAATTTACTTAACAACCCGTTTTTAACGACACTTTAATCTATACCAATTATGTTGCATGACATTGATAATGTTTTGAGTAGACTAAGTGGTGGTTACTAAACATTTGTTTGAATATCCAAATTAACATTCTTATTTTGGTGTTGATTTGCTAATCGGATTTAATGTACTAATTAAGATATCCTTGATAGGGTTGTCAATCAGGTCGACCGAGTCGGGATAGTAGATTGATAGGCTGAAAATATCTGATCTACCCAATAAAAGTTCAAGTTCAGAATATTTCGCCTAGAACCAACCCGAGTTGACACGGGTCAAATAGATTGGGTTTGGGTCAAGTGAGTTTAATGTTAATGCTTTTCAAGTGAGTTAACTTTGGGTCAAGTGGGTCATATATGTTGTTTTTAGGTTAAGTGGGTTGGCAAGTCAAGTGAGTTGATTTTGAGTCAAGTGAGTCAAATGAGTTGTTTTGGTGTCAAACAGGTTGGCAGGTCAAATGAGTTGTTATTGGGTTAACTGGTTAAATAGGTAAAATTAATTTTAAAATATTTTTTAGGTGGACTTGACAAACACAAAAACTCAACCCAGATCCAACCTTAAAACAATCAGGTTTGTGGGTTGGCGGTTGGCAAGTAAAAAATAATCAACCCGGACCTGCTTTTTATTAGTTCGGTTTCAGGTCAAGTTTTTAATTGGCTCGAGTACATATATCTAACTAATTTAATAAATTTTATAATTCTTACTACACAGCAATTGCATGAATCTAGACTATTATAAATATATGATTCTAAATATCACTCCTAAAAGTTACGAGTATATATTAGTTTACATGGTTTTATAAGAATTAGATGCTTCCAAAATTCGATAAACTTTGATCTAACATATATTTTTAACAAAAATACATGCTTACTAACTTTAAAATGTAGGTTGACAAGTTAATGTGTTGACAGATCAAATTGGTATAGATTGTTTTAAGGTCAAGTGGGAGGCGGATCAAATGGGTTAGTTTTTGGTCAGCTGAGTTGTTTAGGGTCAAGTGGGTCATATATGTTGTTTTTAGGTTAAGTGGGTTGGCAAGTCAAGTGAGTTGATTTTGAGTCAAGTGAGTCAAATGAGTTGTTTTGGTGTCAAACAGGTTGGCAGGTCAAATGAGTTGTTATTGGGTTAACTGGTTAAGGTCAAATGAGTTGTTTTGGTTCAAAGGTTGGCAGGTCAAATGAGTTGTTTTGGTTCAACAGGTTGAGGTCAAATGAGTTGTTTTGGTTAACAGGTTGGCAGGTCAAATGAGTTGTTTTGGTTAACAGGTTGGAGGTCAAATGAGTTGTTTTGGTTCAACAGGTTGGAGGTCAAATGAGTTGTTTTGGTTCAACAGGTTGGAGGTCAAATGAGTTGTTTTGGTTCAACAGGTTGAGGTCAAATGAGTTGTTTTGGTTAACAGGTTGGCAGGTCAAATGAGTTGTTTTGGTTAACAGGTTGGAGGTCAAATGAGTTGTTTTGGTTCAACAGGTTGGAGGTCAAATGAGTTGTTTTGGTTCAACAGGTTGGAGGTCAAATGAGTTGTTTTGGTTCAACAGGTTGAGGTCAAATGAGTTGTTTTGGTTAACAGGTTGGCAGGTCAAATGAGTTGTTTTGGTTAACAGGTTGGCAGGTCAAATGAGTTGTTTTGGTTCAACAGGTTGAGGTCAAATGAGTTGTTTTGGTTCAACAGGTTGGAGGTCAAATGAGTTGTTTTGGTTCAACAGGTTGAGGTCAAATGAGTTGTTTTGGTTAACAGGTTGGCAGGTCAAATGAGTTGTTTTGGTTAACAGGTTGGAGGTCAAATGAGTTGTTTTGGTTCAACAGGTTGGAGGTCAAATGAGTTGTTTTGGTTCAACAGGTTGGAGGTCAAATGAGTTGTTTTGGTTCAACAGGTTGAGGTCAAATGAGTTGTTTTGGTGTCAAACAGGTTGGCAGGTCAAATGAGTTGTTTTGGGTTAACTGGTTGGCAGGTCAAATGAGTTGATTTTGAGTCAAGTGAGTCAAATGAGTTGTTTTGGTGTCAAACAGGTTCAGTCAAATTAGTGCTTGTTATGTGGTGTATTCCCTTTAGGCATTAAGCAAAGCTAAAGCGTAATTATGTAGCTTGTGGGCCTGAAGTGTGGGTATATGAAACTCCTACTAATTAGTAATTAGCTGAACTTATTAACATTTTGTTGATGTAGTAGAACACAAATAAATTATTAGGGAGCCTCATATTTTTAGTCGGCCCAATTTAGAGAGAACAAAGAAAGGCCCGAGCCTTTTATTTTGAGATTGTGGTGCATGTGTCTAGCAAAAAGATAAATCCCTACTTTAGTTCATTGCAGCCGTCGATTAAAATAAAAAACAGAAACTTTGTTTGGGTTTGTGTGTGGGTTGCCGATTTCAAGAAAAAGGGAGAGGAAGGAGACAATCGTTCTCTATCAAAAAAGGGGTAATATATATAATATATATTTGTAACAGTATTTTGTTGTATTCGATGAAGGTTATGGAATTGTGGGTTTTGATTGTGCTGACAAAAGTAAAATATCAGTAGTAATTTATGGTTGTTTTCTTGAGTCTAGTTATGACACATATATTTAATAATAATATATATGGTATAAATATACATGAAGAGTATAATGGGTGCATTGTGTCAGGAGAGTAGTAATGGAAAAGAGTTTCAACATCATGATAGGATAGTAGTACTAATGCTAATAATATATGTGTATATATTATATATAAAAGAGCTTGTTGTCCTCATAATAGTAGTTGCCGAAAAAATAAAAGAGAGAAGGCAATTCCATTGTGTCATACATACTTTTAATTTTAATGTGGGTAGTGTGTCTTTGATTCATAGAGAGGCCAACAGTACATATACATATATAAAAGTTGTATTTGTCTAATGGTTTTTTTCATATCAGAGTCAAAGAATTATTAGTTCTATAAGTTATTCATAATAACAGTATTATAAAATATATTGTTTCGTTTAGTTTAGATTTTAGTGTGTATTCATAGTTAGACTTATTTATGTAATCGTTGTTTATTTATAGGTTTTTGGGAATACATAACAAGCTTGGTAAACTATTAGTTTTTGTGATTTGTGAAGCTGCAAAAGGTAAGATAACATACTTTTGTCACGCTGGGGGACACAACAAAATGTGGTTTCGATATAACCTCTTTTTATGTTAATGTATTATCTCATGCATATGTTGGGTATGTGATATATGTGGAAGGTTTATTGGGTGTGGTTAAAGCATGCTTGGGTAGAATTGAGTTTAATGTTGCATTGTTGATATATGGAACTTGTTGATTGTGTGGTAAATGATTTTTATGTGGACTTGTACACATAGTACACTAAACATGATTTAAGTTGCCATGTCACGTGCACGTATAAGGGCCCTAAAACTATTATGTAGATATTGGTGTGATATATTTGTAATATATCTTTTGGTGAAAGTCTCGAGCATTGGTGTAAGAGTTAAGCTTAACCCACATGACGTCTATTTAGGCGGAGTGTGCTATGGCGTCACTTGGGACACTGATCATGTTCTCTTGTGAATACAACCTGGTGTTTAGAGTATTTCGGGTGTCGTGGTTGACCACCTGGTGTTAACGGAATACTCATGGATTTGGTTATGCCTATCCATAACGACATAGATGGACCACCGTAAGGTCTACCCATCAATTCGGGTGTGGGGTTCCATATTTGGCTATTTAGCCGCCTCACACAACCTTTTATGTAGTTTATTATGGCATAACCTTTGGTGATTTATGTAGCTTACGCAGTTATGTGGATATTGGTGACTATGGAGGATTGCTAGGCACATTGTAGGATTTGATAATCCTTATTATGCAGTTTATGTTGCTTTGGTGTTTGTGCCTTTAAGTATGCATGAGTTGATTTATTAAAGTGTTTTAATTGGCAATCCTTTTATTTATACTAACCTGTTATCTTACTCAGCTTTAATAGCTGACACTTGTTTTGTGGAAATGTGTTGTGGCCTCAGGTTAGGCAATGATGAGTGGCTTGGTAGCTTGCTTGTGAGATGGGTAGCTATTATTGGAGCTTCTGGACGTTGCTTTAGTTACCCATAGTGGCATTATTTAAGTAGACTTATTTATCTATCCGTTTTGGCCTTTATTATGTTGACTGTCTTTATGGAGGTTGATTGTGGATTTCATTTACATTATTGTTATGATACTAGTTGGTAACACCTTTTTGAGACATTTAATATGTTTTATTGATACCGTTAGGAATCAATTGGGATTTTTAAAAGTCGCTTCCGCATTTTATTAACGGTGTTATGTTTAAAGCTGAAATTTTTTTGAAATTCACATTTTTATAAAGCAGGGTGTTACAAGATGGTATCAGAGCAGTAGTTTAAGTGAACCATTGACCATAGGTGTTGGTCTTGTGGTCTTGGACTTAAACTAGTGGTGTCTTGCGCATTTAAGCTTAGGTAATAATGCCTTAGCTTCAGGAAGATTACATTTAGGACGGGTTTGGGTTGAGTGCGAGAGACTGATTAAGTCTTATATGTATGTGTTGTTTATATGCATAATCATGTTGTTTAGTTTTTTTATTCTTTCTTCTTGCTATATCCGTCGCTACATCTTATGGTGCTTTCGGTAGACGACCTCTTATGAAAAGTTGTGCTATATTTCCTTGTATTGGATTGGATATGTGTGTTGAATTGGGAATAATGAGGAGTAAATGAGTACATTTGATGTTTTTCCAAAGGAGGAGGTACAATCGGTGATACAGAAGCGGGGTAACAGACACACATGTGAAATGATACAGTTACAATTATGGTCCGGAACATAATTGCAAATGTATCATGACGCTAGTGTGTTTGTGGCCATGCTTGTGATAACCGGTGTGGAATATGATTGAGTGGGTGAAAGTTCTATGTAGTATCGTGTTCTCATGTATTGAGAGTAGTAGTCATTGTGTTGTAACGCCGATGACATTGATGGCTGATATATATGAAGTAGATTATTCAATTAGATGACGGAAGTTGATGGTGAAAACCTCAAGCTCCTTTCCAAGCGTCTTTTGTGGTGAGTGTGCAGCACGATCAATGGTCTGTGGCCGCTAATATATAGTGTGGTATTCTTAATTTGTGAAATGTTTGATGGTGGTCTTTCATCCATTCGCGAGGTATGTCCCGATTGAGGTTGAGATAGCTGATGTTGATGTTGTAGTTGGGTTTCCTGATGTCTTTCCAGATGATCTTTCTGGTTTTCTGCCTAATAGGGAAGTAGAGTTTCATATTGATCTTATTCCTGGTGCTACTACTGTTGCTAAAGCACCTTATTGTCTCGCTCCTACTGAGATGAAAGAGTTGATGACCCAGCTCCAAGAGTTGCTTGACAAGGGGTTTATTCGTCCGAGTTCCTCGCCTTGGGGTGCTCCTATTCTGTTTGTAAAGAAGAAGGATGGTTCTATGAGGATGTGTATCGATTACTGTGAGCTTAACAAGCGAACGGTGAAAAATAAATATCATGTCCCTCGTATTGATGATTTATTTGATCAGTTGTAGGGTGCCTCTTGTTTTTTTTCTAAGATTGATTTGCGGTCTGGTTACCATCAGTTGAAGGTAAAGAAAGAAAGTGTTGTTAAGACAACATTTCGTACTCGTTATGGGCATTATGAGTTTTTGGTCATGCCTTTTGGTTTGACTAATGCTCCAGCTGCCTTCATGGATCTCATGAATCGGGTTTGTCGGCCTTTTCTTGATCACATTGTTATTGTTCTCATCGATGACATTCTTATCTATTCTAAATCTGTTGAGGAGTATCGTAAGCACTTGAGGACTGTTCTTGAGGTTCTCAGGAAGGAGAAGTTATATGGTAAATTTTCTAAGTGCGAATTCTGGCTTAAGGAAGTTCATTTCCTTGGGCATGTCATTTCTAGTGAAGGTTTGAAAGTTGATCCATCTAAAATTGAAGCTGTGATGAAGTGGGAGCAGCCGAAGTCGCCGACAGAGATTAAGTCTTTTCTGGTTTTAACTGGCTATTATGGGAGGTTCATTCAAGATTTCTCCCGTATCGCTAATCCTGTGACATAGTTGACAAAGAAAGGTGTGAAGTTCTTGTGGACTAATTCACAGGAACAATCTTTTTAGACATTGAAGAAGAAATTATGTGAAGCTCCTATTCTTGCTTTGCCTGAAGGTACCGAGGATATGGTTGTTGTTAGGTCGAAAATCGACCAAGTATAATTTGTTCAGAAATAGCTTGAAGTTTAGTGAAGACGTCCGTACAGAATTCTGAGATGTCTCAGAATTCCTTCACTGAAGCTTCACTTCAGTTCAGATCGAGATAAATCTGAAGCATTCATTCTGAAGTCAAAGACTGAAGTATGAAGAAGAGAATCATCTCAGAAGCGAGCAAAGAGTGATTCTACCAGATCAAGACTGAAGCATCTCAGTGTAAAGTATTTACAACACTTTACACTGATTACGAGGAAGACTTTTACTTTACACCTTTATCCGGTTAATAGATTTATCTATTAACAAAAGGTACAAAGTATAGGCTTGGAACCTAGTACTATAAGTCACATCAAGTGACTTATATACTCTTCCAAGTGCAGCATGTAAGGAATTATGATTTAATTCCTTAAATGCTCACAACCACATTTGTACGATCTTGTCCACATCATCATGGACTTGGTCTATAAATACAAAGTCTTCTCACAACTTGCAAAGAGCTTGAAACTTTAGCATTGCAACTTGTGAGATATACTCTAAGTAAACTTACGAGTATTTCCAAGTTAATTAGATCACTTGTATTTCAGGATTGTTTAGATACTTACACTTGGGTGTTTATCTTTGTTCCGCAACAATCCTTGTATTTGTTTATACATCAATAAATCAAATACATTGAAAAGAAAACAACGTGTCTCAATGCTACATACTTGATTATATTTATATATATCCTTATATAGTTTCTGCCATTTGTTCTTGCATTTTATATCTAGTCAATTGTTTCTTGTTATCCATATCTGGATCGTAAACTGAACTTGTCCATCAAGATCAGTTGTACTTGCCAGTCGGGTTTGTTATTCATCTATATATTTGGGACTCACAATTGGTATCAGAGCCTAAAGGTTGAATTTTATCAATTCATTAACCTTTGATCTGCATAGATGGCTGACTTTGAACAAGAACGACCTGACCCTAATAATGCTACCCCACCCCCTCTCATCAACAACAATATACCTTCACACAATGTTCACGTACACTTTCCAAATAATCCTGTTCCCAAGTTTGATGGGAACAGTGAAAACTTTCAAACGTGGAAAGCGTGCATGCTTAAGTATATTGCTGGTGTTGAGAGACATTTACCAGATATCTTAAAAGAAGGACCCTTTGTCCCCATGAATGCTTCTACTGTTGTCAGAAATGCCGATGGGACTCCTAGGCAGTCACCTAAGGAGAAGGATCATTGGTCTGAGGAAGATCATAGACTTGTAGACCTGGACACCAAGTTACAAAATATGATTTTATACGCAGTTCCAGAAACCCTAATGCCCACTCTTGTTTTACTTGAAAATTCCAAATTAATGTGGGAGGAACTAATGACACAGTTTGAAGGCACGAATGAGACAATTGTCACAAGAAAAGTTGCTTTAAACAAAAGATATGAGTCTTTCTTTGCTATCCCTGGGGAATCTTTAACTCAAACCTACATCAGATTTACAAATCTGGTAAACCAACTGAAAGCCCTGGGTGTAACCAAAGACAAAGAAATTTTGTTGGAAAAATTTTGTGACATTTTACCTTCTAAATGGGAAAATTTAATCTTGGTCTTGAGACAAGGCAAAACCTTGCACAGTCATACTCTTGCTTCCCTTTATGGAGCCTTCAGATATACTGAAGAGAACAAAGCTGAAAGAGCCTTGGCTGAGCAGGATGCCAAGAATCATGTTTCTACCAGTTCTGGTACGGTTCAGTATTCTGAACCACATAGTACTGCTCTACTATCTTCTGAGAGTGATGTTTTTGACTCGATGAAGAAGATGGTGTCTGAAATGTTAAAAACTGGTGTCTCTGCTAATGTCACTCATGATTGTGATGAGAATGACAATGATGATCTGGTTGCCATGCTGGCTAAAACGTTCAATCGTTTTAAGGCCAAATCAAATCGATCTGGCAAACCTTTTGCTTCCAGTGCTTCTATTGACAAGTCTAATCTTGAATGCTTTAAATGCGGCAAGAAAGGACATTTCATGAAGGAATGCAGATCTAGTCAACCTTCATCATCACAATCTGCTCCTAACCATTCTATTTTTCAGAAGTCTGATGACAGCTATAAGGCCAAATACAAGAAGTTGAAGGCACATATGGCTCTTTTGGCACAAGACAACTCAAGCAACAGTTGTATGATTGCCAAAACTGAAAAGTGGGAAGACTCTGATGAATCATCTAATGATGAGGAAGTTAGGGACATGTGTTTCATGGCACAAGAAGATCAAGGTCATTTGGTCAAATCCGATGTTGAATCTGGTCGCTGGGTGGATATAGTGATGAAAAAGGTCAGTAATTTTGGCTTTGAAGAAAATGAGGAACACAAACTGGACCTTTTGGTTCTATTAGAGGCTGACATCTCATTTGTTGAGACAGTGCGTTC
Organism: Erigeron breviscapus; assembly: GCA_034093135.1. NCBI lineage: Eukaryota > Viridiplantae > Streptophyta > Magnoliopsida > Asterales > Asteraceae > Erigeron > Erigeron breviscapus. Next base: position 4,723,173 of record CM067170.1, on the reverse strand, counting down.
AGAAAGCTTAAAAATGTTTGAAAACAATACTTCTGAACTGAACGCCAGCCAGGCCAGACTAAAAGAACTGAAAGATGTTCATTTGGCCCTAAAAAGTTATCAGTCCATGGTTGCCACTTTAGAGTTGGAAAAAGAAGAGTTAAAAACCATCCTTGAAAAAGAACAGAAAATAATTAAATCTTGGATGAGTGCACCAAAACCAGATGCTGCAATAAAAAATACTTTTGCAAATCAAAAAACAGCATATGAATCTGGTGATCTTCATATGGCATCTATAATCACTGATTTAGATGCACTTCCAAAGGAAATGAAACCTGAAATTATTTTTCCTAAAGTTGGCAAACAGAAAACTGTGACTGATAGGGCCCAGGAACAATCTGAGGGTAAATCTGAAACAGCTCAGACAACTGTTTCAGAAAAGAAGGCTAAATCCAAAAAGCCATCCCCTCAGACTTCATCTAAGGTTCCCAAGGACCAAAAGAAGAAGAAAAATATCTCCCCCACTGAGCCTTCTACCTCAGATTCTGGTAAGGCTCAGGTGTCTAATGAAGAATCTATTTTGTTAAGGTTAGAAAGTCAATTTCAACTATTGGCTAGACAAGTGCAGAGTTGTAATGCACGTTTAAAAAATGTTTGAAAACAATACTTCTGAACTGAACGCCAGTCAGGCCAGACTAAAAGAACTGAAAGATGTTCATTTGGCCCTAAAAAGTTATCAGTCCATGGTTGCCACTTTAGAGTTGGAAAAAGAAGAGTTAAAAACCATCCTTGAAAAAGAACAGAAAATAATTAAATCTTGGATGAGTGCACCAAAACCAGATGCTGCAATAAAAAATACTTTTGCAAATCAAAAAACAGCATATGAATCTGGTGATCTTCATATGGCATCTATAATCACTGATTTAGATGCACTTCCAAAGGAAATGAAACCTGAAATTATTTTTCCTAAAGTTGGCAAACAGAAAACTGTGACTGATAGGGCCCAGGAACAATCTGAGGGTAAATCTGAAACAGCTCAGACAACTGTTTCAGAAAAGAAGGCTAAATCCAAAAAGCCATCCCCTCAGACTTCATCTAAGGTTCCCAAGGACCAAAAGAAGAAGAAAAATATCTCCCCCACTGAGCCTTCTACCTCAGATTCTGGTAAGGCTCAGGTGTCTAATGAAGAATCTATTTTGTTAAGGTTAGAAAGTCAATTTCAACTATTGGCTAGACAAGTGCAGAGTTGTAATGCACGTTTAAAAAATGTTGAAACCACACCTCTTCAACCTAAACAAAATGCAAAACCTTTTTCTAAGCAAATCAAGCAGAAATCTGAGAAGAAAAAGGTTGAAAAATCCATCAAACCAACTACTTTTGTGTCATCTGAGATAATGACTGAAATCCCATTTGACCCTTCTGTTCCTCATAAACCAAAGAAATCTGAGAAGAAAAAGGTTGAAAAATCCATCAAACCAACTACTTTTGTGTCATCTGAGATAATGACTGAAATCCCATTTGACCCTTCTGTTCCTCATAAACCAAAGAAATCTGAGACTGCTAAGGGAGAGTCTAGTGAACCCATCCAAAGATGGGTTCCCAAAAAGAACTAATCTTTGATTGTGTGCAGGGAGACCGAAAGAAGAACATATGGTTTCTGGACAGTGCTGCTGGCCGAACCATGACTGGTTATCAGACCCTGCTAGAGGAATATAGGGTGCAAGAGGGGCCCTCAATTGTTTTTGGAAATGATGGTAATGGAAAAACTGAGGGATATGGTGTGGTGAATAATGGTCAAGTCAAATTCACACGTGTTGCATATGTGAACGGTTTGAAATATAACCTGATCAGTGTCAGTCAACTATGTGATGATGGCTTCAAGGTTCTATTTGATATTTCACAAGGCACCATATTCAACAGAGATGGAAAGGTGGTACTGATTGCACCAAGAAAGGGAAACATTTATGTCATTGATATGAATCCTTCTACCTCTGAACAATGTTTCTACTCAAAGGCAGATGAAGACACAAATTGGTTGTGGCACAAGAGACTATCCCATCTGAACTTCAAGAACATTAATAAGTTGTCAAGAAAACAACTTGTTGATGGGATACCCTCTATGTCTTTCAACAAAGACAAGCCATGTCCAGGTTGTGAAATGGGTAAGCAGAAAAGAGCTTCATTCAAGACAAAGCAAAGCTTTAGTATTACTGAACCTCTTCATATGCTTCACATGGACCTTTTTGGACCAGTGAATGTTCAGACCAGAGCAGGAAAGAAATACACCCTTGTTATAGTTGATGAATATTCAAGATACTGCTGGGTGATTTTCCTCAGGTCCAAAAGTGAAGCTGCTGCTGAAATCATTGCTCTCATCAAACAAATTGAGCTCAAATACAAGCGAAAAGTTTGTCAGCTCAGAAGTGACAATGGCACTGAATTCAGAAATGCCACTCTGGAGTCCTTCTGCACTGAAACTGGCATATCTCAGAACTTCTCCTCAGCACACACACCAGAGCAGAATGGTGTTGTAGAAAGAAAGAATCGTACGCTGATTGAAGCTGCTAGAAGTATGTTGAATGAATCTGGTCTTCCCAAGAATTTCTGGGCTGAAGCTGTTGCAACTGCATGCTACACTCAGAACAGATCTATCTACGTCAAAAGACACAAGAAGACCTCCTATGAAGTACTCAGAAATAGAAAGCCTAATATTGGATACTTCCATGTATTTGGGTGTCCAGTATACATTCTGAATGATTCTAGTCAGCTTGGAAAATTTGACGCAAAAGCTGATGAAGGATACTTCCTAGGATATTCATCAAATCGCAAAGCCTTTAGAGTCTTTAACAAGAGACTTGAAAAGGTTGATGAGTCAATTCATGTTACCTTTGATGAATCCAATTCTGCAATCTTTAAAAATTCCATTCCTGTACCACCCTCAGAAAGTCCAATAAGTTTTGGTGATTCTGATCCTGTTTCTGAAACTGATCAGTCACCTGAACATGCTTCTGAACATCTCCGTTCAGAACCAACAATGAAAAAGCCTAGCAACATTCCATTTTATCCTCCAGTCAGTTTCAAACTGCCTTCTGAACTGACTATTGGATCAGATGTACATGCTGCTTCTCCTCTGATATCAGGCTCCACTGAGCAACCTCAATCTGAAGAATTTCATGATGCAAGTCATGATCTGCAGGAAGAAGAAGGAGCTGCAGATGTATTTTCTGAAGCTCCTCCTGAAGTTACTCAGAGAAGTTCTTGCACTGATATCATTATTCATCCTGGTCAATACACTAAGTGGACTAAAGCACATCCTATCGAGCAAATCATTGGGAATTCCACTAGTGGGGTTCAGACCAGAAGAGCCACAAGCGATCAATGCTTAAACGTCAGTTTCTTATCTCTTATTGAACCCAAGAAGATTGACGAGGCTATGAAAGACCCAAGCTGGGTTGAAGCCATGCAAGATGAGCTCAACCAGTTTAAAAGAAACGATGTATGGGAACTCGTTCCTTGTCCCAGTGACCTGAAGAAGGAACCAATTGGGACAAGATGGGTCTTCAGAAACAAGATGGATGAAGATGGTCATATCATCAGAAACAAAGCAAGACTTGTTGCAAAGGGATATGCACAAGAAGAGGGAATAGATTTTGATGAAACTTTTGCACCAGTTGCTAGACTTGAAGCTATCAGAATATTCTTAGCTTTTGCAGCTCATCATCAATTTAAAGTCTATCAAATGGATGTCAAAAGTGCATTCCTGAATGGAGAACTAGAAGAAGTCGTTTATGTGTATCAACCACCAGGGTTCATCAATGAAGAAAAACCACATTGGGTGTACAGACTGAACAAAGCCTTATATGGTCTGAGACAAGCACCCAGAGCCTGGTATGATACTCTTACTAAACATCTTCTTAAAAATGGTTTTAAACGTGGTGCAATCGATAGCACTTTGTTCATATTGCATGATAAAAGTGATATCCTTTTAGTACAAATTTATGTTGATGATATTGTGTTTGGTTCTACAAATGAGAAGATGTGTGAAAAATTTTCTAAAATCATGTCTTCTGAGTATGAAATGAGTATGATGGGTGAACTGACATATTTTCTGGGACTTCAAGTAAAACAAACTGAAGATGGTATTTTCATAAACCAAGAAAAATATGTCAGAGATTTACTAAAGAAATATCAATTTGATTCAGTCTCATCAAAAGATACTCCTATTTCTGCTCCATTAACTTTGGATTCTGATCCACATGGAAAACCAGTGGACCATACAAAATATCGTGGTATGGTTGGTTCACTGATGTATTTAACTGCAAGTAGACCAGACATAATGTTTGCAACATGCCTTTGTGCTAGATTTCAGTCTGATCCCAGAGAAGCACATGCAAATGCTGTTAAAAGGATCTTCAGATACCTTAAGGGTGTCCCCAGACTGGGTCTTTGGTATCCCAAAGGCTCTAGTCTAGATCTAATGGGTTATTCAGATTCTGATCATGCAGGTTGCAAGATAGACAGGAAAAGTACCACTGGTGGGTGTCATTTCCTTGGTGGCAAATTAGTAAGCTGGACTAGTAAGAAACAGACTGCAGTATCACTATCAACTGCAGAAGCTGAGTACATTTCTGCAGCAAGTTGTTGTGCTCAGATTCTATGGATGAAAAACCAGCTGACTGATTATGGTGTTACTTACACAAAGACTCCAATCTTTTGTGATAACACTAGTGCCATTGCCATATCTCACAATCCTGTGATGCACTCGAAAACCAAGCACATCGACCTCAGGTATCATTTCATTCGTGATCATATTCTGAAAGGAGATATTGAATTGCACTTTATTCCCACTGATAAGCAACTCGCTGATGTTTTCACAAAACCTTTAGATGTCAAAACCTTTAAACATCTAATCAGTGAGTTGGGTATGCTAAATCCTTAGACTGGTAATCTTGTTATGAACGCCTCAGTGACACTGATCTGGTTCACCAGTCTGAGCGATCCATGTAATTTTTGCTCGCCTAGCTATCGAACGCCTTTGTGATACTATCTTGGCACTTATTAATTCATGGATCATCACTTCAGGGGGAATGTTAAATATTTTTCAAACATTAAAATAAACCTTCATTTTTAAGGAGGAACTTTTTGCTCAGAAAAATGTATTTAACTGAAGCACTTCAGAAAATCAAAAATATTTCAGTTGAATTTTATTGACTGAGATGGTTCAGATCTCTTTGGAACTGACCATGCTCAGAAATTGTTTAGTCATCACTGAAATACAACAACCTTTCAAGATATTTTCTTTTTGATACTTGGTCAATTGTGTGTACACGTGACCTACTGCATACTATGTTTTTAACTTACGTTGGTCATGCTTATGTGTCACACAAGGTGCGCCGTAAAAGGAAAAGAAATGAGTACTTTTTCTGAAAAATGTTGCAAGGTGGGGTCACTCAAACGGCTTTGCATTTAATGCTGATTTGACCCCAGAAATCATTTTAGGATCTCAAACCCAATCAAAACCATTTTCGAATATAAAATATTTTATGAGTCTTGGGCTTTGAAATTCAAAAATTATTTTTAATTGTTTTTAGTTGGAAAATCTCGTTGTATTCCGTCTTAAATTCACAATTCCTTCTCATTCTTTCATTTACTTCGTTTTCATTTACTTCGTTTTTCATTTACTTCCCAATCATCAATCTCTCTCATATTTACTCTCAAAATTCCTTAACTCTTCATATTCCTTTCACTTTCATTTTTCAAATCTTAAAATGTCTAAATCATCATCTTCTTCTTCACACAAATCACTCATAAATTTTGAATATACTCCATCGAGTGATGTGAAAACATCTGCCACATGGCCAAAGAACTTCACACCTTCTCAAATCCGATTCAATATGAGCAACTTTTTGGCTCAATTAAATGTGAAGTCCGAAACCTTAATGGGAAAAATCAACAATTTTTGGGAGCAGTCCCCTTTCCATTATGCGTTGACTGCAAATCCTCAAGCATTGTATCATCGATACTTGCTTGAATTCTGGTACACTGCTGTGGTGAATAAGGATGAACAATCCATCTCCTTCACTCTAAATGAGGGCACCAAGAAGTGTGTCATCACTCTTGAGGGGTTCAGAAATTCCCTTCATCTGAACTACCTCGAACCTCCCCAGGTGTTTGCTAGAAGACTCAAAGGAGTCAATTTCAGGGAGGTTCTAGTCGCCACTGGTCATGGTGATATGGAGGATGCTGATGGTACTTTGAAGACCTCTGGACACATTTTCATGTCTGGTTTTGGCATTTGCTGGAGGTTCTTCTGGACCCAGATTGTGGAGAGTCTTGGTGGCAACCATGGAGGGTTGGACCAACTTTCATTACCCCAAGTTGAGATGGGGTATTACATTTGGAATGGGATGCAAGCAGATTTCGCTGAGATTCTCTTTGCTCAGTTGATTACAAAGTTAAAAGGAAAGAGAAGTCTGCATGTTGCTTTCCCAAGGTTTTTAAGCTTGTGTTTTATGGACATCCTTGGAGAAGCTTATAACCAAGCTGGACCTGAAGCTTCTGTACCTGAATATGGCAGAGATTTCTCAAAGGCAACCATTACTGAAGATGAGCCTGAACTCTCCTCTGCTATGCTTCAGGTATTTACTAAAACTGTTTCAGCCACACTAGCTGGTCCAGAAAGGTCACTAAGTGGGCCACAAAAGAATGTGGGACCCGTTAGTGTACCTACGATTGTACAAATCGTTGAATCTGGTGACGATGCACCTGCTTCTGCAGATGTTGAACCAGAATCTGGTGAGGGTACTAGTGACCCAAACCAGGGCATATCCGACCAGATCGTAAAAGTGAATGCTTTCTGGGATGACGATGAGCTACCTCAGGAGAATCTTGATTCTCTTGCTGACTTTGAGTTTGACGAGGAACTATTGGAGGCGAATCTATCTGATTCTGAGCCAGCCCCCATCCTCGCAAACGCCCCTCCTCCTCCCCCAGAAATCCAACCAGAAAATGAGCCTTATGTTCCACCACCACCATCTCACCAAAATCCAATCTTTCCACCAGGTACCACTCCCGCATATGTAACCGATCCTTCTTTCACTCCATCACTTCAATTTCTACACCCTCAAATTCACAACATACCACCACCAATCAACTATGATGCCCCTTCAGAGAAGGACTTGGATTCTGAGACAGAATCTGAGAGTCCAACGGACATTCAAATGAACAAGGTACTTAAAGGGCTTGGAAGTTTACCATTTGTGGCTCCTGCTTCTACACAACCCCCACCTCCTTTGAATATAGAAGCACAGTTAGAGAAAACACAAACCGAAGTCCAAGGCCTTATTTTTAGGGTGGAGGACTTAACCAAATCTCTAACTGCCAACACTAGTTCCTTGGCTGATATGAAAGGTGCTCAGATGTTCCTTGGAACTGAGTTGACCAAAGTTGCTGGTAATGAAGGACTAGTGGTTGGGAAGCTAAATGAGCTGGTGATGACTTGCAACAAGGTGAGCTCTGCAATCAGAGAAGCCTTCAGGTTGACAAAGAGAGATGTGCAAGCTTCAGTGGTTGCGAACTTGACATCTAGTGTTGAGTTGTTGAAACAAGAATTTATGGTAGTTGGAAATGAAGTTCGTGAGTTGGTTCAGAAGCCAAGTGTTAATGAGAAAGAACTTGGGACTTCTATCAGTGCTGGTATTGTGGAAGATCTGAAGTCTGAGCTATCTCAGAATCTTGCTGCTCAGATTTCAGATTCTGTTAGTCAGAAAGTTGGTGCAGAAGTTAGAGTGATGATTGCTGAACTGACCAAAGACACAAATGACAAGGTGGAAAAGGCTGTCAATGAAGTAAAAAATTCAGTTTCCAGGCTTGAAGGTTCAGTTCAGAATCAGTCAAAACAGTTAGATGAAATCCTAACACTTCTGAAGAAAGATAATGTTGTTACTCCTCCTCCCCCAGAAATCCAACCAGAAAATGAGCCTTATGTTCCACCACCACCATCTCACCAAAATCCAATCTTTCCACCAGGTACCACTCCCGCATATGTAACCGATCCTTCTTTCACTCCATCACTTCAATTTCTACACCCTCAAATTCACAACATACCACCACCAATCAACTATGATGCCCCTTCAGAGAAGGACTTGGATTCTGAGACAGAATCTGAGAGTCCAACGGACATTCAAATGAACAAGGTACTTAAAGGGCTTGGAAGTTTACCATTTGTGGCTCCTGCTTCTACACAACCCCCACCTCCTTTGAATATAGAAGCACAGTTAGAGAAAACACAAACCGAAGTCCAAGGCCTTATTTTTAGGGTGGAGGACTTAACCAAATCTCTAACTGCCAACACTAGTTCCTTGGCTGATATGAAAGGTGCTCAGATGTTCCTTGGAACTGAGTTGACCAAAGTTGCTGGTAATGAAGGACTAGTGGTTGGGAAGCTAAATGAGCTGGTGATGACTTGCAACAAGGTGAGCTCTGCAATCAGAGAAGCCTTCAGGTTGACAAAGAGAGATGTGCAAGCTTCAGTGGTTGCGAACTTGACATCTAGTGTTGAGTTGTTGAAACAAGAATTTATGGTAGTTGGAAATGAAGTTCGTGAGTTGGTTCAGAAGCCAAGTGTTAATGAGAAAGAACTTGGGACTTCTATCAGTGCTGGTATTGTGGAAGATCTGAAGTCTGAGCTATCTCAGAATCTTGCTGCTCAGATTTCAGATTCTGTTAGTCAGAAAGTTGGTGCAGAAGTTAGAGTGATGATTGCTGAACTGACCAAAGACACAAATGACAAGGTGGAAAAGGCTGTCAATGAAGTAAAAAATTCAGTTTCCAGGCTTGAAGGTTCAGTTCAGAATCAGTCAAAACAGTTAGATGAAATCCTAACACTTCTGAAGAAAGATAATGTTGTTACTCCTCCTCCCCCAGAAATCCAACCAGAAAATGAGCCTTATGTTCCACCACCACCATCTCACCAAAATCCAATCTTTCCACCAGGTACCACTCCCGCATATGTAACCGATCCTTCTTTCACTCCATCACTTCAATTTCTACACCCTCAAATTCACAACATACCACCACCAATCAACTATGATGCCCCTTCAGAGAAGGACTTGGATTCTGAGACAGAATCTGAGAGTCCAACGGACATTCAAATGAACAAGGTACTTAAAGGGCTTGGAAGTTTACCATTTGTGGCTCCTGCTTCTACACAACCCCCACCTCCTTTGAATATAGAAGCACAGTTAGAGAAAACACAAACCGAAGTCCAAGGCCTTATTTTTAGGGTGGAGGACTTAACCAAATCTCTAACTGCCAACACTAGTTCCTTGGCTGATATGAAAGGTGCTCAGATGTTCCTTGGAACTGAGTTGACCAAAGTTGCTGGTAATGAAGGACTAGTGGTTGGGAAGCTAAATGAGCTGGTGATGACTTGCAACAAGGTGAGCTCTGCAATCAGAGAAGCCTTCAGGTTGACAAAGAGAGATGTGCAAGCTTCAGTGGTTGCGAACTTGACATCTAGTGTTGAGTTGTTGAAACAAGAATTTATGGTAGTTGGAAATGAAGTTCGTGAGTTGGTTCAGAAGCCAAGTGTTAATGAGAAAGAACTTGGGACTTCTATCAGTGCTGGTATTGTGGAAGATCTGAAGTCTGAGCTATCTCAGAATCTTGCTGCTCAGATTTCAGATTCTGTTAGTCAGAAAGTTGGTGCAGAAGTTAGAGTGATGATTGCTGAACTGACCAAAGACACAAATGACAAGGTGGAAAAGGCTGTCAATGAAGTAAAAAATTCAGTTTCCAGGCTTGAAGGTTCAGTTCAGAATGCTGAGAAAGAGTTGCTCAGACCAACCTCTAAACCCAAAGTGACTGGACCTAGATCATCAAGGAAGAGTGTTCGTGATGCTGATCTTTCTACCTTCAAACCAATGTCTGATGATGCTGTTGAAATTCAAAGAAAACATGAAAGGGATCAATATGAGCATTACATGAAGCATCGATCTCATCCAGCCAAGATAGTTGATATGGAAATAGCAAAAGCTGATGGATTGAAGCTTTTTGACTTGGTTGTTAAAAGAGAAGGAAGGGCAGCTGAAGAATACCATCAGGTTTCAGTGCACGAGTTTGGGATTTCTGAGCATAGGGAGATGATCCAGGTTCTGAAAGGGAAGCCAAAATCTGCCTTGACTGGTGCATGGTTAGCAAGAATACAACAAAAGATGCAAGCCAAGGTGGAAATTGAAAGCAGATTGTTTGGCAGAAAGGATCATTCTCCACTGAAGAGAAAACCTACTGAGGCTCCTTCTGGTTCAAGGCCTGCCAAGAAGTAGTTTTCTTTTCAGATTATCATGTACTTGTAAAGAATTTACATTTGTAACTTTCATTTCAGTTTGTATATATATGTTGCAACTTGTAACAAATAAGTAGATGATAAGTTTAAGTTAGAATAACCACAAGTAAAATTCTGAGACATCAATGATCTATAAGATGTACTTAAGAAAATTCTTACAACTTAAACAAAAACTTGCATTTCAGACTTACAAACATGTATAGATAGAAGTCTGAGATGCATGCACTATTTCAGAACAAATAGGGGGAATTTGTTAGGTCGAAAATCGACCAAGTATAATTTGTTCAGAAATAGCTTGAAGTTTAGTGAAGACGTCCGTACAGAATTCTGAGATGTCTCAGAATTCCTTCACTGAAGCTTCACTTCAGTTCAGATCGAGATAAATCTGAAGCATTCATTCTGAAGTCAAAGACTGAAGTATGAAGAAGAGAATCATCTCAGAAGCGAGCAAAGAGTGATTCTACCAGATCAAGACTGAAGCATCTCAGTGTAAAGTATTTACAACACTTTACACTGATTACGAGGAAGACTTTTACTTTACACCTTTATCCGGTTAATAGATTTATCTATTAACAAAAGGTACAAAGTATAGGCTTGGAACCTAGTACTATAAGTCACATCAAGTGACTTATATACTCTTCCAAGTGCAGCATGTAAGGAATTATGGTTTAATTCCTTAAATGCTCACAACCACATTTGTACGATCTTGTCCACATCATCATGGACTTGGTCTATAAATACAAAGTCTTCTCACAACTTGCAAAGAGCTTGAAACTTTAGCATTGCAACTTGTGAGATATACTCTAAGTAAACTTACGAGTATTTCCAAGTTAATTAGATCACTTGTATTTCAGGATTGTTTAGATACTTACACTTGGGTGTTTATCTTTGTTCCGCAACAATCCTTGTATTTGTTTATACATCAATAAATCAAATACATTGAAAAGAAAACAACGTGTCTCAATGCTACATACTTGATTATATTTATATATATCCTTATATAGTTTCTGCCATTTGTTCTTGCATTTTATATCTAGTCAATTGTTTCTTGTTATCCATATCTGGATCGTAAACTGAACTTGTCCATCAAGATCAGTTGTACTTGCCAGTCGGGTTTGTTATTCATCTATATATTTGGGACTCACAGTTGTTTACAGTGATGCCTCTAGTAATGGCTTGGGTTGTGTCTTGGTGCAGTAAGGTAAGGTAACTGCTTATGTTTCACGCCAATTGAAGCCACACGAGAAGAATTATCCGACTCTTGATTTGGAGCTTGCAGCAGTTGTTTTTGCTTTGAAATTATGGAGGCATTATCTCTATGGCACCAATTGTACTTTATTTAATGATCATAAGAGCTTGCAATGTCTTTAACCAGCAAGACTTGAATGCGAGACAAAGGTGCTGGATGGAGTTGTTGAAAGACTATGATTGTGAAATTAAATATCATCCGGGGAAAGCTAATGTAGTAGCTGATGCTTTGAGTTGGAAAAGGACAGGGTCCCGTATGTCGACTTAATTCCATGATTACCGAGGGAAATCAGGGTTGCTTGAGCGTATCAAGTAGGCCCAAGTTGAGGCTTTGTTACCGGATAATGTTGATGATGAAGGGATAGGTAAAAAGAAGAGAATTGAAATGGTAGTGAACAGTCGGGGTTTTCAGACCTTGAATGGTAGGATTTGGGTGCCTAAACTCGGGGGTATATGGGAGTTGATACTTGAAGAAGCTCATAGATCAAGATATTCAGTTCATCCTGGTGCAACTAAGATGTATCGTGATCTTAAGCCATTGTATTGGTGGCCAGTCATGAAGTTAGATGTGGCTGAGTTCGTTCAGAGGTGTGTGACTTGTGCTCAAGTCAAGGCTGAGCATCAAAAGCCTTATGGTAAGTTACAGCGGTTGGATATTCCCGAATGGAAGTGGGATTACATTACCATGGATTTTATAACAAAATTACCCAGGACGCCTAAGGGTAATGATATGATATGGGTCATAGTGGATAGATTGACCAAGAGTGCTCACTTCTTAGCTACACGTGAGACAGCTTTGCTGGATAAGTTGGCTGAGTTATATGTAGATAAGGTTGTATCGAAGCATGGGGTTCTGTTATCTATCATTTCAGACCGTGACAGTCGATTTAATTCTAACTTTTGGAAGGGTTACATCGAGAGTTGGGTACTAGAATTCATTTGAGTACGGCTTATCATCCTCAGACTGATGGACAGAGTGAGAGGACCATTCAGACTTTAGAGGATATGTTGAGATCTTGTGTGATTGAGTACGGTGGTGCTTGAGATGATCATTTGTCATTGATCGAGTTTTCTTATTGGAATAGTTATCATTCGAGCATTGGGATGCCGCCATTTGAGATGTTGTATGGGCGGAAGTGTAGGTTCCCTACTTGTTGGTTAGAACCTGGTGAGAAGCAGTTTACTAGGCCGGAAATTGTGTAGATAACGGCTGATAAAGTGAATATTGCTAAAGAAGCGCTTAAAGTTGCTAGAGATCGTCAGAAGACTAATGCAGATCAGAAGAGACGACCCATGGAGTTTAAGGAGGGTGACATGGTTATGTTAAAAGTGTCACCATGGAAGGGTATTATTCGGTTTGGCAAACGGGGTAAGTTGAGTCCTCCTTTTATTGGACCATTTAAGGTTTTGGAGCGGGTGAATCAGCAAGCCTACAAATTGGATCTTCCTCCTGAGTTAGATGGTATTCATAACACTTTTCATGTTTGTTACTTAAGAAAGTGTTTGGCAGAGGAAATGAGTGTAATTCCTTTGGAAGATATTAGCATTGATCCAAAGAAGAAGATGGTGGATGAACCGGTTGAGATCTTGTGTGATTGAGTACGGTGGTGCTTGAGATGATCATTTGTCATTGATCGAGTTTTCTTATTGGAATAGTTATCATTCGAGCATTGGGATGCCGCCATTTGAGATGTTGTATGGGCGGAAGTGTAGGTTCCCTACTTGTTGGTTAGAACCTGGTGAGAAGCAGTTTACTAGGCCGGAAATTGTGTAGATAACGGCTGATAAAGTGAATATTGCTAAAGAAGCGCTTAAAGTTGCTAGAGATCATCAGAAGACTAATGCAGATCAGAAGAGACGACCCATGGAGTTTAAGGAGGGTGACATGGTTATGTTAAAAGTGTCACCATGGAAGGGTATTATTCGGTTTGGCAAACGGGGTAAGTTGAGTCCTCCTTTTATTGGACCATTTAAGGTTTTGGAGCGGGTGAATCAGCAAGCCTACAAATTGGATCTTCCTCCTGAGTTAGATGGTATTCATAACACTTTTCATGTTTGTTACTTAAGAAAGTGTTTGGCAGAGGAAATGAGTGTAATTCCTTTGGAAGATATTAGCATTGATCCAAAGAAGAAGATGGTGGATGAACCGGTTGAGATTCTTGGCCGGAAACAAAAGAAGCTTCGTAGAAAGGTAATTGATCTTGTGTTGATTAAGTGGAGAAACAATAAAGGTGAGAGCTTGACATGGGAGACTGAAGCAGTGATGAGGGATCGTTACCCGCATTTATTTGTTCCTGAGTAGATTCTGGGGACAGAATCCTTTTAAGGAGGAGGTAATTGTAACATCCCGAACTCTTTTATTCTAATTCCGTTAACTTTGACCGTTAGTCAATGTTGACCTACCGTTAAGTGGCGTCATACATTATGTGGTTAAATGTGGTGTTAATAATTATGTGTTTATGTGGATAATTATGTGGTAATTAAGTAGAATAAGATGTGTCATTTACGTGGACAGTTTCGGGTATGTGTTCCCAATAGTGTGATTAAAAGTGTCGTTAAATGTTTATCATTAGTGCTTGTTATGTGGTGTATTCCCTTTAGGCATTAAGCAAAGCTAAAGCGTAATTATATAGCTTGTGGGCCTGAAGTGTGGGTATATGAATGTGACAACTCGTAATTTATTAACAACGGGTTAGTCCTAATCTCGATCATTATTATAATTTCGTCTAATTTAGAGATTATGACGTAGAAATTATTAGTTAATTGAACATTTGATATAGTTCAATTAGACGTATCCTGATGACGTAGACTATTAGCTATTTAGACAGAATGTCGAGTCTTAAAATAACTTTAAATGAGATATTTAAAGGTTATAAATTATGCACAGTAATTAGACTGTCTAAACTTAATATTTCTAAAGTTAAAGTTTTATTTACTTGTCTTAACTAAAATAAGACGAGGGAAAATACCTTTACTTTACATTTTGACTTTTAGGTCAAACGGTATTTAATCGTAAACATTTTACCAAATTTAGGGTACAGAATATACCTAAATAAGCCACATGGGCCGATTTATGTATTGTGAGGCAGGGGCTTTGACACCAAAATTTCCCCTTCCCTCCTTCCTTTTGATCGACACCAACACCACACACAACACACACACACCACACAAAACACACATACATCACTCAAAATCTCTCAATCTCTTCTATTCTTTTTCTTCTAAAATTGGTCTTGCAAAGGTAGTAATCATTTGGAGATTTTAAAGGGGTTTATTATCATTAGCATCATCATCTTCACCATCTTCAATTATCTTCAAGAACATCAATTTTTGGTAAGTCTAAATCATCCCTTTTGCGCCTATTTATGTTTACTTACTCTTTTCTAGTCATTTCGAGTTTTTACATGGCCTAAAACAACTTAAAATGGAATTAGGGTTTAAATAGGGTTTTGGTTTGATTTGATCGTTTCAGAAGATTCGATGATGTTATGGATGAAATTATGGGTTGGGTTATGTGTATTTATGGTTTATAATGTTTAGTTATGCTTCAAAATGGGTTACAAGCTCCTACAAATCGTTTTGGATTGATTTGGGTCGAGTTTGAAGGGTTTTGGGTTTGGTTTTCCTGCATAAACTGCAGCTACTGCTCCTGGTTCAGAATTTGGCCACTGCGGCGCAGTGGCATGGGCTAGCCCCACTGCGGCGCAGTGGCTAGGGCCTGTTTTGTTCGTGGTTAGCTCACTGCGGCGCAGTGGATACCCCCTGTAAAATTTTGCGCGTCAATTTTCAAATGTTAATAACTTTTGATCCGTGACTCCAATTAAGTCTTATGACCTATCGTTGGAATCGTAAGAGAGTCTAGTTTCTAGTAATAACACTCTTCTTGTATGAAACTTCTCTCATTTCAAAAAGGGTCAAGTCGAATGCGTCTTGTTCACACTCATTTAAGTTGTAAATGTGTTTAGGGACTTATGACTTGACTTAATCGTACTAAATCAACTTGTTTGAGGTTATAGGGTTGACATTATGGTATTTTATACAACTTTTAAATGACTATGTCATTGATTTTACCAACTAAAGGTAAACAAAACGAAAGTTTGAAACACGTTCTCGGTTAGGGCATTCTAGGGTCTATAGCTAAGTAGTTGTACGTAGGATACTCGTCGTCAAGAGATTTGATCCTCATTATTGGTAATGGTATCATAGGTTTTGGATAACGTGGAGAACTGATTGTTGAATCTTCTCGAGCTACTTTGCACCTTTTAGCACTAGATCGCTAAGGTGAGTTTATGGCGCCCTTTTCCTTTTACTTTGGGCCTGAAAAGCATGTGTTATTGTATACAAGATTTGTTAAATAAATGATTGTTTTGTAAGTATGCCATGGGATTTGGATGCTTAGATCATTTGAAATAAATTTGCCATGTTAGAGGCTGTGAAAATGTGTATACGTGTCATTTATTAAATGTTGGATAAAATGACGTTGAATTGCCGTGTGATGGCTGATTAAAAAGTTTCTTTGTGTTTGACGAACTAAAATGTTGTCCCTGTAGTTATCATTGTTATGGAACCCTAGTGGACGTGTTGTCAGACTTAGTTCTTGACTGTCTTGTTTAGGGTCCGCACCCACTAGTAGAAGGAAATCCTGTGCGAGGCATGTTGACTGATACTGTCGGATGTTGTTTCCCGGCTGTCATATGCTAGTCATAAACCTTGTTGTGGTGCGCACCCCATTTTAGAGGGAAATCCTGTGCGAGGCATGTTGACTGATACTGTCGGATGTTGTTTCCCGGCTGTCATATGCTAGTCATAAACATTGTTATGGTGCGCACCCCATTTTAGAGGGAAATCCTGTGCGAGGCATGTTGGCTGATACTGTCGGATGTTGTTTTCCCGGCTGTCATATGCTAGTCATAAACATTGTTATGGTGCGCACCCCATTTTAGAGGGAAATCCTGTGCGAAGCAATGTAGCATAGTGACTGATACTGTCGGACTTGGCTCCCGGCTGTCATATGCTAGTCATAAACATTGTTATGGTGCGCACCCCATTTTAGAGGGAAATCCTGTGCGAAGCAATGTAGCATAGTGACTGATACTGTCGGACTTGGTTTCCCGGCTGTCATATGCTAGTCATAAACATTGTTATGGTGCGCACCCCATTTTAGAGGGAAATCCTGTGCGAAGCAATGTAGCATAGTGACTGATACTGTCGGACTTGGCTCCCGGCTGTCATATGCTAGTCATAAACATTGTTATGGTGCGCACCCCATTTTAGAGGGAAATCCTGTGCGAAGCAATGTAGCATAGTGACTGATACTGTCGGACTTGGCTCCCGGCTGTCATATGCTAGTCATAAACATTGTTATGGTGCGCACCCCATTTTAGAGGGAAATCCTGTGCGAAGCAATGTAGCATAGTGACTGATACTGTCGGACTTGGCTCCCGGCTGTCATATGCTAGTCATAAACATTGTTGTGGTGCGCACCCCATTTTAGAGGGAAATCCTGTGCGAGGCATGTTGACTGATACTGTCGGATGTTGTTTCCCGGCTGTCATATGCTAGTCATAAACATTGTTATGGTGCGCACCCCATTTTAGAGGGAAATCCTGTGCGAAGCAATGTAGCATAGTGACTGATACTGTCGGACTTGGCTCCCGGCTGTCATATGCTAGTCATAAACATTGTTATGGTGCGCACCCCATTTTAGAGGGAAATCCTGTGCGAAGCAATGTAGCATAGTGACTGATACTGTCGGACTTGGCTCCCGGCTGTCATATGCTAGTCATAAACATTGTTATGGTGCGCACCCCATTTTAGAGGGAAATCCTGTGCGAAGCAATGTAGCATAGTGACTGATACTGTCGGACTTGGCTCCCGGCTGTCATATGCTAGTCATAAACATTGTTATGGTGCGCACCCCATTTTAGAGGGAAATCCTGTGCGAAGCAATGTAGCATAGTGACTGATACTGTCGGACTTGGTTCCCGGCTGTCATATGCTAGTCATAAACATTGTTATGGTGCGCACCCCATTTTAGAGGGAAATCCTGTGCGAAGCAATGTAGCATAGTGACTGATACTGTCGGACTTGGCTCCCGGCTGTCATATGCTAGTCATAAACATTGTTATGGTGCGCACCCCATTTTAGAGGGAAATCCTGTGCGAAGCAATGTAGCATAGTGACTGATACTGTCGGACTTGGCTCCCGGCTGTCATATGCTTTAGTCGGACTTAGACCCCGGCTGTCTTGTTATGAAATATTATCAAGTGTTGGATTCTGATTGTCTTGTTGAAAATAACTACAAGTCATTGTGTGCTCACAATGACGAATAAACTTGGTCAAACATTCTGTAAACTCACCAACTATTTCGATAGTTGATCCTCTCAAATTTCATGCTTTTCAGGTAACCAACAGTAAGTATTGGAAGCGTATATGACTTCGTGAAGCCATCTTTTGAACATTGGACGTACAATTAGCGCCAGACCTCTGAGGACTATCGTTTTATTAGTCCTAATTGTACTTAGTAGTCCAAATGTTATTATTGTATTAAGTGGACCCATTTCCAATTGAGGATAGTTTGTATCCGTGTATTGGGATCCACATCTGAACGATTATACTTGTAATAGACTTGTATTTGGATTAATAGATGTAATCTCTATTTACCTTCTGATAAGTACGCAATTTTTTTGTTAACCCTATATTTCCGCTATAATGGGGTGTGACAATGAAACTCCTACTAATTAGTAATTAGCTGAACTTATTAACATTTTGTTGATGTAGTAGAACACAAATAAATTATTAGGGAGCCTCATATTTTTAGTCGGCCCAATTTAGAGAGAACAAAGAAAGGCCCGAGCCTTTTATTTTGAGATTGTGGTGCATGTGTCTAGCAAAAAGATAAATCCCTACTTTAGTTCATTGCAGCCGTCGATTAAAATAAAAAACAGAAACTTTGTTTGGGTTTGTGTGTGGGTTGCCGATTTCAAGAAAAAGGGAGAGGAAGGAGACAATCGTTCTCTATCAAAAAAGGGGTAATATATATAATATATATTTGTAACAGTATTTTGTTGTATTCGATGAAGGTTATGGAATTGTGGGTTTTGATTGTGCTGACAAAAGTAAAATATCAGTAGTAATTTATGGTTGTTTTCTTGAGTCTAGTTATGACACATATATTTAATAATAATATATATGGTATAAATATACATGAAGAGTATAATGGGTGCATTGTGTCAGGAGAGTAGTAATGGAAAAGAGTTTCAACATCATGATAGGATAGTAGTACTAATGCTAATAATATATGTGTATATATTATATATAAAAGAGCTTGTTGTCCTCATAATAGTAGTTGCCGAAAAAATAAAAGAGAGAAGGCAATTCCATTGTGTCATACATACTTTTAATTTTAATGTGGGTAGTGTGTCTTTGATTCATAGAGAGGCCAACAGTACATATACATATATAAAAGTTGTATTTGTCTAATGGTTTTTTTCATATCAGAGTCAAAGAATTATTAGTTCTATAAGTTATTCATAATAACAGTATTATAAAATATATTGTTTCGTTTAGTTTAGATTTTAGTGTGTATTCATAGTTAGACTTATTTATGTAATCGTTGTTTATTTATAGGTTTTTGGGAATACATAACAAGCTTGGTAAACTATTAGTTTTTGTGATTTGTGAAGCTGCAAAAGGTAAGATAACATATTTTTGTCACGCTGGGGGACACAACAAAATGTGGTTTCGATATAACCTCTTTTTATGTTAATGTATTATCTCATGCATATGTTGGGTATGTGATATATGTGGAAGGTTTATTGGGTGTGGTTAAAGCATGCTTGGGTAGAATTGAGTTTAATGTTGCATTGTTGATATATGGAACTTGTTGATTGTGTGGTAAATGATTTTTATGTGGACTTGTACACATAGTACACTAAACATGATTTAAGTTGTCATGTCACGTGCACGTATAAGGGCCCTAAAACTATTATGTAGATATTGGTGTGATATATTTGTAATATATCTTTTGGCGAAAGTCTCGAGCATTGGTGTAAGAGTTAAGCTTAACCCACATGACGTCTATTTAGGCGGAGTGTGCTATGGCGTCACTTGGGACACTGATCATGTTCTCTTGTGAATACAACCTGGTGTTTAGAGTATTTCGGGTGTCGTGGTTGACCACCTGGTGTTAACGGAATACTCATGGATTTGGTTATGCCTATCCATAACGACATAGATGGACCACCGTAAGGTCTACCCATCAATTCGGGTGTGGGGTTCCATATTTGGCTATTTAGCCGCCTCACACAACCTTTTATGTAGTTTATTATGGCATAACCTTTGGTGATTTATGTAGCTTACGCAGTTATGTGGATATTGGTGACTATGGAGGATTGCTAGGCACATTGTAGGATTTGATAATCCTTATTATGCAGTTTATGTTGCTTTGGTGTTTGTGCCTTTAAGTATGCATGAGTTGATTTATTAAAGTGTTTTAATTGGCAATCCTTTTATTTATACTAACCTGTTATCTTACTCAGCTTTAATAGCTGACACTTGTTTTGTGGAAATGTGTTGTGGCCTCAGGTTAGGCAATGATGAGTGGCTTGGTAGCTTGCTTGTGAGATGGGTAGCTATTATTGGAGCTTCTGGACGTTGCTTTAGTTACCCATAGTGGCATTATTTAAGTAGACTTATTTATCTATCCGTTTTGGCCTTTATTATGTTGACTGTCTTTATGGAGGTTGATTGTGGATTTCATTTACATTATTGTTATGATACTAGTTGGTAACACCTTTTTGAGACATTTAATATGTTTTATTGATACCGTTAGGAATCAATTGGGATTTTTAAAAGTCGCTTCCGCATTTTATTAACGGTGTTATGTTTAAAGCTGAATTTTTTTTGAAATTCACATTTTTATAAAGCAGGGTGTTACATATTGATCTAGTTATTTTATAGTTTTAGGAGGATTATTAAGATAATCTTCAAAAATATATATCATTTTACAAATTATATTTAACAAAACAAAAAAATATAATACAAGTTAAATACATTCATACATATTAAGTTGGATAACACTTATACATTGGACACATCAAATCAAAAGATATAATACTATAATACTCTTATTCTATATTGTTACTTTATTGAAGAGTACTCTAGGTCTATAAGGACATTAGAGTAGCTTGCGGGTTGTGGCTACATTCCAAGATTGAAAAATATAACTTTATTTATCCGTAAAAGATATGTAAGTGCGTTTTTTTATGTAAGTTAAATTATATGGTTTAATTTTTGGTTAATTGTTAGGATTTGTAATGAGCTAAGTTGATTACATATGTATATTTTTTATATATACACAAAAAAAAAAAAATTGGGCCCCCTAAAAAATCGGGTCTCAGCCCGGTCGTCCACTTTGTCCCACCCCAAAACCGCATTTATTAATAAAAAGGTATAAAAGTGGACCTGCCGAATGAGACTGCAAGAAAATAACAAATGACAAGACAAACAATTAAAATGTCTAGTGTAAGTAAATAATATTCAGCAGTTTAAAAAAAAAATAATCTAGCTAGCGTAGAACGACATATTGTTACAACCTGCCCCAAATTAGTACGAGATAGATTTAACGCCTTTATAAGCTCAAAGTTATGGGCTACCAATATGGCAACATCCTTAATTTTGCCTTAGTTTTTTGTTGCGCGCACTGAAAGAATTTCTAAGACTATCACGAGCAAAGCGTTAACTTGCACTTTTCACTCGCGAAAACGCCCCGGGACGCCCCGCACATTGCCCCGAAGGGGCGTTCTGGAGAGAGAAAGGAGGGAGGGCGTGAGATTTTGGACGCCTCTTTCTACCTTACTTTTCATGGGCCCCACCTGCAACTTTTCCACTTTCTTTTACTTTTCCCCAGTTTTTTAATTATTTTATTTAATTGTGGGTCCATATTTGGGGCTTCCTATTTAAAGCCTTGCTCCAAGTAAATAAGAGGGAAAACCCCATGATGACTAAGATGCCACATGGCATGAGATGCCCCCATGAGGGGTCTTAAGACTATCTGGAGCAAGGCTTCCCTTTAAAGCCCCTCCTAGGGGCATCTCGCGACACATGGAAGTCCAGTCATCAAGGGGCTTTCTCTCAATTTTTGTTGGAGCAAGACTTTAAAAAAGAAAGCCCTCTTTGTGGGCCAAGTTTGTCTTTTTGTGGGCCAGACTAGTGGTGGTTGTGTGAATGAGCAGAAACAAAAGGTCCTAACGTTCCCAAGGCACGCCATGTTTCACCCGTCCCATTCTTCATGCCATCTCTCCTTTCTCTCTCCAGAACGCCCCTTGGGGCAATGTACGGGGCGTTCCTTCGCGTGAAAAGTGAGATATGGCGTCTTGCTCCGGATAGTCTAAGGGGAAGCATTGCTCCTCATAGTCTAAGGCTCTCCGGAGCAAGACCTTCTTTATGAGGCGTTTCTTACTTTATTCTGGTCCCACACAAACACGCCTAGTTTGCTCCGGCAATTTTCTCACGCCATATGCTGTTTTTTGACATAGAACGCCCCTCGGGGCACTGTTCCGGGCGTTCCGAGGGGAAAAAATGAAATTTAACGCTTTGGTAACGCTTTGCTCC
Source organism: Erigeron breviscapus (assembly GCA_034093135.1). Classification (NCBI taxonomy): domain Eukaryota; kingdom Viridiplantae; phylum Streptophyta; class Magnoliopsida; order Asterales; family Asteraceae; genus Erigeron; species Erigeron breviscapus. Next base: position 4,700,987 of record CM067170.1, on the reverse strand, counting down.
GTTTAGTCTAAGTAATCAATAATTACTTTCGGCTTTTGGGGGCGTTGCACATATGATCAATGCTTGAAAGAGATAGTAAGCGGACAAGGGGGTATTGCTTGTAAGTCAATCCAATTGCGATGTAAGGAAATAAAATTAATAAATGACAATGTGGATATGGTGTCGTTTATCTGATAGTGAAACAATTGAAGATAATACTATTGATACAGAAAGAGAACTTGATATATGTGACCGTGTGATTGAAAACTAAGGTTATTTTCACATTACATAATAATATTGAACCTCACTATACAAAGTTTGATCAACTCATTATTGAACCTTACTATACAAAGTTTGATCAACTCATTATTGAACTTTCAGAACCATGTATTATGTACCATACAAAATTATACTTATACCAATGGAATACATTTATTTGACGGCAAATTTAGTAGTTAGTTTTTCACCAAGTTAGTAACATCAAACTGACATACGAAACGTACACTTAAAGGTTCTATACTACCATCCTTGTGAACATGAACGCATGTACGATCTGCCCTATGACACAATATAATCTTAATTTAGTAAAATTCAAATATTTATAGAACTGTTGATATAGCAGATCTTGCTAGGAGTGCACATTTATACCATGTTTCTTATACTCTTTCACCAAATTTTAAGTATGAGTGGGGTGAAAAGTTTAATCCAACAACTTTGGGATAACTTTGATCATGACTAAAATTTAAAAAGTCTAAATGGTACTAACATAGTTATAAATACAATTATGGCTTATACATAGTTAACAACCTTGGAAACAAAAACAGAAAGGTAATAACAAATTAATTAAGAACAACAGGAAATTGCATATACACTTGAATTTATAGACATGTCAAATATTAGACGCACAACAATATACAAGTGTTACTAATACGAGGAGATCGATCATCAAACTATCACTTTTACGCACATACAAATGTTTCTACTACAAGGAGCGATCATCAAACTATCACTTATACGCACCAAAAGCGCATTTCTTGTAACTTCTTCTCCAAACATTGAACTATAAAAGTGTCTAAAATACAATCATACATTAGTTTGAGGGGTTCCTTGATCAAAAGGAATTGGAGCAGCACCACCTTTTTTGCCTCTTTCCCTTCTACTATTTTCAGAAAACTTCATACTCATTTTATGAAATCCTTGTTCTTTTTCAGCTGTAGACCATTCAGACAAATAATAATCTTCTTCTGTGCAACCTTTTTTAGGCCCAGTAAATAAACCACCCCATTGTGGGAAATATATGAAAAGAATTGCAAGGGAACAACACATTATCATAACTCCCATTAATGTTAGACCTTCTTCTGTTGAGTATCTTGACCCCCTAAAGAATATCACTTGTGTCAAAACAGCCCCTACGTTTCCACCACCACCGGCCATCCCTGATACCACCCCGAGTGACCTGAAATAATATCACCCTACTTCGTTAGAAATTGGAGTTAACTCTTGATGTCATTACTTGTTTTTATGAGTATATAATTCGTCCCTAAAGGAATGTCAAACTCTCGATTTTTTAAGCCCCCTTTTGTGTAATTAATCTCATTTTTGAACTTAAAAAGAAATTTTCGTCTTTTTTTTTGGGTCGATTCTTTTACTACGTAAGAAGTTGCTCAAAAATATGTCTAAACGTTAATATAGTCAAATAATAATATGTACAACTTTAATCGATATAATACCTCAATTGATTTATAATGTTTTAGGCTCGAAAATCAGTTGAAACAACCATGTGTGTGCATTCAATACGAACCTTATGTGCAACAAGGAACAATTAAAAACACTTCTGGATAAGAAAATATAATGTTGGAAGACTTAAAATAGAGAATATTTATTGCGTGCATTCCCCATATATAAACTGTACGGGTTTTCAACTTTTCATGGAGCATTATTGAAGGTGAGTGATAATTTTATTTATCTATCACAATTACAGCTAATTGTATAAATGAGTAATGCATGTTGATGGTAGAAATATCACTTACTATTATTGAACAATAACAGTTTATTTTTTGTCATATTATATAACTACTGTGATTAACAGGACCCATGAAGTAAAATATACGGAGTATTACGGAGTACAAACAAATGTAAAAGTTATTGTAAAGAAAAGTTTCAAAAACACAAAAAAGTTCAATGTGAAAAGGTGACATTGTTATTTTTTAATTTCAAACGGTAGATATTACATATCTAATACTATCTTATAAATCATTTTGCCCTTTTTTAAAATCTCAAAAGATGATTTGAACTACCTAAATTACCCCTCTTCTTTATTCACTAATTTAAACATCTCTACCTAATATACCTATAATACCATTAAATCACAACCATTCATTTTTCTCTCTCCTCAAATCTCAACCACTCATTTTTTCTCTCTCCTCCATAAATCATTTTATTCCTCTAATTCATTCAAAATCTTTTATCTCAAAAACCGTATATCGATAATTATAAAAATTGTATGGGTGTTGTTAAAATTTCATGCTCTTTCATTAGAGATGTCATTCGATATACTTTCGACGAATTTTTAAATCCGAGGGCGGAGCTCGTACGGCTAAGACATTTGGCTATCATACTCTATGACTTGACCTATCACCCCCACCATCTCACCGCCGCAACGCGCAGGCACTATCTCTCATGTTAATTAATCGCCCCGCGTGCCCCGACCAAAGAATAATGGGTAAGCCGACCAGCCACTTTCCCCGGCGATGTCGCCGCGGAAAGTCAAATAAGACAAAAGTTTCCGCGGCGATATCGCCGCGAAAGTGCGGGCCCCCATGTCATTAATGGCTAATCTGACAGAATATTAGCGGGACCCCCCTCATTAGCGGCGAGGTCGCCGGGGAAAGTCCGGTCGGACTACATGGGCCTTAATCGTCATGTGTAGCAAGCAAATTCATGTTAGGGCTCTATTATAAAGTCAAACATTTAGACTAATATTAAAGTGTTGACCTTTTCAAAGTAGAATATTCCAAGTAAACGAGATCCCTTCATTTTAAAAGAAAGCTACGTTGCTGGATTGTTCATACATTTTAATTTAGTTAATCCATACACAGGCAAACACACACACACACTTATATATGTGACACGTACTATATTTATGCTAGTTAATATCAGATTTCAAATACACAAGTTACTATGAAATTTTTGAAAAAGAAAATACTTTGAATAGATACGTAGATAATATAAAATAAAATAAATGAATAAACGAAAGAAATTACTCTGGTTCGAGTTAAATTACTCTTGTTCGAGTTATCTTAGTAACGTTCGAAATTGAAACCTTCCGTGAAAATATCAGGAACTCTAACCACTATTTTATTCAAACGGCGGTTTTAAATAATAAACAAAAAAAATTGAAAATGAACACCGTTTTTGATTTATTCAATCATATTACTGTACCTTGGATGTGATTCCAAGAGCCGGTCGAGAATGTGCATAATACTTGTTTACTACTCTATACTTACGATATCCTACTAAACCATTTAAAATACTTACGATATATACGCATTACTAATTTTTATAGTGTTCTGTTTAAACTATATTATGTATGGTAAATTAATCAAAAAGTATGGTAAGTTTATATTTGATTCACTACTGAAACCTAGGAAAATACATATATATGTACGAGTATAACATAAGATGTGTATATGAATTTATATATAGAAATAAATTAGAAAGATGAGTTTGTGTAGAACATACCTTCGAGAAACAAATGGTACAACACCAAATGTAAGTCCACAAGCAGCTTGAACAAAAACAGAGAACACAAGCATTACAGTTATGGAGCCACTCAATGATCCAATTTTACCTAGCAACACACACAACAACCCCCCAATCATCTGCACCACCCACAAAGTCCACAACCTCCCCCTCATTCCGAACCTCTTGGCAACCAAATCCGACAATAACCCGCCACCCGGCCTAGAGAACAAATTCGCCAGGCCGAAACTGGCTGCAATGATCCCCGCCGTGTGCAGGTTCACATTAAATCTGTCGTAAAAATATTGCGCAATTATATTGTCTATTGTTAATTCCACTCCGAAACAATACCCATAAGTCAATGCCAAGATCCATGCCCTGTATTCATTCGAAAATATAGTTAGTAGTTATAGTTATCAGCAGATGTGAAGTTAGCCCACTTGATAAAGACTTACATTTAGTCGTTTAAAAAAAATACTTATCACATAAAATGGAAATTTAATAACAAAAAAAAAAAAACATTTGGTTTTTTCCGTGCTCTAGCATATATATATTTTTATATATATGCATACCTATAATTTGTGATGGCATGATAGAAGACTTGTGAGAAGCTATCTTTATGTTTCTCGCCGGACTTTTCGAGCCTAACGTAGTTTCCATCGGGCATGTCTTGGCCGAGAAAGAAAATGGCGAACGCACTAAGCATTTGAAAAGTTGCCGGAATGAAAAACGCAATTCTCCAAGCTGTGAAGCTAGTCGAACCAATATGAGAATTGATTAAAGAGTAAACAAGTGGCATGATGAGTTGTGTGGCGCCTCCACCGAGGTTGCCCCACCCGCCTGACAGACCGTTGGCGGTCCCAACGACACCAGGGGAGAACATGGAGCTCATCCAAAATTGGGTTGAAACGAAAGTAGCTAGCGAAAAGCCGGTGAAGAAGCGGACCATTAAGAAAGTTGCGGGGGAGTTGGCTATCGCGCTAAGATAGACTGCAGGAGCAGTTAGGAGGATAAGTGAGGAGGATGCTAAACGGGGACCAAAAAGATCACAAGCGGTCCCCATAGCAATACGAGCAAAAACCGCCCCGGACACTGCAGCAATCCCAGCATTGCCAATGTCCGTGGCAGTTAAGTTAAGATTGTCCCGGATAATGGGAAGAAGTGGGGGTGCGGCAAAAGTGGAGACAAAGCACGAAAAGAACGAGATCCACGAGAGATGAAAAGCTCTCATGTGAGGTGTAGCAACTGAAAACAAGCGGAATTCAGTTGCTTTGTGTTCCGAGTCGACCGGAAGGGTGAACTTCCGGTCAGTAATCTCGGGATTATAAGAAACTTCCATCTATATATATAGGAATTTTTTTTTTTAAATTCGTATAAAAAGTCTGACCAGCAGTACTCACGGGGAAAAGATGTTTAGTTGTGGTGGAGTTATATAAGGCAAAAACAAGGTACAAAGAAAGGCTTTTGGTGAAAAGGAAAAAGTTGGTTTTAGAAATTAAGACAAAAAAAAACAAACAGTTGAATGTTCGTTTTGAGGTGTTTGTTTTTATTGTATGGAATTCGGCAGAAGGATATACGGGGTATAAGTACAAGAAAGTTTGAGAGTCGGAAAATGGTGAACGGCAGAGTAGTGGCTCTTGAGAATGGTGAAAGTTTTGAAGGTTTGATTAATTTGTCACTTTGAGTTTGTTTCTACTTGTAAGTCAGGAAACTTAAGTCTAGTAAGTCAGCCAGGAGGGTAACTCAAATTAAGTCTTGTATCTTGTGTATATAGAATATTAGATATTAGATATAGTTAAATACATAGATATATACATGAGTAAAACAATTAAGTGGTTTAATCAAACGGACAAACGAATGTTTCCCACATGGTTGTATCCAAACTTCTCTATACAAAGATCTCAAAATGTTACTCGCTGCGACTATATGAAAGTTGTTTATAAGGGTGGAGGGAGTACAATTACTTTACCCAATCCTACCCAATTCATCCTCCAATCAAAACTCTCCAACTCACAACTACCCAATTCTTACCCAAATCACTGGCAATACATACCCAATTCTTACCCATTTTTTTTCCTCATATTATTTTATTAAATAAATATATTCACAATATATTATAACCTTAAAACATTCCATTCATAATACGTAATTAAACAAAAATTATTAGAACTCCAAAATTTATGTTTTTAAAAGTTACAAGTTTTTAACCTTTTATTAACATTTTATATCTTGAGGGTTTAAAACAAAAATAAGCTATAAAACAAAAAAATAATATGCACATAAAAACAAAGTAGTCTTCTTCTTCAATCTCTCTTCCCTGTCTCTCTTTCTGCACTTTCTTTCTTATGTGAAACTCCATACATATACATATATACCTATATCTATATTAAAAAGCATGAACAGAAACAGAAAAAAAGAAAAGAAAAAAGGACCGTTGAGGAGGGGGAGCAGCTTTGCAACGGTAGAAATTCTGAACCCACACTTCGGCTTCACTAACCGATTTGCTACCCGATTTGCGCTAGCCGAGCCTTACCCAATCAGTGGCGGCGGTGTACCCAATCGTGGTCGGCATACCTGAGGGCTTACCCAATGGGTACTCCCTCCGCCCTAAGTGGTTTACCCATTTAGGTAAAGTTTTATGTTCCTTTAATTGTTATTTCTCTATTATGTATTCCGTACTTGGTGTGTGGGGGGTGGGGGGTGGGGGATGGGAGGTCGGAGGGCGTTCGGGGGTTTAGGGTTAAGGACGCCGACGTCTAAGAGATTTGATGGCGGCTTCTCTTTATTGTTTTACTTTTTTGACTTGATGAGGTTTTCGTAGTAAAAAAGTGGTAGGTTTTGTGAGTATATAAAAGACGCGAAGAGATATAGGGATATTGAGCGTTGTTTTAATTACCAACTCTTTTCCCCGTTACGTTTGTTATATTAAAAGAAATTTTTTTTTCATTTGTATACCATTTTTTTCTTTATCGGTTTGTTGCTACTTATAGCATTCGGTTTGGGGAGGTGACCATGACGTACATACAACGTTGGACTATGTAATGTTGCCACACCATGGTTGACGTGGTGGTCTTTGTTGTCTTTACAGAGTCAGTTATGTGTGTTGATTTGGCTTTTTAATAACAAAACATCATTTTGGTCTACTATGGGAAATAACATTTTTTCTTTATCTGTTTGTTGTTACTTGTAGCATTCGATATTTTTATCTTAATTATGTATTTTTGAGTTGTATAATCTACTAAATAAATTTTATATAGTGGTAAGTATATCAATAAGTATGAAATGAATATCAGGTTCCTTATGGAATCGAATTCCATCATTGAATTGATTAATTTTGTATTGGCAAGAAATTGAATTCCATCATTTAAGTTTTTATTTTTTATTGGCAAACCTCCTTTTCTATATTATGTAAGGGAGTACTTGAAACTTCAACAAACTGGATTAGTTGAAACACTCAAATTTAATTCGATAAACGAAACTAATTACAATCATGCTAAAAAGAAAGAAAAAAAAGTTTTTAGAACCTTGCCTAAGGTGATGACTCACGAGGCGATTTAGTGACAATCCCTTGGCTATTTGTTTTCAATACTATAACTTGGTTGTACCAAAATTGATCACCTAAAACGGTTGAAATTGTGTAAAAAGAGAGCGGCTAGAGTTGATTTGGAAACAACAACTTGGAAAACTTGCTAGAAATGATGATCTACTATATAAAACGATTAAATGATGGGATCTAGCTACTTGTTGACTATCTTTCCATGATTAAAACATTCTTATAACATCATTAAAGCTATCCGATTTATGGCATCGAGCAACGTACGTGGTAGCTGATTTTAAAGTGATCAACACACATCGGCACACTATTGGAGTTTGGGGGGTTTGTCCATATATGGTCAGCTTGGTGTGGACATAGATGAACACCAACCAACTTGTTTTAATTGTATCTATTATTTCATTTGCACAAATTAGAAAAATCGGTGGTCTAGGTTGTTTTGAGCGGGGATGATACACTAAGTGGTGAAACTGTAATGGATTAAAAAAATCAAGTGGTACTAACATTTTTTGCACACAATGAGCCTCTCACGGAGTCACGGTCCTTTTTATTAGACAAAAAAAAAAAAAAGGTAAATGTTTTTAACGAGTGGGTGGAAGAGTAATACAGTATGTTTATTTTTTATATAGTGTATGAGAGTCTTTAAAACGATTAAAAATGCCAAGTGGAAGTTTGGAATTGTAAAGTAGCAACCTTTATTAAATGATAAGTTGCATATATTTCAAACGTTTGACTTTATGCAAGATTTGCGTAGATTCCATTTCCAAGGTTCAAGGTACCTTTCAGATTCTTTCACCCGGCCAAAAAAAAAAACAAAAAAACATTCAACTAGCACGGTTCTACGTAATACGAACGACGACAGTTTGGTAGTGACAACGACTGGTAATGATGACAGACGATTGGTGACGCGGGATGAGTGATGTAAGTTGATATAAATATATTGGAGGATGGTAATATAATTCATGGGGCTCAATCATTTATTCATTAAACAAAAAATTATAAAAAATTAATATGTGATTGGTTCCACACCTAAGCTTAGGTGTCGGACAACCTCATATTCATTTTTCCCAAATATATTTATGTAAAGGTGGTAGCAGAAATATTTTAAAAAATAAAAATTTATGGTGTAAAACTTTAAATTGATAAGATAATAGTTTTGTGTGAAAATTAATTCATCAATGTCAAGATGGTTATTTTCAATTGGGACATTTCACATGAATGAATAATTTTTATATAGTTTTATAGATGAAATATTCCCAGTTTTTTTAAATGTTTTATTCTAATTGTAATTGTAAATTTCATTAAAACCTGACTAGTCATGATCGCTAGAAGAAGAAAAACTTACAATTATACAACGAAACTAGAAATCAATATTACATCATTGAATCCAAAAAATGTTAATAAATTTCGATCGAGGCCTGTTAAAGTCGGGATGGCAACGGGCAAGAAAAAATCTGTAACCCACGGATACTCATCCATCATGGACGGGTAATTTCAATAAATTTTACCCGTGGATATGATACGGGTATAAATATGTACGCGTTCGCAGGTCGCGGATGGGTAATGGGTATACTACATCCGTCATAAATAAATCTGTACCGCAAACCTGTGATACACAAATGAGATACCCACGGATATTTCCTTAAAATACCGTCAAACCCGCACACTAATTTTTAATTTTGAGTGATATGTATTAGTAAATTTTATATTTATTTTAAATAAAGTCTTTTACACTTAATTAAAATTTTGTTCAAACTCCGGATTCTTTAACTCTAGCAAATTGATTTGGAGATTTGCACTCTTTTACCATGACTTTATCAGTTTATCCTATCGATGTAGTAAATTTGGAGATTTATTTTGCTAGAATGTTTTTACTTCCAAAATCATGCTTTAACAATTTATGTTGTTAGGTTTCTTTTTGAACTTCATACTTGTCACATACTTGTTATTTTTCTTTTTATTTGTAAATTAGCATGTTACCCGTGCAATGCGCGGTGGTTGTGGCGTCGACGATGTGATGGTGAGGGCGACTGTTGGTGGTAGATGAGGCGTCGAGTGGTGTAGATAATTGATATAAAAGGTTAATGAAGATAATTTAAAAGATGAAGGATTGATAGTGTAACTTAATCACTAATGTTAAGAGGATAGTGTAGATGAAAATATTTTAAGGGGTGCTAAGTGAAAATATTACATATTTTTCAACACTTTCAAAAATAAAGTACTATTTTTTTCCTAGTATAGTATAGATGGACATACTTTATGATTTAATATGATAACCCGCGGATATATCTGTGAGCTTGTAACTGCGGATAATAGACATGGGTAACATATTTAACCCGTTGGTGGATACCTGTAATTAAGTGACAGATTAAAAAAAACCTACAGGCATGGTAATGAGAAAAAGATATCCGTACCCATTATTCGCGGGTGCCATAACAAAAGGCCAATTAATTGCGAAAATTCCAAATATGCCGTCAAGTAATTAACAAAGTAGCTTTCAAGTATTTTAAATGAGTTTGTGAAAAATAATCGGCCTTATTAAGATGAGAATATTGTAGCCGGTAAACCCACTAAATTTACTACTACTCTTATAATACGATCTGGTTCTTATATTAATGAATTTTTTTTTTACTGCTGCTAGTTGATAGAAAATATTAGCTTGAACCAATAACAAAGGTTTGCTTTTCGATGTAATTGTGATACATACATTAATAAAAAGTCAACCAATATGATATATTTAGACAGCAATTGATGTCCCTTTGTACTCTTGTTATTATCATATAAACCTTGAGACTCCCCAATACATAGACTCATCCTTAAAAGGACTAGTCCCAGTTAGCTCCATCTCAGCAAAAACCATCTCAAAAGACTAATCTTGAACCCACTAATTATTTAATTTCACCTCCTATCTAAACTTTACACTTTTAACCCTCTAAAATTATAACAAAATCTATATAAAACACATACTTCATTAATAACAAAATCTAATAAAACACATACTTCATTTTATTTTACAAATTAAAACATACATAATAAAACATTAATAAAGACTAAAAAACATACATAATAATTATGAAACACATAATACTACAACATTACATAATACTAACACTCGGAATAGTCCGAGTCCACAGTACTGTTGCCGTCATTGCGATGAATGTATCGATAGGGTTCAGGAGACCCGGCAGCGTCGCCGGGTTGAGGAGATGCGTACTCCTCCCCATGGTCAGTCTGGGAATCTACAGGACGACCACCACCGACATTGCCTTGTCAGAATTTCCGCGTGGTCTAGTGTGGCTGTTAAAGTGGAAGAGACAGCGGTAAGTTGGAAAATAATTTGATCCAGCCAATCAATATTCTGTTGAAGATAAATAACATACTCATCTTCGACGGCGTTACGAATCTGGCCTACAACTTCAAGTCGTCCAATTTCGGCTACGTAAGCCGCCTTGTTGAAAGTTACGCTCTGAATCACATTGTTAACTTCAGATCTGTGTCTGTCATCGTTAATCATGTGATTCTACATCGTGTAACACCCCAAAGATTTAAGGTAAAAAGAATTTAACCCTTTTTATAGTTTCGACATTAAATTAAATTCCTAGTATTCTATCTTTGGTTATGTGGTTAATTTAGTTGGAACTTTAGCGGATAGCGGGTAAAAATACCCACAAATTATGAGATGGGTCGTGGCATCCCCTAAGAGTGCCAGCCATCTATTTCACTTCATACTCATTCTTCCACTCACTCTTTTCTTTTCTCCTCCATTTTCTTCATGCAAGATTCATCTCATTCTTTCTCAATCAAAGCAATTTCTCTTTAATTTAAGAACAATAATAATCACCACAAATAGTCTTCATTCAAGTAATTGAAAAGCTAGGGTTTGAGGAAAGAAGTGGTGGTGGCCGAAATTCTAGAGGAAAAAGGGGAGAAAAGAAGTTGTAATCCAAAGTCTTGATTTAACTTATTGTTTGTTGAGGTATTGATTTTCCTCTAGTTAATTTCCATCTTCTTTTGAAATTAGGGTTCAGGGATGAACCAAATTGGGGGTTTTGCTAGAAAACGAATTATGGCTAATTTTCCCCAATTCCTTAGTTAACCTAGTTGTCATTGAGTTATGTGTTGAGTTTGATTATGAAATTGATAAGCTTATGTAATAATTTTGGTTTATGAGAAAAGATGAGTTTTTACAAGTAATTGAAATGTTGATGAAAATGGTAGGTTGAACCACCTATGATATGGTGGAAGTAAAAAGGAGACTCAATGACAAATGGGTTGGGTTTTGGGTTTAGAAAGGCTAGTGATTGAGTATGGCTAGGTTAAGCTAGTCAAGTTGTGATTATAAGCTTATGCATTTTATGACATGATTATAGGTTGAAGCTTGTTTGTGCTTAATCGTTTTAGCTTTGTTGATCTAGTTGCGGAGGAGGTGAGTATATTTGCATACCTTTATGTTTACGTTGGGTCAATTGACCACATCATGTTGAAATGTGATATTCATGTGTGGTAATTGATTTGGCTAGACCCGGGTGGGGTCAAATGTTATGAGGCCTAAGAACCTTCGGGGCCTAAGAACCCCTATTGTTGTTTTGAGAAAAGGCCTAAGAACCTCTCGGGGCCTAAGAACCCCGATATTCTCTAATGGATCCATATATGTTGTTTATTGTGCAAGGTGAGTATGTAAATGTGGCATGACGATGTCATAGGTTGCATGTAATAGTCCTTGTACTTGCCCTCCTTCGTATTCGTAAATGTATGCAAGTATATTCACTAAGCCTTTGCTTATATTTTAGTTGTTTACCATTTTATAGGTAGTTCCGGAAGAAGGAACTAGTGTTGTTGAATTGAAAGTCTTGGTTTAGAGCTTGAAGTGTTTTTTGGAAGACGTGAAGGTACTAGGTCATTCTTGGATGAATGACAACTTTTGGTTTAGAGGCTTAGAAATCCCTCTCCTCATGGCTCTTGGTACATTTTGATTTGATGGTCATACTTTTGTTAAAATTATGTAAAAGTCCAGGAGTAAAGCTTTTGGAAAGTTCGTGAAGTTGCATTTTGGTCGAAATTGTGTCGAAATGGATAAATGACCCACTTGATGGTGTTCATGGGATTCAAAACAAGTTGATGTTGTAATGTATGTTTAAAATGTGTCCATGAAGTTGATATCAGTTTCTGAATTGTGTTTTAAGATGTTTGTTTTGAATTTCGAAGGTTACAAGCTTGGGCAAGTGTTGAAATGATTTTTAGGTCTGCTGTTCTGATGCTCACTGCGGCGCAGTGGGGATGGTTTTGCCCACTGCGGCGCAGTGAAATCCCACGGCCATAATTTTCTTTCCTCCCACTGCGGCGCAGTGGGAGAGTGTAAAACCCACTGCGGCGCAGTGGGGCTTTTCCAGACCCGAGTTCGAGATTTCCCACTGCGGCGCAGTGGGAGATTCTCCACCCACTGCGGCGCAGTGGGGTATATAAAAAAAAAAAAAAAAAAAAAAAAAATCTTGTGTTTTCGGTTTATCGAGTTCAGTTCTTTCAAGTTGGTATCAGAGCCAGGGTTTAAGGGTAGGGTGTAGAGAGGGGGTGGGGGGGTTTGGGGGTGTCGTTTCAAGTGGGAGGTTTAAGGGATTTAGGTATTCCCTTGTATAGAGAGTGCCTAGACTTAAACCTTAGTTGAGACTCGACCTTAGGTAACCGAAATTTTATATGGGACTGAAAAATGTGTTTGATAATGTTAGATTATCTATTTGCTAGTATTTAAAGCACAATAAGAAGCCGGCCTTATTGTGGTTGAAATACTAATAAATTTATAAACTAGCGGCATCAAACCTTGGGACGGTGTAGTATCAAGTTATAAGTTTTGGCTCCTAGTCATAGAGTTAGATAGGTTGCGTGATTAAATTCGTTTTATCTACTCTTATTGAAGTATGGCCGACTGTCATAATGAGGAAGAAGAGCACCACAATCAGAACGAAGAAGAAGAGCCTTTATTTGCCGAAGGTAGCATGGATATCTCGGATCAAATAGGGAGAGCATTAGAGAAATATACACCCCTACTACTTAAGAAATTGAATGAGACTATGGAAGGGGCTGTGAATGATCACATAGCTCAAATGATCAGAGAGGAAGTGGCTTTGAATGTGCAACTAGAGTTTGAGAAGAGGGATGGCAAGGGTAAGGACAAAAAGGATGAAGAAGAGAAAGAAGTAGAAGTGACGGGAGAAAGGGGTTACAAGAAGAAGTTCACCTTTCGAGACTTTGAAGTGTGTCACCCACCTGAGTATCACGGTGATCGTGATCCCATCGTTTGTACACGATGGATATCTGAGATTGAAGGGGCATTCCGTACTAGTCAATGCCCCTCGCACCTGAAGGTCATTTTTGCGGTTGGTATGCTAAGGAACAGTGGAAAGAGATGGTGGGATAGTTTGTTGGCAATAAAGAAGGAAGCGTTATATCATGTTGAATGGCCCGAATTCAAGACAATGTTTTTCAAGGAGTTTAGATCAGAAGCTGAAGTGACCAAGTTGAGAAGTGAATTTCTCAATGATTGTCAAGGTAGTATGAGTTTGAACGAATTTCGAGCCCACTTCTTGGACAAGGCTCAATTTTGTCCGGAATTTCTTGAGAACGACCAATTGTTAAAGGAGCAATTCTATATGAAGTTGAAGAAGAGCTTGAGGGAAAGGATAAGCCTACGTCAAATGGAGTCTTTTTCCATGTTGGCGGATGTGGCTAGAGACCATGAAATTGAACAATCAAGAGTTGATGATGATGGTGAGTTGAAGAGGAAGCATGAGGGGACCAACCCTCCGAACAAACGGTTTAGACAAGAGGGTAGTTCCGGCAACCACTCTACTAGCAAGAATATCCCTTGGTGCCGACCGTGCAAGAGGAATCATTGGGGGGTATGTAAGGTGTCGGGGAAAGGTTGCTTTACTTGTGGGAAACCGGGGCATTCAAGCCAGGAGTGCAAGTCCAAGCCACAAAAGGCCATCATATGCTACAAGTGCTTTGAGGAGGGCCACATGAGAAGCTCATGCCCTAAGTTGACCCAAGAGGAGAGACTCGAGGAAAAGAGGAGGGAAGCGGAAAGGAAAAACGCCCAAATTCATGGGAATCAACGAGGAAGGTCCTTTCAACTCACTGTGGATCAAGCAAGAAACACGAATGATGTTGTCACAGGTACATTTCTTGTTTATAATGTGCCTATGCGAATTCTCTTTGACTCGGGGGCGAATAGATCATTCGTTGCAACTAGAGTAATTCATGTTATTCCCGTGTCGAAGTCGTGTCTAGAAAATACTTTGCAAGTTGAGGTTGGTAATGGTAGAATGGAATTAGTGAAGGATGTGTATAGGGGATGTGAAATTAAAATTTCTTCGGAACTCTTTCAAGCCAATTTAATCCCTTTTCCGATGGGAGAGTTTGATATAATCTTGGGCATGGATTGGTTAAGCTCATGTAACGCCAAAATCGCGTGTGATGAAAAGGCGATATATTTGAAGACTTCTAAAGGCGAAGACTTGGTGGTGTATGGTGATAGGAAGGAACGTTCTATTTCCGTATGTACTTTTGCTCGTGCCAAACGTTACATTTCTCATGGATGTCATGCTTATCTTGCTCACATCGTTGATGTTGAAAAGAAACCTCTATCTATCGAAGACATCCCTATTGTTAGTGAATTCGCCGATGTTTTTCCCGAAGATTTGCCGGGCATTCCTCCCGAACGGCAAGTTGAGTTTTCCATTGATCTCATTCCGGGGGCTAACCCCATTGCAAAACTCCCTACCGTTTGGCTCCATCGGAGATGCAAGAGATGATGAAGCAACTACAAGAATTACTTGATAAGGGTTTTATTCGACCTAGTAACTCTCCTTGGGGCGCACCGGTACTTTTTGTCAAGAAGAAGGATGGAAGCATGCGTATGTGTATCGACTATCGGGAGCTCAACAAAGTCACCGTAAAGAACAAGTATCCTTTGCCTAGAATCGACGACTTATTCGATCAACTTCAAGGAGCGTCATATTTCTCAAAAATAGATCTTCGTTCGGGTTACCATCAACTCAAAGTACGTGATGAAGATATTCCTAAAACCGCCTTCTGTACTCGTTATGGTCATTTTGAGTTTGTTGTCATGCCTTTTGGTCTTACAAATGCTCCCGCGGCTTTCATGGATCTCATGAACCGTGTTTGTCGCCCTATGCTCGATAAATCCGTAATCGTATTCATTGATGATATCCTTATTTACTCTAAAAGCTCAACCGATCATGGAGTTCATGTACGTGAGGTGTTGGAAGCATTACGCAAGGAGAAGCTCTATGCCAAATTCTCCAAATGCGAATTTTGGTTAAGAGAAGTGCAATTTCTTGGCCATGTTGTTAATAGTGAGGGAATTATGGTGGACCCGGCCAAGATTAATGCGGTGATGAAGTGGGAGCAACCAAAGAATCCGTCAGAGATTAGGAGTTTTCTTGGTCTAGCGGGCTATTACCGTCGTTTTATTCAAGACTTCTCTAAAATAGCTTCCCCATTGACCAAGTTGACTCGAAAGAATATCAAGTTCGAATGGAAAAGCGAGCAAGAGTTGGCTTTTCAACAACTTCGAGAAAGGCTAAGTCAAGCACCGGTTCTTGTTTTACCGGATGGACTTGAAGATATGGTGGTATATTGTGATGCATCGTCTAATGGCCTAGGTTGTGTTCTTATGCAACGGGGTAAAGTCATCGCCTACGCTTCAAGGCAGTTGAAAGAGCATGAAAAACGATACCCTACTCATGATTTGGAGCTAGCGGCGGTGGTATTTGCTTTAAAGATTTGGCGCCATTATCTCTATGGAGTCAAGTTTACTATCTATTCCGATCATAAAAGCCTCAAATACTTCTTTGAGCAAAGAGATCTCAACAATCGCCAACGTAGATGGCTAGATCTCTTGAAAGATTATGATTGCGAAATTTTGTATCATCCCGGGAAGGCTAATGTGGTAGCGGATGCCTTGAGTCGGAAGAGTTCTCATCATACCTTAGTCGTTTCACCCCTTTGGATTTTGATCACCAATGACTTCTTTGATCAAATTAGAGAAGCTCAAGAGAGGGCCTTGCAACGAGATCCTAAGAAGGAAAGAATACAAGGTCAAATTCAATATTTCACTAAGGATTCTCGTGACCTTACCGTACGTTTTGGGAGGATTTGGATCCCATTTTCTTGTAAGTTGAAACAAGTTCTACTTGATGAAGCCCACAAATCCAAATATTCTATTCACCCCGGTGCTACAAAAATGTATCATGACTTGAAGGTAGAATATTGGTGGCCCGGAATGAAGCGGGATGTGGTGAAATATGTCGAAAGGTGTTTGACTTGTGCACAAGTGAAAGCGGAGCATCAAAAGCCTTATGGTATGTTGCAACCGTTGGAAGTTCCCAAATGGAAGTGGGAAGAGATCACCATGGATTTCATCACAAAATTGCCCAAGACCCCTAGAAATCAATTTGATACAATATGGGTAATAGTTGATAGATTAACCAAGAGTGCTTTGTTTCTTCCTATTCGTGAGGCGTCATCATCCGAGGTATTGGCAAAGATCTATGTGAAGGAAGTTGTAGCTAGACATGGAGTTCCCATCTCCATTGTTTCGGATAGAGACACTCGATTTACTTCACACTTTTGGCGGAAATTTCATGAAGATATGGGTACCAAGCTCAAGCTTAGCACCGCTTATCACCCACAAACGGATGGTCAAAGTGAGAGAACCATTCAAACGCTTGAAGACATGCTTCGGGCATGTATAATCGATTTTGGAGGCACTTGGGATCTTCACTTGCCTTTGGTGGAATTCTCTTACAACAATAGCTACCATTCTAGCATCCAAATGCCGCCCTATGAAATGTTGTATGGGAGGAAATGTCGATCTCCAATTTGTTGGGGAGAAGTAGGTCAAAGAGAAATAGGTGGCACGGAAGTAGTGTTAAAGACCATCGAAAAGATAGATGTGATCAAAGAGAGATTAAAAGCGGCTCAAGATCGGCAAAAGTCTTATGCGGATAAAAGGAGGAGACCGATTGAGTTTCATGTGGGCGATCGTGTTTTGTTGAAAGTCTCCCCGTGGAAAGGTGTTCTACGGTTTAGAAAACGTGGAAAGCTTAGTCCTCGTTTCATTGGCCCGTTTAAAATATTGGCCAAGGTTGGCAAGGTTGCTTACCGTTTAGAGTTACCGGATGAACTTTCGGGAATTCATCCAACTTTCCATGTGTCTCATCTTAGAAAATGCCTTGCCGATGAGTCTTCTTATGTGCCATTAAATGAAATTGAGATTGATAACAAGTTGAACTACATTGAAGAGCCGATTGCCATAGTTGAAGAAGAACTTAGAAGGGTACAAAATAAGACGGTGAGGACTTATAAGATTTTGTGGAAGCATGGTAAGATGTCCGATTGTACGTGGGAGTCCGAGCGTGATGTTCTAGTTTACTATCCGTCTTTGCATATGGCTTGGATCACGAGGCCGTGATCCGTTCCAAGTGGGGGAGAGTTGTAACACCCCAAAGATTTAAGGTAAAAAGAATTTAACCCTTTTTATAGTTTCGACATTAAATTAAATTCCTAGTATTCTATCTTTGGTTATGTGGTTAATTTAGTTGGAACTTTAGCGGATAGCGGGTAAAAATACCCACAAATTATGAGATGGGTCGTGGCATCCCCTAAGAGTGCCAGCCATCTATTTCACTTCATACTCATTCTTCCACTCACTCTTTTCTTTTCTCCTCCATTTTCTTCATGCAAGATTCATCTCATTCTTTCTCAATCAAAGCAATTTCTCTTTAATTTAAGAACAATAATAATCACCACAAATAGTCTTCATTCAAGTAATTGAAAAGCTAGGGTTTGAGGAAAGAAGTGGTGGTGGCCGAAATTCTAGAGGAAAAAGGGGAGAAAAGAAGTTGTAATCCAAAGTCTTGATTTAACTTATTGTTTGTTGAGGTATTGATTTTCCTCTAGTTAATTTCCATCTTCTTTTGAAATTAGGGTTCAGGGATGAACCAAATTGGGGGTTTTGCTAGAAAACGAATTATGGCTAATTTTCCCCAATTCCTTAGTTAACCTAGTTGTCATTGAGTTATGTGTTGAGTTTGATTATGAAATTGATAAGCTTATGTAATAATTTTGGTTTATGAGAAAAGATGAGTTTTTACAAGTAATTGAAATGTTGATGAAAATGGTAGGTTGAACTACCTATGATATGGTGGAAGTAAAAAGGAGACTCAATGACAAATGGGTTGGGTTTTGGGTTTAGAAAGGCTAGTGATTGAGTATGGCTAGGTTAAGCTAGTCAAGTTGTGATTATAAGCTTATGCATTTTATGACATGATTATAGGTTGAAGCTTGTTTGTGCTTAATCGTTTTAGCTTTGTTGATCTAGTTGCGGAGGAGGTGAGTATATTTGCATACCTTTATGTTTACGTTGGGTCAATTGACCACATCATGTTGAAATGTGATATTCATGTGTGGTAATTGATTTGGCTAGACCCGGGTGGGGTCAAATGTTATGAGGCCTAAGAACCTTCGGGGCCTAAGAACCCCTATTGTTGTTTTGAGAAAAGGCCTAAGAACCTCTCGGGGCCTAAGAACCCCGATATTCTCTAATGGATCCATATATGTTGTTTATTGTGCAAGGTGAGTATGTAAATGTGGCATGACGATGTCATAGGTTGCATGTAATAGTCCTTGTACTTGCCCTCCTTCGTATTCGTAAATGTATGCAAGTATATTCACTAAGCCTTTGCTTATATTTTAGTTGTTTACCATTTTATAGGTAGTTCCGGAAGAAGGAACTAGTGTTGTTGAATTGAAAGTCTTGGTTTAGAGCTTGAAGTGTTTTTGGAAGACGTGAAGGTACTAGGTCATTCTTGGATGAATGACAACTTTTGGTTTAGAGGCTTAGAAATCCCTCTCCTCATGGCTCTTGGTACATTTTGATTTGATGGTCATACTTTTGTTAAAATTATGTAAAAGTCCAGGAGTAAAGCTTTTGGAAAGTTCGTGAAGTTGCATTTTGGTCGAAATTGTGTCGAAATGGATAAATGACCCACTTGATGGTGTTCATGGGATTCAAAACAAGTTGATGTTGTAATGTATGTTTAAAATGTGTCCATGAAGTTGATATCAGTTTCTGAATTGTGTTTTAAGATGTTTGTTTTGAATTTCGAAGGTTACAAGCTTGGGCAAGTGTTGAAATGATTTTTAGGTCTGCTGTTCTGATGCTCACTGCGGCGCAGTGGGGATGGTTTTGCCCACTGCGGCGCAGTGAAATTCCCACGGCCACAATGGAGATTTCCACCCACTGCGGCGCAGTGGGAGATTTCCACCCACTGCGGCGCAGTGGGAGATTTCCACCCACTGCGGCGCAGTGAGATTTCCCACTGCGGCGCAGTGGGAGATTCTCCACCCACTGCGGCGCAGTGGGGTATATAAAAAAAAAAAAAAAAAAAAAAAAAAATCTTGTGTTTTCGGTTTATCGAGTTCAGTTCTTTCACATCGCCATCTTTGCATCAAAGACGGTCATATTTGGTCTATTGTTTGCCATCGAAAATGTGTGTGTGTATAGAAGTATAGCTGAATATATGAATATATGAAAGAGTAGTATGAATTTTCACGAAATAGATGTGTATATATAGTATTTTAAAAAAACTAGCCGTTAGGGACTAAATCTGCCAAAATCTGAAAGTTGTTTGAACTGATTTTGGTCAAAAGATCCGTTAGAGGGACCTGTTTTGCCAAAACTCAAAACTTGCGTTTTGTCTTCTTCTTCCCTCAATCTAGCCGTTAACATTCAAAAATTAAAAAAACAAAACAAAAAAAAACAACACAAACGCTCGTCACTCGGCGAACGAATGACAAGAACGAGTGGGGGACGAGTCCCACCCAATGATGTAGACTCGTTAGTCCCTCTGGAACGAGGGGGAACGAACCCATTGGCTACCCTCTTAGAAAGTGTTTTTAATTGGTGTAATCTAAAATCGATTAAAATACAACACCAACCAACTAAAACTGGTTTGAGAAATCTTTATGCATTTAACTTCAATTCGACAACATACATATTTAAACATCGATTAATATGTGTTTGCTTATATCATGTAAATACATAGGGTGATTTGATTTAATGATGAATTTATGCTTGATAGAAATTAAAAATATGAAGGAACAAGATGGAAAAATAGTTTTCCTTTTTCTGATACTACTAACTTAAATAAACATAGTTGGATATCTTAAATCGACGTGAACCACATTTTATTATCATGATTGTACGAGCATGGTACCCGCGCAATGCGGCGACAAGCCGGCGATGATGGTGGTGTGATGATGGCGGCGACGGATGGTGATGGTGGAGACAACGTCATATGGTGTAGGTAATTGATGTACAAATGTTTTATAATATAAAAGGGGTAGTATAAATATTTTATAATATAAGTGACTACTGATGGTGTAATTTAATATTAAGGGTTGGTGATGATTAATTTAATAAGGGTAGTTTGGTCAATTCGTATGTCCCATATTTTCTAAACTCTCAACATGTAGTTAAAATTTGTATATAGTAATATAGATATAAACAATTTGTACATCCGTACATTGTAGGGGTATCAAGACTAGTTGTTATTATATACTATATTCGTTAGATGTTGGTAATTATGATTAGATATTTTAATAATGAAAAATGATATATCATCGTAATAATTCTTAATATCATAACTACATTACAAATGTGATCTCTTATTATAGGAAGTGTTATAATAATATTGTTATATTATTAAGAGGTTTATTAGAAAAATATATCTTGCTTTTTAAGAAATGATTATTAGAATAAAAAAACTAATATAAATAATGAAGGTAATATAACAAATTCAGCCACTTTATATTCAATTCAACAAACTAGTTCTAATATTAATTAGAAAATAACTAATATACACCCGATTTAACCGAATTTCACACCATGATTAGGAGCAAACCGGGTGAACATGTCGGAGCCCCAACACAATCACTCTGGGTTGGGTTCGCTTGATGGGAACACTTCACGGCACATCTCTCATTGAAGATGACCTGAAAACTTTTAATTGTCGATCAATACCATTAAATTACGAGGAAAATATTCGTAGGTCTTTTTTATGTGGCGGTAAAAACGTAACTAAAAGAGAAATTACTTTAACGCATGTATCAAAAGGTTATTGAAATCTATTATAAGGTTTGGCATATTCCAAAAATTATTTTAAGCAAAATATTGCTTAAAGAATATCAAGATATATAAAAGGTATTAAAATCTGGTTTAATATTTGGTGTTATGCCAAATGTGGTGTAAAATGTTCAATATTTTGATATTGCATAAAGAATTAAAGCGAATATAGTGTCATGATTAAGAATAGCATTTCATATCAGTGTTATACTAACTAGACGTCTTCACTTGGAGATTGCTTAGAGATCGTCTTCCTATGAGGCTCAACTTGAGTGCTAGAGGTATGGAAATCACTTCCATTTGTTGTCCCATTTGTAACTCTGGTGTGGAATCCTCGAATCATATCTTCAAAGATTGCACCGTGTCATCTGAGGTGTGCAGTTTTATATCAACTTGGCTCCAGATTGGTATTCCAGATGCGTGCCTAAGTGAGTGTCTGGAGTGGATTTCTGGGTTGCAGTTCACAAAAAATTCAAGAGTATTGTTGAGGCGATTTTTTCTACATGGTAGTGGGTAATATGGAAATATCGGAATAGTGTCATCTTCAAAGGTGTTTGGGCTGAGATTTTCACATCCAAGATCTTAGGGTATCAAGATCTTAACTACTGTTCATGGCTAAACTTTGTACTTCAGGATCATAAATATGAAAAATGAGAAAGATCCTAAAACATGCTTAAGATCCTAATATATGTTCAACTAGTTAATATATGGTCAGGATCCTAAGATATGGGCCAAGATCCGGAATATGTCCAGGATCTTGAGCTCTGAGATTACTAACCGTTATTTATTTTGACTTAGCAATATAGGAACGTGTATAAGTGTTTTCTTGCCCCCAAAGTCGGAGTTAGTTGCTGGAAAAAAACTAACTAGACCATATTTGAGCGAAAAAACAAACATAGACAAAAAAATGTTATTTGTCATAAAAACACATACTATTTATTCCCCTAAAAGTTTTAACTTTAACTAGATATGTTCTTGGCCCGCGTTGCGGGCGTCAATTATCATGTTGATATAGTTTCATGATATTAGTGTATTTGTGTTGAATCTACAATTACCGTATTAAAAATCACTTTCTCCTGGACAGCTTTGTTCAAAAGTTTGTCACATAGAATATATAGTTATTTAAGGGCAAGATCAAATTGGGTTCCGTCTACGCGTTGAGCGGTTTTGAGTTGCGATTACTTGTTGTTATTGATGTTGTGTCACTATACATATATTCTTAAAAACTTTGGTATATGAAATACATGTATTTATTTAAAATCAAATCACAATTACATTCAAAAGTTTGCAGTATCGAATACTTATATGTTGTGTCACTTTGTTATTGATGTTATCTTTATGCTTTAATGATTGCACAATAGGGTTAAATCCATAAAAAGGTAATGTATTTATTCAAAATTCCTAATAAAGGGAATATATTTAGGTTTCGATTATTAAAAGGACTACATATTCAAATAGTAATCAATAAAGGAAATATCGTTAGTTTTTGCGTTAGATTCCGTTAACCTGTTAACAAGTGGCATGTCCACGTCGTTAAAATGTCTATATTGACTGTTGAATAGGCATAATTTTTCTATAGTTTGATTTCTTTTTAACTTTTTCTTGGGTCTTTTTCTCCAACTTCATTCCCAGACTCCATAAACTAAAAAATTCCACATTTGGGCAATAACCCATGTCATAAATTAAACAAAAAATACACAAGGGACTTCTTGTGGTTTCTTCGATATCATAGATCCGTTTTATTAGACGACGACAACAACAACAACAACAACAACAACAACAACAACAACAACAACAACAACAACAACAACAACAACAGCAACCAGAACAACCAACAACAACAACAACAACAACAACAACAACAACAACAACAACAACAACAACAACAACAACAACACCAACAACAACAACAACAACAACAACAACAACAACAACAACAACAACAACAACAACAACAACAACAACAACAACAACAACAACAACAACAACAACAACAACAACAACAACAACAACAACAACAACAACAACAACAACAACAACAACAACAACAACAACAACAACAACAACAACAACAACAACAACAACAACAACAACAACAACAACAACAACAACAACAACAACAACAACAACAACAACAACAACAACAACAACAACAACAACAACAACAACAACAACAACAACAACAACAACAACAACAACAACAACAACAACAACAACAACAACAACAACAACAACAACAACAACAACAACAACAACAACAACAACAACAACAACAACAACAACAACAACAACAACAACAACAACAACAACAACAACAACAACAACAACAACAACAACAACAACAACAACAACAACAACAACAATAACAGAAACAACAACAGCAACAACAACAACAATAACAACAATAACAACAACAACAACAACAACAACAACAACAACAACAACAACAACAACAACAACAACAACAAAACACATACAGTAACAACCATATTGAACGTAGACCTAGATAACTTAAGCACAGGTTCAACAAAACACATACAGTAGCAACCATATTGAATGTAGACAATTTTAAAAGTGTTTGAGCATAAAAACCATGCCTACCTACATATAAGGAATTTTTCTTTTATTAGAATTTTTCTTTTCATCAAAATCATGGTTTTTTCAAAGCCCACTTTCTATCAATCACTTAAAAACCATTCTCAAGTCTCACCACCACCACCATCTCCGACCAACCACCATCCCCCTCCGCCACCTCTCCTTCTCCACATTCTGAAGATGTCGCTGCGATGGTTCTTGAAGTTGATGGCGATGGAAATGTTAGAGTCGTCATTGGTAGAAGTGGCACCCCCAACCTGATGCTTTGCCAAAGCCGATCAAAATAAAGAAACGATTATGATGTAATTTGATATGCTTTAAATTCCAAGTTTTAATATAATGAATTTGCGTATTCATGGTTGGACGGGTTTAGAAATTTAAGAAACTTTATGTTGTAATTGTAGTAATAAAGTTTTTTTTTTGATGAGATGTATCCATGATTGAAATATGGAGGAAAGTTTGGATCCGGTGATGAATGGTGTGTACAAAATTAGGGTTTATATTTTGGGGATAATGATGGTGGTGAATGGTAATGATAATGATGACAAGGAATCCACCTTAGCAATATAACAACTCAACATAGACATTTTAACGACGTTAAAATTTAACCTATGTTTGACGTTAAAAATTAACGACATACCCTTTATTGATTATCTTTTGAAAATGTAGTCCTTTTAATAATCAAAACCTAAATACATTCTCTTTATTAGGAATTTAGGTAAATATGTTACCTTTTTATAGATTTAACCCTTGCACAATATGTTTAAAATCTTGTAATTTGCTATTCACTTCACTTTGTCTTAATGAAGTATATAATATAATATAATATAATATAATATAATATAATATAATATAATATAATATTGATCTTTAAAACTATAGTTGTATTAAACAATAGTATTTAATTATTTACCCATTTTATTTATTTATCAAAGCTTGAGATTTCAAGTTACACTTAACGAGTTTCTAATTCACAATTGAAAGGTTAAAGGCCAACAAGATCTGACTAACTGAAGGTTATTTTCGTCATTTAGTAAATTGATTCTTTGTGTACTACTTGTATACGGAATGAATATTCCAACTACATAAACTATTCGAGTTATTGCAAATTAATAATGTACAAATTGTAAGTTGTAACTACTTACTTGGTATTATAATATTTTTGTACATGGTAACATCATTCGTACGTTTCATGGTACGATACTTTTTTGATGTGTTCATTTGTCAATTTTTTTAGAATCCCTTATTTTCTTTTTCGAAAATCTCTATCTTTCGAATAATGTTAGGAGTTGCCTTATGCAGAGACTCGTCCCCAGAAGCACTAGTCCTAATAAGCGTCACATCAGCAAAAACCATCCAATGACTAATCTCCTAAACCAATCTTATACCAAGGACCACTCTTGGACCCATCTTTTTTTTAATTCCACGCTTTATCCAACTTTACACTTTCAATCCCCCAAAATTTAACAAAAACTAAATAAAACACACAATTCATTAAAATTTAAAATTAAAATACAATACAACATTAAAAAAACAATAAAAGAAAACTAAATGCCTAAATACTTAAAAAATAAAAAACAACATTCCTAAATACTGAAATACATGAATTAGAGTTGTATAGCTCACGGGAGACGCCGTATATGCTCCGTAAGATCATGACGAAGACCATGATGCACATGTCGATCACGAAGTTCCCTGTTGGCACGTTCGTGAACCGCCATTCTGTCCTCGAATTATAGTGAAATGGTAGTATATAAAAGGTTTGGGAACAAAAATAGCCGTTAGGGACTATTTCTACCAAAAGATGGAACTTCTGTTTTGAACAATTAGCCGTTGAGGAACCTGTTTTGCCAATTGGTGAAACTTTCATTTTTATTTTAACTAGTAATCTGTTGCAAAAAAAAAAAAAAACATTCATTCATGAAGGAACGAGAACACCCTTGGACAAATGGGGGACGAGTCCAACACCTTGGTGTTGACTCGTCCCTGAGAGGGGGACGAACAGAGGGACGGACGGGGACAGAGGCATAAGGCAGCTTCTTACTCTCATGAATTTAAATGATATCGCCAATGTGTTAACTAAGAAAAAACACAAGTAACCTCTAATACCGTTTTTATGAGGTTTGGATCTTAATACATACCCCTATGGGGTTAACTAAGAAATTTAATCATAATAACCAAACCAATCCAAGAATAATTTGATTCTGTTTGGTTTTTAAATTCATTTGAGTCACAAACAAAAATTGGTCAAATAAAACCAACGCATCTATACTATATTATAAAAAAATAGTCCTTTTGTAAAATGTTTTAATTACACTGTCAGTCTTTTATCTTTTAAAATATCTTCATTAACCCTTTACATCAATTATTTTTACATTAATTATCTGCACCACTCGCCGCCACCTCTACAACCAAGAGTCGCCCCCACCATCACACCGTCGCCGCCATAACCACCGCCGCATTGCGCGGATACCGTGCTAGTTTAAACAAACGCCCGTAAAGATGGGTGAAATTTGTTCAATACTTCAAGTATGAATGCGTAGTATTTTTTTTAAACGGCTATGCGTAGTTACAACGTCATAAATTTGTCACAAAAAAATAATAAGAATTTAAAATTTTAATTTTTTTTAAAAGGTAAATGTTGTTGTTAGTAGTTAGTTTTTTTCAGGTTAATAATTAAGCATCAATGTCTAAATTTATTTAAAGCTGAGACCTCTAGATAAGCAAAATCTATTAGACCAGGAGCTCATTGACATTTATTTCTGTAAAATCCACAAACGCTAACGGGCTATATTTGCTTTGCAAGTATTGGTTTTGATAAGAGAAAATAATATGAGAAAATAATATGAGTAGCTAATATATTATAAGATTATATCAGTTTAGCTAAGTGTTTTTGATGTTCACAAAATAGCCACCAAAAATGGCAATAAACAAACAAAATCGCAATGAGATTTTCCAAAATCTCTATTCGCAAAATTTGCAATTTTTTTTCATTTCGATTTTGTGTTTTTTATTACGATTTTATCCATAAAAAGTTAGGATTTTCTGAACATGCAAATACTTTAAGGAACAAATAGTAACGAGAACATCATCTTCAAGTAACATAATTATTTGAATATATTCCAATTTCTCTCCCAATTTTTGAAGTTCGATGAACTTACTCCAAATTAAAGGTATGCTTATTATCTATTTACATAAAATTGAAGATGATGTTCTGGCTACTTTTTGTACCTTCAAGTACTTGCATGTTCAGAAATCCTGCAAAAAAATCTTACCTATTTATGGACAGAATCGCAATAAAAACACAAATCGCAATGAGAATTTTTTTTTGCAATTTTGCAAAATCTCTTTGCGATTTTGAAAATTTCATAGAGATTTTGCAAAATTGCATTACATTTCTGTTTATTACGATTTTGGTGGCAAATCTGTGAAAATCCAAAAAAGCTTGGCTAAATTGATATAATCTTATAAAAATGATGTGTGAAATCGAGTAATAAAATTTATAAACATGAACTACCAAAAAGACCGACTACAACACACTCACAGGCAGTGAACCTGATCGCATGCAGAATAGTAAAATCGGTAAATCCGAGGTCGATCACAAAGACTAAGTACAGTAATTGTTCAAATAAAGCAGCTCAGTAAAAATGGGGGTTTTGTGACCGAATTGTCACTTTGCAAAAATAAAAGTAAATAAATTAAATCCGGTATGACCGGGGCAGGATTCGTCGGAAGACGAAAGTAAAAATGATTTTAATGACAATAATATTAAAAGGCATCCATCTTGAATCCGCTTCACAACACGTTCAGATTGCACATAAATGAAGTTCAAATTCACTTAAGTTGATAAGATAATCGTGACAAAATAAAGACACAAACTGGTACCACCAACGTTTGTAAAATCATTTCAATCACCTAATTAATCAGTTCCTTTGTAAAAGCCGGTACCACCAATGCTTAAAACAATTTCCCTAACCAACTAGTTTGTTTGACTATCAAATTACCAATTGTATCTATGTGAAGACAACGTGGTACCACCAACCGTTAATCAACACGTTGACAAAATAATTCTTTTATCAAAATGAGGTTCACTATCATACCATGAACTAGTGACAATTTATTAAAGATAATTAATTGAAATCACACATATGTTCAACTAGTACCACTAACGAAGAACATACATATCACCAACATCATAAGGATAATTAATAAAGAATTAAATCATCAAGATCTCGACACAACGATAATTGAAATCAACTTTGAATTAATAAAAGTAGTGCAATCCTTACATATTGTTTCACTTCATCAAGATGGATGATAAAGTGATTAGCTACTCATATTGAAATAAGAATAACAAATCAAATATAGAGAATTCATCGTTACCGAATACAAATAAATGGAAGCAAATAACGAGAATGATCCAATCGTGTTCTTGATCCTCAAAGATGTTTCTCCAGATGAAAAATTGTAACCCCCGTTTCGTAAAAATATGGATTTCCAAAAATTTCGCCTAACGGCGTTAAATCATGCGGAAACGATTTAGGAAAATACTCAACTAAGGAAACAGTTGAGAAAACATTGGTGGTGTTACTAATAGCATCAAATCTGTAATAAAAGAAATCCATAAGATTGCCCAACATAAAGCAATCATACATAGTCATTACATAAGTTCCATAAAGGAAATCAATAACATAAGGTCTATGCGAAGCTATTGGGTAAACTAAAGCCAGCTTGATCATCTAACCCATCTCTCGCCAAAGCTTCACACGTCATCTCACTGCCTAACCTGAGGGGTGTCAACACATTAAAAAAACAAGTGTTAGCTATAAAGCTAAGTAAGATAACACCAGGTTTAAGCAAAACATTTCATCCATTTAAATCGTCACTTTTAAAGCATTACGTCATTTTAATTAGGCATTCATACCACCGTATAAACATATCCACATCACATATAAGCATAGAGTTCATGACCCTAAACGTGCCTAATCAATTTGATCACTTTGATTCACCTCGTTAAGTTGTAACCGAAGTTACCGTTTTTAAGGAAAGACAATGTCGATCCATGAGTAGCACGCTATGTTCATGACATTAGGTGGGTCATCAGGCCACCCGAAACTACTCTCCACATATGACTTGTTGCAAGGACCACCCGAGCAACCATTTTAACGTACCTATAACCACCGTCAGGCATGACGTACCTATTACCACCGTCAAGCACCATTTATACGTACCTATTACCACCGTAAGGCACGATGTACCTATTACCACCGTAAGGCACATGTTATGCATAACACTTAACATCTAATTAGCTCGAGCATTTATCATATTTAGTTTAGATTTCCCCCTTTAACCTAAACTAATCCATACTATCATCTTTTCACGTTAGGGCCCTTAAAACGTGCACGTGTCATGGCAACCTAAAAAGGTCTAGTGTCTCTAGATGAACAAGCCACATATACATGCACATAACAACATTACACCATATCATTAACCACCGTTCATCATAACATAACATATCGTAAACATATCATTAACCACCGTTCATCATAACATTTCATATCGTAACCACATGTACGGGGAAGCATTTTAGGCATAAACATCGTCATCATTAATCCCCGAGTACCTCCCATATCAACCCAACCACCTATGAGTTATACATTACTGTTTTGGAGGTTATAGTTTACGAACCATTTTCGTTGCACCCTCAGCGTGACAAAAGTAGTGTATCTTACCTGTTGGGAGTGTGCGCGCGTAATGAAAGGCTAAAAGTGCTTAACAATAATCCCCGACACCTAAGATACATTAATATACAAAATATAAGTCATTTGGGACCCAAACGAACTTTAAAACGAACTTAGGTTTGTTCTTACGAACTTAGACTCACTGAACGAACTTAGTTGCCTTCAAACGAATTTAGGACATACTGAACGAACTTAGAAATGCCCAAACGAACTTAGAAGACCATAAACGAAGTTTAACTTCGTTTGTTGAACGAAGTTAGGGTTTAACTCAAACGAATTTAAGTCTCAAAACCACTTAGACATTCACTTTAAACGAATTTAGACACCTTAGGGTTCAAACGATTTTTGAAGGCTTCAAACGAACTTAGTTTGGGTTTCAAACGAACTTAGGCTCATCTTCAAACGAATTTAAGTCTCAAAACCACTTAGACATTCACTTTAAAACGAAGTTAGGTTAATTCAAACGAATTTAAGTCTCAAAACCACTTAGACATTCACTTTAAACGAATTTAGACACCTTAGGGTTCAAACGATTTTTGAAGGCTTCAAACGAACTTAGTTTGGGTTCAAACGAACTTAGGCTCATCTTCAAACGAATTTAAGTGTCAAAATTAGATCACTTTAAAACGAACTTTAAAACGAACTTAGGTTTGTTCTTACGAACTTAGACTCACTGAACGAACTTAGTTGCCTTCAAACGAATTTAAGTCTCAAAACCACTTAGACATTCACTTTAAACGAATTTAGACACCTTAGGGTTCAAACGATTTTTGAAGGCTTCAAACGAACTTAGGCTCATCTTCAAACGAATTTAAGTCTCAAAACCACTTAGACATTCACTTTAAACGAATTTAGACACCTTAGGGTTCAAACGATTTTTGAAGGCTTCAAACGAACTTAGTTTGGGTTCAAACGAACTTAGGCTCATCTTCAAACGAATTTAGAGTGTTCCAAACGAACTTAGGAAGCTTAGAACGAATTTAAAACGAACTTAGGTTTGTTCTTACGAACTTAGACTCACTGAACGAACTTAGTTGCCTTCAAACGAATTTAGGACATACTGAACGAACTTAGTACCCAAACGAATTTAAGTCTCAAAACCACTTAGACATTCACTTTAAACGAATTTAGAGTTCAAACGAAGTTAGGTTTACTTCAAACGAATTTAAGTCTCAAAACCACTTAGACATTCACTTTAAACGAATTTAGACACCTTAGGGTTCAAACGATTTTTGAAGGCTTCAAACGAACTTAGTTTGGGTTCAAACGAACTTAGGCTCATCTTCAAACGAATTTAGAGTGTTCCAAACGAACTTAGGAAGCTTAGAACGAACTTTAAGTTCGTTCGGAAGCTGTTGACATCAGAAAAACGAATTTAAGACTCAATTTCGACCAAAATTCATAAAACGACTTTGTTCTTCGATTTTTCCAGAAACAAACGACTTGGGCTTCACCCAAAACATGATTTTGACATTGTTAAACATATTTTGATCATTCATATCGATTACAAACTCGTTTGACACCGTTTAGATCATTAATTAGCCAAAGACACAACATGAACCCTAATTAAACAAAAACCCTTTTAAAATCAGATCTGAAACATCAATTTATGACCTTTAAATCTGTAAATACATCGATGAATCATTAGTTACCTGATAATACAATGACCGATCCAATCCAATGCCAAAACACACGATCGATTGACCCAAAACTTGAAGATTTGCTTAAGAAATTCAAGAAGGATTGAAGGAACTTGTTTTCTTGACTTAATTATGAATTAATGGCTGCAACTAATGAGAGATTAGGTTTCCCTAATCACTTAACCCGTTTTTAACTTTCCAACATTGGCAAAATTGGTCCCTGGACTTCATATCGACTTTATTTCGCTTAAAAACACTTATTGGGGATACATATAACACACTAAAGCACTTTCGCACACTACAAAGGCCTTTTACACATCATTTAATCCACTTTATTGTCACTCATTAAAGATAATTAAATCTCACATATAGGGCACATAAACATATAAACACATATTTCCACACAAACGTATCACGGACTTATATTTGACCTAACGACGTTAGTCAACATGAACGATTAAGTTTTGGGATGTTACAAAAACCCCTCTAAAAACTCATAAAAACGACTGGAATAATAAAAGGTAAGGTTCAAAAATAATTTAGCATGCTATATATAGTTTCCTAAAAAATACTCCAGAATCGGCACCCATTGTGGCGCAACTAGGGTAGTTGCGGCGCAATGGGTCTTTGACCACTGTTTGACTTTGACCTCCGTTGACCGAGGCTGGCTAGGTAATGAAGGTGTTGCGGCGCAACTAGCCAAGTTGCGGCGCAACTTAACTTTCTGTTTTCTGGTTGCGACGCAATGGCTAGTTGCGGCGCAATGGTCCCTTTTCCAGTTTGACTTTCATTGACTTGACTCTATATGCAGCTTCGAGACTCGTAAAACTTCCGTAAACACTTCTTTTGCCTCAAAAATGTCGTTTCTTCCAGAAATACGCTCAAGTACCTGTTATTTTCCTGAAACACTAACAAATACCATAAACGCACCAAATGTATACTAAAACGACTCATAAATCATGCAAAAGTGACTAAATACATTGTGGGAAATGTGTATAAAATGCGACATATCAAATCCCCCTACACTTAAGCTTTGCTTGTCCTCAAGCAAATCCAAGCTTAAAAACACAAATAACCTTGGTACGTCCATGGAAATCACATTTCAGTCATCAAAAAGAAGCTCAACCATAAATGAAAATGAAAAGAAATGGTTAGGCAGTTTTAATCTTAAATGAAAACTGGAATGTTTGACAATACTTTACTGATAAACAAGCCTCAATAACACGACTAAGCACAAAAGAAACGAATCAGTGATATCTCGTCTATCCTACTCCAACTAACTTACTTTTGGGGTTGAATATTTGAATAATCACTCAATGCCTAGTCGTGATGCATAATCTTTTACCATAGGCTTGTACTAGAATCATTCCTTCACCGCCATGGCGCAAGCACCACAACGTTAATCAGAAGAGGTCTTTAAGGGTTGTAATGTATTCAGGGTTTAAACGAGGTATTTAAGAGGGTATGGAAATTTGAGATAACAAATGGTGTCAAAAGAAAATAACACAACATTTAACAGATTGTTTACATAATAGTCTAATCCAAAAATCCCATGTCATCAGTTGCCAACGGTCCAAAACCCTAGAAGTTGTCCAGACAATACCCCCAATAGACGATTAAAAACCGACACTATTGTGGTGTATGACATTAAACAACTCAATCAACCAAGTCTCACCATGTTGGCTTAAACAAACGTGCCAACCCAAGAATAACAACTTTAAAATTATAGCATTCCAAGATCCTTTTGTTGGTGCAATTGATGTACCAACTTACAAAAATGATTTGACCGAAAGTGAGAAATACCAACTGACAGCCCAAGCTCTTTTCATTTTTTCTATTAATTTTAGTTTTTCAATTCTTTTATTCTTTTTATTCATTTTTTTTGTGAGCTACTTTTACTCTGACTAATTGGTATTCTCTAAGTAACATTGAACAATGACAAATCATTTACTCATATGCTGAAATGAACGATCCAGACTTTATCCAAACAAGCATGACGAAATCAATCTATTCTCAGTAACCGAGAATATCCCAACCCGACATAAAGGACAACCCCAAACCATCCACTAGCATAGGCAACCAATGACCCACCAGGACTTCGACTATCGGCATGGCTAGGAAAGGTTTATATTTAGGGTGGATTTAATACAAAGAACAGGCTAATGACAACATGTTTTCCATTGTTTCTTGCACTAAAAGTGAGTGCAACATAAGGATTTTAACAGGTGGTTCACTAACCAGTGTAGTTAGCTACTAAGCACATTAACAAAACATGCACATAACAAATTTTTACGAAACAAGGGGTGAACATACAAAGAACAAATGGTTTTATCCTAAATTTGCCTCTTCTGATAAATAACACGGAACGATCAACCAGGACAAGTTCTAGAATCAACGCAATCACCGGCACACTCATAGCAAATGAAAATAATCCGGAAATGGAAAAACCAACCTCAAACTTGCACATCATAGTTCAGAGTTCTAAGTAGAACCCTTACTCTTGGATAAATCCAAAAGCCTACGAGAGGGACAAATTTACAAGGCTAATAAATCCAAACCCGTAAACACCTAGCATATCTAGAAGTGAATCAATAATCTCACAAATTTGGTGTTTTGGTGCTATAAGCGTGCTAGTCATATTATTAATCCAGAAGGGATTGCCTAATTAATCAGTCAAGACACATTCCACCAATTAAACTTTGTACCAAGGGTGTAGTCAAATTGCTCATTAATATCTATAATTAGGTGACAAAAGCAATTAACTACAAGGACAAGCATGCAAAAGTTTTAAAAATCCTCTAAAAATACCCGACTTTTTCCTATTTACCACCCCCCCCACACTTGAGTTGGACAATGCCCTCAATGTCCAATGAACTAAGGTAAACTATGGGAAATAGGGGAAAGTAAACAAAAAGCGAAATCAAGAACAAGAAAAACTTGCCGGGTATGACGGGTGTTCCATGCTTGAATGATGCCAACAAGAATAATGCGCTGAACTTACTGCCAGCATATGCATATGACAAACTTGCTATTCAACATGAACACACAATTAAAAGCCAACAGAGTATATAATAAAGCATGCAAATTCCTATCCCTACTTATTAAAAATGGAAATGAAAATAAAATACGATGTCTCATCACCCCGTGGGGTGGATACAAACCAAACAAATAAAAATAAAGAAAAGTACGGAAATAGAAAGTGTTCAAACAAGTAATAGTACAAGCCATCACAAAACCAATAGACGGCATAACTCATCATCCAATCATCTCAATCAATCAACTGGGAGGAGGCGGGTAACCAGGCATAGCACCACCAAATAACGATGCAGCCGCGCGCTCAACGAATGTAGGCTCTGCTGATCCCGATCCTCCAACTCCAGCATCACCAGCCTGTGTACCTGCAAAAGAACCAAAACTAACAGGGTGATCTGGACCCGTCCCCCGAGATCGTGGGAAGGAGCCTGCTCGTACTGGCGCTCTGGTGGGTAAAAGAAACCACCAGTCCTGTGCTCTGGAATGAAGATACTGGGAGGACGGTAGTCTGGGATCTGCTGAGGTGGATGGAACTGCTCACCCCGATACTGAGCCTCCCACATAGGCTGGTATCTCTGCTGATCAAACATAACACGGCTCATACCTGAGCCCATCCACCTAAAATCACTATCCATCCTGGATTGGAAATGCTGTTGTGACTCCCACATAGAGTTCACAGTGTTCTCCAAAGTGGAGAAGTCCCAAGCACCTGAAGGGACGGCAGAAGAAGATGCCCCCGTAGTAGGAGTGGTAGTGGCACGACGCTTAGTACGTTGCGCAGGCTCATGTGGCTGCTCAGGGGCTTCAGCCATCTCCTCGTCATCATCATCATCTCCATCCTCCTCCTCGCCTTCAGAGGCGGCATCACCAAAAGCAATCAACTCAGGTATATCATTCTTATGCTTACGAGGGCGAAGCAAGCCAAAACGGTGCAAATCATTATAAGTAAAAGCCTTCATCGGCTTCCAGTTCAAGTTCACCGTAGTATTCGCCCTATCATCCTCAAGCTGAAAATGCTTGACCATTTTCGTGATGAAATGGCCACAAACCAACCCTCTATCACGTACCCCCTTTTGCCCCATGTGTTTAGCTAGCACATAGGGGGCACAAGCAGTCCTGTAATGATCACCCTCCTGAAATATCCTCAACAACCATAAGTCTTCCATATATAGTTTGTCCGGGTGATTAGTCCGCTGGACAAAGAAATAGACTAACATCTTATGGAACAATCTCAAAATGGGCGACTGAATTGTATTCGCCCCACAAGCCCCACGCCAAGGCTTACCTCCTGAAATACGAGAGTAATAATCTCTCTCATCACCTAAGTCTTTATGAAACCCCTGAGAATTCCTAACATCAATAGTCAAAACATTCCTAAAAATAGGGTCATCCAACATCTCCTCAGTGTACATACCCGTGCACACTCCAAACTCAGCAATAGTCAAGTGTCGGTTCAAACCCCCACATCTAAAGAAGATTACCCTATCATCAAAGACACTCTTGACTGAATCAATCTTATCAACAGAAATAGTGGAATACACCTCTAGACACCATTCCTTACAAACTGGCTCCCGATTTCTAAAGATATCAAACCACATACTATACTCTCTTTCAACCCTATTACCATCCGTATCAGTTGCCCTACCCATGAGTTGCATAAAACTACTAATATCAGCCCGCACATTAAGCACATCAAGCATGGTTCTCTCCATATACCTTGGCTCGATAATATCTTTATTATACAAAGTAGCCAACCTGTTAGTGTATTGAGTCTTAGACTCTGGAGCGGCTCTAGAAAATCGAAGCCAAGTGTGGGCTGGAACGCCCATAGCAACGACCTCATCAGTAAGACCAGTGGGAGCATTAGCAGCAGCAGTCGAGGCTCTAGCAGAACCTCTTCCTGCACGGCTGGTTCCAATAGGCTCCTAAACATACAAGAAAAACATCAAAACAATCAACCCTGCATATTCATAGATATATAAGAACAAAAACAAGGCAGGCTTAAAGCTGAGCTCATTGCGGCACAACATGGGTGGTTGCGGCGCAACCTATTTTTCTGTTTCAGATGTTGCGGCACAACAACCTAGTTGCGGCGCAATCCTGGGTTTTCTAAGCATGATTCGAGTAGTAGCAGTAATAAACCCTAAAACCCCACAATATTCAAAATTCCTCCACAAATTACTTAGGTCTATCCACCAATCAAAACAACTTACATTAACCTTTAATTAACTCGGTTAACAAAATTCCATGAAGGTTAATCATCAAATTACAATCAAATCAACCAACCCTCATTGTTCTCCACCCATTCAATCACAAATTCGAATAGTAAACAAGCAATTTAAAGCATAAATCTATGAATTAAAATCAACAAAAGAGATGGAGAAGAATAACTAACCTTTCCTTGGCGAGTCATGATGGATAATAATGAGGATTAAAATTAAAAGCAGAAGAAAATTAAGAGGAAGAAGAGGTGAGATCGGTTGGTTTTTGTAGGGAGAAAAAGAGAGGCTCAAAAGTTGTGATAAATAAAAGAGTGTGTAAAAATCAAGCCCTAGCCCCCCATTTTAATTTTGTTGACCCGATCTGATCTGGGTTGCGGCGCAACCTACCCGTTGCGGCGCAATGCCCCTTTATTTTTGAATTTCGAATTATTAATTTTTTTATTTTTATTTTAATTTTTGATTTTTCTAAAACACAATACTCATTGCGGCGCAACAACCTCTTGCGGCGCAATCAAACAAACAGAAAATTAAGTTGCGACGCAATATGGCTAATTGCGGCGCAACTCAAACAAAACCAATCCATTGCGCCGCAATATGGCTAATTGCGGCGCAATGGACCCAACACACACACACTTACCTTTGTTTTCTCCTTGGAAACGACTTACCGGAAGGCGTGAGAGTGGCTTCAACATGCAAATCTTATTAAAAACACAATACCAATGAAACATAAACAAAACGATTGAAAACAAGAAAAACGAGAAACACGGGTTGCCTCCCACGAAGCGCTTAATTTATTAACGAGTCCTTAGCTAGACTCGATCATCATTTACTCATTCAAATCAAACAACGGGAGCTCCTCAAAAGCAACTCCCTCCACAGCTTCTTCCTCATGATATAGCTTCAACCTATGACCATTAACAATAAACGACCCTCCATTCTTTTTAAACAATTCAATATACCCAGACGGATACACATGCTTAATTTCATAGGGTCCTGTCCAACGAGAGGTCAATTTGGGTTGCTTAATTTTGAACTTTGACAAAAACAATAAGACCTTATCTCCTACTTTAAAGTCTTTCCTATGGAGCTTTTTGTCATGCCAAACCTTGGTTCTTTCTTTGTACAACATGGAACTATCATAGGCACCTAATCTAAGCTCATCAAGCTCATGCAATTGTAAAAACCTATGTTCACCTGCTTTTAACAAATCCATGTAACAATTTTTCAAATCCCAATATGCCTTATGTTCGATTTCAACCGGTAGGTGACAAGTCTTGCCATAGAGAAGCCGATATGGTGTAGTACCAATAGGCGTCTTATAGGCGGTCCGAAATTCCCATAGTGCATCATCTAGCTTTTTAGACCAAATTTTCGGGTTATCTCCTACAGTCTTTTCTAAGATTCGTTTTAAGGCACGGTTGGTGTTTTCAACTTGACCGCTAGTCTGAGGGTGGTAAGAGGTAGAGAAACGGTGAGTAACACCATACCTCTTTAGCACCTTGGCCAATTGATGATTGGCAAAATGGGTACCACGGTCACTAATAAGGGCTCTAGGAACACCAAACCTACAAAACAACTGCTTCAAAAAGTCTATGACTACTCTAGCATCATTGGTGGGTAAAGCCTTGGCTTTCGCCCACTTGGACAC
The DNA here is from genome assembly GCA_034093135.1 of Erigeron breviscapus. Lineage (NCBI taxonomy): Eukaryota > Viridiplantae > Streptophyta > Magnoliopsida > Asterales > Asteraceae > Erigeron > Erigeron breviscapus. Next base: position 4,662,629 of record CM067170.1, on the reverse strand, counting down.
ATAATCAACAGCAACTAAGATATAAAGGAACTTATTGGATGGTGGGAAAGGTCCCATGAAGTCAATTCCCCAAACATCAAAGACTTCACATACCTGAATCATCTGTTGGGGCATTTCATCCCTTTTTGTGATGTTACCTTGTCGCTGGCAAGAGTCACAAGTCTCCACTAACGTTTGAGCTTCCTTGAAAATGGTAGGTCAGTAGAAACCTGCATCATAAACTTTCTTACCGGTTACAGACGGTCCATAATGACCACCGGTAGGACCATAATGACATGAATCCAAAATCTTCTGGGTCTCTGCACCGGACACACATCTCCTGATCATCCCATCTGCACACATTCTAAACAAATATGGTTCTTCCCAAAAGTAATGTTTAATCTCAGAAAAGAATTTCTTTTTCTGTTGATAAGACATTTCTTTAGGAATCACATCTGCACAAAGATAGTTAGCAATGTCTGCATACCATGGTGCTTCCTCAACATCAACCTGCATCAAATACTCATCAGGAAATGCATCATCAATATCATGCTCTTGCAACTCCTCAAGGTGAGGGTTTTCGAGCCTACTTAAATGATCGGCCGCCACATTTTCAGCCCCCTTTTTGTCCTTGATCTCAATGTCGAACTCTTGCAAAAGCAAGACCCAACGTATGAGACAAGGCTTGGCATCTTGTTTTGAGAACAAGTACCTTAATGCGGAATGGTCGGTATAAACAATGGTCTTGTTGAGAACCAAGTAGGGTCGAAACTTATCAAAAGCATAAACTACGGCCAACAATTCTTTTTCAGTGACAGTATAGTTTTGTTGGGCCGGGTTGAGGGTCTTGCTAGCATAAGAAATGGGACGGAAATGTTTATCCTCCCTTTGGCCTAGAACGAGGGGGGGGGGGGGGGGGGGGGGGGGGGGGGGGGGGGGGGGGGGGGGGGGGGGGGGGGGGGGGGGGGGGGGGGGGGGGGGGGGGGGGGGGGGGGGGGGGGGGGGGGGGGGGGGGGGGGGGGGGGGGGGGGGGGGGGGGGGGGGGGGGGGGGGGGGGGGGGGGGGGGGGGGGGGGGGGGGGGGGGGGGGGGGGGGGGGGGGGGGGGGGGGGGGGGGGGGGGGGGGGGGGGGGGGGGGGGGGGGGGGGGGGGGGGGGGGGGGGGGGGGGGGGGGGGGGGGGGGGGGGGGGGGGGGGGGGGGGGGGGGGGGGGGGGGGGGGGGGGGGGGGGGGGGGGGGGGGGGGGGGGGGGGGGGGGGGGGGGGGGGGGGGGGGGGGGGGGGGGGGGGGGGGGGGGGGGGGGGGGGGGGGGGGGGGGGGGGGGGGGGGGGGGGGGGGGGGGGGGGGGGGGGGGGGGGGGGGGGGGGGGGGGGGGGGGGGGGGGGGGGGGGGGGGGGGGGGGGGGGGGGGGGGGGGGGGGGGGGGGGGGGGGGGGGGGGGGGGGGGGGGGGGGGGGGGGGGGGGGGGGGGGGGGGGGGGGGGGGGGGGGGGGGGGGGGGGGGGGGGGGGGGGGGGGGGGGGGGGGGGGGGGGGGGGGGGGGGGGGGGGGGGGGGGGGGGGGGGGGGGGGGGGGGGGGGGGGGGGGGGGGGGGGGGGGGGGGGGGGGGGGGGGGGGGGGGGGGGGGGGGGGGGGGGGGGGGGGGGGGGGGGGGGGGGGGGGGGGGGGGGGGGGGGGGGGGGGGGGGGGGGGGGGGGGGGGGGGGGGGGGGGGGGGGGGGGGGGGGGGGGGGGGGGGGGGGGGGGGGGGGGGGGGGGGGGGGGGGGGGGGGGGGGGGGGGGGGGGGGGGGGGGGGGGGGGGGGGGGGGGGGGGGGGGGGGGGGGGGGGGGGGGGGGGGGGGGGGGGGGGGGGCATAAGAAATGGGACGGAAATGTTTATCCTCCCTTTGGCCTAGAACGGACCCTAAGGCAAAGTCGCTAGCATCACACATTAACTCAAAGGGTAATGACCAATCGGGTGTAGACATAATAGGTGCATTGGTCAATTTGTCTTTAAGTGAGTTAAATGCATCAAGACACTCTTTATCAAAATTAAAAGGGACATCCTTTTCCAACAACTTGGTCATTGGCCGGGTGATTTTTGAAAAGTCCTTTATAAACCGACGATAGAACCCGGCATGACCCAAAAAGCTTCTTATTGACTTAACATTAGTGGGAGGAGGTAATTTAGCTATGACATCAATTTTTGCTTTATCTACCTCTAATCCCGCTTTTGAAACTTTATGTCCCAACACAATCCCTTCTTTCACCATAAAATGACATTTTTCCCAGTTTAAAACCAAGTGTGCCCTTTCACACCTTTCCAACATTTTATCAAGACTATCTAGACAACTTTCAAAAGAACTACCAAACACAGAAAAGTCATCCATGAAAACTTCCATGGAGGTTTCGATCATGTCTTGAAATATATCAATCATGCATCTTTAAAAGGTATCGGGGGCATTGCAAAGACCAAAAGGCATTCTCCTATAGGCATAAGTACCAAAGGGACAAGTGAATGTGGTCTTTTCTTGGTCATTCGAGTTAATGGGTATCTGGAAATACCCGGAGAACCCATCCAAAAAGCAAAAATACTCGTTTCCGGCTAGCCGTTCGAGCATTTGATCAATAAAAGGCAAGGGAAAATGGTTTTTACGGGTGGCGTCATTTAACTTCCGATAGTCTATACACACCCGCCATCCCGTGACAGTTCTAGTGGGAACTAACTCATTTTTCTCATTCAAAACAACGGTCATCCCACCCTTTTTCGGCACACAATGCACCGGACTCACCCATTGACTATCCGAAATTGGGAATATGATTCCCGCATCTAACAACTTAATGACTTCCTTTTTAACAACCTCTTTCATGTTCGGGTTAAGCCTACGTTGTCTTTGCACTACCGATTTGACATTATCAACAAAATTAATGGTGTGCTTACAATATTCAGGACTTATACCCGGTATGTCTGAAATTTTCCAAGCAAAAGCCTTTTTATGGGCCTTGAGGACGGTCATAAGTCTAGATTTCTCATCCTCCAACAATAAGGATGAGATCACAACAGGTAAAAGAGATGTACCTTCGAGATAAGCATATTCAAGATGATCCGGAAACGGCTTGAGCTCCAAGTCGGTAGGAGGATTCTCAACCGATGTTAGCACCCGTGTGCCTTCACTAACCGTGATCTCTTCAAAGGTTTCATCTTCCGGTGGAGTTTCATCGACACTTAATGCCATTATTTCTCTCACCATCTCTCCGACCATCTATTGCTTTTCTCCTCTGCAAGCAAGCAACGCTTCTCCGTCATCCATGTCCAAAAAGCTCATTAACTCTGTCTCCAAAGCATCTTCTTTCTCAATCACATCTATCCTGAAACAAGTATCATCAGAAGAATAAGGATGCTTTAATGCTCTATCAACATTAAAAATAATCCGGTCATCACCGTCCCCTAAGGAAATCTCCTTAGCCTTAACCCGGATGATAGCATCCGCAGTGTTAAGGAATGGGAGACCAAGAATGAGAGGGACTTTAGCGTCCGCCTCCATCTCGAGAATGACAAAGTCGACCGGGAATACCATGTGGCCCACCTTAATTTGCAAGTTTTCCGCTATCCCCATGGGATATTGGAAAGAGCGATCCGCGAGCCTAATGCTCATGCGGGTAGGAGTCAACTCACCTAAGGACAATTTCCTATAAACAGAATAAGGCATCAAATTAATACTGGCCCCAAGATCGGCCAATGCCTCACACAAAAATGCACCAAAAGAGCAAGCAATTCGAAAACTCCCTGGATCTTCCAACTTGGGAGGAATCTGATTCTGGATTATTGCTGAACACTCGGCGCTAAGCACAACAGTCTTTGCTTCTTCAAGCTTCCTTTTGTCACTGATGAGTTCCTTGAGAAACTTAGCATAATTGGGCATCCCTGCAATAAGATCAACTAAAGGAACCGTTATGTTAACCGATTGAATCAATTCAACAAACTTCTTGAAATTTTCCTTGATCTTCTCTTTCCTCAACCGTTGAGGAAATGGGATCTTTGGTTGATAAGGCTTCACCGTTGGTTTCTCAACTGGTTTAGATGGAAAAGCCGGTGTCTGCACGGCTGGGTTCGGCCCCATCTCAATCTCATCATCAACTGTTTCATCATTCTCATTAACCTGCACAAGTGGAGTAGAATCATCAGGTAAAGGATTTGCAGAATTATAAGTTTTACCTGCCCTCGTTGTGATTGCATTCACATGCTCATTTCTTGCATTATGAGGGGTGTATTTATGCCCCTGTCCTTGATTATTCTGCCCTTGGTTGCTTGACTGAGGCTTGGGATTCTGTTGAGTATTACTCGGTAGAGTACCGGGCTGTCTGTTAGAATTTCCTAGCCTTTCATGCCTTCCTTCCAAATCTTTAATTGTGGCTTGATGATTCTTTGCCCCTTGATCCAGCTTGTGCCCGATTCCATCCAATCGAGTAGTCAAAGCATCCAACACAGAACTAACCTTCTTGGACTCTTCTGCAACATGTTCATTAGTTGCTTTCTGGGCACTAATGAAATCCTTCACTATCTCTCTTAGTTCTGAATCCGAGCCTTGTTGATTGTTGAACCTACTAAACCTGTTACCACCAAAACCAGAACTGTTAGTATTAAAAGAAGAAGAAGAAGGATAGGAACTACCTGATGGCCGGTTTTGATAACCGGTGTTGCGGTTGAAGTTCCCATGTTGCTGGTTCTGAACATAGTTAACATCTTCAGTTGGTTTATGGGGGCAATCCTCAGTAATACAAATCCCCACAATAATCGCAACCATCAGCCATAACCTTCACATCCCTTTCAAGGCTCTTGAACCTGCTTTCTTGGCCATCAAACCTCTCATCCATTCGCTTAGAGAGAGCCTTAACCTCGGCAACAAGCTTCGAATCTTCACTACTTTCAACCTTAGCGACAGTGTTTCTACTGGATCTCTTGGTTCGGTCCTCATCTCGGGTTGAATTCTCCTTGGCCATGTCTTCAAGAATCTTGTAGCCTTCATTCGGGGAAATGTTGTTCAAACTACCCCCAAATGCATAACCGAGCTCCCTCTTAGACCTTCTATCCAATCCATCATAGAAAATCTCAAAACTCACTTCAGTACCCATACTATGTCCAGGGCAATTCCTTAGCATCTCCTTGAATCTCTTCCAAGCATCTACAACATCTTCACCTGAGTCTTGAGAAAAGGCCCTGATTTGATTCTACAGCTGTCTTTGAGTTCTCATAGAATAAAACTCATCAATAAACCCTTCCCTGAGTTCAGCCCAAGTAGATAATGAATTATCTGGTAACTCCTTAAACCATGCAGATGCCTCTCTAACAAGAGTCAATGGAAAGAGCTCTAGTTTCACAGCTTCAGCTTGCCCTTGCCCATACTAATACAATCGGCAAATCTTCTCAAATCTCTCAAGATGGGCATAAGGATCATTTCTTCTAATCCCGTCAAACTTATCCTCCTCGACACTCTTGAGATGATTACCTTTTAAAGAAAAGTCTACCGAAATTGCAGGAGGGTGAATGGCTGTGCCCCGGTTGGCTGGAATATCTCTTCTTCGTTCCCCGTAGGGAATGGTGTTCACATCTCTCGGTTGTTCGTCACCCATTCCGTTTACCCTCGGTTGTTGAATTTGAATTCTATTGATTTGAGGGAATAAAGTGTTATTCGGTTTAGGTGTTTGAACTTTTTCTTCGGTGTCTGAGTCTTCTCTTGTTCCAAACACTCTACCTGCTACTCTCAACCTATCAATTAATTGATCTTCTAATGCTGAACTTTTCTTGATATAGAATTCGTCTAAGGAAATGTCCTGTTGGACTTGGTCTGCGGTTTCTGGATCTATTTTGTCTGATGTGGATGGTTCTGGGTTGTTTTTCTGCACTAAGCGACGTCTGACTTTCCCTGGATTAGATAAAGGACTAAGCAAAGGTCGGCCAGAAGCTCTTGTGTTCATCAACTAGCAAGAACCTGCACAATCACCACAAGCAAACCGTCAACCGCACCTGGTATAAATGAAATAAAATAAAATCTATCTAGTAAAGCAATAACTTTCTCACAAATGAATGTGGGAAATGATCGAACCTCAAAATAAAACCATTACTAAACAAAAGTCCCCGGCAGCGGCGCCAAAAACTTGATATGTGAAATCGAGTAATAAAATTTATAAACACGAACTACCAAAAAGACTGACTACAACACACTCACAGGCAGTGAACCTGATCGCATGCAGTATAGTAAAATCGGTAAATCCGAGGTTCGATCACAAAGACTAAGTACAGTAATTGTTTCAAATAAAGCAGCTCAGTAAAAATGGGGGTTTTGTGACCGAATTGTCACTTTGCAAAAAGTAAAAGTAAATAAATTAAATCCGGTATGACCGGGGCAGGATTCGTCGGGAGACGAAAGTAAAAATGATTTTAATGACAATAATATTAAAAGGCATCCATCTTGAATCCGCTTCACAACACGTTCAGATTGCACATAAATGAAGTTCAAATTCACTTAAGTTGATAAGATAATCGTGACAAAATAAAGACACAAACTGGTACCACCAACGTTTGTAAAATCATTTCAATCACCTAATTAATCAGTTCCTTTGTAAAAGCCGGTACCACCAATGCTTAAAACAATTTCCCTAACCAACTAGTTTGTTTGACTATCAAATTACCAATTGTATCTATGTGAAGACAACGTGGTACCACCAACCGTTAATCAACACGTTGACAAAATAATTCCTTTTATCAAAATGAGGTTCACTATCATACCATGAACTAGTGACAATTTATTAAAGATAATTAATTGAAATCACACATATGTTCAACTAGTACCACTAACGAAGAACATACATATCACCACATCATAAGGATAATTAATAAAGAATTAAATCATCAAGATCTCGACACAACGATAATTGAAATCAACTTTGAATTAATAAAAGTAGTGCAATCCTTACATATTGTTTCACTTCATCAAGATGGATGATAAAGTGATTAGCTACTCATATTGAAATAAGAATAACAAATCAAATATAGAGAATTCATCGTTACCGAATACAAATAAATGGAAGCAAATAACGAGAATGATCCAATCGTGTTCTTGATCCTCAAAGATGTTTCTCCAGATGAAAAACCCCTCTAAAAACTCTTAAAAACGACTGGAATAATAAAAGGTAGGGTTCAAAAATAATTTAGCATGCTATATATAGTTTCCTAAAAATACTCCAGAATCGGCACCCATTGTGGCGCAACTAGGGTAGTTGCGGCGCAATGGGTCTTTGACCACTGTTTGACTTTGACCTCCGTTGACCGAGGCTGGCTAGGTAATGAAGGTGTTGCGGCGCAACTAGCCAAGTTGCGGCGCAACTTAACTTTCTGTTTACTGGTTGCGGCGCAATGGTCCATTTTCCAGTTTGACTTTCATTGACTTGACCCTATATGCAGCTTCGAGAAACTTCCGTAAACACTTCTTTTGCCTCAAAAATGTCGTTTCTTCCAGAAATACGCTCAAGTACCTGTTATTTTCCTGAAACACTAACAAATACCATAAACGCACCAAATGTATACTAAAACGACTCATAAATCATGCAAAAGTGACTAAATACATTGTGGGAAATGGGTATAAAATACGACATATTAAAAAATTACTCATGTTATTTTCTCTTTTTAAAAGGAAAGTCATTTTAGCCTATCTAGTTTAGAATAAATAAATGTACTTTGTCAGGACAAAGATTCGTTGAGATGACTTGTCACTCATGTAAGTCTTTCGCGAGTCTTTAGTGAACCCATTCAACATGAGTCGAAGATAAATTTGATTACTCACCTTCCATTTTGTAAGTCGGATATGGCGGGAAAGTGAAAGAGATAACTTGTTTCCAAAGGGTCACATGACTTACATGCGACAGGTCATGTGACATACTTTATCCTCTTTGAGAAAAAACGTCAAGTATGTGTAAGTCCTTACAGTATTTTCTCTCACACCCAAAATGAAAAACAATCAATAAGACTTTTCAGAAGCATCGATTACAGAGTTTTCTTCACCAATAAAATGTTGACAACTACCTTCACATCAACATCCATATCTTGAAGATTGTTGATTTAAAGCTTCCTTCTCCCATATAAAAAACAACACTTGTAAAGACAGTTCTTCTCGTTAGTACATAACTACTACGTGTAGTGACTTGTTCTTGCTCTTACAGAAGTTGTATTTGTGAAACAGATAAATATGTGCGTGTCCAGATCTCATCTCTAGTTAACCTAGTGATAAGTTAAATATTGTGTTCAAGTAAGTTCAGCTAATTTCAAGTTTTCAACATTGCAAATCTTTTTCACATTGCATCATACAATTGCTTAATTATTTATTACTTTATTTGCTCTTATTTACTTTCTGTTTACATACAAAACAGTTAAAGTAAACAGAAGTTGTGCAAACTTGAAAATCAACATACTTTGATGTTTTAAAGGGTACATAAACGAGTTGCTAAGTCACACTTGAAGGGTTAAATTTTTAATTATTCCATGGTAATAGCCCGTAAAGAGTTCTTTGTCTAGCACATGGATTTGAAATGAATATTCCAACTACGTTGAAGATGTATAATTAAACTACTCAATTGGTATTAAAACTGAAATCCTTTATATAACTTTTGCCAATGAGCATAACTAGTTAATATTATTCTTTAAAAGTGTTGGAGTTATTAATGACAATTTTGGAGGAATTTGAGACTTTAAGATTTTGCGTTCGAATTTTGATTTTGATGTGAGCAAAGATTGTTTCCAAGATAGAGGTTTTTCCCAAAAATTAATTTCTTCTATAATTAGAGTTGGTTAAATGAAGATATAATGACACTGAACTCAATTTGCTTTAAGAAAAATAGTTGGAGTTATCGATGACAACTTCAACACATGAGTTTTTTTTCAAACTAATGCAGTGGCTAAACTTATTTAAAACGGCCAGCGAAATACCCATTATGCCACATAATCAAAAAGTTGCAAGATTTATTTATAACCAATGAACAAAATAGATACAAAAATAACGAAATATTTCTACTTGTGTTTAAATTGAACTTGTATTTTAATTAAATCATATCATTTACTCAATCAGGTAATTCGGTCAATTATGCTATTTGTTTTATGAAATTTGACAAAGAGAATAATATCAGCCTATTCGTTTTTGCTAGGTGGTTTTATCTAGTACTCCGTACTTGTGAACAAATTGAAATCAATTATTCCAAAATTTGATCTTTTACCACCTCTGACCACATTTGAAGATTTCCTCACATGGCTTCACTCAACTTTAGTGGTAATCATTATGAAGATTCACTAAAGTCAACTAAAGCCAAGTAAAACCTTAGGAAATCTTTAAATCATTTTTTTTTTTTGGCTCAGCTGTAAATCTTCAAATGAAGCTTTTATCACAATTAAGTGAAGTTCAATGAATTAAGCTAATTTAGTAATAACTTTCGATAAAAAAAAATTTTCAAGTCAGCTCAGCAATGTATCTTTAAATGAAACTAATGCCGAAAGCTGATCTTTTTTTACATCGTCAGGCTACAAGCCAAGTTCCAACTTAACATAGATCATTCAAGTATCCTAATGAGTTCGAGCTTGATTCGACACTTTCTCTTAACTATATTGAGTTTGTCAATCACTTAACCGGTTTCCATACCCTTTGTCAAATGATACAAATCTGTTACTGTATCAATTTATCATTATAGTTAAACACTTAAAGCCCATTTAAGCTGACCTGGCTAAAATCCCTTTTACTCAACACTTAAGCCCATTTAGCATTAATGTACACTGTAGGCCCATTCGTGTTAGATTTCTATTATCAAATTATCTATTAATCTATTATAATACGGTACACGCGCAATGTGAAAGTGGTTGTGGCGGCGATGGTGTAGTGGTGGAAGCGACTGTTGGTGGTGGAGGTGAGGTTAAGTGGTGTGGATAATTGATGTAAAAGTAATGATGTAAAGAGTTAATGAAGATATTTTAAAAGATAAATAATTGATAATGTAATTTAATCATTAACTAGATTTAGATCCGTGTCAGATACACGAATTGTTTATGACATATTAAAGGTAAATTAAATATATGTAATCCAAGAAAAGTTGTGAAAGGACAGACCAGTGAATTCAAATATAAATAATGTAATTAAAATTATGAATAAATAAACCGACAAATTCAAATATAAATAATGTAACGAAAATCAAAATAACAGATCGTCAATCATCTTCTAAGTTATCTTTTGTACGTATATTTGTATAAGTTTTATCATATGAAATAGATAACTACCCCTAATTTATAATTCATCTATCTATATCTTTATGTCTACATTATCGATATTAGGAATTAGTTTTTTTTTTAATTGAATAGATCTATACATATGGTCAATTAAGATATACACATCCGTAAATTGTAATTATAATTGAAAATTGTAATTATAATTGTTTATTTAATTAAAATTGTATTAAATTGTAAATTAGAATTTTTATTGTAAATTATAATTGAAAATTGTAATTATAATTATGACATCATCAATGTTCAATTTGATAAAATTAAAAGTTGTGATTGGTTAATAAGCTATTAGGTCAGTTGTCTTTTAGTATATATTAAGATTAAGATTAAGATAAGATGCTAAGGAGGTAATGTAGGTGGAAATATTTTAGAGAATGCTAATTGAAAATATTACATAGCTTTACAACACTTCCAAAAATAAGGGGTTGTTTTTTTTATAAAACTAACACGGTACCCGCGCAATGCGGCGGTGTTCTGGCGGCGACGGTGTGGTGGTGAGGGACGACTGTTGGTGGTAGAGGTGGCGTCGAGTGATGTAAATAATGATGTAAAGAGTTAATGAAGATATTTTAAAAGATAAATAATTGATAATGTAATTTAATCATTAACTAGATTTAGATCCGTGTCAGATACACGAATTGTTTATGACATATTAAAGGTAAATTAAATATATGTAATCCAAGAAAAGTTGTGAAAGGACAGACCAGTGAATTCAAATATAAATAATGTAATTAAAATTATGAATAAATAAACCGACAAATTCAAATATAAATAATGTAACGAAAATCAAAATAACAGATCGTCAATCATCTTCTAAGTTATCTTTTGTACGTATATTTGTATAAGTTTTATCATATGATATAGATAACTACTCTTAGTTTATAATTCATCTATCTATATCTTATGTCTACATTATCGATATTAGGAATTAGTTTTTTTTTTAATTGAATAGATCTATACATATGGTCAATTAAGATATACACATCCGTAAATTGTAATATAATTGAAAATTGTAATTATAATTATGACATCATCAATGTTCAATTTGATAAAATTAAAAGTTGTGATTGGTTAATAAGCTATTAGGTCAGTTGTCTTTTAGTATATATTAAGATTAAGATTAAGATAAGATGCTAAGGAGGTAATGTAGGTGGAAATATTTTAGAGAATGCTAATTGAAAATATTACATAGCTTTACAACACTTCCAAAAATAAGGGGTTGTTTTTTTTATAAAACTAACACGGTACCCGCGCAATGCGGCGGTGTTCTTGGCGGCGACGGTGTGGTGGTGAGGGACGACTGTTGGTGGTAGAGGTGGCGTCGAGTGATGTAGATAATTGATGTAAAGAGTTAATGAAGATATTTTAAAAGATAAAATATTGATAGTGTAATATAATCATTAAGTGTATTTTAGACATTTTACCACGAGTAACTTTCACCATGGGGATATTATAAAAATAGTATAGATACTAGATAGTAAGTATAGATTAACAAGAGTTTCATGGTTATGAGAAATATGCCTCGTTTCATACAGTAGTAAACAATTAAAATTGGTCATATAATTGATCTGAAATTAACTATCATCAAAAGAAAACATAACAAAAAAACTCCGTAAGCCATATATAAAAATGATTTTGAGTTGGATTTAAACCTTTCTAGCAAACGATTTTGGTTATTTCGTATCCTACTTTATATAAAAAAAAAATAAAAAAAAATACCTTTTTCAAAACTTTAAATTATTTTTCTATCCTAAAATACCCTTTTCTGTTTATTTTATCCACTCACTAGCTAATCAACCCGGGTGATTACCCGGGCATGATGATCAAATTAAAAAGGTAAAGCTTCCGTAATTGATAATAATTGCTATGGTATTTATAATAATAAATGGAAAAAGTGAATACGTGACTATCATATACCCAGCTTAGTTATATATCCCTTCACATATCAATTTTTTAATATTTGTTGTAAAATAAATAAATCACATGGCCCCCATGAATTTTATGGTTTAAAAAATTAGCATGTGCAGTGTCTCTATACCCAAGATTAGGTACATGATAGCCACATATTCACTTCCGTCATAATACATACATGGGATACGATCAAGTATGCAACATCGTTTAAGATAAATTACAAACCTTATAATGCGCATTATACATTCAAAAAGAAATACATAATTCCATATCAAAAATCAACATCATCAACCAAAAGTCAATTTATTAAAAAAGATAGATAATGACCAAAAGAAATGGTAGGTTCCATATTGTTCATGTATACTTTAAGTGAATGACGATTAATTCCAATGAATGAATGCTTCGAGATCCAACTTTAATACTATCATTGGATTATCATTGATTCATTGACTTGTGTCCATGTTCTGAAAATAATTCCAATTTCCTAGAGTTGCAGCATGATCTTTTGGCCTATCCGTCTCTTACAGTGTGACAGCAAAATGAAAGAGGCATATGAAAATTATAGAAGCGAAAACAACCTGTTGTCCATATCGGTATAAGGTCCTATGAACATTCATGTAATTTACAGTCAAATACCAACCAACAAAAACAACCAAATTAGTAATGACAGCAAATATAGCATTATATATGTAGCAAGGATAATGGTATGAGACTATTTTAATAGAATATCAACAAACCGAAACATATATCAGAAGTGAATTAGACCAAAAACCCACCTGCCCGTATGCATTTAAGCTACCAGAACAACCAATGTAATGCGATGAATCCAGCTTTTGAGGATCTCTATTCAAGCAATCTAACTATAATGAGACCAAAAAATAATTATTAGTTTACTTACTTACTGCTTAATCCCGGCCTTTTCATCAGTTTCCCTTGAGCTTAAGTTAGATAAAAATGATGGCAATATGAAAGCTGCTCTACTGACCATAATGAGCACAAGCATTATAAGACTTACCCATGAATTTTATGGTTTAAAAAATTAGCATGTGCAGTGTCTCTATACCCAAGATTAGGTACATGATAGCCACATATTCACTTCCGTCATAATACATACATGGGATACGATCAAGTATGCAACATCGTTTAAGATAAATTACAAACCTTATAATGCGCATTATACATTCAAAAAGAAATACATAATTCCATATCAAAAATCAACATCATCAACCAAAAGTCAATTTATTAAAAAAGATAGATAATGACCAAAAGAAATGGTAGGTTCCATATTGTTCATGTATACTTTAAGTGAATGACGATTAATTCCAATGAATGAATACTTCGAGATCCAACTTTAATACTATCATTGGATTATCATTGATTCATTGACTTGTGTCCATGTTCTGAAAATAATTCCAATTTCCTAGAGTTGCAGCATGATCTTTTGGCCTATCCGTCTCTTACAGTGTGACAGCAAAATGAAAGAGGCATATGAAAATTATAGAAGCGAAAACAACCTGTTGTCCATATCGGTATAAGGTCCTATGAACATTCATGTAATTTACAGTCAAATACCAACCAACAAAAACAACCAAATTAGTAATGACAGCAAATATAGCATTATATATGTAGCAAGGATAATGGTATGAGACTATTTTAATAGAATATCAACAAACCGAAACATATATCAGAAGTGAATTAGACCAAAAACCCACCTGCCCGTATGCATTTAAGCTACCAGAACAACCAATGTAATGCGATGAATCCAGCTTTTGAGGATCTCTATTCAAGCAATCTAACTATAATGAGACCAAAAAATAATTATTAGTTTACTTACTTACTGCTTAATCCCGGCCTTTTCATCAGTTTCCCTTGAGCTTAAGTTAGATAAAAATGATGGCAATATGAAAGCTGCTCTACTGACCATAATGAGCACAAGCATTATAAGACTTACCCAGCGGAATCTTTCAGGACTGCACATATTAAATCTAAATTTGCTAAGGTGTAACATGTAGAGGCAACAATAATTCCCGGTCATTGTGGCAATGTTTTAAATCTGTCAAATTGTTAAAATATTGAAATATGGCTAAAAAGGGGAAAGGGAATAATGGGACAAAAGATGACAATCATCATCTATCCAACAATAACTTAACCCAGGTACAAAAGGAGACTGGTGCAAAGCAAGGATAACAACATTAACCTTCGTGCAAAGCCACAAAGTGTATCCTATGAAAGGAAATCTTACACTGCTGGGGGTAGCCGATACTTAAAGATACGGATGATTCTTGCAAATGGGTAATGGGTTTGTGGCATGAGAAACAAATCAATGGACATTAAAAACAAACTAACCTGACCCATAAGTGACCCATTACAACTCGAGAACCCAAACAGCTAGAAAAGAGGCCTAAACAGCAGCCCATCTTGAAAAGGGGCTCAGATAGTAACCCAGCCGATTAGCAGCAAATGGTTAAATTGAAACTCAACTTATTAACTAAATCAACCAAGTCATGAATGATCGTACTTGCCTGCTCCTGTACTGCAATTGTTCCATCCCCGGCGCTCAAAATCCATTCGGCAAACTGTTCTTTTGAACTTGAGAATGTGATGACCATAACTCCATCATCATGTTCACCCCCTTGCTTTGAACCTGGACTTGAGGAAGTACTTTTCATTGCTTCCACAGGGTGGATTTTCACCAGTCCCGTTCCCATCATGAGTTTGTGGAAAACCAAGGAATTCGTCAAATATATGTATAATAGTTTAACAGCTTAAAGGAAATACTTTCTTTCATTCTGTCATTCAATATACAAAAAATCGACTTAAAAAACCTTTGCAGAAAGGCCATTAAGTGATGGCACTTGCTTCAGGAGCTTCACATAAACATCAGATGGGGAATCATAAAACATGTGAGCATGAATAGATATGTTATAAACTTATTATAATTGAAAGTGAGCAAAGTAAATTCTAACTTAAATAGTTGTCAATATTTGATTAATACCTCACCAGTAGCTCCCCTGTTAAATATAGCCTGAAGAACAGTATCCTCATTGGAGAACTTGTTCACCTTGTATACATAATATTTGTTGTTGATGTTGTATGTCAGTACCTTGATTTTCCAAGCAAATATCTTCCCAACAAAAATGTTAAATTCCACTGGAAACAACTCAAAGTCTTAAACCGCTACATACATTATTAGCATTGCAAATCAACTGGGAAGCCAGCTTGTTGACATAACCTACTACATCACGCTCAAATAGAATAAATGAGATGGAACATGTGGCAGCTTGAACACAAATTCAATACATGAACATTAATTTTATATCGATTGTTGTGAAATGCACAGAGGATTTGGAACCAAAATTAGTTGTAGTTCAAGTTAATAAAACTAAATAAAACTTCTAATATGCTTAATTGGGATAATTAAACAAAATTACTGGTATAAGTTCAAATTAATTAAAAAAGAATTATTTTTTCCCCAAATAAAAAACCCTAAATGCCAAAAAAGAATCCAGAAAAACCGTATATAATACTTTAGATTCAGAGTTTAGATAAATCTAACACGGCGGTTTGTTGACATATCTTGGATCAATAAATCTAGTTAGTTATTATGGGATGGGTTCGTATCAATAATCTATGTACTTCAATACTTTTATTCAGCTTAAACTGATCAAGCTTTAGTATGGGTCATCTGAACGGGTCAAATGATTTTACTTCAAAATTCTTTTTCTAAACTTTTTCAGATAACAAAACTAATATCCAAATATTAAAGAATTCACGTGAAAAATATATCATATATCATGTTCCTATAATAAGCGGCGCATGATAGTTATAGTATCGATCTCGAAATCTAATGTAAGATGTTAAATATGATGATGGAACTTGAAACTTCAAATCTAACAAAAAAATAAAATCAAGTTTTTAATGCTTTCAACATATAAGGTTATTAACTTACCTTCCCTTAATCCCTTTATATAATACAATATCTATGACAAACTCGAATAGCAAATGTACTTGCTAAGCATAGTAATTAGGCAACAAAGTGATAAAAAAAAAAAACTGCACATTGAAGATATATGCCCACAAATTAAATGCCAAAATCAGTAACAACTCTTTTAGCCGCCTTGTTTATGAAGATCTAACATTTGCAAGCTTTCAGTGAAATCAAAGTAAGTTATGAAGTTTAAAAAACATAACTACACAAAGCCATTCTAATAAAATTATGGAGGCAGGTCATGAACTACGCTATAATCTTTTTAGAATAATCCCACCAGAATTGAAAGTTAGCTCTACACATAAAATTTCAAACACAACATTCTGAAAAGTTCTTATCCTAACATTTTCGGCAAATTGTGAAAAAGAAAATAATAAGAACCTGAAAGTTGAGCGGAAAAAAATAATAACAAAAAAAACCCTAAATTTTAAAATCTCAAATACACCTTATAGAAAAAATTATACCTTAAATGGCTTTTGAATCTTTGGCATGGAGGTGGGTCTGACCTTCGCCATTAACAATTGAAATTAACTTGATGCATCCCACTTATTCTTAATACTTTTTTTTTTTGAAGGGGATAGTGGAATAAAGATTGGTGTTTCAGGGGAAAGTGGAATCAAGATTGGTGTATCTATGGTTTTCTTATGTGAAGGGAGGATGGAAAAATATCGAGTATATGTTTTAAGAAGGTGTTTAGTGAAATAAAGGGATAAGCTGACACCTGGCGCTTTTTAAAAGGGATTAGTTAATGGGATCCTCTTTTATCAAAGAGTAAGATTTTTTTATTAACATTACCTATATGAAGTTGTGAAAACTAATTGTACCAATTTGTTGAAACTGTCAATCGACGCCGCCGTCAATCGCCACCACCGCCACTGCCTTCGCCGCCACCGCTGCAAATCGCCGCCTCCACTACCACCGGCGACACCACCACCACCATCAATCACCGCTGACGCCATCGCCACCGCCGTCATTACATCGCCACCACCATCCGTCATCGTCATAACCGTCGAATTGCGCGAATACCCTTCGAGTAAATTTCTAATCCAATTAAATCATCTCGTACTTGAATGCGGATTGACATCTAGCAAAGATGTGTTCCATTCAATAGTAAGTATTAAAATTTTGTTCTATAAGAGCGTTGTCAATTGAGCTTTTGAGAAATTTTTTTTTCCACTTCTAATCTATCTTATGACATTTCATTTTTCTTTCACTCACCCCTCATTTCACTATTTTGATGACATCTTTTCCCTCACTTGCCCGTCAGTATAATAAAACTAACATTAAAAATGACTACATAATAATACTTGAAAATAATAAAACGACAACATACTAATACTAAAAATATAAAAATGATTACATAGATAATACTAAAACTGATTATCGATCCTAAGTACCTTCAAGCGGTTTTGAGGATCGTAATCGTGTGGGTTGTATCCTGGTGGACGCCTGATTTGATCAATCGTTGCCTCCGGTGCTATCCGTCCTTGCCATCGTCTGGCGTGAGCAATCACGTCACGAATCGACCAGTGCGCATCAAAAAGACTGCCGATCACGTTGTCCATCTTGGTGAGCGTGTCTTGCAGGAACCTCACGTAAAGGTTTTTGAGGTTGGTAACCCTCCAATCGGGCGCGCGTATTCTTGCTATCTCCTGTCGATAGCCGTCTTTATGCGCTCCCAGTTTCCTGATCACATCTCATAGCTCGCTTCCTGGCCCGGAAGTTCGCTTCTGACGACTAGCTTCATTGGGTGTTGTGGTTGATAAAATTCTGCCTCTGCATTTTGTTATTCACATCGAACAATGTCATTTCACTAGCCATTTTTTGAATTTCTGGTAGAAGACATAAGTAAATAGGAGAGTTTTGGTTAAATGTATTTTTGTTGTGTTTGTTTTATATGAGAAAAGGGTTGATTTATATATTAAAGGGCTAAGTGCGCCGGAATGCAGTTAACTAATCCCAAAAAGTTATTGTGTGCACGAACTCTAGGTTTGTTTTATTATATTCAGGAAACTTGTTCAAGAGTCCCATAGTAAACAAAAGTTACCGGGTAAGAAGTTAGCCGGTCACCACTTTCACGTTGACCCGTTGACTGCTTACGTGACATGCTTGGCTGGATTTTATACAATTAAAAATAATTAAATAAAAGTATTTGCACTTGTATATGTACAACTATAAATCTATCTTCATTGACTTCCTCTTGAACAGGTCAGCATCCCTCCACAACCATACCACTCTCCCGTCATTATAAATCCAACCACCAACGGCAGATATATAAATCCCAGCACCAGATCTATAATTCCCATCACCAAAAGATATATAATCTGTTGTTATATTTACAGTTGCCTCAAATAATTGCCGTCGCCATTTCTCTACTCACCACCACACTGAATCAAAAGCATCTTTTTTTTATATTAGGTGACAAAAGGGTGAACATATGTTTGTATTTTTGTTTCGATCTATTTGTTGTATAAATGGTTATTGTATTTGTGTTTGATTTTACATGAGTTTTGTATTAGTGTTTGATTTTAAATGGATTTTGTATAGTTGTGTTTGATTTTTATAAACGGGTTTTGATTTTTCAATAGGTACATCAAGGTTGTTGGAAAAGAGTAATTGGAAACTAATAATTTGTTGGGAAAGTGTCACCATAATGAAGTCACCGAAATCTGGAAAAAGTCACCGGAATCTGGAGAAAGTCACCGGAAACTGGAAAGATTCATCGGAAAACTGCAAAGATCACCAGAATCCGGCGACTTCTCCAATGACCAGAAACGGGTGCTACATCGCTGCCGGCAATAAACTTTTAAATTCATTCAACATCATCATCATCATTAAAACTTGAACTGCTTCATATCGGAAAAGTGAAAGGATGGCGATTGCGATGGTGAGCTCGGCCGGTGGTCTTTTGGCGATGCTGAATGAACCGCATCCGTCTCTCAAACTTCACGCTCTCTCTAATCTTAACACTTCCGTTGATTACTTTTGTCCTGAGATCTCTACCAGTGTCCCTATGATGTAATCCCCTTTTTCTTATTATTCATATATTTAATCGATTTAATTATAAAAGCTGAGATTTTGTGTTTTGGTTATACTTCTAGAGTTCAACTGTAAAAGTACTTGATGTTGTTTTTATAACTACTTCTGTGATTAGAATACTTAACAAGATAAAAAATTAATAATACGTGAATTCTGGCGCACTTAGCCCTATATTAAAAAGAAAAGAAAAGAGCTATTTGGTTCCCAACGGTCACAATTGGTAGCTCCCCTTACTCTTCCCTTTGTGTGGAAGTTCCCTCACTTTCCCTCCCCTCACCGCCAGCAGCGTTGTAGGAAGAAGGGGAATCTTTCACCCTCTTTCCATCCATTGCCGACGCCCTATGCCCCTCCTTATCATCGTAACTCATTTTATCTTTGATATCTTTTGCTGAAGACTTTAGTGTATATTAATAAAAATTGGCTGCTAAAAATAAAACATATTATATAACATTGTGCTTTAATAGTAAAGGAATCAAAATGGAGGTATTTAGATTATCAAGTTCTTATAAATCATAACCTTATACTTGTGGATAGATGTTTTATAAACATTTATGAACTTATGCTAATTCTATCGTCTTGTTGATCGACTAAGGTTTAAATGGAGTGGAGCGTTCATTGAGTGTCTCCCACTCTTATCGCCTACCACCCGTCAGAAATACTGGTCTCATAGGACGGCTTGCCTCCTATTCTCTCTATCTCATCCCTGCTATTTCACTTTTCTAAATAACCAAGCAACAATACACTTGATTGTCACAGGTTCAAAATCCGGTAAAGGCAAATGAAAAAACTATATCTTATGATACATGTGTAAAGATAATGTTTCACTAGGTATGAGTTTGATACGGTGTGAGCTATGAATACCAAAACAATAACATGAGACCAAAGGTCAAATTCTCACCCATTAACTTTTTTCTTTTCCAACAATTGTGCACCGTCACATGGCAAAAGTCTTCCAACCAGGTGAGTTGCTTCACTTCCTCAACTTAAGATGTGACATAACAATGATATGGTGGAAGTTCTCCACGGAGGAGTTCTTCAACCCATAGGTCCCGTTCTTTTTTTACTTAAATGACTTAATAATTAAGAACTTAATGCATTAAGTCAAATTTCATGTTTTTTTTGACTTAATAAACAAAAATAACCGTTAATTACCTATTTTTTTATCTAATACATTCAACCACTATTTACATTCAGTATTTAATAACTAAAAAAAAGAACGGACCGTAGTCTAATAAGTTACTATATGTTTGTTTGTGCCCATCGACATGGCTTAAAAATATCAATGCACCCCATCAATTCACGGGTCCCATTGCCAGGCCCATGCGATTCCATGAAAATTTGTGCATTTCCCATGTGAGAAACCAAAAATCGTAATCTGTACGTATCCCCTTTATTTCATTAGAAGTTTAGAACCGTCCAAACTCTCCCCTCCAACTTTTGCGACAACTACATAATAACCTTCTACTTTCATTTAGTTTCATTTTGCCCTTAAAGTTGAAAGTATGCTTGCTGACTTTAAACAAAAAAATATATCACATAAATTACTTTCCAGTTTCCACAACTAGTCTTTTAAAATTGGGACCAATTGTTTTTTTTTAGCAAAATGAAGTTTTAGCTTCTTTTTTTTTACCAAGATGAAATTGTTTATGTTTTCTTATTAGCTCTTTGTAAGTTTTTTTTTTCCCAACTTTTTTTTTTCTTCATAATATAAACTTTTTTTTTAATTATGTAATGTTTTACTTTTAATATGTAACGTGTTTCAAGTATTATGTAATGTGTTTTAAGTATTATGTAATGTGTTTTGTTATTGATAAAACATTTAAATTAAAAAAGGGTTAGTTATGGAATGAAATGTATGTGTTTTTCTTTATATATTTGTTGAGTTATAATTAAAAGGGTTAATTATGTAAAGTTTATAAATGTTAAGGATAAATTATTAAAATGTGAAGAAAAGGTTGGGAGTGATGGTTGACACTAAAAAATGTTGGAAAAAAGATTGGAGGATTGAAATGAAGTGGAGTAATTTGATTGGATAATGGAAGGAAGATGGGAGGGATCCCTCCAACCTTATATATATAACAGAGCATGAACGTCGGTTGGCTCTCACATACTACTGTAACAGTTACTGTAGCTGTTACAGTAACATTTTTTTTTCCTTTTCTTTTTCTGCACCCTTATCATTTTCTTCCACCATTAAAATTTCTTTTCTGGTATAATTGCTCTCATTTATTTTTATTCTTTTTCATCTTTTATCACTCCCCGGAGATACTTTCCACCTGGTGGAAACCGCCTTTATCTCATCGTCATCCAAAAGTCTTCAGCTAGATACGAGGTATATCCCTATATATATACGTATATTTTTAGGAATTTTAATTAGGGTTTGTAAATATTTAAATTCGTGATTGCAAGTTGATTATTTAGAACTAATTAATGATGATTGATTGTGAGACGGGGATGGTGGTTAAGGATTTAGGTGAAACGATTGATTCTAGGCAACGAGTTTTGCACTCAAGATGCTCGATGAAATGCATATATTAACTGGTTTTGGTTTGCTATTGATAGTAATCACTTTTGTATTTAAGGTTATTCCTTAGTTGTTTTGTGTATTGGGGTATAGAGTATTAAAATACATACTGTTTTTAACTACATAAACAGGAGTACAGACAATGGATAGAAAAATTGGAAGCAGAATTACATTAGACGGGATAGTTGCAATGCGTAAATAAATTGGGATAAACAAGTACTTTTTGAGTAGTTTAACTATCTATACATGGAACAGATATATATCCTGTAAGAGTATAATTTAAGCCAACACATTTAGATTATGCAATGCCATGGTGACCATTAAAATGTCATTTTCATACACTATATATGACACTTTCAGCCACCCTGTATTTTGGTAACATGGTAATCTATACAAATATACGTACCACTTTTCGAGCATATGTCAAACTAGCGGAACCAATATTATGTTACCACCTTATGTATGTTTACATTTACGAATACGAATGTTTAATATAAAACGAGAATTTTATGTTAGCGCCTAAAAAGTCCCATTTACCGGTTCCGGTTGACTATTATATTAGCCTAAATCTAAAAAGAGCTTACAATGAAATGGGTCCAATGGCTGCTCCTAAATCATTTTATTGAAGATATGAGATTAGATTTGAAATAGTATGATTATTGTAACAGTTGTTGTAGCCGAAAGATTTGATCATATTATATTTGTTCTATTCTCCTATTTGTAGTCGTAGGAAACCACTCTATGAAGAATGGAGAGATAGTTTGAGTATTGTTAGAGCATGTGACCTTTAAATAGATGGTTCTCAAGGGTTCTCTTTTTAGAGTTAAAAACATTCACAAGAAAATAGGGTTAGAGATCATACTTTGAAAAATAGTGAGTTTAAGAGTAACTATTTTTGCATACATGTAACCTTTTTTTTTAACAGCTTAGGTATAGTAGTTATGCTTGCCAGTTCCTGTATCAGCTTCAAGGTTTGTTTCCTATTTGTATATCTTCTCTATTGTATGTTTAGTAGCTTCAAACTGTATTCGATAAATTTCTTACTTCTGTTAACTACTACTGTTATTTCTAGAAAACCTTATGAATTCTTGGTATTGCAATCACTTTAACTTGGAATCTGACTAGCTTTTAAAGAATTAAAAAACCACATGAGTTGCACTGACACCCATCATTAGATATGTTTTCGTTAGCGCCTAAATTGGAAGCCCGTAGCCGCTGGTGTGGACAATAACCACTATTTTTGTGCTTACTTTGTGGGCTGTTGGTAGATCACAAAAACCTGAACTTACAGTCTTACAATGATTGCAGCATCATGTAATGAAGACTTAATCTGATGACATATTGGTATGTGTTGTGCTCTTGCTTACTTAGACATAAAGGTATTAGAGTAATTGAAAGTTATATATATTTATTTTTGTCTCCTTTGATGCAGATGGTCAAGTTGTGGAGTTCAAGCCTTGTATAACTACCCCAAACCTTATGTAACCCGCCGCAACGCGCGGGGGTAAATTCTAGGTTATCAGAGAATTACAAATCTTTTTATTTAGATTTACACGGCCTAACCATAGTATCCCTGTGACAGTTTGGTGATTTTCCTAGCCACCCTAGAACATTAACCTGTAAAA
The DNA here is from genome assembly GCA_034093135.1 of Erigeron breviscapus. NCBI lineage: Eukaryota > Viridiplantae > Streptophyta > Magnoliopsida > Asterales > Asteraceae > Erigeron > Erigeron breviscapus. Next base: position 4,639,273 of record CM067170.1, on the reverse strand, counting down.
CTTTCAAAACTTTGACGTCTTGTGAGAAAAATTTCAAAATTAACCCAATAAATACCAAACCATAAATTCCCGCCCACAAAAAACCCCACCCCAAATCCCAATTCTTCAAGAAAATGGAAATCACAACAATGGCACAAGCAACACAATTACATGCCCAATTACTTAAAAACCACCCACAAACACACCCACAATTAACCTTAACCAAAATTTTCAATTTCACAGCTTTATCACCATCTGGAAACTTAACATATGCACACCAAATTCTCAAATCCCTTCAAACCCACCCATCAAATTCATATTTCCACAATACCCTTATTCGGGCTTATTCGGATTCACCTGACCCGTTTCAATCAATTGATTTTTTCGTTAATTGGCTTATTTCTGATGACCCATTTGGCCCAAACCCTGATAGGTTTACTTTTCCATTTGTACTTAAATCTTGTGCTAAGTTGAAGTTGAAAAGATTAGGAAAACAGGTTCATGGGTTGGTTTTGAAGTCCGGGTTGGGTTCGGATTTGTATGTTCAAAATGGGTTGATTAGTTTTTATTCTGGGTGTGAGTTAATTGGTTTTGCGCGTAAGGTGTTTGATGAAATGCCTGAGAGAGATGTGGTTTCTTGGACTGCGGTTATTAATGGGCTGGTGGAGAATAAGAAGGCGGTTGAGGGTTTACGTGTGTTTGAACGGATGGAAAGGGACGGGGTTGAGCCGAATAGTGTGACAGTTGTGGCGGTTCTTAGAGCGTGTGTTGAGACTGGAGCGTTGAGTGTTGGGACGAAGTTGGATAGGTTGGTTAGTGGTAGAGGGGGAAAGTTGAAGAAGAATGTTGTTACGGGTCTTATTGATATGTATTCGAAATGTGGGTGTATTGATAGTGCGGTGAGGGTTTTTGATGGTGGGTGATAGAGATGTTTATGTTTGGACTGCTATGATTTCGGGTCTTGCTAGTCATGGACGGTGTAAGGAAGCTGTTGAGCTGTTTAAAAAGATGGAGAGCGTTGGTTTGAAGCCAAATGAGAAGACAATGACGGCTGTGTTGTCGGCTTGTAGGAATATGGGTTGGGTTGATGAAGGTTTAATGCATTTTGAGAATATTAGGAAAGTGTATAAACTAAGACCGACTATACAACATTACGGGTGTGTAGTAGATTTGCTGGCTCGAGCTGGGAGACTAGAAGATGCTGAAAATTTCATCAAATCCATGTCCATTGAACCCGATGCTGTTTTATGGAGATCTTTGATATGGGGTTGCAAGGTTCATGGGGATAGCGAGAGATTGGAATATTTGATAAAACATTTTGAAGGTTCTAGTATGGATGCTTGTGATGACTGTGGAACATATGTATTGCTTGGTAACGTGTATGCATCTAACGGAAAGTGGAAGGATAAAGCGAATGTGAGACGATTAATGAATAAAAAAGGGCTTGTTAAACCATCAGGGTACAGCCGGATTGAGATCAATGGTGTTATCTATGAATTTACAGCTGGAAGTACTTGTAACACTGAGGCGGAAAATATTTATAAAAAGTTGGATGAAATAGAGGAGACGTTGAGGGAAAATGGGTATGATCCTAAAGTATCGGATGTATTACTTGAAATAGACGATGAAGAGAAAGCAACACAACTACTTCACCATAGTGAAAAACTTGCAGTTTCATTTGGACTAATAAAAACTGAGCCAGGAACCATAATTAGGATTGTTAAGAATCTACGATCGTGTGAGGATTGCCACTCTTTTATGAAACACATTTCAAGTGTTTACCACCGAGAGATATTAATTAGGGATCGTATACGTTTCCATCATTTTACCAATGGAAAGTGCTCTTGTGGGGATTATTGGTAATAAGAACAATAAAAAAGGGTGGAGGTGAAGGTACAATTCTCTTATGAAGACTAGACACTCTGGACTCCAAAGCTCTGTAATTTTTGCATTTTTGTTTAATAAAGCAGCTTGTAATCTTAGAGTGTATTTTGGCAACAATCGAGATGGATTGCTACACTAGATGCGGAGCTAATTATTTTGATCTATTGGCAGAGAGATAGAAAGGTACCTTCTTTTATTACAGCATACATACAGAGAGAACTAAACCTTTTCTTTTCTGGAATTAGATTGGTTGTTCCACTATCATAGTTTCATGATCATTATATCTTTGCTATATAAAAATAGAAATCAGAACCAAGTGGCTTAACCATTATCGTATTATTGAAAACATTACTCGATTGGCAACTCTAGCACCCTAGAATGACAATACCTTCCAAAAGAGAATACAAAGTGCCACTTTCTTCAATCCCTTAAATGTGGAAGTTTTATCCCCATCTAGTATAAAGAACATCATGTTAGCTAATATGTTGAGAACCTTTTACGTGTACGGCACTAATGAGAAAGGGATCCACTTAAGATGGTTAAAGATATCTTTCCTTCTTTCTTGGGCTGCATTATTTTTTTTCTTTCTTGCTATAATTCATCGAATTTTGTCTGATTTAGTATGAATTCCATTTGCTGTCCTTTCGGCTTGTTGGGGTTGTATATTACTCTGCACATTAGGTGACCTACTCAATAACATTAATTTACATAGTGGGTCAGTGCCAACTGATAGTAACTATTTATAACTCTTTTGTATTACCAGTTATAATGTGGAAACCCAATTAAAATGGTGGTTGCTTGACATAATGACATTTTTTGGTAATAGTGATGTGTGTAGTTTTGCTTTCACAGAGGGTTGAAAATGATTTGCATGAAATGGGACAGGAAGTTAAATAAACTAAACATGGCAGTAAAGATAATATTGGAATACAACTCCATGAAAGGTAAATCAACACTCATGAACTTGTAATTCTATGTCACTCACCAAGGAAAAACATATAAAGCAACAATGATCGGTTTATGTCTATGCCTTGATCCGTTAGCTCACAACTAAAGGTAGCAACTTTGAGCCATTTATGTTAGAATGGGTCAGTTTGAGTTATGTTGTATCTCCAATGTGCTGGTTGGATAAAAGAAATCAGCTTCAAAGGATATAGGTCAAACGGGTCAAAAATCGCTCAGTGTATCTAAATGCATAAAATAATTTGAATCATTTTCTTGGAAAAATCAATTACTAGTGTAATGATATAATTTTTACACTTGAATTGTTTATAAAAAGAAGTATCATTTTCTAGAAAAATAGTTTTTGCGTCACCCAAATCCAACCATAACTGTTTCTACAAGTACACACAATTACCTTGGAACTTATTTTGACATGTTATCTAGCACATCCATTTGCCCTTTTCCCAACCGACTAAATCATCTACAGAGAACTTGTAAAAACATTTTTTCACATGTATATGTATTCTGTAATAAAAGAAGGTACCTTTCTATCTCTCTGCCAAATGATCAAAATAATTAGCTCCGCATCTAGTGTAGCAATCCATCTCAATTGTTGCCAAAATACACTCTAAGATTACAAGCTGCTTTATTAAACAAAAATGCAAAAATTACAGAGCTTTGGAGTCCAGAGTGTCTAGTCTTCATAAGAGAATTGTACCTTCACCTCCACCCTTTTTTATTGTTCTTATTACCAATAATCCCCACAAGAGCACTTTCCATTGGTAAAATGATGGAAACGTATACGATCCCTAATTAATATAATTAATATCTCTTGTTGGTAAACACTTGAAATGTGTTTCATAAAAGAGTGGCAATCCTCACACGATCGTAGATTCTTAACAATCCTAATTATGGTTCCTGGCTCAGTTTTTATTAGTCCAAATGAAACTGCAAGTTTTTCACTATGGTGAAGTAGTTGTGTTGCTTTCTCTTCATCGTCTATTTCAAGTAATACATCCGATACTTTAGGATCATACCCATTTTCCCTCAACGTCTCCTCTATTTCATCCAACTTTTTATAAATATTTTCCGCCTCAGTGTTACAAGTACTTCTAGCTCTAAATTCATAGATAACACCATTAATCTCAATCCGGCTGTACCCTTATGGTTTAACAAGCCCTTTTTTATTCATTAATCGTCTCACATTCACTTTATCCTTCCACTTTCCGTTAGATGCATACACGTTACCAAGCAATACATATGTTCCACAGTTATCACAAGCATCGATACTAGAAACTTCAAAATGTTTTATCAAATGTTCCAATCTCTCGCTATCCCCATGAACCTTGCAACCCTATATCAAAGATCTCCATAAAACAACATCGGGTTCAATGGACATGGATTTGATGAAATTTTCAGCATCTTCTAGTCTCCCAGCTCGAGCCAGCAAATCTACTACACCCCCGTAATGTTGTATAGTCGGTCTTAATTTATACACTTTCCTAATATTCTCAAAATGCATTAAACCTTCATCAACCCAACCCATATTCCTACAAGCCGACAACACAGCCGTCATTGTCTTCTCATTTGGCTTCAAACCAACGCTCTCCATCTTTTTAAACAGCTCAACAGCTTCCTTACACCGTCCATGACTAGCAAGACCCGAAATCATAGCAGTCCAAACATAAACATCTCTATCACCCACCATCAAAAACCCTCACCGCACTATCAATACACCCACATTTCGAATACATATCAATAAGACCCGTAACAACATTCTTCTTCAACTTTCCCCCTCTACCACTAACCAACCTATCCAACTTCGTCCCAACACTCAACGCTCCACGCTCCAGGTCTCAGCACACGCCATTTCTCTACTCACCACCACACTGAATCAAAAGCATCTTTTTTTTATATTAGGTGACAAAAGGGTGAACATATGTTTGTATTTTTGTTTCGATCTATTTGTTGTATAAATGGTTATTGTATTTGTGTTTGATTTTACATGAGTTTTGTATTAGTGTTTGATTTTAAATGGATTTTGTATAGTTGTGTTTGATTTTTATAAACGGGTTTTGATTTTTCAATAGGTACATCAAGGTTGTTGGAAAAGAGTAATTGGAAACTAATAATTTGTTAGGAAAGTGTCACCATAATGAAGTCACCGAAATCTGGAAAAAGTCACCGGAATCTGGAGAAAGTCACCGGAAACTGGAAAGATTCATCGGAAAACTGCAAAGATCACCAGAATCCGGCGACTTCTCCAATGACCAGAAACGGGTGCTACATCGCTGCCGGCAATAAACTTTTAAATTCATTCAACATCATCATTAAAACTTGAACTGCTTCATATCGGAAAAGTGAAAGGATGGCGATTGCGATGGTGAGCTCGGCCGGTGGTCTTTTGGCGATGCTGAATGAACCGCATCTATCTCTCAAACTTCACGCTCTCTCTAATCTTAACACTTCCGTTGATTACTTTTGTCCTGAGATCTCTACCAGTGTCCCTATGATGTAATCCCTTTTCCCAACCGACTAAATCATCTACAGAGAACTTGTAAAAACATTTTTTCACATGTATATGTATTCTGTAATAAAAGAAGGTACCTTTCTATCTCTCTGCCAAATGATCAAAATAATTAGCTCCGCATCTAGTGTAGCAATCCATCTCAATTGTTGCCAAAATACACTCTAAGATTACAAGCTGCTTTATTAAACAAAAATGCAAAAATTACAGAGCTTTGGAGTCCAGAGTGTCTAGTCTTCATAAGAGAATTGTACCTTCACCTCCACCCTTTTTTATTGTTCTTATTACCAATAATCCCCACAAGAGCACTTTCCATTGGTAAAATGATGGAAACGTATACGATCCCTAATTAATATAATTAATATCTCTTGTTGGTAAACACTTGAAATGTGTTTCATAAAAGAGTGGCAATCCTCACACGATCGTAGATTCTTAACAATCCTAATTATGGTTCCTGGCTCAGTTTTTTCTAGTCCAAATGAAACTGCAAGTTTTTCACTATGGTGAAGTAGTTGTGTTGCTTTCTCTTCATCGTCTATTTCAAGTAATACATCCGATACTTTAGGATCATACCCATTTTCCCTCAACGTCTCCTCTATTTCATCCAACTTTTTATAAATATTTTCCGCCTCAGTGTTACAAGTACTTCTAGCTGTAAATTCATAGATAACACCATTAATCTCAATTCGGCTGTACCCGTATGGTTTAACAAGCCCTTTTTTATTCATTAATCGTCTCACATTCACTTTATCCTTCCACTTTCCGTTAGATGCATACACGTTACCAAGCAATACATATGTTCCACAGTTATCACAAGCATCGATACTAGAACCTTCAAAATGTTTTATCAAATGTTTCGCTATCCCCATGAACCTTGCAACCCTATATCAAAGATCTCCATAAAACAGCATCGGGTTCAATGGACATGGATTTGATGAAATTTTCAGCATCTTCTAGTCTCCCAGCTCGAGCCAGCAAATCTACTACACCCCCGTAATGTTGTATAGTCGGTCTTAATTTATACACTTTCCTAATATTCTCAAAATGCATTAAACCTTCATCAACCCAACCCATATTCCTACAAGCCGACAACACAGCCGTCATTGTCTTCTCATCAGAAATAAGCCAATTAACGAAAAAATCAATTGATTGAAACGGGTCAGGTGAATCCGAATAAGCCCGAATAAGGGTATTGTGGAAATATGAATTTGATGGGTGGGTTTGAAGGGATTTGAGAATTTGGTGTGCATATGTTAAGTTTCCAGATGGTGATAAAGCTGTGAAATTGAAAATTTTGGTTAAGGTTAATTGTGGGTGTGTTTTCGGTAAAAGGCCGTCACTAATTGTGGGTGTGTTTGTGGGTGGTTTTTAAGTAATTGGGCATGTAATTGTGTTGCTTGTGCCATTGTTGTGATTTCCATTTTCTTGAAGAATTGGGATTTGGGGTGGGGTTTTTTGTGGGCGGGAATTTATGGTTTGGTATTTATTGGGTTAATTTTGCCACAAAAGTTTCATAACTTGTGGTTTTTAACTTTTGTCATGAAAGTTTCATTTACTTTAGCAAAGTTTTACTTTCTTTACTTTTAATACTCTTTTCTTTTTCCCGGGGCGAAGCCCGGGCATAAATTCTTGTTTCATATAAATTCATTATCATATCTTATTCATTCATTCATTCATTCATTCATTCATTCATTCATTCATTCATCAATGTATAATATTTGTGTAATGTTTCTCACAGAAAGAAAATATACACATACGTATATATTAATTGTACAATCGTAATTAACCTCGAAATCATGAAACTGCATGTGGAACTAGTATATCTATACTTCTATATTTTTTTTGAAAGGTGTGAATTACCCACTAATACTGGGAGTTCTAGCTTACGTTGTCTTAACTGGGTCCGTGCTAGAGAGCCCCCTCGTCGAATAGATCCCCTATTTAAACCACTCGTTGATAAACCCCTATCACCCAGGGAAAACTCACCAAGGCCCACCATAAGTGGAAATTAAATACTTGTAGCCACCCCCAAATATGTATATGGTATGACTCGAACCCCTAACCTCTTGTGAGAAAACGGGCCTCCTTACCACTGCGAATCCAGGATTTCAGATTAGGTAGGTCCTGTTGACTTACGTAAGTGGAAAAGGCGAGTGTATTAGTTGGTCGGGTCGGGTCGGATGAGGTTCGGTTCGACATAAAAAAAACGAGTTTGTTAGGTCGAGATCGAAAAAAAAAAAAAAAAAAAAAAAAAAAAAAAAAAAAAAAAAAAAAAAAAAAAAAAAAAAAAAAAAAAAAAAAAAAAAAAAAAAAAAAAAAAAAAAAAAAAAAAAAAAAAAAAAAAAAAAAAAAAAAAAAAAAAAAAAAAAAAAAAAAAAAAAAAAAAAAAAAAAAAAAAAAAAAAAAAAAAAAAAAAAAAAAAAAAAAAAAAAAAAAAAAAAAAAAAAAAAAAAAAAAAAAAAAAAAAAAAAAAAAAAAAAAAAAAAAAAAAAAAAAAAAAAAAAAAAAAAAAAAAAAAAAAAAAAAAAAAAAAAAAAAAAAAAAAAAAAAAAAAAAAAAAAAAAAAAAAAAAAAAAAAAAAAAAAAAAAAAAAAAAAAAAAAAAAAAAAAAAAAAAAAAAAAAAAAAAAAAAAAAAAAAAAAAAAAAAAAAAAAAAAAAAAAAAAACACCTTACGCGCAAAACCAATTAACTCACACCCAGAATAAAAACTAATCAACCCATTTTGAACATACAAATCCGAACCCAACCCGGACTTCAAAACCAACCCATGAACCTGTTTTCCTAATCTTTTCAACTTCAACTTAGCACAAGATTTAAGTACAAATGGAAAAGTAAACCTATCAGGGTTTGGGCCAAATGGGTCATCAGAAATAAGCCAATTAACGAAAAAATCAATTGATTGAAACGGGTCAGGTGAATCCGAATAAGCCCGAATAAGGGTATTGTGGAAATATGAATTTGATGGGTGGGTTTGAAGGGATTTGAGAATTTGGTGTGCATATGTTAAGTTTCCAGATGGTGATAAAGCTGTGAAATTGAAAATTTTGGTTAAGGTTAATTGTGGGTGTGTTTTCGGTAAAAGGCCGTCACTAATTGTGGGTGTGTTTGTGGGTGGTTTTTAAGTAATTGGGCATGTAATTGTGTTGCTTGTGCCATTGTTGTGATTTCCATTTTCTTGAAGAATTGGGATTTGGGGTGGGGTTTTTTGTGGGCGGGAATTTATGGTTTGGTATTTATTGGGTTAATTTTGCCACAAAAGTTTCATAACTTGTGGTTTTTAACTTTTGTCATGAAAGTTTCATTTACTTTAGCAAAGTTTTACTTTCTTTACTTTTAATACTCTTTTCTTTTTCCCGGGGCGAAGCCCGGGCATAAATTCTTGTTTCATATACAATTTCTGTATCTATATCTACTATTCATTCATTCATTCATTCATCAATGTATAGTATTTGCATTTCATTTCATTATGATATTTCATATGCAATATACAGTTTCAGGATTTCTACTATTCATCAATGTATAATATTTGTGTAATGTTTCTCACAGAAAGAAAATATACACATACGTATATATTAATTGTACAATCGTAATTAACCTCGAAATCATGAAACTGCATGTGGAACTAGTATATCTATACTTCTATATTTTTTTTGAAAGGTGTGAATTACCCACTAATACTGGGAGTTCTAGCTTACGTTGTCTTAACTGGGTCCGTGCTAGAGAGCCCCCTCGTCGAATAGATCCCCTATTTAAACCACTCGTTGATAAACCCCTATCACCCAGGGAAAACTCACCAAGGCCCACCATAAGTGGAAATTAAATACTTGTAGCCACCCCCAAATATGTATATGGTATGACTCGAACCCCTAACCTCTTGTGAGAAAACGGGCCTCCTTACCACTGCGAATCCAGGATTTCAGATTAGGTAGGTCCTGTTGACTTACGTAAGTGGAAAAGGCGAGTGTATTAGTTGGTCGGGTCGGGTCGGATGAGGTTCGGTTCGACATAAAAAAAACGAGTTTGTTAGTTGGTCGGGTCAGGTCGATATCGAAAAAACAGTGTGTTAGCTGGTCGAGTCTACATTGGAGAATAAATTGGGCCCTCAAAACACCAAAAAAAAAGTTTATATTTTTTTCACTCCAAAGAATTAAATGATAAATAAAATTTTGAAAGATATGGAATCCTAACTATGTTTGATATAAATTTGAGTTTTATACAAATTTTATAATTTCTCTTTTATTATTCATCAACCAACAATTATCTAGAAATAGTTAATATTAATTGAATACAACTTGAACATGATACGCCTATCTTGTACGTACGAATAAGAATTGCATAAAATGATAGTATAATATACATGTATTGTCTTGATCTATTTTATGACTTAAAATATGGATACATATATTGACAGAAAGTTGGAAATTTGAGGGTTGAAATGTAATTTATGAAAACATCATTTTTTATATGGAAAAGTGTATATATATAGTCTAGGGGTTAAATTGAAAGATAATAGAGCATTAAATGCTCCATCTTCTTCCCAATCTTTTTCTCCTTCACAGAAGACGCCGACCGGAATTCCTCAAGGTAGGTCCTCACCATAATTATACATAGGTACATAGTCTCTAAATTATTTTCGAAACTAAGGTAGGTCCTAGGACCTACCTACTTGTATGCTAGATCCGCCTATGCCACTAGACATTAGATGGTTATTTATATATATGCTATATATATATATCTATATATCTATATCTATAGTTATATACTACCTTATAAAGCATTCGATTTCATCCTATTTTTTCAAAAAGAACTTAGATCTACCTAACTACACTACCTCCTTTTATATAAATTACCTTTACATGAATAACTACACCACCGCAGCTGTTGTCAACATCACCACAACGTCGCATCACACGGACATGTAACTAGTAATATACAATAACTATACATGTAGTGAAAGGAAGACATGTTTTTCATTGCCACTATCGGTGACGAGTCCTTCCTTTTTTTTGTAATTGCAACTTTTTTTTTTATTGCTTAGGCGCCTTGCCGAAGCATATTAATAAATTCTCAACTGTTAAAAAAAAACTATACATGTAGTGAAAGGTTCAAACGAGAACTTTAAAGAAATTAAGTCGAGAACTATATATAATTCAAGGTAGGAGATATGAAACCTAAAGTGTTTGAATGGTAGATTTTGAAAATGAAAGTGAAGCTTTGTTGTTAAAGGCGAAGAAGAACAAAAAAATAGTAGTTTGTTTTATAGGTGGAATTATATATAGACAGGTAGGTATAGCTAGGTGTAATGATTTAATGGATGGAGATTGCAATTTATAATATGGGGATACATATATATGAAGAAAAGAAAATACAGTCGACCATTTGTTACTTGTTTTTGAGAATAAATTAAAATAAATAAGCTTTATTTGAACGTACATCATATGCTCATATGTCTAGTATATTTGTATATACTAGATTGGTGCCCGCGCAATGCAGCGGCGGTGAGACGGTGACAGTGTGGTTATTAACGTAAAAATAATTTCATTGCGGTCGGCGTTGTGATAAATTTTTGCGGTGGGATGTGAAAGGGGGGAGGAAGGGACGAATTGTGAATTAGGTTTTTTTCTATTTGTTTCTACGTGAGGGAGAGATAGAGGTTGAATTTTTTTAAGGGCATTTTAGTCACAGTCTATAAAATAGAAATAAGGATGTATTAAGATGGAGGGTAAATTAGACATATCAGGTTCTTAAATTTAAGGGAGGGGGTTGAGTTTGTTTTATAAGGGAGTATAGAAATACAGATAATTGTACAGATTATCTTTTTGTTATAACGATTTGGTAAACATTGACAGATATGAGTAATTCGGTAGGACATGGTTTGCTTAAGCCAGCCGTGTTGGAGCATAAAGTTAAATCAAGTTGTAAGGGAAATGGTGGAAAAAATTTGTTACAAGGTCAAGCAAATTCACAGATACGAAAATTGACTAGTGATTTTCGTGGTCAAAGACTGACAATGCGGAAATTGGCTTTACCCAGAAGACTTATAACTTCTGGTTTTCCTCAAGCTGTTTTGGTTACTGATGGAGTCTCTGAGGTACTCGGTTTTAACTACTTTTATTTAGTTACACTTCAAGAGCTTTGACTAAAACAAACTATATATGCTAAAACCATTGTTTATAAGTATTTCACTCGAAGAGCCCCTGGGCGTGTAGATTAGTTGGTTGATGGTGCAGCCCCAATGTGGGACCTCCCGATAAAATATAAAGGTGTGGTGTTTGATCCTTGTGGTCAACATCCCTATATTGCCCTGACTGCTCATTTAGCTCCATTTGCCTCTCACACGCTGGGCTTGGGGCAATCTGGTGTGGGCCGCCCAAAGTTAGCCAAGTGAAAATAAAAAGATTTCACTTGAAGACGTGTAAATACTAATTGAGATGCACAGATTGATGGATTTTCTTGTTTTCTTGTAGCAGCTGGTAAAGAGGTTCAAACTGGATGGAAATATTGAGATGCAGGTATCTACAAATTAGGATATATGACAATTATGTGAGGCTGCGTCAATATTTGGATAATATTTGTCTTGAGTGTGCACTGTCTTAATAGACAGATTTCATAGTGTTCTGTGACTGAAACTCGCATTACATTCATATGCTACAGGTCGATGTTAAAGTTTCTTCTGTTGCACTAGTAGAGATTCAGATTACCAACAGTACCGAAAACCTATGTTTACATTGGGGTGGTAAGCAAAATAGAAATGAGTAAGTTGTTGTCCCTGAATGCCTTTCTGCATTTCTTCTCCTTAGGATCTTTGTTATTCCTTTCTCAACCGTTCCCTTTATTTTGTTATATTTCTAGGAAATGGTTACTTCCAAGCAATTGTCCCGAAGGGACAAAAGTATACGACAATCAGGCTCTTAGAACCCCATTTGTGAAAGTAGGTTACAATTTTTTAGCATGGATTCCTTACATAATACTTCATGGTTTGTCGTATGTTATTCTGAATGCTTATGGACGAATATATTTGGTGATTATATATACTAGTCTGGTTCAGATTCCTCCCTGATAGTAGAGATTGATGATCCTGCAATTGAAGCAATAGAGTTCCTAGTAGTAGATGAAAGACATAATAAATGGTATGTCACTAGCTATCCAAAGTTTGTTGATGTTAGAGTTCATATTTATCTACATATCGTTCTTTATCCCCATGGCATATAGGTATAAAGACAATGGGCAAAACTTTTATATCAAGTTGCCTTTGGTTGAGAAGACAGTTTCAAATGTTAGAGTTCCAGAAGAGCTTGTACAAATACAAGCATATCTGAGATGGGAGAGGAACGGGAAACAAACGTATACACCTGAACAGGAAAAGGTTAGCTCTTTGTTATACTTTACGAATCTTTTTATATATGTAATTATCACTATTTTGTACCTGGTGCAGTTGAACTATTTTGCTGTCTTTGGAAGGTTGGCAAGCTCAAGAGTAATTTTAATCGAGAATTTTATAAACTTAATTTTGTATCACATGCATAAACAGATCACTTTTCAATTTAGTATTGGTGTATGGTATTAAGAAGTACTATGTTGACTAGAAAGGTGGTCGTTAGCATTTTTATTGAGACTACAGCAGACATGCTCTTGTTTATCCATTGTATTATTGTTTGGTTTCCTTTGAATTGTTCTTTTAACGAACTTGATGTCATTGTTACAGAAAGAATTTGAAGAAGCGAGAAAAGAGGTGCAGAGGGAACTTGAAAAGGGTGATACTCTGAATGACATACAGAAGAAATTGACCAACGGAGAGGTACCAAAATACGTTCAAAAGCAACCAGGGAAAAAAGTTTACTCAACTCCTGGAAGAATTATCCGAAAAAAGAGAGATATTATGCAACTTTTGAAGAAACCTACTCCAGTGACAGTAAAATCTATGGACATAAGACCAATGATTTTGTCCTCACTACAGATCTTCTCAAAGGACATAGAAGAACAAAGTGACACTTTAGTTTTGAACAAAAAGACGTATAGAATTGGTGATAAAGAGCTTTTGGTAAGATCACGTTGTTTCTTTGATGTTATCGGGCCGAAATGCAATTCATGTTCTAACCACTTGCTACCTCTTGAAGGTACTTGTAACCAATGCTTCTGGTAACACCAGAGTCCATTTGGCAACAGAGCTGGAGGGACCACTCACTCTTCACTGGGCATTATCAGAGAGTGGTGGAGAGTGGCTGGTAAGTCTATAAATTTTTTATATTATTGTTGTGACCTGGCAGATGACCCGTAAATAATACATATTTATATTCGGTTTCATCCACCACTTCTTAAAAACTAAAATTTTCATAAATCATACTGCAGGTACCACCTACAAATTTGTTACCCTTAAGCTCCATTTCATTAGATAAGGCTGCAGAAACACTGTTTTCTCCCGTCTCCGTTGATGGTGCTAGTAACATGGTTTGCCTAGAGAAAACTGATTTAATTCGTTTTAGATTACTTTGACCTAAACTGAATGGGTCTACTTTTATCGTTATCATTGTAGTTACTATGTGCAATCTTACTCATAGCAGATACAGACGTTTGAATTAGAAATCATGGAGGGTACTTTTGTCGGCATGCCTTTTGTTCTTCGTCATGGTGAAAATTGGATTAACAATAACGATTCAGATTTTTATGTTGAGTTAACCAAATCCAAGAAGCCAATGAAGGTTCCTCTGTTTCTTATTATATTACTATACAGTTGATTTGTTGTAAAGTGTGTCATCGGTTTTCTTTTTCTTCATGAAGGATGCGGGTGATGGGAAGGGTACTGCTAAAGGCTTATTAGACAAAATAGCATCCCTGGAAAGTGTGGCAGAACAGTCTTTTATGCACAGGTTCGTGCTTAATCTTTTTTATATCCATATGAACAATGGAAGATTTTGCTACATAATATTTTTAGTTTATTAGCGTTCTCCTTAGTATGTAGTCCACACCTTTTTGATCAAATATTTATTACCTCAGTCACTAACAATTGTTAAGTGTTCTTCCTCCTACTTCAGATTTAATATTGCAGCAGATTTGGTGGAAGAAGCCCAGAATGCTGATGAGTTAGGACTTGCAGGAATGCTTGTGTGGATGCGGTTTATGGCCACAAGACAACTAATTTGGAATAAACACTACTGCGTAAAGCCACGGTAAACCTTGTACATTGAGCTCTTTCTCGGACAACTTTGATATTCATCTTTCATTTGGGGTATAGATTTAGTAGAATCCAAAAATACACCCCATTCACAAGCACCATCATTTCTTAAGGTATGCTTCTATGTGCTGCACCTACATGGTGAACTAGGCTGATTAATGGATTTGACTTTATTTGTGCTGTACCACAGACCAAGTATTCTATATAGTTGTATAATTATCCATACTGACGATTTAGATAGCATTAATGGGTCAATCTATTGTCTTGCTTATTGGATGAATGGGACGATTGTTTATCTGTTGTGTGATGTAAATGGATCGGTTGGATCTGCCCTATATTTATATTGATACAGACCTGCCTTGTCAAGCCTTACTTTACATTATTGCATGATTTTAAGTCCTATTTCTGGTGCAGTGAGATAAGCCAAGCCCAGGACCGACTCATAGACAAGCTTCAGAATGTTTATAGAAGTTATCCACAATATAGTGAACTTCTGCGTATGATCATGTCAAGTATTGGACGCGGAGGCGACGGGGATGTAGGGCAACGCATCCGCGATGAAATCTTGGTTATCCAGGTATCATTAGTTTCTTATTCTTAATCATTTTTCCTTGTTTTTTCTAGATCAATTTGCATCCATAGGTTACATAGTTATGATAGTTTAGTCATACTGGATACAACTCGAAACCAAGTCCACATATATTTGCTATTTCATATAGGATTTTTTCCCCCTCCAAACAAGGATTTAGCTTTCATTGAGGGGTATTCTGTAAATTAAACAGTATTCATGTGCCACATCAAATAAATGTCATCATGGTCAATGTTACTGACACGCCATCCGCCCATTTTTTACTTGGTAACATGATCACCCTAAATAGAGGTTTTTGGAAGCTTAAATTTATAACGTTCCTGCCAATAGGTTTATTGTTAAACTATGCTACTTTTATCAGTCCGTATGAACTTAATGTATTAGACTAGATAAGAGGGTATATACACGCATAACATTATACACTATATTTCTTCTGTACTGGTAACCCATTAGACAGGTATATCCAAATTCCGTGGTTGAATTGTTTCATAATGTAGTGTGGAGCTAATTTTCTGTAATTTGTGATTAATTGTAGAGAAAAAATAATTGTAAGGGAGGAATGATGGAGGAATGGCATCAAAAGTTGCATAATAATACAAGCCCTGATGATGTCGTAATCTGTCAGGTATAGAGCATGTCGTGATGTTATTCTTTTAAAACATATTATGTGCCAGAAGCATTGACATATTGCATACCCATTTGTAGGCACTGATTGATTATATCGAAAGTGATTTTGACATGAGTGTATACTGGAACACACTGAATACAAATGGAATAACAAAAGAACGACTTCTAAGCTATGATCGGGCTATTCACCACGAGCCAAACGTCTCAAGAGACCAAAAAGAGGGTCTTTTGCGTGATCTTGGGCACTACATGAGAACATTAAAGGTTGAGGTTATTTGTTTAATCTATTTTTGCTTCTGTCATATCTTGTACGGTGTCTAAAAGATTTCCTACTTCTGTCCCACTTTCATCTTTGTGCAGGCAGTTCATTCAGGCGCCGATCTTGAGTCTGCAATTTCGAACTGCATGGGCTATAGAACTGAGGTAATGTCAGTGTCTACCTGTTTTCCCATAGCATATTGGATTGTCTCTTGTAACACAATGAGAGACTTAGTCTCTTATATATTGTTCTTAGGGAAAAGGCTTCATGGTTGGGGTTAACATAAATCCTATTTCCGGCTTGCCATCTGGTTTTCCAGTAAGTTCTCTTTGGATGCATCTACTCTTATTTTTGAATATGTTAACTGTTATCGGGATAATTTCGTTAACTCACAAAGGGTCAAACAGGAATTGCTTCAATTTGTTCTAGAGCATGTCGAAGATAAGAATGTGGAACCCCTTCTTGAGGTACTTGAAATGTTTATTGAAAGCGTCATTAACTATTTGCACCTGAAGAAAAGCCTCTTAGTTTTCTGTTTAATGAAATATCATCAATTAAATTTAGGGACTGCTTGAGGCACGTGAGGAGCTTAAGCCAGCCCTTTCTAGTTCAAATGACCGTCTTAAAGATCTACTTTTTGTGGACATTTCCCTGGATTCTACTGTAAGGACAGCCATTGAAAGAAGCTATGAGGAGTTGAAAGATGCTAAACCAGATGTATGTTTTGTTTTCAACTGATCTTTCATGTTGATGGTTTATTAAAACGCTATCATCAGTTGTTAAGTTCCTTAACGTATATCAAGTTTGACATTTTTCATCACTATCCAGAAAATTATGTATTTAATCACTCTTCTTCTCGAGAACCTCATACTTTCATCAGACAACAATGAAGATCTCATCTATTGCTGGAAGGTAATATCAATAAACTGTCTACCTATTATCATATTTCATTAATGTAAATGAAAGGAAGATGCTACACATGTCCATGTTACCAGCTATCCACATGTATGCTTGTAGTGATCGTTTGATCATATTTCATTAATTTAAACTTGGTTTGTACTCATCTTGGACCCCTTCCTTTAATGTCAATGAGTTGATTTTTGCCAGAAAGGGAGGTTGGGGTAGGCCAGTATGGAGCAACAAGTAATTCATAATGAAGACAGCATGATAAATGTCTTTCGTTAAGTGAAAAACGCATTGTTGGAATATGTTAAATTTGTTTTTCTTTAGTTAGTTGGCGATGAGTTCTGTGAATTAATTACAATCCAGCCTGAAAAGATGACATTCATAGTCAGCGATCCTAAAATGTACTAGTTGTAACTAGTATTGTTTCTACTGCTTCATTCCAAATAAATGTATTAAATGAGTAGGATCTGATTTATCTATCTATTTATTTTGAAGGGATGGAATCGAGCACTAACCATGGTGAAGAATGGAGATAATGATTGGGCACTATTTGCAAAATCCGTCCTTGATAGAACTCGACTTGCCCTTGCTACCAAGGGAGAGTTGTACCATCAACTGTTGCAACCCTCTGCTGAGTACCTTGGAGCACTGCTTGATTTGGACCAGTCGGCGGTAAGATATTGTGCAATAACACAAGTATCACATTATAATTTTTCCCTCATTTTGGAATCTCTTGCAGTTTTTAATTTCTCACTTTTTGAATGTTGAAATCATTCTAGGTAAGCATTTTTACTGAGGAGATGATTCGTTCTGGATCAGCTGCTCCTTTATCATCATTGGTCAATCGACTTGATCCCATTCTCCGCAGTGTGGCTAATTTGGGGAGGTTGGTTTCCTTTTTTTCTATTATATATGCTATCAATCTAAAATAAGCAAATGAAATATGAAATGCCTTGTCGAGTTCTATTAATTTAATACTTGTAAGTCAGAGTCGGTTGCTATTTTGCATAGGTTGCCTATATTGTCAATACTCAATGATGTGTGTACTGGATCTATTCGACTATAAATAAGTCCATAATGCAAAATCACTCTCTGTTAACAGTTGGCAAGTCATCAGCCCAGTCGAAGCTATTGGATATGTTGTGGTGGTTGATGAGTTACTTTCGGTTCAAAACAAAACTTATGATGTGCCAACTATTTTAGTGGCAAAGTCTGTGAGTGGAGAGGAGGAAATTCCTGATGGTGCAGTTGCGGTATTAACACCTGACATGCCAGACGTCCTATCTCATGTTTCTGTTCGTGCAAGAAACAGTAAGGTATACATCTTGTCTTGAAACACCATTCATCTAACCATCAAGCACGCCTTCAGCCTTTTGTTAGAGGTGATAACTTGGATCCTTTTATTTATGAAGGGGTTTAATTTGGTGACATTTTCATCTCAAACAAATCACATGGGTCATATCATTTATTCTAGTCTAAGAAACTACAACTCAAATGGGCTGAATGGTCAACTGGGTTGAAAGTCGCCCAAAGTGTATAGTTAATGCATAGATCCTCCTTAAATTTTTTATTCGTTAGATTTTATCAAAATGTTTTCTAGATCAACTTGACCGAACTGATTTTGGCCGGTACTAAAATTGACATGTTCCGTCCCGAAACAGTGTTGACCCGTCACCTAACCCAGCTATATTTACACCTCTACATCGTAAAGATGATCACATTGTCCTTGGCAGATTTGCTTTGCAACTTGTTTTGATCCTGATATTCTGGATGATCTTCGATCAAAAGAAGGGAAATTGTTGAATCTAAAACCTACATCTGCTGATGTCACCTACAGGTACCTCATTATTATGGAATATATATTTGTTTTGGAGTTCTTTGCGGTAAATAATATAGAAATCCCGTTGCTATATCTGATTATCTCAGCCTTAGTAGTTTTAATAGTACATTTGTTAGTAGAATTAATGCATAACCTATAAGATGAAAAACTCATCCTCGTCTTTATGTGCGCTGTTTTAGTGAGGTGAAAGATGGAAATCTAACACAATCAAACAACTTGGAAGAAGTCAGTCTAGCACCAACAATTCAGTTGGTCAAAAAGGAGTTTAGTGGTAGATATGCCATATCATCTGAGGAGTTCACGAGCGAGATGGTTAGGCTTGTGATTGCATACTTATTTATTCATTTAATTGCCAAAACATATATGTACTTTGTTCCTACTTTATATGTGCAATAATCTCTCAATTACATCAGTATTGACTTGTGTATCTCACATTTTATAACATTAAAATAAGGTTGGAGCTAAATCACGCAACATTGCGTACCTTAAAGGGAAAGTCCCGTCTTCTGTTGGCATTCCAACCTCAGTCGCCCTGCCTTTTGGAGTTTTCGAGAAAGTTCTTTCTGATAAATCAAATCAGGTAGTCTATATATGTTAAAGTTATCAGGTTTGCCTTAGCGTTCTTTGAAGTCACTCGTCATTCTTTCATTTATTATGCTTAAATTTGCATTTTTATGTTATGTTTAGATGTCAAAGTATGTTGTAACATTACACTGATTGAGCAGGAAGTGTCAGAAAAACTGCAGATTCTGAACAAACAATTAGGGGAAGGAGGATCTGACGTTCTTGAAGAGATTCGAAAAACAGTTTTGGATATTTCTGCACCACCCCAGCTGGTAATCCTTTTATTTTCTTTGAGTAGAGGTGAAATTAATTAGTTGCATGTTACATAAGAAGGAAATTATATGATTCTTGACTGTTTATTTGGTGTATTGATAGATACACTGCTTCATTTTTTTCTTATGCTTTCAATTACAGTTTTTTATGCTTCCTTAAAGGAACCACTTTGTAGGCAAATTGTTAAAGTTTGAAAATATTGTCTTGTCCACTTTACTTATCTTGCAATTAGCTAACTACCATAAGGAATATAATGTGGATTTTGATGTCCAAGATCTTAATTGAACAGCCATCAATGATTAGTTTTACAATGCTCAATTTTAGTTGTAAGGAATTGACAATAGAAAGCATTGCTACAGGTACAAGAACTGAAAAACAAAATGCAAAGTTCTGACATGCCATGGCCCAGTGATGAAGGTGAACATAGATGGGAACAAGCATGGATGGCCATTAAAAAGGTTAGTAACACTCCCCTCACCAGCAAAAAGGTAATATTGTGATAATAGTTGGTGCTCAAAATGAGTGAATGAGTTAGTCGATTGAAGAGGCTGTAAGCATTTGATATACTTTAGGTGACTTTCGACATGCTTGATCCATCTAATCTGCTCAACCCATTTCTGGATAGTTAATTTATAGAATGTATCAACTATTAAACAATTTTGGCCACAATTGGCCCACCATTTTCTTATGAATGTGATTAAAATGCCACCTCTAATTTACTAGTCATTTCCCAGGTTTGGGCTTCAAAATGGAATGAGAGAGCATACTTCAGTACAAAAAAAGTGAAACTAGACCATGACTTTCTGTGCATGGCTGTCCTGGTCCAGGAAGTAATAAACGCTGATTATGCATTTGTTATTCACACCACCAATCCATCATCAGGAGATTCATCAGAGATTTATGCCGAGGTTATTTACTTTTACTTCTTCTTCTTCTTTTTTTTTTCCTTAGATTAATTTTGCTACCTGGTCGAGCGACACTTGTTTGATGTCGGTCTAGTTCAACTGAGTGGTAGTTTAACATCTTCTTACATCGATATTATAACAAAAAAATGTATGAATAACTACCCTTGGCATATTTACTTAATGTGGTAGAAGTGTTTATTGGTGAGATTATACTGGAGCCATTTGGTAACTAATGATAAGTAGCGAATCAATAATACAATGTTACCATGCTTAGTCATAGCTTTACACACAAGTACGATAAATAGTCAATGCCACATTACTGATAACTAGTCTATGTTGTTAATAACGGTGGTATAACGGTGGTATATCGGTTATCGGCCCTTCCCTAAAATACCGGTCAAAATAACGGTTCCGATATTAACGGTGGTATTTACCGATATTTTACCGATATTTAGGTTTTTAAATATCGGTCTTAACGGTGTTAATACATGTTTTTTTTTCTTTTCTTTTTTTTTTGGGCCCAAAACTAATAAATACTTAATAGTCCAATCCTAAATAAATAAAAGCCCTATTTTCCAGCCTAACTAACATAAAATTAAAAAAAAAAGTCCAGCCCTAATTTTCCAATCATGGGATCGATCAGAAGGGTTTCTCCTCTGTGTTTTCACTTCTCAAGCAATCCATCAGTTTATCTGTCTTCAATTCTCTATCCCGTTTCAAATACTTTTAAGCTTGACTTTTAATATTAGTATTAAGTATTAATTATTTTGGAATTTATACATATTGCATAATATTATAATCACCGTTATACCACCGGTATATCAAATATCGGTCCTCGACCGTTAATCCGTTATAACCGATATTTGAGTATTAACAACATAGTAACTAGTAACTAAGTAACACTCAATATTGTCTTCCACGGGTTATGGGTCCCAATACCTTCTATGGCGGTGTATGGAGAATGTTGAGATGTAGACAATCTTACCTCTACCTAACGTAAAGAGTTTGCTTCTAGGGGTTTTACCTAAAGTAGAAAAAGACTTCCAGCCTTGCAAGAAATAAGGATCTAACCCTTGATCTGTGTCTCCAGAGGCAAGGGTGATAACCACCAGATCCAAGCTTTGCTAATAGATGTCTAAAAGTAATAACGTGGTGTCATCAGATGTTGCTTCTAGTTTCAGTGTAACATTGCCATTTAGGTATATAACCATTTGGATCAGATGCATACTCAAATTATATTACGTATTCTTACAACTTTACCCATGTTACAGGTGGTAATGGGACTTGGAGAGACCTTGGTAGGAGCTTATCCTGGTCGTGCTTTGAGTTTCATTTCTAAAAAAGATAATCTCGACTCCCCCAAGGTATTTGTCGTTATCATTAATCTTTTATTTTTATACAATATTGTCAAATACATTTTTAATGAATAAGCACACATGCCAAAAATTGTAGGTTCTCGGTTATCCTAGCAAACCCATTGGTCTTTTTATAAGGAGATCAATTATCTTCCGATCTGACTCTAATGGAGAAGATCTAGAAGGCTATGCCGGTGCAGGACTTTATGATAGGTAAGGTTATATTAACCTTTATTCATTCATCTGGTATAAGTAGTACACAATTGACATCATTATAGCAAAAAACCACAACCTTCAAGAACAAGAAATATCACATAAAATGCTTTGATTATCAGAATAATGTTTCAAGTACCTTTGAAATATAAGCAACATTATAAGCAAAAGTGCGGATATTGGATCCATCTGGTTGCATAATAATCTTAGATGTTTAAAGTTCATGCAAATGTTTAATAAAAAGAGACATGATAAAAAGCTCAATTTCTAGCGAACTTCAAGTTAGAGATCTTTTAAGTTCCCTAACCGTCTTCAACTGAATAAAGAGAAAGTCGAAGCTAAGCTTATGTGGTATCAACAGAATATTTCTAACACTTCTGCTATACCAGCTAGAGCCATTCAATGAGCACATGTATGTACCATTTCACTAATATCAATATGCTTATAGACCCACCTATTTTGTTTTATCAGTGTGCCTATGGATGAGGAAGACAAGATTATTCTTGATTATTCATCTGACCCTTTGATCATTGATGTTAACTTCCAAAAATCAATCCTCTCGAGCATTGCCCGAGCTGGAGATTCTATTGAAAAGCTATATGGAACTCCTCAAGACATTGAAGGTGTAGTACGAGATGGAAAAATCTATGTTGTCCAAACCAGACCGCAGATGTGATTATGTAACTACAAAGAATGCGTCGGTAGCATATAGTTAAGGATCCTATAGCTAAATAGAATGTGGCTAATTCGACCACATTAAGTTTATTAAAGATAATCCTCAACTGTTCTATCAGATTAATGTTTCTTGTAATTAAAATATGTAACAAGAACCTAATATAGTACAGTAATATGATATCATCACCCATTTCTCAACGTTATGGAATAAATAAAAACTGAGTTCCTAATTGGGCCAGTTATATATATCAGGCCCAAATCCAGTTAATGGGTAGTGCATTATCGATCGTATAGCACGTATAGGCGTATAGCCGTATAGGTGCGGAAAAGAGAGAAAAACCCAAATGTGAAAATGACAAATATCATAGCTCAAAGTCAATAGACTCAATTCCACTTTAAAACTAGTAGGCTTACCTGTTTAGCTAACACGACATGTCTTTACAAATACATTATAAATTTTTTAGAGTTAATTACACTTTTGGTCCCTGTCGGGGTTAAAAATTACCGTTTTCATCCCTACCTTTCATATATTACCGTTTTGGTCCAAAAAACTTTGTTCCGTCAACGGTTTTGGTCCAAATTCAAAACGGGCGTTAATTTACCCATCACATGACCTACACGTGATGAGTATTTTAGTCTTTTTCCTCACATGGACCAAAAATGTAATAACTCAATAAACCCTCATTTACCCTTTCCCCTTTCCTGTTATACCACTATCCAGATTTTCTAAATTCAATCATCAACAACAATAAATATAAATACATAAATAAACAAAACAAGAACTTGCTACCTTTATTCACACAGATCGTGTGAGTATTTCTTTCATTTCTTCATATGTATTTTATCTAGATCTTAAAATACATTAACACATCATTATCTCACAAACACAAAACCCAAATCAAAAGGCAAAAACCAAAATCGAAAGGCAAACACCAAAATCAATGAAAACATATCACAAAAAAGAAAGGAAAGAAGGATAGAACGATGATTCGAATCCTTCTGCTTCGAATCTGGTCCGTAATGATACAGCCACCATGCAGCCGCCGCAATCTGACCTTCTGCCGCCGCAAACCACCACGCTGCCACCCTTAATTCCGGCCGCAATTGATCAATTGAGGGCTGGGGAGACTTCGATCGGGGATGGGGATGTTCCTGGGTCGAATTCAGATGCACAATCGATCGAATCTAGGGTTTTTAATAAAGAAACCCTAATGGAAAACCCTAATCCGGCCTCCACCGCCGTACCACCACCGCTAGCCGCCACTGATCGGTCTAAAACCCAATTAATTGATGGTGCTAACGTGGAATTGATGGGTGAGGGACTGAATTTGATTGATCAATCTCAGGTTGCAGCCATGATTTGTTTATTTGTTGCTTAAATTAATATTGGTGGGTGGGTACTTCACGGTTGCTTAAACTAATATTTGTTGCTTAAATGAACAGATTTGTTGATAATTTTGCTAAAATTTGTTGTTTGATATTTGGTTGAAGATATTTTGTTGTTAGTTGTTAGATTTTAAGATCTGGGAGAAAATTAGTAGAGATGATGATGGAGATGATAATAGATGAAGAGTTTGTAGATTGAGGATGATGATGATGATGATGGATGTATTATTAGAAAAGTTATTTACGGTTTTGGTCCTTGTGGTGAAAAAAGACTAAAACACCCATCATGCACATGTCACGTGATGAGTAATTTAACAGCCGTTTGATATTTGGACCAAAATCGTTAACGGAGCAAGGTTTTTGGACCAAAAGGGTAATATATGAAAGGTAGGGATGAAAACGGTAATTTTTAACCCTCAACAGGGACCAAAAGTGTAATTAACTCAAAATTTTACTTATGTGTTAATGTATATGTATTCAAATAATGTATTATAATTCGTTACATTCATTGTTAATTTATATGATAAACTTTTATATAAGAAAAAAAACTATAGATACATATTTATTCCACTGAATAACTTGTGAAAGTAAATATATATATTTATCTATATCCATATTTTATCTATATTTTTGAAAAACATGAGAAGGTAAATTTCACTATACTCCACCACCCAACACTTGTCAATGGTCAATTCATAGTGTCCACTTCAACTCCTACTTGTTCAATCCAATGGAACCTCCTATCTTTCACAAAGGAATCAAGAATCAAAAGAGACCATTTTGAGTTTTGAGTTTTGACTGCCTTATCCTTTTCATTCCTTATTGTCAACCATATGTTGCTTTGGCTCATTAGTCATTTTTAGTTTTACTTCATGACTAAGTATTAATTACTATACACATATATCTATTCTTATCACATATATAACATACTAAGCTGTATGTTACCATCTTTTAATCAATTCATTGTACAAAAGTAGATATCAATCACTTAACTTGTAACTTAGACCATTAGGCCGGTCCTTATAGCATCGTCCACCCCGCGTCCGACGTCGGCGGGGGTGAAGGCGCTATAAGCACCGGTGGCGTTGGAGGTGGCGTCCGAGGTGTTTCTTCCAAGTTTAGACGCAGGAGAAGAGAGGAGAGTGGGGCCCGATTTCGTGGTATCCGTTGCAAAATTAAAAAAAAAGATTTTTTATTCCAAATTAAAAAAAAACGGCTAGTAGCTTCATTTTTGTTTTTTTTTTCAAACCCCTATTTATTCCCAACTTAACACTACCATTTCAAATCACAACAACTTCTTTCAACTTATTTTTATCTTCCTCAAACCATTCCATAAACCATTTTCCATAAACCATTCCATTTAACAATGTCTATACGAAGGTGGGCTCAAGCAGAAGATCTTTTGTTGTCGAGGTGTTGGATGTTGAGGTGATCTGACCCTGTGACCGGTAGATGTGAAATAAATAACCCAAGCGAAAACGCTTGGAACGACATTACGGAAATGTTCAACAGGGACACGACTGAAGGTCCACGGAGCAAAGATCAACTAGTAGGTTGATCGATGTCGTTGGACCGATCAAAATAAAACTAAATACCACTACTTATTATGGGTAAGTCGAGTGTCGTATCCTCAGGGAATCAATGGAAAGTGTTAAACAATTTGAAAAGTTAATTAATCTAGACATAAACTTAAAACCGATTTGATTGATTGATTTGATTAAAACTAAAATTAATTGTGAACTTAACAAAATAATTCAATAAAACAAAAGTAGATCATTCTCATGCTCCTAAATATGCTTTCAAATATGTAACCTAATTTATATTCGTTGGAAATCACATAGACATGATTCGTTATAATGTTTGGATTGAATGAACTTAAGAACTAAATTAATCGGTTGTGATGATTCACGATAACGAAAACCGGGGAATTGACACAACTAGATTTTCAATTCATTAAAGTAAAATTACAAGTTCATGAGAGATTCATTCAATAATCAATGATTAATTAACAAATTAAAATCAAACGATAGATGAAATTCATTCAAAGTCATAAACAAGTAATCATTCAAACAATCCAAACAACATTAGATGTAAAAGACTAATGAGGAATTAAACATCTAAGCCAACATGAATATGAGAAAGGTTGAACATAAATGTATTACATAATTGTTCACATGAGAATGATCAAAAGAAACCTAGCCTAGCATCTTCATCAATGATTCTTCAACTAAGGCTATGATCTCCATGGAATTGTGATATGATGATGAATTTGGGATCTTGTGTGTGTTAGGAACTGCTCCAGGTGTGTGAAATTATGTCTTGGTAACTTCCCAAGTCGTCAATAGAAGTGATATAAACTGAAAAATTAAATAAAACCACAAAATTCGGAAACAAGTGCAGGTGGCCACCATCCCAGACGGTGGCACATAGCGTCTCAGACGGTTAGCCATGTTTCAGTTCCTCCTTTACGCTGAGTACAAACGTTCCAGACGGTCACATAAGTTGGCCCACCGTCCCAGACGGTGGGTCTTGGCGTGCGAGACGGTAGCATGGAAATGCAGTTTTCCAGATTTGCTTCCTTTGACTTCATTCTTGATCCAATTGACTCCAATTCATCACCTATGACCTGAAACACTTAACAAACATAAACGCACCCTAATCGTCTATTAACCTTCACAAAACATGTCATTTTCATATCTTAAGGTTATACAAATTAGGCGTTTATCACATTCCCCAACTTAACTCTTTTTCGTCCCGAAAAAGACATTCATCATGTTACAAAGTTAATATACAATCCCATAATACTTCCTATCACCAAAGAAACACCATATAAGAGTTATACCAACTATACACACTTGTAAAACTCAACTCTCAAGTAATCTTCAAAGTACACTTGGGCGAAACTAAATAGATGCAAACTAAATTACACAACACAATCAACTCATGAGACTTACTACTATCAAAATATTTACGACAAGCAAGTAGAAATATATAAATGTGCAATTAAACCTATTAAACCTCAAGTTTGCCACAATACATGCATCACACTCTCACAATTTACACTCCCCTCGGTTAATATTTTGAGTGAATTAGCAAAAGATGTGCTAATATGTATATATGAAGCTCTCAACCCATTATTGCAACACTAAAAGTCATAAGCTAGTACACAAATTGAACCGTGACCTCATAACACCGAACTATCACTTCGGCATTCATACATGATTGTTGGAAATAATGGAATGAAACACGGTAATGATTCTCATTTGGGCAATTTACTAGAATGATTTTGGGAACTTTTCACTTTGGTTCTTTATGATCAATTTACATGGATAATTGAACTAATTTTCGATTATGACACCATATACTTTGACTTTTTCAACCGGATATTGCAATTTTGACTTTTTGTTCTTTCTTTTCGATTCATCATAAATAACACAACTTTGAATAACTACACGAATTTCATGACGAGGTGATGTGGAATATGGAATGAATTGTATGATTGTTTTATAATTTTAAGCACATAATCCGGGTTAGAGGTCTCGGCATGGTAAATGCACTAGTTCTAACCTAATGTACAATAATCGGTGCACACACTATAATCATCACGAGAAATCATGCTACGCTAACAATCTAAATAAATCGCCGATGAGGCGTTTTCTCTCATGAAATTGAAGGATATATAGGATATAAGTGTGAAACATGTATTGGACTCACAAGTGGCATATTACCCTTAGTTGTACATTTCTATATTTTTACATGCTAGCAACTCTATCAAGATGCTCATAAATCAACCATGTCATGCAACCTAGCCTACACTACCTAGCCCCACTTACATGTACAAATCCAATCACAAGAGAATCTCGCTTTACAAGCATGTATAACCAATATAACTCAAAATTTTTGCCCCTAAGGGTCAATTCCATACTACAAGAAAGTAAATTAACATCTAAACTAAGTACATAAATGAAATTAACAAGAAAATTGAAATCTACCTACGAAAGTAAAATAACATCTAAACTAAGTACATAAATGAAATTAACAAGAAAATTGAAATCTACCTAAGAAAGCAAATTAACATCTAAACTAAGTACATAAATGAAATTAACAAGAAAATTGAAATCTACCTAAGAAAGTAAATTAACATCTAAACTAAGTACATAAATGAAATTAACAAGAAAATTGAAATCTACCTACGAAAGTAAAATGCAAAAACACAAAAACAAACACATAATCACATAGTCACACAAAAAGTACAGAAAAATTAAAAGAGTGTACCCATCACTGTCGTGGCCCCTGAGGTCCAAAGATCGACTCCATCAAGCCAGTGTATAAAGTACGGGCCTCAAATGGATTAGCAGCTGGTGGTGGAGCATTCGGGTTATCCTCAACTCGACCGGCACATGAATGCCTAGGGAACCACTCAGAATCGTGGCTTTGAGGATAATATGGATGAGCCTGTTAGAAATAAACTTTGTAGTAGTTGATTTGTTTCTATTATGTAATTTGTACTTATATTGTAAAGTTGTAAGTGTGGAAGGGGGTGTAGTGTAAAATGTATAGAAGTATATAAACCCCCTCCACTTCAATATTTTGTAACCTTTCACACCATAATACAATCCAAGCTTTCCCTTACATACATATTCTCTCTCATTTACACACACTAACACACACACTACAAACCGCCATTAACACACACTAGAACACACACTTAAGCTCAATTTCATTGATTTACAATTGGTATCAGAGCACAATCAGGATATCTGAACGATCCATAAGCTTAATTGAAGCTGTTTTTGTGCTTAATTTTTCTTGATTTTGAGTTTTTCTGAAATTGCCATTTGCCGAGATCACTGTTCAAGTGATTTCAGCAAATTCAGTGTGTTTTTCTTCAAAATTTGTTCACCGATCGATTCGTAGTTAGTTTATCTTCATTCTGTATCAATTTCATAGAATAATTTCATTATTTGATCAGATTTCATACGAGCTCGGCAAATGAAATGTTCAGTGGGTTTGGATTCTGGATGAAATTAGGTGTTAATTTGTATTAGGATTTGTGCGCAATTAGTTTCTGAGTATTTTGATACAAATTTGAAGTTTTAATTCTCAAAAATGAAGGAGAATTTGAAGATTTTGCGTGAGCTCGACATTTGAAGGTTTGGCTGAACGAAGAAGACGACTGTAAACCGACTATTTTGTCGTTTTGTGGTTTCCTAGTGTTTGCCGAAGTGTTTGGCTTGTGTTGATTCTGAAAGTGCCATTTGCAGAGCTTATTGCTCGGCAAATACCGATTTGAGTTGATTTGACTAAGTACAATCAATTTGTTCTATTTGCAGAGATATAAGCTCGACAAATACGTTGTTTCGAATTTGGTTAAGTGGTGAACGGTTTGTATGGTTTGCAGAGATATATGCTCGGCAAATCATCGGTTCAAGTAAATTTGGCTAAGTATCCTTCACTTTGTACCATTTGCAGAGATCTAAGCTCGGCAAATACGTGTTTCGGGTTGATTTGACTAAGTACCAATCAATTTGTTCTATTTGCAGAGATCTAAGCTCGGCAAATACTTGATTTTGAGTTTTTCTGAAATTGCCATTTGCCGAGATCACTGTTCAAGTGATTTCAGCAAATTCAGTGTGTTTTTCTTCAAAATTTGTTCACCGATCGATTCGTAGTTAGTTTATCTTCATTCTGTATCAATTTCATAGAATAATTTCATTATTTGATCAGATTTCATACGAGCTCGGCAAATGAAATGTTCAGTGGGTTTGGATTCTGGATGAAATTAGGTGTTAATTTGTATTAGGATTTGTGCGCAATTAGTTTCTGAGTATTTTGATACAAATTTGAAGTTTTAATTCTCAAAAATGAAGGAGAATTTGAAGATTTTGCGTGAGCTCGACATTTGAAGGTTTGGCTGAACGAAGAAGACGACTGTAAACCGACTATTTTGTCGTTTTGTGGTTTCCTAGTGTTTGCCGAAGTGTTTGGCTTGTGTTGATTCTGAAAGTGCCATTTGCAGAGCTCTTTGCTCGGCAAATACCAGTTTCAACAAATTTGGTTAAGTGGTGCACGGTTTGTATGGTTTGCAGAGATATAAGCTCGGCAAATACTTGATTTGGGTTGATTTGACTATGTATCAATCAATTTGTTCTATTTGCAGAGATCTAAGCTCGGCAAATACTTGATTTGGGTTGATTTGACTATGTATCAATCAATTTGTTCTATTTGCAGAGATCTAAGCTCGGCAAATACTTGATTTGAGTTGATTTGACTAAGTATCCATCAGTTTGTTCTATTTGCAGAGATATAAGCTCGACAAATACGTTGTTTCTGAATTTGGTTAAGTGGTGAAGGTTTGTATATTTGCAGAGATATAAGCTCGGCAAATACTTGATTTGGGTTGATTTGACTATGTATCCATCAGTTTGTTCTATTTGCAGAGATATAAGCTCGACAAATACTAAGTTCAAGATTGGTGTGACTAAGTCTTATTAGTTTGGGTTATTTGCAGAGAAGTTTGCTCGACAAATACGTGTGTTTTCTGAATTTGGTTAAGTGTTGATTCAGTTTATACTGTTTGCAGAGATATTATCTCGGCAAACAAGTGGTTCAGCTAAATTTGGTTATGATTTGTGATCATTGTTGGTGAAAGTACCATTTGCCGAAGAAATTGCTCGGCATACAGTTGAAGTTGACATTTATTTAGTATACTCGTGTTACGATCAAGTGAACATACCATTTGCCGAGATAACTGCTCGGCAAATCAACATTTCATAAGAAAATTGATTCAAAACCATTTTTGATCAATATTCTTCTCGTGTGCAAAATTTAAATTTTTCAAAAAATATTTGGGCCATTTGCCGAGGTCTGAGCTCGGCAAACAATACAATTCAACAAAACTTTTTTTCTAAGTCTTTTTCATTACTTGTTCATCATGGCTTCAAGGGAAGCATTGGCTCTTGGTTCTGAAGGCAGACCTCCTGTGTTGTTTCGAGGCTCCTATCCTCAATGGAAGAAGAGGTTTTTGAACTGGATTGACAGACAAAAGAATGGGAAGCTCTTAAGGAAATCTTACAAGGATGGTCCAGAAATTCCTAAGAATCCGGTGAATGATGAACCTTTACCAGAAGAAAGTTGGAATACTGAACAGAAAAATCGTGTTGAGGCCGATCAAATGTCCATTGCTTATCTTTACCAAGCACTTCCAGATGACATCTATTGCAATGTTGACTCGTATGAAACTGGAAAGGATATTTGGGATGAGGTTGAAAAACAGATGGAGGGGTCTGATGTTTCAAACACCATAAGATTGTCCACTGTACTTAATATGTATGAGACCTTTAAGCAACAGAAGGGTGAACCTCTGAATGAAGTATACATCAGATTCTGCAATGTTATCAATGAATTGAGAAAGAATGATGTCAAAAGAACCAATATGGAATTGAACATCAAATTTATCAAGAATCTTGAGGAGGAATGGCAAGTTTATGGTACTCAACTCAATCAACAATCAGATTTTGGTAAACTCACCATTCATACTTTGTATGAAAAGTTGAAGTTGAACATTGATGATGTTCTGAGGCTCAAAAGAAGAAAGAAGAAAGTTGGAATACTGAACAGAAAAATCGTGTTGAGGCCGATCAAATGTCCATTGCTTATCTTTACCAAGCACTTCCAGATGACATCTATTGCAATGTTGACTCGTATGAAACTGGAAAGGATATTTGGGATGAGGTTGAAAAACAGATGGAGGGGTCTGATGTTTCAAACACCATAAGATTGTCCACTGTACTTAATATGTATGAGACCTTTAAGCAACAGAAGGGTGAACCTCTGAATGAAGTATACATCAGATTCTGCAATGTTATCAATGAATTGAGAAAGAATGATGTCAAAAGAACCAATATGGAATTGAACATCAAATTTATCAAGAATCTTGAGGAGGAATGGCAAGTTTATGGTACTCAACTCAATCAACAATCAGATTTTGGTAAACTCACCATTCATACTTTGTATGAAAAGTTGAAGTTGAACATTGATGATGTTCTGAAGGCTCAAAAGAAGAAAGAAGAAAGTGTTCATTCTGATCCCCTGGCTTTGGTAGCTGAAAAGAAGTCTTCAAGAGTTTCAAGAAAGAACTTTGTTGAATTTGAAACTGATTCTGATTCAAGTGAAATGAGTGATCCTGACATGGATGAGAAAGAGAAAGAAATGTACAAGGAACTTGCTTATTTCACAAAGGCTTTCAAGAAGAAATTTTTCAAGAAGAAACCAACCAACAATCAGCTTAGGACTTCATCAGTTTCTTCTTATGCAAATTGCGAATGCTCCTAAGTTTGATCAAAAGAAATTTTTCAAGAAGAAATTTTTCAAGAAGAAAGTGTTCATTCAGATTTGGTCTGAAAAGAAGTCTTCAAGAGTTTCAAGAAAGAACTTTGTTGAATTTGAAACTGATTCTGATTCAAGTGAAATGAGTGATCCTGACATGGATGAGAAAGAGAAAGAAATGTACAAGGAACTTGCTTATTTCACAAAGGCTTTCAAGAAGAAATTTTTCAAGAAGAAACCAACCAACAATCAACTTAGGACTTCATCAGTTTCTTCTTATGCAAAGAATGCAAATGCTCCTAAGTTTGAAACCAAGAATGAATTTGTTGGTGGTGAAAAGAAGTTTGACAATCAGAAGAAGTTTGAAAAGAAGGTCATGGACAAGAGGAATGAGGATAAGAAATGTTACAATTGTGGTATTCCAGGACATTTTGCTATTCATTGCACTAAACCTCGTCAGAAGAACTCGGATTACTACAAGTACAAACTCATTCTGGCAAGACAAGAAAAAAGTGGAATTGCTCTTCTAGCTGAGGATGACAAATGGCTACATCTTTCTGATGAAGAGACTGATGAACTTGCAGCAAATGTGTGCTTCATGACAAAGATCAAGAAGTCAAAGGAGTTAGATGATGTTGATGAAGGTTCTTCAGAGGTCGATGATGAGGTAATCACTATTCCCAAGAAAATGTTAAAACATATATGGATAAATGTGAAGCAGCTGCGGAACATGGTAAAGGGTTGAGTAAAAAGATTTCAAACATAACCAAAGATTTGGAAGAAAAAGAAAAAGAATTACATGATTCTCAAGATAAATTTGATTTACTTCAAAAGGATTATGATAATTTGAAATCTGAAAAAGCTGCTGTCACTTTCACTCCAAATTCCAAATTGCATCTTGAAAAACAAGAACTTGAAACCAAAGTTCTTGAGTTAAACAAGACCATGAGACAGTTGCAAGTTGAGAAGACCAATGAGATGCTTAGAGCAAATGCTTTGGCTGAGGACATTGAGTCGTTAAATGTGAAACTAAAAGAATCTACTCCTGATTTGAAAGAATTTGAAGACAAAATTTCTGATCTAAAATACGATTGTTGCGTAAAAGATTATCTTAATCAACAACTTGATAAGAAAAATTATGAACTTAAATCGGAGATCAAGTTTTATCAAGAAAAGTTGTATAAGATTAATCGATCATATCAACAAATCTTTTTGAATAGGCCGAGAAATTCGAAAACTGAATTCAATTCAGGGTTGGGTTATGTCAATCCAGAACATTTGCTCCAAGCACAAGAAGAAATCCCACCATTGTATAAGGAATCTCATATGAGATGTGGGATGACTGACCAGTTTGTTAGACCAAGTCATGGTGATTTTGAGGCTGATGGTTTTCTAAAGAAGGGTGCAAATGTTTATTTTAATTATGAGTTAGTTGATGAGTCATATGATTTTTTAAGTCATCCTGTGCGTAAAAGCAATAAAGATAATCATGAAGTTGAAGTTGCTGAAATTCTTGAGTGTTTTTCTGAAAGACCTTTGGAAAAAGCTGTTCTAATTCCAAAACCTGCACTTGTAAGACCTTATATTCCACAAAGTATTTTGGAAAAGGAAATTTAAGATTTGAAAAAGTCTCTTGATGAAAAGCAAGAACTCATATATAATTTGAAGACTCAAAATCACTGTGTTGTCACAATTGACCCATCCAATAATCATGACTATGATTGTGATCAACCTAATTGTCCTGTTTGTGAAGTAATGGCCACTCCAACTCAACCTAATCATTCTGTGTGTCAAGATGAGAAAAGTTCACATCAAACTGGTTGTTCTATTTGTGAAATTGTGAATGCATCTGTACAAACTGAGTGTGAAGTTGTGCATGTTTCTGTTCAAACTGATTGTGAACTAGATGATGTCAATGATTTCAATGGTGTCAATGATTATTTCTTTCCAACTGCTTCTGAGACTGAGTCCTTTACCAATTTTTCTGAGGGAACACAAACTTACTTGAATGAATTGGATGCTTTATCTAAAAAGTTGGAAAAAGAAAAAGAACAAAAGTTGAATGTAATTAAGGAACTCAATAAAGTTAAAATGGAATTAGAATTTCAGAAAATATCACTTCAATCCTTTGTTGAAAAAGAGAAAGCATCAAATTCACTCAAGGGAAGTTCTTGCCCTGTTAAGATAAGTGAAGCAAGTGTGAAGTTGGAAAATGAATCAAAGTTTTTCAACATGGAAACAGATGATATGTCACCTTATTTGGAAGAAAATCATGACTTTGATCCTGATTTTGAAAAACATTTTGTTAAAAATGAAGATGTACATGATTTTTATCTAAAGAAGATTCCAAAGTCATACTCTTCACAATCTTCCCCGTTTGATAAGTTTTTAAGACCAAAAACCACCAAAGGAACCAAGACTACCCAAGCTTCCAAGACTCCACCAAGACCAAAGACAAACAAAGATTCCTCAGTTTCTTATGAACCAAAGACTTCTCGAAAACCAAAGATGGCTAAGGTTAAATCTGAATCTAAGTCCCCAAAAGAAGTCAAACCCTAGTGGTCCAAAGCCTGTGAAGAATGAGTCTTTCTCATTAGGTAACAAATAACCTAAGCATAATAGGTATTCTAGTTTTCCTAAGTATACTCAGACGACCTCTAAGTGCACTTTGAAGGTAGTTAGAGATACAAATTCAGGAATAACTAAATAAAAAGATCAGTATGGTTGGTTGTCACCTAATAACATCAAGAAAGTACAAAAGCCCAAAGAAACCATCAAGAAGAATCCTGTCAAGAACATACATCCCAAATTGTTTTCTAACTCAAAGAATGTTCGTGTTTCAGGTGACTTGTGCTTAACTAGTAGCTGTAAGTGGATTCCTAAAGATAGATTTTTGCATGCTTCTAGAAAAGTCAAGCTTGATGGAAATACAACTCATGTCAAACAAGTGTGGATTGTCCGTAGATAAAATTCTTTAGATAGTGCCAATACATCTAGGACTAGTCCTGCTTGTTTCAAAACTTGTGTATAATCTGTTACTTTACTTTGCTTGTAATTCGTATTTCTTGTTTGAACTAGTATGTGTGCTTGTTTGTTTTCTTGAATAAAATGTTTGTTTGTGTGATATTTTAATTTGTTTCATAGATAGTTTTTGTTTGTTTATGTGTACTTGCATGTTATCCCTCTAACCTGCAAGGACCCAGTATATGTGGGTACCTAAAACCATATTCTTTGTCCTTGCAGGAATATCTCATTTGTGTTTGGTATGTTGACTCGGGATGTTCTCGTCATATGACTGGTAACAAGTCTTTACTAAAGAACTTTGTTGAGAAGTTTATGGGAACTGTCAGATTTGGAAATGATCATATCGCTCCTATACTTGGTTATGGAGACATTGTTAAAAATGAAGATGTACATGATTTTTATCTAAAGAAGATTCCAAAGTCATACTCTTCACAATCTTCCCCGTTTGATAAGTTTTTAAGACCAAAAACCACCAAAGGAACCAAGACTACCCAAGCTTCCAAGACTCCACCAAGACCAAAGACAAACAAAGATTCCTCAGTTTCTTATGAACCAAAGACTTCTCGAAAACCAAAGATGGCTAAGGTTAAATCTGAATCTAAGTCCCCAAAAGAAGTCAAACCCTAGTGGTCCAAAGCCTGTGAAGAATGAGTCTTTCTCATTAGGTAACAAATAACCTAAGCATAATAGGTATTCTAGTTTTCCTAAGTATACTCAGACGACCTCTAAGTGCACTTTGAAGGTAGTTAGAGATACAAATTCAGGAATAACTAAATACAAAGATCAGTATGGTTGGTTGTCACCTAATAACATCAAGAAAGTACAAAAGCCCAAAGAAACCATCAAGAAGAATCCTGTCAAGAACATACATCCCAAATTGTTTTCTAACTCAAAGAATGTTCGTGTTTCAGGTGACTTGTGCTTAACTAGTAGCTGTAAGTGGATTCCTAAAGATAGATTTTTGCATGCTTCTAGAAAAGTCAAGCTTGATGGAAATACAACTCATGTCAAACAAGTGTGGATTGTCCGTAGATAAAATTCTTTAGATAGTGCCAATACATCTAGGACTAGTCCTGCTTGTTTCAAAACTTGTGTATAATCTGTTACTTTACTTTGCTTGTAATTCGTATTTCTTGTTTGAACTAGTATGTGTGCTTGTTTGTTTTCTTGAATAAAATGTTTGTTTGTGTGATATTTTAATTTGTTTCATAGATAGTTTTTGTTTGTTTATGTGTACTTGCATGTTATCCCTCTAACCTGCAAGGACCCAGTATATGTGGGTACCTAAAACCATATTCTTTGTCCTTGCAGGAATATCTCATTTGTGTTTGGTATGTTGACTCGGGATGTTCTCGTCATATGACTGGTAACAAGTCTTTACTAAAGAACTTTGTTGAGAAGTTTATGGGAACTGTCAGATTTGGAAATGATCATATCGCTCCTATACTTGGTTATGGAGACATTGTTAAAAATGGAATCACAATCAAGAGAGTTTCCTATGTTGAAGGCTTAGGTCACAATCTTTTTAGCGTTGGCCAATTATGTGACAATGATCTTCAAGTGTTTTTCAGAAGATATGAATGCAAAGTGCAGACTGAAGAGGGTGTGGATATCCTTACTGGTACAAGAGATAATAATTTGTTCACAATTGATCTCAACAACATTCCAACTCCTTCTTCTGAGATTTGTCTTCTTTCAAAATCAACTGCACAAAATTCTTGGTTATGGCATCGCCGCCTTTCTCATCTTAATTTCCAAACGATCAATGCTCTTGTGGATAAACAACTTGTTGAAGGTCTTCCTGATTACAAGTATGAAAGTGAACATGTTTGTCCGGATTATGCAATTGGAAAGATGAAGAAAGCCTCACACAAACCAAAGAAGCATCTTAGTACTGAAGGTCCTTTGCACCTTATTCATATGGATTTGTGTGGACCAATGAAAGTTCAAAGTATCCATGGAAAGCGATACATTCTTGTGATTGTAGATGATTATTCTCGTTATACTTGGGTATTCTTTCTTCATGCAAAGAGTGATGCTCCGGAAGTGATTATTGAGTTCATCAGGAAAACCCAAGTAAATCTTCAATCATCTGTTCGAATTGTTCGCTCCGACAATGGCACTGAATTCAAGAATTCTACTATTCATTCTTTCTGCAAGTCCATGGGTATTACTCATCAATTTTCTGCCGCTCGAACACCTCAACAAAATGGAGTAGTTGAACGACGAAATCGTACTCTTGTTGAAGCAGCTCGAACTATGCTTGCTTATCCGAAGTTGCCTCCGAATCTATGGGCTGAGGCTGTAGCTACTGCTTGTTTTACTCAGAATAGATCTTTCATAAACAAGAGGTTTGATAAAACTCCATATGAGGTGATTAACAAGAGAAAGCCCAATGTGAACTTCTTACACATATTTGGATGTGTTTGTTATGCTCTCAATGATCGGGATAATCTGAGCAAATTTGAACCAAAGGGCGATGAGGCATATTTCATCGGTTATTCAAGAGAGTCTATTGCTTATCTTGTGTATAACCGACGAACCAAGAAGATCGAAGAGAGTATGAATGTTAGATTTGATGAACTCTCAGGAATGGTTCTTGAACAACACAGTTCAAGACCCGAACATCAAAGTCCACAAGCTTCCGCAACAAAAACTGCTTCCACTGTCAAATCATCATTTTCTACTCCAACAACACAAGATTTGGATATCTTGTTTGAAGAATTCTTCCATGTTTATTCCAAAGTTTCTGAGCCTGGATTGCAGAATACTGAAGCATCCAGTTCACATAACATTGAAACTGAAAATTCTTCACCAGTGTCGAATCCCACTGAGTCTTCACCATCACAATCATCAAATGTTTCTTCATCATCTGATTCTCCTCCACCTACTGATAATTCTGTGTTGCAAACTCAACCTCAACATATCACTCAAGTGACAAATCCGTCTAACAATCTTGAAGTTTATGATCCTGACGATTTTGTTGAGCCAATTGCAATTTCGTTTGAACAATTGACTGAGCAACATACTCCTGGTTTTATTGATTCTGAAGAATCATGTGATCCACTTGATCCTCTTCCACACTCTACTAAATGGACTAGAGCTCATCCAATTTCTCAGATGATTGGTAATCCAGTTTCGGGAATTCAGACAAGATCAGCTTCCGCAAATGAATGTCTGTTTGTGAATTTTCTGAGTATGATTGAACCAAAGACAGTGAATGAAGCTCTAAGTAGTCCTGATTAGGTGAAAGCAATGCAGGAAGAACTCAATCAGTTTGAATGTCTTGAGGTGTGGAAATTGGTTCCTAATCCATACAAGAATAAAGAGCCGATTGGAACCAAATGGATTTTCAAGAATAAGAAGGATGAAAATGGAGTTGTTGTGAGGAACAAAGCACGATTGGTTGCTAAGGGATATTACCAACAAGATGGCATTGATTATGATGAGACTTTTGCACCTGTTGCTCGAATTAAGGCCATTCGGATGTTTCTTGCTTATGCTGCATACAAGAATTTCACTGTTTATCAGATGGATGTGAAGACAACATTTTTGAATGGTATTCTCAAAGAAGAGGTGTATGTTGATCAACCAGAGGGCTTTGTAGATCCTAAACGCCCGGACTATGTCTACAGGTTAGATAAGGCGTTGTATGGTCTAAAACAAGCTCCTCGTGCGTGGTATGATGCTCTCACTGCTTACCTTTTAAAATCTGGCTTTAGTAAAGGTTCAATTGACACTATGTTGTTTATCAAACGACAAGGTAGTGACATTATTCTAATCCAGATTTATGTAGATGACATAATTTTCGGGTCTACTAATCCTAAATACTGCAAAAACTTTTATGCTTTGATGATTAGCAAATTTGAAATGAGCATGATGGGTGAATTAAACTTTTTCCTTGGTCTTCAAGTCAAACAGTTGTCAAATGGTACATTTATTTGTCAAAATAAGTACATTCTTGACATGTTGAAAAAGTTTGATATGATGAATTATCAACCAATTGGTACACCCATGGAAGCTCGAACAAAGATTAATGCTGATTTAAATGGAAAACCTTTTGATCAAAAGCGATACCGCAGTATGATAGGGTCACTCATGTATCTGACTGCTAGTCGCCCGGATATTATGTTCGCTACATGCATGTGTGCCAGGTACCAGCCCAATCCTAAGGAAAGTCATTTTCAGGCCGTCAAACGGATTTTCCGTTACCTTAAAGGCACTGTGAACCTTGGTCTCTGGTATCCAAGGGATACCGGGTTTCAGGTGATTGCATATTCGGGTGCTGACCATGCAGGTTGTAAGCTTTATCGGAAGAGTACTTCTGGGAGTGTACAATTTTTAGGGGATAGATTGGTCTGTTGGTCTTCGAAGAAACAGAATTGTGTATCTACATCTACTGCAGAAGCTGAATACGTTGCTGCAGCTAGCTGCTGTTCACAAGTTCTTTGGATGAAGACACAGTTGACTGATTATGGATTTCAGTTCAACAGAATTCCCATCTACTGTGACTCTAAGAGTGCTATTGCCATTTCTTGCAACCCGGTACAACATACTAAGACCAAACACATAGATGTTCGGTACCATTTTCTTAAAGATCATGTCGAGAAAGGTAATATCGAACTCTATTTTGTCCCTACAGACTACCAACTTGCTGACCTATTCACCAAACCATTGGATGAACAGAGGTTTAATTTTCTTAAAACCAAGTTGGGAATGCTCGATTTACAAACTTAAATGCTTTCATGCCATGTATTCTATGTTCATTTTCTGTTTCAAACATT
Source organism: Erigeron breviscapus (assembly GCA_034093135.1). NCBI lineage: Eukaryota > Viridiplantae > Streptophyta > Magnoliopsida > Asterales > Asteraceae > Erigeron > Erigeron breviscapus. The sequence goes on along the minus strand of CM067170.1, from coordinate 4,599,040 downwards.
GATGTGTTTTACTTGTTATTACATGCAATGTTTGAGGGGGAGAAAAAGGGTAGAATGCATGATTTTAGGGGGAGTTTGTAAATTCATTTTATTCATATATGCTTATGTTGAGGGGGAGTGTGCAAATACGTGTGAATATTTGTTTGCTTATCTAGTTTGTTTAAAAAATTTTTGTGTGATTTATATGAATTTTTTTTATGTGTTTGTTTTTAAATCTGAAAAACCAAATACAAAATTATAAAATTTAAAAATGATAAAAAGATTTTTTTTTATTTATTTACTAATTTTCTTTCTTTTAGATAAAAATTTTTTTGTTTTATTTTTGTTTTTGTTAAAACCCAAAAAGAATTGAGCCCAAAATGTGATTTAAGCCCAAAACCAAGTTTGATATGGGTTGACACGCGGGTCAGACCCAGACCCGCGACCCGGGATTTAGTATAAATTGAAAAATAGGCGGGCCAAGTCATTCTACTTCAAATTCAAACCAACATTTGTCAAACATGCTATTTGCCGAGATGTTTGCTCGGCAAATGCATAAATACTTTTTACTTAATTTTTATTCTAAGTGTTTTTCATATTTTGTTTATGTCGAAATGTGTTTGATTTAAGTGTAGATGTATGTGTTCATATTGTATGTCTATATAGTTTTTCATAAGTGTTAGGGTAAGAAACAAGGTATCGAACGCCTTTGTGTACTACCTTCGTTGTCTTATCTTTTAATACTTATGCAATTCTATATGTCGTCATGTTTCTTATATATATTAGAGTGAGAAGCAAGGTATCGAACACCTTTGTGTACTACCTTTGTTGTCTCATTTTTAATATATATACGAAACATTGTCTGTGTAAAATAAATGTGTTTAAATTTTTGTTCATGTTATGGTTTTAAAATACTTTTCTGGTCAAAACTTGGTCAGTTAAATTTTCAGAAAAATCTATAAATATAAAGATGGTGATGTTTCAAGAAGGTGCTACTATGAAAATGCAAGCCAATCAAGCACTCCACATTCCATTTACTTCCAAATTCCCAATTATTACTGAGATCCTGAACCATCATCCACTAAATGTTGCATTAACAAATGGTGTCGTTGTTCCCGAGAAGTATATATTTGATCTCTGGGAATCCATTGAGTATGTGAAAGCCAGTACAAGAAGAAAGACTGAAGACTTCTTTCAATTCTCTCTACAATCTGATGATACCGTATTCAATTGCAAATTCACATTAGATGAGTTCAGAACAATCATTGGATTCCCTGAACAAGAAGAATATGAAGAACTGCATTCTGTTGAAGATATGTTGGCAGCAGTTCATTCACTGGGTTATGAAGAGGAGTTGTCATCCATGAGAGACTTCAAAAGAATGAATGTGGCTACTCTATGGCATACTATGTATAATGTTCTATGCACCTGTTTGATGCCATCTCAGAAGGGCATTGATGCTATGACAAAGCATTTTCTCTCCATATACTATGCAGTTACACACAATGTTAAGTGTGACTTTGCCAAGATTGTGTGGGATAAGATGATTCAAGTGGTTAAGGGAAAAGATGTACAAGAGAGGAAATACATCCCTTATATCAGATTCTTCACTTTGGTTATTGAAGATGTTCTTGATAACATTGAAGAGATTCCCAAGTTGGAGGACAGTTTCAAGTGTGTCATTACCATGTACAAGACAAACATGAGAGGCACTGGAAGTGATCTTGCTAGACCTTTTCCTATTCCATCATTTTTGCTGAGTTTGGTTCCTACTGAGAGTCCCCACCTTAGGACTTATAGAGAGTGGTTAGCCACAATTACGGGATCTGCAAGCCGACAGATTCCTACCCAAACTGTGCATAGGTCGCTTGGTGAGGGTCCTAGGAGTTCTAAAAGAAAAAGAGGGGTTAGTGATGAGGGGACTTCTGAGCAGAGGAGAAGGAAATCAAAGAAAGTAGTTTTTGAAGAAGAAAATGTGACTGCTGCACTTGATACACCACCTGCATCTCAATCATCACCTATTATTCCAACATCTCAATCATCACCTATTATTCCAACTTCTCAATCAACACCTAACATTCTTTCACAATTTACACCTTCTATTCCATCAACACAATCTACACCTGCCGTTCAAATTTCTGAATCATCTCCATCAACACCACTACCATCCATTGTTTCTCCAAATCCACCAACTCTCACACCAACACAAACAACAACACCAGTTCTTAATCCTACACCGCTTGCTTCTGCTTTACCCAATGAACCACGTCCAATCCCTGGTAGACGCCTTAAAATGAAAGCTCGAAAAATGCAAACAGTCAAGGTAAAATCTGGTCTACTTAAGGTGTCAAAGAAGAAGTCACGAAAGAAGAAAACCTCTTCTAGGTTTGCAGCTCAAAGAGTTGAGTCAGGAACAACAGAGTTTGAGGAAGTCTTTGGTCCCTCAACAGAGTTTGATGTTGATAATGTCACTGATGTGTGAAATCGAGTTTGTAAATTTATAAACAAGTACCGACCAAAAACCGACTACTACACACTTTCAGGCAGTGGACCTGATCGCATATAGTATAGTAATTAGTAAGTCCGAGTTCGTTCGCAGGGATTGGTTTTGAAATAATTGTTTGCTAAAGTAGTTTTAGAAAAAGGATGGAACCGTAGCCGAATTGCTACCTATTTTGACAATTGAAGTAAAAGAAATTTAAATAACAAGACAAAATAAAATAAAGTAATTTTCAAACAATATTAATAAAGATCATCCACTTCGAATCCACTTGACTACAGCTATGATTGCCTTCGTTTAAAACCAAATTCTAAAGAGTTGACAAGATAATCGTGAATGGATAAAAATGCTCACGTGGTACCACCAACCGCTCGCAAATCACCTAAACACCTAAATTGCTAGTTTAATTACCCAAGCCGGTACCACCAATGCCTAGAAAATCTCCCCAACGATTAGTTTGATTGATTATCCAAGTATCAATTATGCCTATGTGAATTAAAACATGGTACTGCCAACCGTTTCTAAACATGTTTACCGATTAATTCCTATTATCGACTTGACATCCACTGTCATACCATGAACCGGTGACAAACGATCAAAGACAATCGAATTGAAACGATAAATATATTCACCTAGTACCACTAACGATGAACACATAAACCATCAACATCAATAGAATAAATCACAAGGAAATTAATTGATAAAGATCACGACACAACGATAATTGAATCAACTCTCGAATTAAAATTATGCAATCATATCATTCGTCAAGTTTCATCAAAGTGGATGATTAAGAATTCTAGCCACTCATGCTAAATTGAAACTCATAAAAGAAATTGAAAGAGAACATATTGTACCAATGATTGTTTGAATTAAAATTGCAAAGACGAAAAAGTAGATACGATCTAGACGGTGTTCTTGAATCTTCAATGAATCCAATTGATGGAATTTGAGATCACCCTTGAAGGAATTCGTGTGGAACAGCCCCTAGAAAGAAAAATTAGATCCCCAAAAACGGTTTTTTGTTTTGCTTAAATATCCCTCCCATCTGAACGGCTGAAAAGCTGAAACATTAGGCTCCCCGTACTGCTGACTACGGAGCAGTGAGAATGGCGCAATCCCACTGCGGCGCAGTGGAATATTTCTGGAAATTCATCTTTTTTTCTCGACCTTTGGATGCGGCGCAGTGGGGCATCATTCCTCTCACTGCGGCGCAGTGTAGACTCTCTGGAAAACATGTGGCATTTTCACCCAATGACTGCGGCGCAGTGACGCTTCGTTCTTCCCACTGCGGCGCAGTGTACTAACCTCCTCAAAATTCTTTCTTGTTAACAGCTCTCGAACACTAGGACTACCATCTTGGCCTAAATTCGTCATAAAGTGCACCAAATTGACGCGCAACCTGCTAAGAACCTGAAAGCACTAACAAACACCATAAACGCGCCAAATGCATACAAAATTGACTCGAAACACATACGAAACAGGCCATAAATGATGTGGGTGATATATATAAATTGGTCACATCAAATCCCCCCACACTTGAGCGTTGCTTGTCCTCAAGCAAATCTGGAATTTAGGCAAAAGCATTCCCTGGTACGAAGCTATATAAATACATTGCGATTATCAAAAAGAAGCCAAACCAAGTATATCAAAGACAAGGACTTTGGTTGAGCAGTTTTAATCTTAAATGAAAACCAAAATGTTTGACAATATCTGAACAATCCATAAGCCTCAATAACACAACTAAGCAGATATGAAACAACTGATCCTCTCAAAACTATCCTACTCCAACGAACTTACTATTGGGGTTGAATATATATATGAATAATCACTCATTGCTCAGTCGTGATGCATATCTTACCATAGGCTTGAACTAGGATCATAGCTTCACCGACATGGCGTGAGCACCAAGTACATCATCAAAATTTGGCATATAATCGGCTGTAATGTTAGGCTAAGGGTATTTACAATGGGATTTGGGAAATTTAGGTTAGTGTTAAAAGGAAATAACACAAGTATAAGTTATGTACTGATGTACAAAATAGTCTAATCCAAACCCTTACCATTGATTGCCACCAACCCAAAAGATGTTATCCCGCGAACACACCCCAAAAGCAACGAACAAAACCCGACACCATTGTGGTGTATTGACTTCAAACAACTTAAGATCAACCAAGTCTTCCATTTTATGGCGAACCAAATGATACAACAATCAACTTTTGACATTTAAGAATGAGAAATACCCACTAGTAGCCCAAGTTTTTTTTTTTTTAATTGAATCATTTTCTCCTTGTTTCGAACCATTTTTACTCTACTAGTAGGCACCCCCTTACAATGATGAATAATGTCAATATAACAATGTAATTTATTCGAACAATCCAAGAAAATCCCCAATAATTTGACCAATCGACGTATTCCCCAAGACCAAGAATATTCCAATTGACAATCCACTGAAGCTCTCCCAAACCGCCCAAACAAACCAACGACAATCAATGGCCCCCAGAGTTAGACTATCGGTATAGCGAGGAAAAGTTTACATATTTAAGTGGATTTATACAAAAAGAAAAGGCTAAGCTCAAAAAGGTATCTAAGTGTATCTTGCACTAAAGATGAGTGCAACAAGGGTTTACAAAGAAAAGAAATTCACTGGCCAGAGTAGCCAGCTACTCAAAACATATATGTACATGTATAAAAGTATGTATACTAAAAGAAAAATATACATAAGCAAGGGGTGAATAGAAAGAAAAACGGGTTAAACCTAGTATCTCAATTCGTCATCTAATGTACTTATATCACCGAAGTGATCTCACTGCGGTCTCATAACGATCAACCAGGCCAAGTTCTAGAATCAACACAATCACCGGCACACTCATATCAAAGAAAGTAACCCGGAAATGGAATAAATTAACCTCAAACTTGCACATCATAGTTCAGAGTTCAAAATAGAACCCTTACTCTTGAATAAATCCAAAAGCCTATGAGAGGAACATATTTACAAGGCAATCAAACTAAAACCGTAAACACCTAGCATATCAAAATGAATGAAGAATCTCAAATATTTGGTGTTTGGGAAATTTGAGTATGCAAGTAATGTTATCAATCCAATAACTGTTCAGAACACATTTCGCCGGTTAAATTAGTACCAAGGGAAATTAGATATCATGAATTAAGTGACAAAAGCAATCTACCACAAGGACAAGCTCAGCAAAAGTTTCAAATCATATCATCTTCAGTCATCTTACCAAATACAAACAACCAATCTCAAACATGCACATCATAGTTCAGAATTCAAAATAGAACCCTTTCTCTTGGATAAATCCAAAAGTCTATAAGAGGGACACATTTACGAGAACGGTTAAATCTCAATGGCAAAACAACAAAAGAGATATATCTGGTTGCTTAAACCTATTTGCCACCACCCCACACTTGAGATGGACAATGCCCTCAATGTCCAACACTCAGTCAAAACAAGGGTAAATAGGGGTAAGCAAAATAGATAGACAGAATGAGAACACATACCGGATTATGGACACATTCCGTTTCAAGACAGGTAAGTTGACCCCGCACCACAAATTGCTCTTCCTAAAAAGGAAGTCCAATTTGCTTGACGGGAGAAACAAACTAGTCCAAAACGGAATGGGCGAGAGCTGTGTGCGAAACAAAGTCAGTAAAGATGCCAATCAAAAATGTTGTGCTGAACTTACTGCCAGCATATGCACATGACATCATAGTGAGCTACTAACACGATCACACAATCAAACAAATCGATGCCACTGAATGTAGGTGAGAATGAGAATCCAATGAGACCCCCCCTCCCCCACACTTGGGTTCCACTAAGTATGGCCATCAATTCGGATAAACCTGCGGAATTACAATCCAAAAGAACAACCATCCAAAATATCCTAAAATAGTTCAAACTAAATAAAGTATCATGCAGAAAATAAAGGAAACAAAGGGAAATACAAATGTTTCATCACCCCGTAGGGTGGGTACCAGACAAAATGATAACTAAAGTACCGTCATGAAAATAAAGATAAAGTTCCAACATAACCAATCATAATATGATTCCATCCCATGGACCCGGATGGGAATCATATCCTCTTACTGCTGCTGACCATGGTAACCATAGGGTAATCCGGGTGCTCCAAAAAAACTCGTCACCAAATCGTACTCCTCCTCCTGAGCTGTACCAGAACCCCCTGCATCTCCTCCACTAGACATACCAGCACCAAAACCTGATTGAGTACCTGCAAAAGAAGAGAAACCACCGCCAACACTGCCACCCGGATAAACCCCAAACTGAACTGGGCCTCGAGGTGAACCACCCAAATCATGGGGTTGTGGTGGCATGTCCCCTGGGCAGTAGCGTGTGAGTAATATGACTGGCCTCCCTGGCGATAATCAGGGACAAAAATCGACGGTGGGGAGAACTGAGGAACTGGGTCGGGTCGAACAAACTCCCTACCATGATACTGGGCATCCCACATCGGCTGATAGTAGTCAAGGCAATAGTTTGTGTGGGCCTGCTGCGAACCAACCCAGCTAAATTCCTGATCCATCCTCCTTTGATATGAATCAAACTCTTGCCGACTCTTCTGCTGCTCCTCATACATCCTCTGAACAGTGTCCCCCAAAAGTGTAAAGTCAAACGAGCGAGGGACGGGAATGTTACGACCACCCCTCCTCGGTGGCTCCGGTGGAGCATCCGCCATCTCAACGTCAACATCAACCTCCTGTACGGGAGGTGGTCCTTCAACTTCACCCTCATCATCCAACAACCGCTCTTGCTCATTTGCTTTCTTCTTCTTCAAAATCTTTCCCCTCCATAGCTCATTATACGTAAAACTCTCCTGATGAACTGGTAATGAAAGATGAGTCTGGCAAGCATCTGAATCAAAGACTCCCATTCTCTTATAGATAACCGTGATAAAATGTCCCAAAACCAAATTTGAATCAGAATGGTTATACATTCGGTCAAGAAGTACAAGAGGAGGCAAAGCAAACCTTGATGGAGCACCTTCAGAAAATAACTTAAGTAACCACAAATCATTCTTGTAAGCCTTTTCCCAATGAGTAGATCGCTGCACCAAGAATGTCACAATCTTGCGGTGGAGTAACCTCAAACGTACATTCTTTATCTTCGACACACCACTAGTGTAGGTCCAAGTTTCTCCCCCCGTAATCCTTGTGAAATACTCCAAAATCGACTCTCCATCTCCCAAATCAGCTCCTGTCCTATAGCCCTTCTTCAAAATAGCCCTAAGATCCGTGCTCTGCAACTCCTCCTTCGAATACATCCCACAATAATAACCAAACTCAGCAATCGACAGCTTCCTTTGCTGTCCCCCACAATAAAACCATACAATCCTTTCCTCAAAAATATCCTTAACTTTCCCCAACTCCTTCTTCAGCTTCAAAGTCGAATAAAACTCCAAACACAACTCACGGTAAGCGGGCTCACGGTTAGCAAAAACCCGCCGCCAAATCTCACAATTCACATCATACCCTCTTGCCTCCCTAGTACCAACTCTCAAACTCATAGACAACCACCTTCGTATGTCCTCCTGTACTCCATAATACTGAGCTTGAATAGGAGTTAAATACCTCGCGGGATAGACGACATGCTTTGCAAGCTTAAACAACTTGTTCTTGTATACGTTCTTGTGTGGCTGCTTAATACTTCCGAATGAGAGCCAAGCATGCCTCTCGTTCAGTTCACCTTCAAGAAATATAAGCGGCTCCTCCACCGGTTTCTTAGAAGTTTTACTCGGGACATCAACGGCCTCACTAGACGTGCCCTCACCCATTTTCCGTTTTCCCGCGGTCTTATCAGTTGATTCCTGCATTCACAAACATGAAAGCGACCAATCGTGAGTAATAAGAATGCAAAGTTGGGAACCATATAAACAAATTGAAAATGTTTGGCAGGGAAGGGCCCCCACTGCGGCGCAGTAGGCATTGGGAGACCCTCACTGCGGCGCAGTGGGGTAAAAGGAAAACTGGGCAGATAGATATTACTGCGCGGCAGTGAGACATCACACCCCTCACTGCGGCGCAGTGAGGTGTTTTTCTGGGCAACCTGGACGTGAAAACGAATGACAAAAGGGGGAAAAAATCAAACAAGCAAACATAAGGAATAAGAACCAGTAATCTCCACTTAAAACAACCAACACCTACATTCCCCCATACTTGTTCTTAAAAACAAATCCCCAAAAAAAATTTCAAAACCCTAATTTCTCAATTAAAATCAAAAACCGATGAAAAAGTGAACAAGATGATGGATTTACGCCAAAATAGCTTCTATTATTCACAAGCATCAAAACCCCTAATTAATTTGAAAAATGAGGCAAGCATAAACCCTAGAAATTGAAAACTTCAAAATAAAAGAAAATTAACAAGGAAACTAAAGAAAGAAACTTACTCCCCTCCCCATTGTGCAAATATGAAGCAAGAAACCTTGAAGAATTATTAAAGATGGAAGAAAGGGAAGGATTTGAGGGGTGTTAGGTTTTCTTTTCTTAGATGAGAGAAAGAAGGAAGTAATAAGTGAAAAGTGAAAAAGGGAGATACCCACACTTACCCAGCCTTTATCTGACTTACCCGGCCTCCCACTGCGGCGCAGTGGCAATTCTTCACTCCCACTGCGGCGCAGTGGAAGGTATTCCAAAAATGAACAGAGGCTCTGGCTGCCTCGCATCTGGGACTTTCCACCCCCACTGCGGCGCAGTGGAGGATTTCTGAAAAATTTTCTTCACATTTTTTTGTCAAAACTCAAAACAAACTTACCCGGAATCGCATCAAATCGAAACCACACCTGCACTTACTAACTAAAACAAGATTAGAACTAACTAATTCAAAGGAAAGTAAAATGCAATAAAATAAACACGGGTTGCCTCCCGAGAAGCGCTTAAATTATTAACGAGTCTTTAGCTTGACTCGACCAACTTTCAAGTGTTCAACTCAAAAACCGGGATCTCCTCAAATATCCCATCGACCTGCTCTTCTTCCAAATATAGCTTAAGTCGATGACCATTGACAATGAACGATCCTTCACCATTTCGCTTAAACAACTCTACGTAACCCGATGGGTATACGTGCTTAATCATAAACGGTCCAATCCACCTAGAAGTTAGTTTAGGTTGCTTAATCTTAAATTTTGACAAGAACAACAACACCTTAACCCCAACCTTAAACTCCTTCCTACGAATCCTCTTATCATGCCAAATCTTGGTCCTCTCCTTATATAGCCTCGAATTCTCATAAGCACCTAGCCTAAGCTCATCAAGCTCGTGAAGTTGCAACATTCTAAGTTCACGCGCTTCCATCAAGTCCAAATTCAAATTCCTCAAGGCCCAATACGCTTTATGCTCTATCTCTATAGGAAGATGGCAAGTTTTGCCATAGAGCAACCGGTATGGCGTGGTGCCAATCGGTGTCTTGTAAGCAGTCCTAAACGCCCACCTAGGCGTCATCTAATTTTTTCGACCACACCTTGGGGTTATCCCCAACAGTTTTCTCAAGAATTCTCTTCAAGGCCCTATTCGTGTTTTCCACATGACCACTGGTCTGTGGATGGTATGAGGTAAAAAGGTAGTGGACAACATCGTACCTCTTCAACACTTTGGCTAACTGATGGTTAGCAAAATGGGTACCACAGTCACTAATCAGATCTCTAGGGTAACCAAAATGACAGAACAACTGTTTTAAGAAATCAATGACTACACGCGCGTCGTTCGTGGGCAAAGCCTTGACTTCAGCCCATTTAGACACGTAGTCAACGACGACAAGAATATACTGAAACTTATTAGACGGTGGGAAAGGTCCCATAAAGTCTATACCCCAGATATCAAAAACCTCACATACCTGAATACTCTGTTGAGGCATTTCGTCCCATTTAGTGATGTTCCCCTGTCGCTGGCAGATGTCACAAGTCTCGACCAAAGTTTGGGCCTCTTTGAAAATCGTTGGCCAATAAAATCCTGCATCATAGACTTTCTTACCCGTGACTGAAGGACCATAATGACCCCCAGTTGGCCCGTAGTGACACGCATCCAAAATCTCTCTTGTCTCACCTCCAGCAACACATCTCCTTACCATACCATCTGCACAAACACGGAACAAATATGGGTTCTCCCAAAAGTAATACTTAACATCCGATTTAAGCTTCTTCTTCTGCTGAGACGTGAAGTCATTAGGTATCTCACCTGCAACTAGATAATTAGCTATATCTGCATACCAAGGAGCTTCATCAGTGTTAGAAATAAACATCAAAGACTCATCGGGGAAGTTATCATTGATATCCCCCTCTCGAAGTTCCTCACGGTGAGGATCTTCCAAACGACTCAAATGGTCGGCAGCCAAATTTTCAGCCCCTTTCTTATCCTTTATCTCTATATCAAATTCTTGCAACAAAAGAATCCAACGGATAAGCCTGGGTTTAGCATCCTGTTTCGAGAACAGGTACTTCAGGGCTGAATGGTCAGTGAAAACTATGGTCTTACTCAAAACCAGATATGATCTAAACTTATCAAATGCAAAGACCACTGCAAGCAACTCCTTCTCTGTCGTGGTATAATTTTGCTGGGCAGGGTTCAAAGTCTTACTAGCGAAGTAAATGGGTTTGAAATGATTCTCAACCCTCTGCCCTAGCACAGCTCCAACAGCATAGTCACTTGCATCACACATCAACTCAAAAGGTAATTCCCAATCTGGAGCTACAATGATGGGAGAATCAGTCAACTTTTCCTTCAACACCTGAAAAGCTCTCAAACAAGCATCGTCAAAAACAGAAGAAACGTCCTTCTCCAACAAGTGGGTCATAGGACGAGTAATCTTAGAGAAATCCTTAATAAACCGACGATAAAAACCAGCATGTCCAAGAAAACTCCTTACCCCTTTCACATTGGAAGATGGGGGTAATTTGGAGATAACATCTATTTTGGCCCGATCAACCTCAATCCCGGCTTTGGACACTTTATGTCCTAACACAATACCCTCAGTGACCATAAAATGGCACTTTTCCCAATTCAAGACAAGGTGTGCCCTCTCACACCTTTCCAACATCCTATCCAAGTTAATCAAGCAAGAATGAAATGAATCCCCAAAGACTGAAAAGTCATCCATGAAAACTTCCATGGAAGTTTCAAGCATGTCTTGAAAGATAGCAATCATGCACCTTTGAAAGGTGCCAGGGGCATTACATAGACCAAACGGCATTCGCCGATAAGCAAAAGTGCCAAAGGGACAAGTGAAAGTGGTTTTTTCTTGGTCCTTGGGATCAATGGGTATTTGAAAGTACCCGGAAAACCCATCCAAGAAACAGAAATATTCATTCCCCGCTAGACGTTCCAGCATTTGGTCAATAAAAGGGAGAGGAAAGTGATCCTTACGGGTGGCATCATTAAGCTTACGGTAGTCTATACAAACCTGCCAACCCGTAATAGTCCTAGTGGCCAAAAGCTCTTTGTTATCATTCTCAATGACTGTCATGCCCCCCTTCTTGGGCACACAGTGAACAGGGCTTACCCAAGAACTGTCAGAAATAGGAAAAATGATTCCCGCATCAAGAAGCTTAATGACCTCCTTCTTGACAACCTCTTTCATTTTCGGATTCAGCCTCCTTTGTCGCTGACAACGGGCTTAACATCATCAAGAAAGTCAATCTTGTGCTGGCAAAAATCAGGACTAACTTCTGGAATATCTGTGGTCTTCCAAGCAAAAGCCCGCTTATGGGCTTTAAGAACAGACAAGAGACGGTCTTTCTCGTCACTCGAGAGTGAGGACGAGATAACCACTGGAAGAGAAGACTCACCTGACAAATATGCATACTCTAGATGGGTTGGAAGCGGCTTAAGCTCAAGTCAGTAGGTGGTACATCAACCGAGTTAGGTACCCTTGTACTTCCGTCAGCAACAACTTCCTCAAAAGTTTCATCTTCCAGAGATGACTCATCCGAGCTCAGTGCCAAGACTTCTGCAAACAAAGCTTCATCAGTAATATCTCCAGATCCTAAGTTAGCGAACTCTTCCTCTCCAACTTCTATCTCCATCAACTCCCTGAATTCCTGATCTAAAGCATCGTCAATGACATCGATCCTGAAACAAGTCTCATCATTAGAATATGAATGCTTTAAAGACTTTTCAACATTAAATACAATTCGATCTGTTCCCACGCCTAAGGAAATCTCCTTATCCTTCACACGGATGACGGCATCCGCGGTATTTAGGAATGGGCGTCCTAGAATAAAAGGGACCTTCGCATCCTCCTCCATCTCGAGGATAACGAAGTCAACAAGGAAAATAGTATGGCCTACTCGGACGCTCATATTCTCAGCAATCCCGATGGGATACTAAAATGAATGGTCAGCAAGTCTTATACTCATGCGAGTAGGGCGAAGGACTCCCAAAGACAACTTGGTATAAACCGAGTAAGGCATCAAATTGATGCTAGCCCCTAAATCAGCTAGGCTTTACAAGTAAGAGTTCTAATGGAGCAAGTGATAAGAAAACTCCCTGGGTCTTCTAGCTTTGGCGGCATTTGGTTCTGCACAATAGCAGAACACTCGACATTAAGAAAAGTGGCCTTTGCCTCTTCAAATTTTCCTTTGTCCGTCACAAGCTCCTTAATAAACTTGGCATAACTTGGCATCCCCTGAATGAGATCAACTAAAGGAACATTGATATGAACATTTTTGATCATCTACAAACTTGTTATATTGCTTCTTCAGCTTTTCTTTCTTGAATCTATGTGGAAATGGTATCTTCGGCTTGTACGGTTTAACCTCTGGAACCGCAGCCGGTTTTGGTGGAGTGATCGGAGTCTTCACGGTCGGATCTTCCTCCATCTCAAGCTCTTCATCGACAATATCATCATCGCTCCCTTTATCCTGCACATCTAAAACAACATCATTAGGCATAGGAGGTGGGTCATAAGACTTACCTGTACGAGTGGTAATGGCATTAGCTTGCTCATTACGGGCTGGAGGTGGAGTGTATTTCGGTCTCGAATTAAACTGAGGCCTAGGATTCTGCTGTGTGTTGCTAGGAAGAGCCCCCGTGGGCCTAGCAAGAGCTGCCATCCTACTTTCGAGATCCTTGAAGTTAGCACGCTGATTCTTCATGTTGATTTCCACCTTCCCGTTTATCCGATCCATCCTCTCACTCAAAGCCTTAGTATCCTCCCTGATCATTTGAATGCTAGTGTTTGTTTCAGCTTGATTACTTGCCAGTTGCTTCATCATCTCTCTCAACTCGGCATTGGGATCAGTAGTAGAAGAAGAACCTGATCCTTGAGCCTACTGAGTAAGCTGTTGTTGAGGCTGATTCTAAAAATTATCTCTTTGCCACCTGTTATCTACAAAACAAGAATTATTAGCTTGAAAAGAAGAATTATAGGAAGGATTACCTGAAGGCCGGTTTTGGTAACCGGTGTTGCGATGGAAGTTCCCTTGGGGTTGATTCTGAACATAGTTCACATCTTCGGGTGCACAATTGGGGCACTCATCAGAGTAGTGCAAATCTCCACAATGATCACACCCGTCAGCGAGAACCTTAACATCCCTCTCAAGTGCACCAAATCTAGTCTCTTGAGCAGTAAATCTCTTATCCATGTGCGCAGATAGCGCCTGAATCTCTCCAATAACCGCCGAATTGTTGCTAGCTTCAGCCTTAGCAACTCTCCCTTCCTTAGTACCCTTTTTCATCTTCCTTTCATTCCTCAAAAATCGTTCATCATCCACCGTGGAATTATCCTTTGCCATGTCTTCCAAAATCTGATATCCTTCATTGGGTGTGATATTATTGAAACTACCCCCGAAGGCATATCCCAATTCTCGCTTAGACTTCTTATCTAACCCCTCAAAGAAAATCTCAACATACTGTTCCTTAGTCAAATTGTGTCCTGGACAGTTTCTCAACATCTCCTTGAATCGAACCCAAGCATCCACAACATCTTCATCTTCATTTTGTTCGAAAGACCTTATCATATTTTCTAACCTTCTTTGAGTTCGGAGTGAGTAAAATTCACCAATAAAAGCCTCCTTAAGTTGATCCCAAGTAGTGATTGAATTCTCTGGTAGATCATTAAACCAATCAAGTGCTTCTCCGGTGATCGAAATTGGAAATTGGAAATGTCTCAAGCTTCACGGCATTCATTTGATTTTGACCATATTGATAAAGCCGAGCCAACTTTTCAAACCGATCCAAATGTTGGTAAGGATCCCATTTCCTTTTTCCGTCGAACTGTTGCTCTTCTATACTCTTGAGATGATTTCCTTTCAAATTGAAAGTGTGATCAATGGCCGGAGGTCTAATGGCTGATTCACGGTTGGTGGGAATAGTTCGAACCCTCTCGCCATAGCGAGTGCCATTTGGACCCCTTGGTGGTTGTTCGTCACCCATCTCTTCTTGTTTAACTTCTAGATTGAAGAATTCGTCTAAAAAAACCCTTCCTCGTCTGAATCAGGAGTGAGTTTAGCTATAGGTGAGAACGGTGTTGGTATAGGTGTTGTGGGTTCAGTGAAATTAAACCAACGCCCTCTTGGTCTTCTCGGAGTAGATAAAGGACTATGCAAAGGTAGACCCGAAGAACGCAAGTTCATTAACTAAAAGAAATATACCTGCAAACACACAACTAACACAAACACGTCAAATGCACCGGTGATAAGAAAAGATAACTAAACTAATAAAACATGTAACTTTCTCACGCGTGAGAAAGGATCAAACCACTAAAGTAACAACTAAATCGGAATTCATTCCCCGGCAGCGGCGCCAAAAACTTGATGTGTGAAATCGAGTTTGTAAATTTATAAACAAGTACCGACCAAAAACCGACTACTACACACTTTCAGGCAGTGGACCTGATCGCATATAGTATAGTAATTAGTAAGTCCGAGTTCGTTCGCAGGGATTGGTTTTGAAATAATTGTTTGCTAAAGTAGTTTTAGAAAAAGGATGGAACCGTAGCCGAATTGCTACCTATTTTGACAATTGAAGTAAAAGAAATTTAAATAACAAGACAAAATAAAATAAAGTAATTTTCAAACAATATTAATAAAGATCATCCACTTCGAATCCACTTGACTACAGCTATGATTGCCTTCGTTTAAAACCAAATTCTAAAGAGTTGACAAGATAATCGTGAATGGATAAAAATGCTCACGTGGTACCACCAACCGCTCGCAAATCACCTAAACACCTAAATTGCTAGTTTAATTACCCAAGCCGGTACCACCAATGCCTAGAAAATCTCCCCAATGATTAGTTTGATTGATTATCCAAGTATCATATATGCCTATGTGAATTAAAACGTGGTACTGCCAACCGTTTCTAAACATGTTTACCGATTAATTCCTATTATCGACTTGACATCCACCGTCATACCATGAACCGGTGACAAACGATCAAAGACAATCGAATTGAAACGATAAATATATTCACCTAGTACCACTAACGATGAACACATAAACCATCAACATCAATAGAATAAATCACAAGGAAATTAAATAACAAGACAAAATAAAATAAAGTAATTTTCAAACAATATTAATAAAGATCATCCACTTCGAATCCACTTGACTACAGCTATGATTGCCTTCGTTTAAAACCAAATTCTAAAGAGTTGACAAGATAATCGTGAATGGATAAAAATGCTCACGTGGTACCACCAACCGCTCGCAAATCACCTAAACACCTAAATTGCTAGTTTAATTACCCAAGCCGGTACCACCAATGCCTAGAAAATCTCCCCAATGATTAGTTTGATTGATTATCCAAGTATCATATATGCCTATGTGAATTAAAACGTGGTACTGCCAACCGTTTCTAAACATGTTTACCGATTAATTCCTATTATCGACTTGACATCCACCGTCATACCATGAACCGGTGACAAACGATCAAAGACAATCGAATTGAAACGATAAATATATTCACCTAGTACCACTAACGATGAACACATAAACCATCAACATCAATAGAATAAATCACAAGGAAATTAATTGATAAAGATCACGACACAACGATAATTGAATCAACTCTCGAATTAAAATTATGCAATCATATCATTCGTCAAGTTTCATCAAAGTGGATGATTAAGAATTCTAGCCACTCATGCTAAATTGAAACTCATAAAAGAAATTGAAAGAGAACATATTGTACCAATGATTGTTTGAATTAAAATTGCAAAGACGGAAAAGTAGATACGATCTAGACGGTGTTCTTGAATCTTCAATGAATCCAATTGATGGAATTTGAGATCACCCTTGAAGGAATTCGTGTGGAACAACCCCTAGAAAGAAAAATTAGATCCCCAAAAACTGTTTTTTGTTTTGCTTAAATATCCCTCCCATCTGAACGGCTGAAAAGCTGAAACATTAGGCTCCCCGTACTGCTGACTGCGGAGCAGTGAGACTGGCGCAATCCCACTGCGGCACAGTGGAATATTTCTGGAAATTCATCTTTTTTTCTCGACCTTTGGATGTGGCGCAGTGGGGCATCATTCCTCTCACTGCGGCGCACTGTAGACTCTCTGGAAAACATGTGGCCTTTTCACCCAATGACTGCGGCGCAGTGTACTAACCTCCTCAAAATTCTTTCTCGTTAACAGCTCTCGAACACTAGGACTAACATCTTGGCCTAAATTCGTCATAAAGTGCACCAAATGGACGCGCAACCTGCTAAGAACTTGAAAGCACTAACAAACACCATAAATGCGCCAAATGCATACAAAATTGACTCAAAACACATACGAAACAGGCCATAAATGATGTGGGCGATATATATAAATTGGACACATCAGTCACTCATACTATTGATACTGTGATTTCTGAGGTGAATACTGAAAATGTTAGCACTGGAGATGATGTAGTGCTGGAGGAACAAGGCGGATCTGAGGGAGGAGTTGAAAATGTTAGAGAGGTTGAGAGGTCCGGGCTAGGACAAGGGCAAAAAGAAAACGATGGCCCTCCGATAGTCGAAACCACTGTGTCTAGCCG
This sequence comes from Erigeron breviscapus, assembly GCA_034093135.1. Lineage (NCBI taxonomy): Eukaryota > Viridiplantae > Streptophyta > Magnoliopsida > Asterales > Asteraceae > Erigeron > Erigeron breviscapus. The sequence goes on along the minus strand of CM067170.1, from coordinate 4,581,569 downwards.
GGATGACAACCCTAGGATAGAAGTCGAGAGCTCCCCACTCTCGCATGCACATAACTCTCCTCGCCATTCTGACTCCTCAAACAGGAGTTAGTCTCAGAAAAGCACGGGGATAAGCCATGCTCACCACACTCTCCTCATTTGGATGATGAGAGTGTTGAAATAAGAGAGGATCAGTCCCATCCCTCGCCTTCATTTCATGCACTAGAGTCTAGATCTCCTAGGGACACGGACCTGCAAGCTCAGTTGAGTACTGATGCCGGAACAAGAAGAGAGGGACCCACTTTGTGTGACCCTTTAGGACAGCTTGGAAGTCCTGCCTTAGCTAACATCACGCCAGCTTTAGCCGCAGGCAACAGTTCTCAAACCGAGACTGGGGGACAGTATGAACGCCAAGGTGACACTGTTGTTCCTCAGGATCAACCTGAAACTGTATTAACGAGCATTCTCGGTGACCCCGGTGTTGTTAGAGGTGTTACCCAACAACAAGTCCCGGACAGTGATTTATCACAGTCTAGGACACCACCCGATTCTGGTTGCAAAGCCAATGAATCTGAAATTGCTGGTGAGGGTTTAACCCGAGGATCTGCAGGAAATTCGGAATCAGCTTCGCTGAATTTAGGTCACACCACAAGCGTGCCAACAGCCACCGGGTTGGTTTCACCATCTCATCAAACACATACACCAACACAAAGAACAACAACACCATCTCAAATACCATCAACAACAACAAATCAACAAGTCAAAGATGATGCATGTGATTATCTAATGGGTATTTTAAGATCTGATGGTGATTTGTTGAATATGTATGATCGGGGTGTGTTGAATGCATTAGAGTTGAGAAATAAAGAGCTAGAGCATGAAAGACAAGTTAAAGCATTACAAGATCAAGTGCGTAATCAGAAAGCAGAGTATGATGCTAAGCTTGCTGCTTTTGAATTGAGATTGTTAGTTCTAGAATCTTGCCGACCGACCTCGGTTTCTACCAGACGGGATGATCCTGATTCCGATGATCACCCCGAGGGGGAGAACCAAGGAGATGGTCAAGCTAATATAGAAAATACACCGGCAAGGGTTGAAGTGAATGTTGGTGAAAATGTGGAGATGAGAGAAAGAGTTGAAGGTAGTAATCAAGAAGAGATTGATAAGATGTTTAAAGAGCTTGCTGAAAGAGATAATGTGAATGATCCAGAGGAGATTGAAAGATTTGCTGAAATCAGAAAGAAATTTGATGAAGTGTTTGGAGTTGATAATGAAGAAGAAGAAGATGAAAGTGTTGAGCAAAATGAAGAAGAAGAAGAATATGTTATTGATGAAGAAGTTGTGGAATATGCTGAAGGAGAAGCAGATATTGAGGCTGGGAAAGATAATGTAGTTATGGATGAGCCTGAAACTGTTGAGACTCATGTGAATGTAGAAGCTGCTGATGAACCAATGTTTGAGGTTTTTCCAGATCTTGATTACTTTGAAACAGGTCTATCAAGCAGAAATGAAGTTGGAGAATCATCAACACCTGCTGTCACAACTCCAGAACATTACACCTTTAATGATTTTAATGGTTTTGATGAATTAAGAAAGACTCCCGAAGCTGCTGCTCAGAATTTCAATAAGTCTACTTTCAAGCAAGTGTTGACTGAGGCAACAGATCTGAAGAAGTTCTCCCTGATTATTTCCCAACTGAATGGACTGAAGAACAACGAAGGTTCATTAATCAAGGATACTTCTTAAGAGATAAGGAAGGAATGATTTCTCTTGGAGTGAAGCCAAAACAAGCTGCCATGAAATCAAGATATTTGGAGGAACGGGCATTTCCTATCTTTTGTGGAGCAACAAAAGTCACCGAAAGTGATAGACCAGAAATTGACTCAATGTACAAGTTTAAGGAAGCAAGGCAAGTTGAATAATATAAAGAGATTCTTGAACTCACAAAGAAATACAATCCAAAACTTGTTGAAGATCAAAGGAAGTACAGAATTTTGGTACTGGTCAGAGTAATTCTCATAAATAGAGTTTCTATTTCTGTTCCCTACTTCCATGTGAAAAGGGAAAATAACAAGATTTACAGATTCAGTGAAGCTCAGTTCAAGCTTCTACCAGTTGATGATATAATCTTTCTCTACAATCACTTTCTGAATGCTATGCAAAGATACCGTGAAGACATTATTGCTTTTGATGCTGTGAAGAGATATATGTCAAGCTGTATACAATATGCTTCATTGGAAGACTTTCAGATTGGATTTGAAGTTGTCAAGAGAAAGATTAATGTTCCCTATCCCGATCAAAGTCTTTACACTGCAGACATTGAAAAGCTAAGTATTGGTCATGTCATCGAAGAACCATCCTTTGGTGTTGTATTTCTCAACAACAGAAAGAAGAAGATCTTCATTCGAATGGATGAGCTTGCTTCTTATTCTGATGGAACTCTAGAATTTTGCAAGAATGTGTTATCATGCTTGAAAGAAGATGATCAAGATACAAAGAAGAAAGAAGTATGTTAGGACCAGTTTTGCTGAAAACTGGCCAGTCTCCAGTTGCATCTGGAGATTAGAAGATTTGTCCAGAAATATATGAAGTCCAGTTGCAACGTACAGTTTATGCAACTGAAGACTTCCTCCAGTTGAGATCTGACCAAGACACCTGAAGACATTCCAGTTGAAGTCAAAGACGACAAGTGGAAGATAGAGAATGACAATGGCAGCGAAGCCCAGTTGACATTCTATTCAGATAGAAACTGGAGAACATCAGTTTAAAGCCTTTACAAAGATTTACACTGATTACGAGGAAGGCCTTTATGCTTTATGTGCTATTAACCGGACAATAACAATTGTCTATGTTTAAAGTACAAAAGTACATAAAGCAGGTTTATAAAGTGACTTTATGTCATACTTTATTCAGCATTTCTAGGGAAGTCAACTTGCTTCCTTAAATGCTCTCAACCATATTTGTACGATAAAGTTGGAATCCCAATACCAACTTTATCTATAAATAGAGGCCTTTGCACAACCAAGAAAACAACTTTGCATATTCAGACATTTGCATTCTTGGTGAACTTGTGCAATATTCTCTCAATCGCAAAAAGGAACATTTCACAACTTTAAGTGTTTCGATTGTTTAGAGAATTTCCAAGTGTAGATCAATTGTATTTCATAGGTTGTTAGGATATTTACATACTTTGTATTATCTTGGTTCCGCAACAACCTTGTAATTTATTTAACATTAATAAATAAATTACACTTGAAAAATACATATTGTCTCACCAATTTACTTTACGAGTACTTTACATTATTGCATTGTCTTTACTTATTTAACTTTGTCACCTAAATAAGTAACTTCCAGTTGACCTGGTATATCACACACTGCAACTGGTCGTCTCCAGATACAGTGTGTATATTGCAAAGTATCTCACCGTCGACATAGAGGTGTCTTCAGTTAGTACCATCTATTGAGTTGAGACTTACAAGTGGTATCAGAGCAGAAGGCTAATATACTTGCCTAGATCTGCTTAGATGTCTACTGCTGAAGGTGAGAATGGTTCTGGTCCTAATATTGAAAATATTAATATTAATGCTCCACCTGGTACACCACCTAATCAAAATGCTAATACAAACCCTCCTCCTCCTACTCCCCCAAACCATGTTCATGTACATTATTCAAATACTCCTGTTCCTAAATTCGATGGGAATAGTGAAACTTTTGGTACATGGAAGGCCAGAATGCTCCTGCATTTTGGTGGGATAGAGAGGTATATGTTAAAAATCCTTAAGGATGGACCAATAAAAAAAAAAAAAAAAAAAAAAAAAAAAAAAAAAAAAAAAAAAAAAAAAAAAAAAAAAAAAAAAAAAAAAAAAAAAAAAAAAAAAAAAAAAAAAAAAAAAAAAAAAAAAAAAAAAAAAAAAAAAAAAAAAAAAAAAAAAAAAAAAAAAAAAAAAAAAAAAAAAAAAAAAAAAAAAAAAAAAAAAAAAAAAAAAAAAAAAAAAAAAAAAAAAAAAAAAAAAAAAAAAAAAAAAAAAAAAAAAAAAAAAAAAAAAAAAAAAAAAA
>CM067170.1:4498198-4576534 GCA_034093135.1 Erigeron breviscapus | reverse complement strand
AATTACCTCGTATGCATACACTACCTGTAATCTGCACACAATTCAACACACCTAGTGTAATACTGAACTACAAGAATTAAAAGGAAATAACGAACTACTAACTAAAACTAAGCTAATTATTTTTGATTTTTCTGAAAATTTTAACTAAACTAATTGAAAGCAAATTTTAACACTTTGCACACCGATTCCCCGGCAACGGCGCCAAAATTTGATCGATGTCGTTGGACCGATCAAAAATATAAAACTAAATACCACTACTTAGTATGGGTAAGTCGAGTGTCGTATCCTCAGGGAATCAATGGAAAGTGTTAAACAATTTGAAAAGTTAATTAATCTAGACATAAACTTAAAACCGATTTGATTGATTGATTTGATTAAAACTAAAATTAATTGTGAACTTAACAAAATAATTCAATAAAACAAAAGTAGATCATTCTCATGCTCCTAATTATGCTTTCAAATATGTAACCTAACTTATATTCGTTGAAAATCACATAGACATGATTCGTTATAATGTTTGGATTGAATGAACTTAAGAACTAAATTAATCGGTTGTGATGATTCACGATAACGAAAACCGGGGAATTGACACAACTAGATTTTCAATTCATTAAAGTAAAATTACAAGTTCATGAGAGATTCATTCAATAATCAATGATTAATTAACAAATTAAAATCAAACGATAGATGAAATTCATTCAAAGTCATAAACAAGTAATCATTCAAACAATCCAAATAACATTAGATGTAAAAGACTAATGAGGAATTAAACATCTAATCCAACATGAATATGAGAAAGGTTGAACATAAATGTCTTACATAATTGTTCACATGAGAATGATTAAACCTAGCCTAGCATCTTCATCAATGATTCTTCAACTAAGGCTATGATCTCCATGGAATTGTGATATGATGATGAATTTGGGGTCTTGTGTGTGTTAGGAACTGCTCCAGGTGTGTGAAATTATGTCTTGGTAACTTCCCAAGTCGTCAATAGAAGTGATATAAACTGAAAATTAAATAAAACCACAAAATTCGGAAACAAGTGCAGGTGGCCACCGTCCCAGACGGTGGCACATAGCGTCTCAGACGGTCAGCCATGTTTCAGTTCCTCCTTTACGTTGAGTACAAACATTCCAGACGGTCATATAAGTTGGCCCACCGTCCCATATGGTGGGTCTTGGCGTGCGAGACGGTAACATGGAAATGCAGTTTTCCAGATTTGCTTCATTTGACTTCATTCTTGATCCAATTGACTCCAATTCATCACCTATGACATGAAACACTTAACAAACATAAACACGCCCTAATCGTCTATTAACCTTCACAAAACATGTCATTTTCATAACTTAAGGTTATACAAATTAGGCGTTTATCATAGGTCACTTCACCAGAATTCGGAAGGAATGTAAGCAGTTTGAGGCAATTTGCTCGTATTTGAATGCACAGGAGAGGCCCGTCTCTTATGAGTTGCTTTATGCAACGGCGCATCAGCTTTACCAGGAGAAGTATGGGAGGGGCTTCAGATACGAGCACTGCTTCAGGGAGCTTATCATGGTTCCTTTTTAATTGTTAAACCATTATGAAGTGTGTTTTAGTATTTTAATTAAGTGTGTTTTAGTATTTTGAATTATGTATTGTCTTTTAGTATTGTAATGTCTTTAAGTATTTTAATAAAAGATGCCTACTTGGTAATTTAATAACAACAGAAGTTTATTCATAATTTAAAAACATTACAAACTTATTAAAGAGAAACATACAACATAATAGTTCGTAGAACACATTACAAACTTATTAAAGAGAAACATACAACATAATAGTTCGTAGAACACATTACAAACTTATTAAAAGACAAACTTATTCATTCATCTCATAAACTGCTTTGGCCCATATGATCAAATGGTTCAAGTTGTAAACCGCACAATCAAGTTGTTCCAGAGCAACTTGGATCTTGTCGATCTTCCCCTGCAAATAAGTAAAGTATTGACACTCAAGATCAGTACAATACCCTGTTTGTATATAATCGATTTGTTCTCGACACCATTGCTTCTTCGCATTTAGTTTTTGCATAACTGCAACAAGTTCCTCTTTAAACAATTGGTGGTCGAGGATATCAGCCATGATACTTTCCTGCACTTGATCGACAGTCATTGGTGGTTTTGGGTAACTGACATTTGATGAAGAAGCCATTTCAGATGTATAAAAGTTTGTGTTTTGATCACAAATATTTGATAAGGAGCCAGTATTTATAGGTAAACTACAAGACGCTCCTCCAACGTTCAAAATTTAAAATATTTACACTTTCAGTCCCTCAAACGTTCGAATTCAAAATATTTACACTTTCAGTCCCTCAAACGGCCAAAAATTCAAAAACATTTACACTTCCAGTCCCTCAAACGGCTAGCCTGGATGTCACTCTATAAATATGAACCCAGAGCACAATTTAGTTTCATCACCATTCCAATTTTCATTCTTCTACAAACTCACTCACTCTTTCTAACCAAATGGCGTCCTCATCATTAAAAAGAATGTTCACCGACCTCGTCTAACCGAAGATGAGATGAAAACACGAATCATGGCTGATATCAAAGAGGACACCCTCCATCAAGTTGAACTCTATGGGGTTACGGGTTACCTACGGGAGAAAAGACGACGATGCGAGCAACAGGTAGAGGCAATACAAGCACCAGGGCGCAACGTCTCGAAGTTGGAAGAACATTATTCTTCGTTTCTACAGGGGGAGATCAACAAGGTCAAAAGGGTAGTCGATGATGTTTTTAAGGCCGGTCACACGTTGGGTGACCAATGCACTTGAGCCGAATCGTACCACGACAATTGCGGGGAAGACAAAACTACGTGGGAAGTCAAATGCCCGCAACACGACAAGTGGTGGCACGACGAAAGCGCTTACCGTGGCATAGGAAGTATGTCAATAAAAGATGATGAGTAATCATAGCATTTCAATGTATGTCGTGTTTTTTATCAAGTACTGTCTTTTTTAATTATGTGTTGTCTTTTATTTTTAAGTAATGTAATGTGTTTGTTTAATAATAAAATGTGTTTGTTTAATTTTGTGAAAAAGAAAAATGAAATAATAAAATAATGAATGAATAGTGGAAGAATAGAGGAAGAATAAAGGGTTATAAGGAGGGGGTGTTTTAGGAGAGACAAAAACTGATGAATAGTGGAAGAATAAGGGAAGAAGTGAGTTGGTATAAGGAGGAGCCTTATACATGGTTATTATGGATGGGTCTGACAGCCAACAATTGGGGATAGCAACATTCTTAGTTGAAATAGAATAGCAATTATTGATAAGTCAAGAATTGTAACAAGTGAATCTACTTGTCGATTAGTGCCGAGTGAGAACCAACACTAATTAGAAAACACAAGAAATGTGATCGAAACATAGTGCTACAAACATGTGAAATCGTACATCATAGAGATGTAATTTGTCTAATTTGAATTTAGAATTGTGGGTGTCATTCTAAACAAGCAAATGTGAGGCAATAAGTTTATGTTCAAATGGTGTTGTTTACATGAGAGACATCATGATGATAATGCAATGTTTATGGCCCATAGAGATTATTTTCAAAGCATGCCAAAGTGGGGAGAAGAAACAATTCTTACGCCATTCTAAGTCATCTTTGGGCGTGAAAGTGGGCATCCCATACCATTACATATAGAATTTGTCGTGAGCGAGGGGAAAAAATATATCCTATGTACTCATTATATTTTTAGGCACTTTTCACACATTTCAGATTTATATCTTTAATCGATGATTGGAAACGCGAGGTAGATTTTGTACGTGTTAAAAAATGATCAGTATGTGTAATTAAAACATTGACATAAAATTTTGGACAAAGAGAAGCATAAGAGATGTTATAATACTAATAAAGCAAATTGTGTTTTTTTAAACGCCCAACAAATTTTTATATATAATTGACATGTCTAACAAATCGACATGATAAAAAATAAATCACGTAACATTATGATTAAAATGATAATAGGTCTGATGTAAACCTTTTAACCTTCGTTTTTATGTTTTCCTCCACCAATATAGTTGTAACAATTTCACTCCTTCGGTATAATTCTTTGTTGTATATAAATGTTGTCAAAATTGTCATGTAACTATTCATATGTCTAATCTTTTCTAACTTTATCCTACTATAACTTATGAGTCTTACAATTACAATACAAATCACCAACACGTACGACATGTTTTCATATTCAAAAAATTAACTAGTTTGAAACATTATTTCAAGTTAAATTGGGTTGGTTAAGTTTTCACCTTTTTGGTGGTGGCAATTAACTAAATAAAATAAAAAACGACATAATCATTATTATCTAACATTACACATTCATGGTCAGAAACTTTACCTCTTTCCCATTAATTAATCACCTTTACAAGATACCCTTTCAAACACACATATGTGAAGCACACACATACATATGATGTCTATTTTTGTACTTTAAAATATTAACCAACAACTTATTTTGTGAGATGGGTTATGTACAAACTCCAAAGATTTTGTGTCATATTGCATTCAAAACATTCTCTTATCATTGTATTCTCTTCTTTTAATACATATGTCTAGTGGGAATTCCACCACCTTTACATGGTATTATAATTCACTTTTCACAATACTACACTATATAAACACATTGTTGCTGTTAAGGATGATGTTGTAACATTCTTGTGATCTAATTCAAGTTGTCAATGCAAATCTTATCAAAATATGGAACTGTTGAAAGCATCAATACCAATCTAATGATTGATATGTTTCATTTTAATTTGCTCAAAACTTTGGATACATTTGTGTATATATGTTCGAACTTTTTCATTGAAGTATGTGTAATTTAACTTTATAACTAGTTTTCATATTGATATAATCAAGAATGTACCTAGGGAAAATAGGACTTGGAAGTGCAAATTATGTTGTGTTAGAAAAAACAAAAACTACATATGCTGATATGCATCATTGCTCTTAGATCAAGTAATATGGCAAGTACTTATTTATATATATTTATATGTGTGTACGTACTTCTTTATTTATTTGTTTATTTTCGTTTGTTTGAGATATCTTTCAAAAGTTTGGTGAATTTAACACCTTCGCTTTATTATCTTATTCTAAAGTCTAGATGCTTTGGTCTAAAATTGTTCTTCAACTTTATAAATTCTTTTTGGTTGGTAAGTAAAAAGGCCAAGTTTTACCAATGACGCAAAAGAGGAATAATTTTTTTTTTTTTTTTGAGGAGCATGATATAATGTTGACATATATATGACAATGGTATTTGTTTGTTAATATGATTCTTGAGGTATACTAGATTATTTTGGTGAAATAGGTATTTTTATAAACAAACTTGTAAAACATAGTCAAAAGAGGGTTTTACGCTGCAAAACTAGTAAAGCCTAGTTTGGGAAGTCAATGTTGACCCGAGTTGGGAAACCCGAGACCTCATGTATCATGCATAGCCCAAGTTTCGGAAGCTTGGGTCCTAATAGAAATCCATTATTCATGAGCCTAGTTTCGGAAAGTCGGGTTTACTAATTTTTGCAAAGCCATCGTTGGCTCCTCATTTTTGCAACTTTTTTAGAAAAACATCGATCTACTTCATAAAATAAAAAAATAATCGGCATACTAAGATTTATCTTGTTAAACTTTATTGTAATAGCACTTTACATAAATTAATTCTAAAATAGACAAGTGCCCATGGAGCTACATATATATCGGATGTGTTTGGTTTATAAAAACTAGCACGGTACTGCGCAATGCGGCGGTGGTTGTGGCGGCGACGGGGGTGATGGTGAGCGACTGTTGGTGGTGGAGGCGGCGTTGAGTAGCTAGCGTTGATAATTAATGTAAAAGTAATTGATGTAAAGGTTAATAAAGATATTTTAAAATACTAAAAATTGATATTATAATTTAATTATTAAAGGTATTTTAGACAATTCAACCATCTAAGTTTTAATATTGTGGTGTTTTTTTTTTTGTAGATAGTATAGATGTGAGATATCGATCAATCAGGTTCATTTTTATTAACATTGTTTGGTTTATAAAGTTGAGTTTAGGCCGGTGCTAATAAGGCAAAGCTTCTTGGAGCTTCTTGCTTGCCAACTCAGCGCTAAGACTCCCCCAGGACTCTCCCTCCGTATAAGAAAAACTTTTGGAACTTTACCACAAGTATATATGTATATTGACCAAGAAAAAGAAAAAGAAAAAGAAAAGAAAACACAAATGGTCCCACGTTTTGGTCGTCCGCCAACTTCTTCACAAATACTCTCCGCGAAGATGACGGCGGAGGACTTCAACTAACAATATCGTCCAGCGTCCCACTCTTCAAGGACTCCCCGGAGAAGCCCTTATAAGCACCGGCCTTAATAGCGCTACATACCAAACCAAGGAAATTACCATTTTCCAAACTAGTACAGTGAGAGATATATATCAATCAGGTTCATTGAAAGAATATATTTCAAAATAGTACAAGAAATTTAGGAGATACGACTTGGGACTATATCATAACTTTTCTTTTTCTATATCATTTACATAATAAAAAATGACTAAGATTGAAACATTAATCATCACTTTGCTTATCTGTTGTTTCTCAAACCTCAGTGTCATTTATGATGGGTTTGAGACAATTTTCATGTTTCTAAGGAAGCTTTTGACTTCCAAATTACAAATATTTAAGAGATTCATTCATATGGCCTGAAAAGCTAATCTTCGGTTCTTGTGGGCTCTCAATACGATCCTTTTCTTCAATTTTCCTTACATAATTAGAAGATCTTAATACCCACTATCATATTATATAGATTTTCCTTATGTATTAGAATTTTAAAACATTTGATAATAACGTAGATAATTTTTTATCAGTATTTCGCACCAGGATTATAGGTGAATACAAGAAAAAGTTAAAGGCAAGAATCAAAAACAAAAATAAGATTAAGGGTGAAATTAAAAAAGTTTAGAAAAAATGTTGTCCAAGCTGGAAATTGAAAAGAGTTTAAAAAATAGAATGACTAACGTAATTTTATTCTTTTATTCTCTTGTTAAAAAAAACAGGTGAAAATGTGAAATATACTGTACGAAAGGATCCGTGTAATTTTATTTTTTTATTAAGATTAATAATTAATAAATTTATTAATAATATTTATTAAATTTTTGGATATTTAATGGGCCGGGCTTCTCTGGTCTACTCATCTTCGTCTTTTGCAAAGTAGACTGACATGTCGTATAGAACTATAAAAGGGCATCTTTGGCTCCTTTTTCTTTTTAAGTATATTCATTATGAAAACAACTTTTTCGTATGAAATAATTCCTGCAAAAACATATAATCTATTTCATCTTTTAAAAGTTATTAATTTTTTAAATTAGGCAATTCGAGTTTAAATTGCATGCATGATACTAAACATCATATAGATATTGTAAGACGACCAAAACCTTATAGACGATTAACGAGTCAAATCCATGAGTAAGCATCAATTTTACTTTTTATTATAGTCGATCAACTATACTTGTAGTATTTTGTACTCTTTTATGAGAATTTTACCTTTTTAGCTACACTGTTTATATTTATTAGGGGACACGGAGTGGAGCACGGGCTGCCAGAGGGTTGGGCCAACCCGCCCAAACACACCGCCGCCGGTCATGCGGGCTGTGAGCGGGTTGGGTTTGGCCGGGCTTCAAGCCATGCGCGGGTAAGGGGGAGGGCTGGTGGAAGTCGACCGTTCAACGGTCAAATTTTGTGGGGCCCAAACCGATTTACATGCAACGGCTATAAAAAAAACTTTTTTTTTCCTTATTTTAACCCATTTCTTTCAAACCCACAACCACAAACAACCAAATATACATTTTACACACTTTTCATATAAAACCTTCAACCCAAACACCTCACTTTTATCACAAAATGGATTCATCTTCCTCCTCGTCTTCCTATTGTGTACCGCCTACTCTTTCCGACTCATCAACGGGGAGTACTTTTGAGTTTTTCCAAAGGGTGTTAGACGCGTTTGAAGACACCGGAAGCTCTACCGACACCCGTAGGTACATCGATCGAAACTGGGTCGAAGCTCACGAAACACTAATGCGTGACTATTTTGTTGAAGACTCAAAGTTCGACAAGCCATTTTTCCGTCATCGTTTTCGCATGAGCCAAAGGTTGTTTTTGAAGATTGTTGGTGATATCAAAGCTAGGTTCGAGTACTTTCAAGAGCGATACGACGGTCGGGGGAAAAAAAAAAAAAAAAAAAAAAAAAAAAAAAAAAAAAAAAAAAAAAAAAAAAAAAAAAAAAAAAAAACCTGTCCAAAAAAAAAAAAAAAAAAAAAAAAAACGGCTCTACAGAAATGCACATCGGCGATCAAACAATTGGCGACGGGTGAACCTCCAGACGCGTATGATGAGTATTTATGCATGGCGGAAAGAACATCACGTGAGAGCCTCGAGTATTTTTGTGATGCGGTCATTGCTTTATACAAACCGGAGTTCTTACGTAAGCCGACATCTCACGACGTTGCTCTCATCACACAAGCGCATGAAGAAAGACACCACATTCCTGGAATGCTTGGTAGTCTTGATTGTACACACATCGAATGGGCTAAGTGTCCTAAATACTTTAAAGGGCAATACACGAGGGGTGATCATAAGGTGCCGACTATTATGACTGAATGTGTTGCTTCGCACGACTTGTGGATTTGGCATTCATTTTTTGGTCCTGCTGGATCGAACAACGATGTCAACGTTTTGAATCAGTCGCCATTGTTTTATTCCGAGCGTAATGGATCCGCACCAGACAGTTCATTTAGAGTAAATGGGCGACATTACAAGCGTGGGTATTACCTTACCGATGGAATATATCCTAGGTGGGATACGTTTGTTAAGGCATATCCGCATCCAGTCGAAGAGGACGAAAAGAAGTTCAAAAGACTACAAGAGGCGGCAAGAAAGGATGTTGAGCGGGCTTTTGGTGTTCTCAAGTGGAAATGGAAGATTTTGGAGCGTCCCCTCCGGTTCACGACAAAGGAGAAGATTGGGAAAATCGTCGCCACATGTTCTATATTGCACAACTTGATCATAAAAGACGACGGGAGGGCAATATCACCGGTTCGTATTTGGATCCACCTACCCATATAGTTTATAACCGGAATGTGCTGCGGGAGTTACATGACGAAGAAGTCCATCATCGCCTCCGGTATGATCTGATAGTGCATATATCGGGTATGGACTTAGCATACCTTGATGACCCAGCAGCGCAGCCACCACCGATCGAGACATTGATTTAGGTGTCTTTATTATGATGTAGTATTTTAATTTCTAAATATGTTGTTTATGTAGTTTTTTTAATTATGTTTATGTACTTTTTTAAATTATGTTTATGTTTATGTAATGTTTAGTTTATTTTAATGAAATGTTTAAGTTTTTATTATAAATGTTTGATTAAATTAAATGAAAAAGAAAATAAAAAAATTTGGGAGGGTTGAAAAAGTGATGAATGCCTAAGAAATAAGTTGGGAGGGTTGGAGGGGTAAAATGAGTTGGAGAGATGTGATTGGTGGGATTTGGAAGGGTTGAATTTTTGGATGTTATGACTCCTTAAGCCCTTATCTTTTTATGAGCTTTACAGAAAACATATATATAAAGTAAAAAGTGGACCAGTCAACTTAATTATAACATCTATTACTCACGGTCTCACGCACTATATATATAGAAGATAAATTCATAAAATTTTAACTATAAGTAGAGGATCATGAATTGGTGGACATGGATCAAACTACTTACTCAGCCCTAGTTTTTACAAGATTTCTGACCTTAATTTGAGAGTGAAATTAAAGCAGTACATCAGTATCTATTTTAGAAACACACAGAGCCGTTAGTGCTCTGTGTCTGGTTGAGAGCCGTTAGAGGTTTTCCCAGAGAGGAGATGAGGAGAAGATTTCCGGTTTAGGCTTCCACTCCGGTGGATCTAATCCTATTTTTCACCCCCGGGCCGGAGGTCCCTTCCACTTCGGTGGATCTGGAAGTAGCCTCTCTACTTTTGAGTAGGGGTAAGGTCTGTCTACATCATACCTCCCCCTTACCCCGGCTTATGCCGGGATTGGGTACCGTTGTTGTTGTTGTTGTATCAGTATCTATTTTATGTTAAAATTAAAGAAGGTATTTTCAATCACTGTTGGTAAGAAACCGGTTGTGGTGAAAGTCATAAATGTATTTGCTATCACTATAAATGCATGACATACTGTAGATCTAAAAGAATTCAATATAGTTAAAAAGGAAATCGGTAATTTTTGTTACTGTTACATGGGTAAACTGTTAAGTAAGATAACTTAAAATTTGAACTTTGATGCTAATATATGTTGACGGAGGTTCTTGTCTTTTCGGATGAAGGTCAATGTATGTCAACAGAGGTTCTTGTTTTTTTGGATGAAGTTCAGAATTGAATCTCTCAAATGGAGTAATTTAAGATTATCTATGGTAACTTAGGAGTATGTGTTAGACCTAAAAATATGGTGTTTAATTGTAAACTTTAATTCTACACTTTATTACCGTAGAAGTTTAAGGGATGAAGGTAAAATATGTAAATGTTAGTATGTACTCCCTTGAACTTTTCATTTGTAAATAAGCATTTTGACCTAATACACATCCAATTGCACACAAAAAAAATTTCTCTCTTTTAACCTCTCAACATACACTTTCACCTTAACACACCAACCCTAAATCATCATTAACACATTTTGAAAGCTCAAATTAAATCTCAATAGTAGGATAGATTTGTCACTACACAAAATTGAACTTTGATAATAAAAGAAACTAAAAATTTGCACATGTTCAAAAAGTATCCTAAAATTCAATCTCTTTCTTTTTAAAATAGAGTTAATTGCAAGATTGATCCTTGTGGTTTATTCATTTTGCAATGGGGTCCTTATTTTGAAAATTTTTGCAAGACTGGTTCCTTTTTAACAGAACCGTGAGTGGGTGCCGTCAAGTCTTCATGTAGCCATCACGTGCATGGGACACAACACGGAAAAGGGACCCCCATTGCTAAAATGGAAAAACCACAGGAACCAATCTTGCCATTAAAACATTGAGATCTTTTTTGATTTAATTCACGATTGCAACATACAATTGTTTGTGCGTCAGGTCCCAAATTAGTAAATTTAGTATACTTTAAAATTTTAATAAAGATGTACCTTATATAAATATTTTTATTTTTATTTGAAAACTAATTGATATATATACTTTTGTTATTATTTAAGGTTAATAACTAACGTATTGTATGTTAACAATTTGATATTTACCAAAAATCAAATCATAAGTTACATTTCTTAACAATTTGCCCTATTAAATTAGCATATCCATCATTTCATTCTTATACATATTTACATGATGCATTTTATTTAGGTCTAACAGAGCAACAAACTAGCCCGTGATCCATTTCAAATGGCCAGACACATGAAAGACACTTGGGTTTACTCATGAGATGATGGTTCGATCATCTACAAATTCGTTGATGGGAGCCTTTGTTGGTTTTTTGTTAATGTCTACCTGGGAGCTAATTAAGATAACCATCTACCTTAATCTAAGTAAAACTTCACCCTTAGATGATGGAATGTTCTCTCTATCCGGCATATGCCGTTTTACAAAAAGAGAGTAACAAACCTACTCCCCTTACAGAACATTTTGATTAATTTATTTTGAAAATAAAATCAACTAAGTTAATAGGATATAATTGCGCATATGGGTAACCTTTTCCTTTTCCTTGAACAAATGGTTTGCTTAATTTTGGTGTTTCTATGGCTTGACTTGACTATAGGACAAAAATTCAATGGACATCATCTTAATCACCTTATTAAACTTACAACATGATTTGTGATATTATGGAAACTATATATATTATTAAAAATTGGGTTTTGCTAAACGAAGCACTAAGGGCTTTCGTTAAGGTGCACTTACCATATAATTCAGGGGTGAGTTTTTGATATGAAAATAATGTTTTAATCATGACACTTGATAAAATCAAAAGTTGAAATTAAAAAAAAAATCAATGAATTATACTTGTCATATAAATGAAATTATTAACACGATTATTAGATTGATTTTTTAAAATAATATCATTTTCCTTATATAAATGTGTGCATGTTAAAATTTATAAAAACAAAATTAATTCTATCAAAGCTTTGCCTTAAATAACCATTATAAAAAAGATTTTTCATTTGATTGTTAGTTTGTTTGTGTTACAAAGTGACAAGGAAATGAAGTGATCATTTTATAGTGAGAAGTGATATATTACCGTGTGAAATGTTCAATTGAAAACTAAAATTTCTGTGAAAACTAGAATAACTGGCCAAAACACACTGTGATCTGAATCTAACACAATGTGTTTTAATTGTGTTTTCTAAAAACACAATGTGTTTTTATTGTGTAATCTAAAAACACATTGTGTTAAGTTTTAAATCACAGTGTGTTTTTGATAGCACGTGAAAATCAGAAAATTGTTCAAACACACTGTGATATGAATTTAACACAATGTGTTTTCTAAAAAAAATTAAAAACACATTGTGTTAAATTCAGATCACAGTGTGTTTTGGCCAGTTTTCACGAAAATTTTAGTTTTCAAATGATCACAACCTATTACCGTATAATTTTTAAAGCATACTTTTGTGATAAATAAATTAAAAGTGGTGACTTCTCATTCTTTCACATCAATTTACAAACATACCAAGTGAAAGAGTCGAAGTGCACAGGTGTCTAAAAGCCATTTTAATTAAAAGTTATACATAAGAAATCACGACAGCCTAAAGATTTCAACCTTTTGTAAATGCATCTATTCATAAATATACTACTACATGTATGCCTGCACGATGTAACGACGATGGTGGTAGCGACAACGGTATAGTGACGGCGGCAGTGGTGGTGGTGCGGCGGTGGCGGTCTGGTGGTGAATGTAAAATTAAGTGATGTAAGAGGGATTAATATGTTTATTTAAAGGTTGAAGGATTTATGTTGTAAGTTATTTCAATAAGGGTATTATAAGTATATGGATAAAGATGTTTAAATTAGTAAATAAAGAAAAAGAGTAATATGATCATTTCAAAATCTTAATTGCTTAAATAGGGAGAGAGTAGTTTGTTTTATATAGTAGTATAGATATAGATATAGATTTATATAGCAAATGTCGCTGCTGGATTATTGAGATCCTCTAAAGTCGATCCAACTTTATAGGTATAGTTGATCCAACTTAACTTTATAAAGTTGGATCAACTTTAGAGGATTCTAATCCGTGGTTGCCTCCTTAATTTGAGCTATAGTTATATAACTTCTTAATTTAAAAAGGGAAGTGTTATTTGTATCACAAGTATTGAGACATTTACCATACACTTGCGTTATTGACTTGTACAGTTTGTTTTAAGAGTTGTACTATGTGGTATGGTAAAATTATCATTTCCCAAATTTAAAATCATAAAAAAAAATCATGACATAAAAGAGTATTCATCCTAAAATAAGAATTATGACAAACTTAGTCATGCTAGAATGACAAACAAATTACAAACTAATTGTTACAAACATAGGTGACATGTGAGGTGGTCAAATCAAACAATAGATAGAAAGAAGAGAAAGAACACATAGGGGTGGTTTAATTTGTGAAAGTTAAGTTTGTAAAAATTTGTTTGTAAAAGGTTTGTAGACTTAGAATTACTCAACTTATTAATATTGGAAAACATTTGTGCTGCAGCAGCACCAGGAGGTGTACGTTGGTGTTCTCACAACAATCTTTAATAAATTTCAAAAGCTAAAACTTCAAAGGTCAAATAACTTTTTCTAATACAATAAAAGACAACAGCTCCGATCATTTTTTGATATACATTTTACTTGATCACATTCATATTTGTAGTTCGTGTACTCGTGACCAAAGTATTAGTATTAGTAACCAAATTCCACAACATACTTCTACAATTTTTGAGAAGTATGTGAAGAATTGAAAGCTGGTTTGAAGAGGATGTGTGTAGGGGGACCATGAAAACATGAAGAGGTTCCTACATTGTACATTTTGTTTTGAATATGTCTGCCTTTAGACACATTACAACCAAAACATCCTCGGCTTTTTATAAAAGAGAGACATTTGACCATGTTTTGAATATAACAACACATTATTTTATCAATTGTTTCCAATATACTTTCTTTAACATACATGGAGTTTAATTACCGAATTCCATGCGTGATATTGTTAGCTATTCACCTGCTCATATACACACTTTGTTTTTGTTTTAACTCGTTAGTTATTGGTTAATAAAAATATTCGTATCATTGAGTTTTTTAATATTAGTTCTTACTAGATTTTAGGCCCGTGTCAAATACACGGACTTACAATTTTATCAATATTAGATGTTAGTTTATTATGATTTAAAATTTAGTTTACAAATTTTTAGTAATAAAAAACTGATCTATATTATAAAACTTTGAGTTTTATAGTGAAATATTTTTAAAATATGTTCATCGAAGTTGTTTACTGTGACATACATAACAATATTTGAATATTACAAAATCATAATATGTTCATCAAAGTTGTAGATTTGACATACTTAGTGATACTTTAATATTTAAAAAATCATAATAGTTCACTATCATTTTATTTAATTTATTGTTACACAAGATAATATTACATTCTTATTTTACACTTTTAAAAATTATATCTTATTTTTAGATAAAACATATTCTAAATAATTCAATTACAATATGACAATGTTTTTTGAACAGCAGTGGTGATTGGACTCAGCGGCATACCTCTTCATCGTCCGGTAGAGATTGACCACGTCACCAGCACAGTCAATCCGAGGGCATGACTGACGGTGGAAGTCCCACTACCGTTCTGGAGGAAACTAGCTAAATGCTAGAGAAAACCTCCATGCCCCACCTCATTGGCAAGGACTTCCCAATATGCCTTTCAAAGGTTTCGAACCCGTAACCAACATTTGGCTGAAAGACATAAGGGGCATTAAATGTCCAGTTGGGCTAAATCCCAAGGACTACAATATGACAATGTTATATGTGTTTCTTATAAAGATTACATTTTTACATGCTTTATTTTTCGTATATGTGTCATGACAATTACTAAAAAAAATTTAAAAAAATAATAATAGTACAATTACTTTTAAAATCTTAATATATTTAAATTTTATTTATTTTTTAGTAATTAATTTTATATTTATATGATAAAACATATAACTATGATATATAATACCCATTATTCTATTGAATATATATTATCTTATTGAATATGTATTAGCTATTATTCTTTATCTATTATATTGGAATTAATGGTTAAAAAGTGTAAATTTGTAATTGAAAACAAAAAGTGTAAATTAAAGTCAAAATTGAAAACAAAAGTCAACTTTAAGAAATCGATTGAGAACTGCCTTTTAGTATCTAAATCTAAACTACCTTATAAAGCATTTACCCCTCTCATTTTCTCAAAAAAGAACCTGATCTACCCAAATTACCTCTCTCTTTTATCCATTAGTTTGAATATCATCACCTAATATACCCATAATACCCATAAATCACAACCACTCATTTTCCTCTCTCTCCTCAAATCTCAACCACTCATTTTTTTTCTCTCTCCTCCATAAATCATTTTATTCCTCTAATTCATTCAAAATCTTTTATCTCAAAAACCGTACATTGATAAATTATAAAAATTATATGGGTATTCTTAAAATTTCATGCTCTTTCATTAGAGAGGTCATTCGATATATTTTCGACGAATTTTTAAATCCAATGGCGGAGCCCGTCCAGGTAGATCATCTCATCATCGATCACCCCTATGACATATCACCCATATAATCGATCACCTCGTATAAAGAGAGACATTTGACCATGTTTTGAATATAACAACACATCATTTTATCAATTGTTTCCAATATACTTTCTTTAACATACATGGAGTTTAATTACCGAATTCCATGCGTGATATTGTTAGCTATTCACCTGCTCATATACACACTTTGTTTTTGTTTTAACTCGTTAGTTATTGATTAATAAAAATATTCGTATCATTGAGTTTTTTAATTTTAGTTCTTATAGACTCGTGTTATTTGTAATGAACGATCATTTAATCAGATCGTGCAAACATCTATAAAACATACTATAATATCAATTATAACGGAGAGATTATAAAAATTTGATAATTCTGAATTACCAGTACACTTGTTAAAAAAAAAATCTTTATCTTTATAATAAATAAAGTAGAATTGTTTTATAAAAGTATTTTTAAAATTCTTTTGATGTGTCAAACCCATATTTTGTCTTAAAAGGTTCTCTTTTAATTATGATGTCATATAAATTTTGTAAATAATACCCAAAATAATCCTTTAAATGTTTAATAAAAATCGTAATCAGTTATTGAAAGTAGTAGAAATTTTAATAAACACTATATAAATTTTAATTAACATGCACAGGTTGAACTTGAGTTGATTAACTAGTAATTATTAAAAACAAAATTCTTTTAAAACTAATTGAATATATTGAATGAAAAAGCCGAGCCTTAACCTTTAAACTAATCAAGAGCCAGCCTAAGCTTTAAACATAAGTTAATGATATTGGTACCATTATATCATTATTTTTGATATTTTTACTGTTGGATATTTAGTGTAATTGAATCAACTTGTTTAACCAATTAAGTTATGATAATACATCATATGAGTTTGGTGGTGTAGGATGCACGCTTATATATATTTATTATGATCTTAGGACGACAGCCCCTGGCGGATCCTGTTCATATTTCTTTTTCTTGGTCAAATTTCTCTTTTCTCTCTGATTCTCTCTCAAACATAAACATTAAAAAAAATTGGGGTAAACCACTGAATTGATTTAATCTGAAAATGTTTCACGCCTTCAGAAATTAAATTTATATCATGTTTTTGTTCGTTTTACTATATATCCCCAACATTTACCACAAAATACAATAATCTATACACACGATTCCAAATTACCAATATCACTACCCAAAGACCCAATATTCATCAAATTAATACTCACTAAGTTTAGGTTAGAGTAGGATTTTGTGTGACTAAGATCGACATCTTTTCCCATATTGCTTTGGCCAAGGATGTTAGTGATGGTTTGACCAGGAAAAATGGGTCCAACTAAGGTGACTCGATGCTACTGAGAGCTTCGACCTGACAGGAGAAGATGTAGAACGACGGAGGTGGAAGGACAGAATATCAATCGCTCCAAAGGAGTTTCCTGGCGGAGGACGTGGACAAGGAGTAAAAGGCACATGGGAATAGGTTATGTAGACTTTTTACTTAGACTTTGGTTCTTTGTGACCTCCGTAGTGGTTTTGGCCCTGAGTAGAGGTAGGCCTAAACCGAGGGGGATGTTACTATAGCGTTTATGTTGACCCCAAAATGCTTTGTCTGTCGGAGGACATGACCAATGAGAGATTAATGAGAGGACTAGGATTAGCTTAGTGGATTTGAGAGTTATCGTGAGAGGACTAGGATTAGTTTAGCTAGGCGGTCTATGTTACTTTGTTTCATAGGTTGTTTAACACCCGTTTTCTCGGCCCCATAAATTCTTAGTTAATTCCTATTTGTATATGTATGTATGCGTGGTTGTTTTCATATGTTTCTTGCATGAGGCTATGCTTATTATGTTTTTACACTTTTATGTTGTTTAATATATTTCAATATGGATGTTATTGTATATGTATTGTCGAACCTGTGCTAAAGTATGTTAGGTCGCATGTTTGCTACTCTTCTCTACTCTTAATGTAGTCGGGTTATACTCAACAGACAGATATATCTTCTTATGCTATTTTTCGGCCGACAGGTTTGGAAACTAAACTCTTTACACTTGCCGACTTTTACCTCTTTGTGGTTGGAGGTCTTTATGGAAACAGTCTCTCTACCTTTGGTTAGAGGTAAGATACCCCGCTCAGAGATTGGATCTTGTTATTGTTGTTGTAAGTTTAAATGACCACGTTTTATAAGTTTTTTACAAGTACATCGCTTGTTAACAACACTACTTTCGACTTTCGAAATATCAAAACAGAAAGTCACTTTTTTTAATGTCCAAATTAACCTCTATTTGATATGAGCTCTCATAACTCATACCTATTTATGCCTTCAACTTCTTGTTGTCAGAGCATACAAAACAAATAGTAGAAAACAAGGCTGGTTAGCTTCTAGAGAAAGAAGCATAAACTAACCTTCTACTGGGATTTTGTTACCATTTCAAGTTTTCTCCAAATGGTGAGTGAGTGACAAAATTCTCCATAAAAATATGGATACTGAGAAAACAGAATTAGAAGCTTGTTTTTGTTTTTTATGTTTTCATTTTGGTCACACAACAAGACAACTACAAGTCAAGTCCACATATCAACAACAACAAAAACAACAAAAGCAAGAAACAGTAAATTCACCTTCTTGTCTTAAAATCACTACTTCATTGTTTGTTACCATTCTCTTGTTGTTTTCTATTGCTACCCCGGTAACTTCAGCCCAAAAGTTCCGAAAAGAGCACCAAGTTTTTCGGCCGAAAGAAGAACTTAATAAGATGAAGCTAGTTAAAGCCCATCTCATGAAGATTAACAAGCCTTATGTCAAATCAATCCAGGTACTATTTATTCAACATTTCTTCAATTCATTAGTTATTCTATATATTTTTCATACAAACATATATTTCGAAAGTATCATATCATATTTACGCATTTATCCCAATGAGACTTTTGTATAACGCTAGGCAGAAGCCCT
This sequence comes from Erigeron breviscapus, assembly GCA_034093135.1. Taxonomy (NCBI): domain Eukaryota; kingdom Viridiplantae; phylum Streptophyta; class Magnoliopsida; order Asterales; family Asteraceae; genus Erigeron; species Erigeron breviscapus. The sequence continues at coordinate 4,557,788 of CM067170.1, read as the reverse complement.
TTTAAAAGTTAAATACTCACTTATATACATTTTGTATTTTTATTGAAACAGAGCCCAGATGGTGATATAATAGATTGTGTCTTGACTCATCATCAGCCAGCATTTGATGATCCTATGTTAAATGGAACAAAACCAATGGTAGATTCTCATTTATTTATAACTTTTTTCTTATAAATACAAATAAATTTCCATTTCTTTTTTTTTTTTTTTTTTAAGTTTAAGTATTGTTTTTATATTATGTAGGAACCACCAGAAAGACCAAATGACCATGATCAAGCAGAAGTAACCTTTGAAAACCATCAGTTATGGAGTTTATCAGGTGATTCATGTCCAGAAGGAACAATTCCAATCAGAAGAACAAGTGAGCAAGACATTTTAAGAGCTAATTCGATTCGAAAATTTGGTCGAAAAATTCCAAGACCAGTTAAAAGGGACACTTCTAGCTATGGCCATGAGGTTAGTTTTTATAATATTCTGACAAAAAAAATAAAATTGTTTAGCTAAATTTGTAAAATATATTGGTGTTATTTAAGAGATGTTCATAAGGTATATGTCAATTAATGTTATTTTAAGCAAAAAAAGATTTTCATAATTTTCTTATCATTTCAGAGATTTCTATAGAGGGATATATATTTTGAATATCAAGAGTATATTTAATGGCTTGTACCTTGTGTGGTAAAAGTGTGCTTCACCTATTCAGTAGCATTTACAACTTAACAATTAAAAGTTACATTTTCTAGTGTCTCATAAAAACCATAGCATTTAACTTTTTCTAAAAGAAGAATATGTACAATGATGAAGTTTCTTTTTGAAACTATATATTAGATGATTAAGATAGTTGCTTGTTACTTAATATCTTCATTAACTTCTTCTTAGTATATACTTATTCCTAATGGACAATTGTCAATATGTATATTAGTAGATGTATGTATAGATTCGGGTTGAGTGTTCATTAGGTGCATTAGTAAGAGATTATTTAGAAAAATATACGATTACACGTTTTTATTAATAGTTTTGATCTGATATGACATTCTAATTATACGAGGAAAAAGGTTGTTGCATACTTGCATTCTGCTAACAGAGTATTTTCTTAGTCTTTCTTGTCTGATTAATTGACCCTAGAATCTAAGATTATTAGTAAGAAGGCGACAATGTGTATCAAGGAGATATACTAATCCGTGTCTCGTAGTTAGGTATCAACGCCATTTATTTAGACTACTTCTTTAAAACCTAATTAAGCAGCATCTCACTAAAAATGTAAATATATGTATCGTCCTTGATTTATAACGAATCATATATGGACGCTTTGATGTCTTGTTAGAAATGACGTGATATCGGGTTCATTTTTGGTATGAAATCTTGATCAAATATTGTATCTGCAAGACTGGAATTGAAATTCTTTCCTCACGAAAGTATGGTTTAATTCGAAAATTTATCAGGAGTCAATAATGGGGTTGAAAAATATTGCAGCATGCAGTTGGGTATGTAAGTGGAAATAATTACTATGGAGCAAAAGCAAGCATAAATGTGTGGGCTCCAAAGGTGACTAATCGATATGAATTCAGTCTCTCACAAATGTGGGTTATTTCTGGTTCTTTTGGCAATGATCTCAACACTATTGAAGCTGGTTGGCAGGTATTTTCATTCACTACCCTTTTTCTTTTACGCAAAAAAAAAAAATTTTAACTGCAAATTATTACTCCTACACTTAAGTTACCACGAATTCTATGATTGAACTTAGGCTATCCGCATCAGTTACAGGTTGTTCTTTCTACAAACAAATCTAATCATCATGTCACATTAGCTTTTCCTTATCCTTCTCACAAACAAATCTAATCATCATGTCACATTAGCTTTTCCTTATCCTTCTCACAAACACTTTTTACTCACAACAATAACATATTCATTCTTCTCACAAATACCCAATTAAATATATACATACACACAAACATCCTCTCTTCTCATCTTTCTCCATCCTTCCCCACAAACACTTAAGGATGGATATCCTCCACCTCATCACCCACAACAATATCCTTCCTACAAACATCCTCCATGTCACCACAAATCTTCCATGGATATCCTTGTTGTGAATAGTCTTAGGACTTCCGAATATATACCACACACCCTCCTCCATACCTCAAACTTACCCCAAGGTACTCAGACCTTACCAATGGGTCGGTGACTCCATTGTCAAAAAAAAAAACCCTTTTATTTTAGTGTTTTCCATGAAATTGTTTAAAAAACAGAGTTTGGTGTTACTCAATTTATTCGAAATTCTTGAGAAATATCACTATAGACATAAATTGTTATAAGTTTTTTTTTTTTTTAAAGGTAACTAATATTCACACTCAAATAAGTAGATATGGGTTAATGGTTTTATTTTGTTCTATTTTATCGTTGTTGTCTTAAATTACTTGTTACGGTGACGGTGCGTATTAACTTAATTAACCGATTTAGGTTCTCTCAAGTTTACTTTCGTACATTACCCAACTTGAAAATATTCGTAAAAAGTTTAAATCGACATAGAAACTCTACTAGAAGGGAAACAAGATAGTCAATAATCGTGAGCCCTATATTTGTTCATTATGTTGCGTCAACATCTTCACGACTATCGTACTGAAAATGAATTTAAAGTAATCAAATTTAAATAATACACGAAAGGAAAAATGGTAGAAGACATGGCTCACATGTGCATGATATGGTCCCTAATAATATTTGTACACAAAAAGTGTGTTTTCACACTTTATGTATAAAATCACTTGAGACTCGGGTTAGTCAAGTACTAAGTACTCTTCGAAAGTGTTCATATTTGATTCTTAAATAAGCACAAGTTTCTTAAAAATTATTGTCAAATGATATATATATATATCCAATAGGTCCAATACTTTTTTCTTATAGGCAGATGTTTTATTTATTAGAAATATCACCTGACAAGAAGACGTACAATAATACAAACGTCAAATATCTAGAAAAAAATCCAAACCACAAATCCACAATCTAGATACCTTCTGGAACTTTAACTGTTAAGGTTGCACAAATGATGAAAAAACTCTATGCCACTTTGATTATACAATAACCAAATCAAGCATGCAAATTTATCTAGTTTTATGAACCTAGAGATGATCAAAGCAATGTCATTTAACAAGATAACCTCAAGCCATTGGAATAACAGGGTAGAAAAGACACATCCTAGTTGTTTCTAAAAGGGAAATTCTAATGATTAACAATTTTCTAAAGTCAAAAGTGTTTAATGTGATGTACTAATGCTACAACTATATATTTTTGTAAGTCATCATTACAGCACAAATAATACAAATGCAAGTTACGTTCTTAATGCCATTTAAAGCAAATTAAAGTACCTCAACTACCTTCCCTTAAATCCATTGAATTTTCTTCAACAGGTAAGCCCAGAACTATATGGTGACTACTATCCTAGATTCTTCACTTATTGGACTGTAAGTTGTAAAAAACATTATGCACAACTCTTTTTTATCTTCTAGTTTCGACATTTTATAAATAAAATTCGTTGCGAATAAATATATATGAATTTTAAAAAATTACAGACCGATGCTTATCAAACAACGGGATGCTACAACTTGCTGTGTTCGGGATTTGTACAAACGAATAATAGGATTGCAATCGGAGCAGCTATATCTCCGAGGTCTGTATACAATGGAGGACAGTTTGATATCAGTTTGTTAATATGGAAGGTAAATTTCATAAGGGTACTACTTCAAATGAAACCTTACTAGCTAATATTGTAGTAGAAAGATAAAAAACAATAATAACTAGTGGATTTACAATAACCAAATCAAGCATGCAAATTTATCTAGTTTTATGAACCTAGAGATGATCAAAGCAATGTCATTTAACAAGATAACCTCAAGCCATTGGAATAACAGGGTAGAAAAGACACATCCTAGTTGTTTCTAAAAGGGAAATTCTAATGATTAACAATTTTCTAAAGTCAAAAGTGTTTAATGTGATGTACTAATGCTACAACTATATATTTTTGTAAGTCATCATTACAGCACAAATAATACAAATGCAAGTTACGTTCTTAATGCCATTTAAAGCAAATTAAAGTACCTCAACTACCTTCCCTTAAATCCATTGAATTTTCTTCAACAGGTAAGCCCAGAACTATATGGTGACTACTATCCTAGATTCTTCACTTATTGGACTGTAAGTTGTAAAAAACATTATGCACAACTCTTTTTTATCTTCTAGTTTCGACATTTTATAAATAAAATTCGTTGCGAATAAATATATATGAATTTTAAAAAATTACAGACCGATGCTTATCAAACAACGGGATGCTACAACTTGCTGTGTTCGGGATTTGTACAAACGAATAATAGGATTGCAATCGGAGCAGCTATATCTCCGAGGTCTGTATACAATGGAGGACAGTTTGATATCAGTTTGTTAATATGGAAGGTAAATTTCATAAGGGTACTACTTCAAATGAAACCTTACTAGCTAATATTGTAGTAGAAAGATAAAAAACAATAATAACTAGTGGATTTTAATAAGTTTAACTTTCATTAATAATTACAAGTAATCTTGCATTTAACATTTACAAAACATGTTACATATTTGTAATGTTTTATGTTAACTGATGTAGGATCCTAAGCATGGAAATTGGTGGCTGGAATTTGGGAAGGGTACTCTAGTCGGGTACTGGCCTGCATCGCTATTCACTCATCTCCGCGATCATGCAAGTATGGTTCAATTTGGAGGAGAAATTGTGAATAGTCGGGCTTCGGGCTCTCATACTTCAACCCAAATGGGAAGTGGGCATTTTTCGGGTCTAGGATTTGGTAAAGCTTCTTATTTTAGGAATATGCAAGTGGTGGATTGGGATAATAGTCTAATCCCTTTGTCTAATTTCAAAATACTAGCAGATCATCCAAATTGTTATGATATTAGAGGTGGGATTAATAGAGTTTGGGGTAATTATATATATTACGGTGGGCCCGGTAAGAATCCTAGGTGTCCGTGACAAATACGTGGCATTTTGGTATTGGTTATAAGTATATCAAAGGGTGAACAAAGTTTTGAAATTTTGGTTTTAGTCTAGTTTTCATTATAGGATGTTGGGTTTTTCTAATGTGTTAGTATTATTGCTTTTCTAACACCCAATTGATTAATGATAGTGTTGTAATCAGATCAGAATATTATGTAAATCTAAAGTTTTGAGTTCTATATAGTTTATATGATATGGTTATAAGAGTATGAATTTCATTTTCCAACTAGTACAAAATCTACATTTGTGATATTGTCAAGATTTATATTCAATCCCATCAAGATAATGACAAGATAATGACACTTGACAAAGTCTAATTGTACGTCTAGTCACTTTTTTTTTTTTGTTACATTAGTTCAAATATTTCCTCCAAGTTGTATGATTCAACCTGCCCATCTCTTCTGAATTCACCGAGGTTCTTGACAATTCTTCAATTTGCTAGTAGCATACGAGAGATAGTATATTAGTATGCCCCATGACCCATACCTCAGGAATCCAAGATCATGAACAAGGTTGTAAAATGTAGTTTGGTTAAACAGTTTGTCAGATACAATAAAAGAACCTCAATCGATACCGATGTAAATTGATGTTACACACCCATATTTTTTTGAACGGCAACTATCATCCTGCTTCTAAACTACCCTAAATGCCTAGGATTGAACCCAAAACTTCGGCATATACCCCCCTACCCCCACAAACGTGAGGAGTGAGTCATGAACTCGGGTGGCTGATACCAAGACTTTACCAATGGGCCATTAACCCATTGGCTCTTACAAACCCATATAGAGTTGAACCTTCATTTTACATGACCTTGTCAATTCAATGTCATAGTGCATCTCAGAATGATAAATATTACTGTACTACCTTTTCAGAAAACAAAATGATCAATGTCATAGTGCATCTCAGAATGATAAACATCGTAACTTCCTTGAATATCCAAGTATTTTGATACACTTTCCTTAATTTATATACATATAAAAAGCACTTTCAAAAGGAATTTACAAAATGTAAGACTAGGACTACTCATAGATTTGAATCCTGAAATGGTCCACAAAAGGGATGAGTTATGATTAGAAAGAGATCTCACAACTACAACCAGCAGTTGTGTGCTTTACTAAATATAATCCATACTTAAATGCTTACACCAACCTGTCATCAAAATACACAAAAACAGAAATGATTACTGAGTATGACCTTGTTGCACCCACAATGCCAACTGGCTAATATGCAGCTTCAAGATATATCTATTGGAACTATATTAAAGAACAAGTGTGGCCTATTGAATTTCAAATTTGGATTCACTACTACACAAGTTTAAATAGGACCCCCTAAATATAACCCGCTTTTGTTATTGACCGAGTTATATTAAGGGCACCCCACAAATAAAACCCGCTTTTTATATTAGACCGGGAAATTCCCAAATGGAACCCGTTTTTTGTGCTAAAATTTTTTAACATTGGCGTTTCCCTCCAAATTAGATTTCCCAAAAATTTAAAATCATAACTATCTTTGCTTTCAATTACTCCGCATCTTTTATTATCTCTATCACTATGTCCCCTGCCCCTTTTAAGCCCTTTGAATTCATATGCCTGTTGATCTCTCTTTTTCAATAATCATGTCGTTGATCTGGATCTCACAATCATGTATGTCTCTTTTACCTCTTCCAATTTAGTCTCCACTAATTTTTAGGGCAGCAGATCGCTACTATTAATTACTTTATGTTATATAGTCTGTATAATACTGAAAGAAAGTGGCTTCAGATCAACAGGTTTATGTATGTTCAAATCCTCTCTTTTTTTTGGTTTCTTTATTATTGTTGATGTATAAGAGCATACCCAATGCCCTCGTTTGGGGTGCTCGTTCGAGGGCCTCGGACGAGTCCACACCGTTGGGTGGGACTCGTCCCTGGCTCGTTTGGGGTGCTCGTTCGGCTGGCTCGTTCCTGCAGGGACGAGTCTTGACCAATTTTTTTTTTTTTTTTTTTTTTTTTGAATTGTAACGGCTCAAAAAAAAGAAGGAGACAAAATTAAAGTTTCCCCATTTGGCAACTTTAGTCCCTCTAACGGCTGTTTTGTTCAAAACATGTTCAAAAAAGTGTCAACTTTAGTCCTTAACGGCTAGTTTTCAAAATGGCTATATATACACTTCAATTGAACCACCATTTCACACCACTCTTCCATATATTCAGTTATATTATACCAAAACACACTTTTGTATACACAAAAATCATCATGAACAACCAGTTTCGTTCGAGTTTATCAACGTACATGAGACCCGATTTGTTTCCTAATGAAGACGATGATGATGAGCTTATGGGCATCATGGCCGAATGTGTTGATTTGCTTGAACAAGGTGAATCATCAAGACCATTCATACCCCGTATGCCCGTCGAGAGAGATCGATATGGTGCTGAAGAGCGCCTAATGGCAGCTTATTTTAACGAAAACCCAACGTATTCGTTGAAGAACTTTAGGCGACGCTTCCGTATGTCGAGACCTATGTTCATGCGCATTGTGAACGACATAATATCATACCCATCTCGACATCCAGGTCCTGTGCCTTTGCATTTTCAAAGAATGCAAGACAAGCAGGTTGATGGTCGAGGAAAGGTTGGTTTCAGTGCAATCCAAAAGTGTGTATGCGCCATACGTCAGTTGGCGTATGGCTACAATCCCGACTCGCTTGACGAGTATCTACAGATGGGTGAAGAAACAGCAAGATGTTATCTAGACTATTATTGTAAGTGTGTGTTTGAACTTTACAGGGATGAATACTTGCGCAGACCAACACCGGAGGACATACAACGCTTGTATGCTCGACATGAGGAGCTTCATGGTTTCCCAGGCATGCTTGGAAGCGTTGATTGCATGCACTGGCCTTGGAAGAACTGTCCCAAGGCATGGCAAGGTCAATTTACGCGTGGTGATCACGGTCATCCAACCATCATGCTTGAAGCGGTAGCTTCGTACGATAGGTGGATTTGGCATGCCTTTTTCGGCACAGCTGGTTCGAACAACGATATAAATGTTCTCAACCAGTCGCCCTTATTTAGGGAAATCATAGAAGATTGTGCGCCTGATAGCTCGTTCACTGTTAATGGCACCCACTACAAAAAAGGTTACTATCTCGCCGACGGCATTTATCCCGAATGGTCGACTTTTGTAAAGTCGTATTCATGCCCTCAAGATGAGAAGCGGAAGAAATTTAAAAAGTATCAAGAAAGTGCTCGGAAAGATGTCGAGCGTGCCTTTGGAGGGCTTCAAAATTCATGGCACATTCTAAGCCAACCAGCAAGATCAAAAAGCGTGAATCGAATAACTCGAACAATGTACGCGTGTGTTATATTGCATAACATGAAGGTTGAAGACGCGGGGTACGCCATAAGCTCACTCGAGGATGGAGACGATAATGATCCAATCGTCTTACCTGAGCGTACGTTCCAGGAAAGGATGGCAGTTCACCAACGAACCGGCAAGGAGCTTCGAGATCGCACTATGCATCATGCTCTTCGTCATGATCTTACGGAGCATATATGGCGCCTCCCGGCTTAATGCGTGTTTTTTTAAAATAAACTATTGTAATGTTTTTTTTTTAATGTGTGTTTTCTTTATTTTTAATAAGTATTGTAATGTTTTTATTTTTAATGAAGTGTTTCTTATTTGTGTATGTTTTAGTTTGTTATTAATTTTGAAGGGTTAAAAGTGTAAACTTTGGATAAAAGGGTATAATTAAATAATTGGTAGGTCCAAGACTAGTCTTTGGTGGATGAGTGCATTGGGTGTATTTTGGGGGGATTAGTCCTTGGAGTGTTTTTTGCTGATGTGGCGCTGACAGGGACTAGTCTTTGGTGGATGAGTCCTGGGCATTGGGTACCCTCTAATGCAGTCTCTAAAATCATGATAGTAATACTATTAGTGCCGCTAGTTTATGAAATATCTTATATAAGATAGAAATTTTATGAAGGAATATGGAAATTATATTGTAACAATGGGTTAGGCTTAAGGTAAAAGACAATGGCATCATGAATGTTTAATAATTAGAACTGGCATAAATAAAAGGGAAATCTATTGGTAATTATATAATGACATTTGTTTAAATTCTCTTCTTTCTTTTTTTACCAACTCTGTTTTTAAGCCAATGTATTTTTTTGGCTGTAACTTGTCCCCATGAGTCCATAACAAAAACTTTTTGTTGCACCTAATTGGCAAAGGTACCATATGTTATAATCTTTATTTACTTATGGTTTATATTTAATGTTAATGTTAATGCTAAATGTTTAAACGTTTATAGCGAGCATTGGGTATTGACTGTGATTGATCATCATCGACTCAAGGCATACATTCTGGATTCATGGTTGCAAAATGATGGGTAGACCAAATACGACTACAAAGTAACCAAACTTATAGAAAGGTAACTCTTATTTAAAATGTTTTGTTTGATCATATGAAACTAGTTATGATATTTGATGTAATGAACATTCTCTAAAAACATAAAGATATGTTGCTCAAGTGTGGCTGCTACTTTTTCATTTACCTTAAGCTTTATTAAATAAGCAGCTTCATGATTTTTGTTTTATAACATGTAATTACAATCGTTAGCGCATATAAAACCTTGTAGGTTATTGTATTTGATTGTGATTAATAGAGATTACAAGAGGAAAGAAGACATTAATCAAAACAGGAAGGAAGAAACAGAGAAGTACATATATTCTGTCAAGTAACAAAAGGTATGTTTTATATCCTATTCTTTATTTCATATCCCTAAATCGATTTGCCTGAGAGTTTGCATTTATATTCCTCTTTTAAAAGGCAGATTGATAAGAAACATGATGTCAATTGTTGTACCAAAAAATAGATTTTGATTCCTATCAATCTGTGTTCTTCGATTCTGCTGACTGGTTTTTTTATATGATTGGTGGGAGTGTGGAACACAAGCTTTGCACACACAAATGCAACATGTCTATCCTTTGTGGTTTTCTACCTGCTTCAACAGTTCTAAATTTGAGCTGATATTACTAGTATCTGATGTGTATTTTGTAAAAACATGATTGAAGTTGGGACTAGTAAACGGGTAAGTAGGTGTACACATTGCTTACCAGTATAGCTTTTGGTAACAACAGAGTGTTAAATTTCCAATATGAAAGGCTTGACATATGTATTGTCTGTGATTGACTATCAATCTATCATCGCAAAGTACATCTGGACACATAGTTGCAAGATGGTGGGGAGACCAATCACGACTACAAAGTAACCAAACTTGTAGAAAGGTAACTCTGTGGCTGTTTTTTTCTCTCGTTGATCTTATCTATTTAACTTAGTCATATATGAAAAAAGGGGATGTTATAAGGCTTATTTGAGTTATTTGCTAATATAGAACTTGTATTACTAAGATTCTTTTTCTCCATCAATAGAGGGAGTGGTAGGTGAGCATAGGTATCAGATCCTCCTGATCGAAATCAATTGTAAGATTGCTTTCGCTTGCTAGAAACTCACAGAGCAAGGTTGTTCGAGGGGTAGGTTAAAGTTTCAGATGTGAAAATTCTATTAAGTGTTCTTTAGCTTTATTGAAACTTACTGATGTGGTTTGGTTTAATATGTTTACAGAGCTACAAAAAGCTTCTTTTGTGGGATTGCTTTGGTTGCCAATTAACTCCTTTATTAATATAAACCCATTTGACAGCTGCTATGCTTAAGTTCTTGCTTTAATTCTCTACCACTTGAAAGAATCACAGTTCCGCTTGGGCATGCTCATGGGTTCGTTATATGTTATTTTTTGTATCATATATGAGGACTAGACCCTTCAGACGAGGTACGTAATGGTATGTAGCCTTGCAGAACCTAATTGTATTAGATATTGTTAATGTTAAGTCTCCAATTGTTGAATAAAATTGCAGATAGGATCTGAGCAACGGAAGTCTAAATGGTATTGAAGTATAAAGACTGTCTACGACTCCAACGAGTTCATGAAGGGATGTATTATATGTTTAGTGAAACACCACGGAGACTTGGTTTATTAGACTCGTATTTAGTATGATAATTAAGGGTATTTTACTTTTGTGTAGTAGGGATGCTTCAATTCTTTTTCCGTTTTATGTTTGAATGTTGCTGGAAACTTGTTGGTTATATTGAAATTTTATCTACAAATTTGATGTGGTTTTATTGTGTTGTGATTTAAGTTGCTGGTGAGATTTGACATTGTTATGTAATTTAAACGGTAACGTATGGTAGAAGCACAAACAGTGGCTCCAAAGCTAATATAGAACTTGTATTACTAAGATTCTTTTTCTCCATCAATAGAGGGAGTGGTAGGTGAGCATAGGTATCAGATCCTCCTGATCGAAATCAATTGTAAGATTGCTTTCGCTTGCTAGAAACTCACAGAGCAAGGTTGTTCGAGGGGTAGGTTAAAGTTTCAGATGTGAAAATTCTATTAAGTGTTCTTTAGCTTTATTGAAACTTACTGATGTGGTTTGGTTTAATATGTTTACAGAGCTACAAAAAGCTTCTTTTGTGGGATTGCTTTGGTTGCCAATTAACTCCTTTATTAATATAAACCCATTTGACAGCTGCTATGCTTAAGTTCTTGCTTTAATTCTCTACCACTTGAAAGAATCACAGTTCCGCTTGGGCATGCTCATGGGTTCGTTATATGTTATTTTTTGTATCATATATGAGGACTAGACCCTTCAGACGAGGTACGTAATGGTATGTAGCCTTGCAGAACCTAATTGTATTAGATATTGTTAATGTTAAGTCTCCAATTGTTGAATAAAATTGCAGATAGGATCTGAGCAACGGAAGTCTAAATGGTATTGAAGTATAAAGACTGTCTACGACTCCAACGAGTTCATGAAGGGATGTATTATATGTTTAGTGAAACACCACGGAGACTTGGTTTATTAGACTCGTATTTAGTATGATAATTAAGGGTATTTTACTTTTGTGTAGTAGGGATGCTTCAATTCTTTTTCCGTTTTATGTTTGAATGTTGCTGGAAACTTGTTGGTTATATTGAAATTTTATCTACAAATTTGATGTGGTTTTATTGTGTTGTGATTTAAGTTGCTGGTGAGATTTGACATTGTTATGTAATTTAAACGGTAACGTATGGTAGAAGCACAAACAGTGGCTCCAAAGCTAATATAGAACCCGGTTGTTCTAAATGGAAAGGGCGAGTCCTATAACATATTTGGTGGGCAAGAAAAAAGCGGGTTGTAATGTTTTAATAGGTCCCGGTTGTTTGAAAGCGGGTTTTATTATCAGAGTAAATAGGACTCCGTCGCATAGGTTTCGGCTATTAGGCGGGCTCTAATATGCTTTTTAACCGGGACTCATTAAGGTGCGTGTAGTAGTGATTACATAGTAAGAGTAGCATTGGCATCAACATCAATATTAACTACAATGTGTGTATGTATTGGTATATATATGAATGTCATCACCTCAGGGGTCCTGATATGTCGTATTTTATACCTATTTCCCACATTGTATTTAGTTGATTTTGCATGGTTTATGAGTCGTTTTAGTATACATTTGGTGCGTTTATGGTATTTGTTAGTGATTTAGGTTACTGACAGGTATTTAAGCGTAAATCTGGAGAAAACGACATTGTTGAGGTGAATTAAGTGCTAACGGGGGATTTCGGAAGCATTTGGATGAAGAGTGCAGGAAGTCAACAAAAGTCAAAGCTGAAGAAGGACAATTGCGCCGCAACTGGGAGTTGCGCCGCAACCCAATTCCAGAAAGTTAAGTTGCGCCGCAGCTCTTTCAATTGCGCCGCAATACCTTTTGTTCCTGGCCAGCCACGAGTCAACATGGGTCAAAGGTCAACGCGAGTCAATGGCAAATTGCGCCGCAACTACCGAAAAGCAGAAGAATAAGTTGCGCCGCAACCCCCTCAATTGCGCCGCAATGCGTTCAAGTTCAAGCCAACTTTGGTCAACGAAAGTCAAAGTCAAACGCGAAGTCAAACGCCAATGTATTTTTTTGGCTGTAACTTGTCCCTATGAGTCCATAACAAAAACTTTTTGTTGCACCTAATTGGCAAAGGTACCATATGTTATAATCTTTATTTACTTATGGTTTATATTTAATGTTAATGTTAATGCTAAATGTTTAAACGTTTATAGCGAGCATTGGGTATTGACTGTGATTGATCATCATCGACTCAAGGCATACATTCTGGATTCATAGTTGCGCCGCAACTGGGTCCGATTCTGGCAGATTTTTGGAGGCATATAAATAGCATGCAAAATTATCCCAAAACCCTTCTTCTCTTCTTCCAGCCGTTTTTGGAGCCCTTTTCAGAGATATTTTCAGATTTTCATCATATTTTAGGTTTTCAAACACGATTGGATCTATTTCATTTGTAGCTTTCGATTATAATCATTAGGTAACAATGAATTCTTCATATTTTAATTGTTATTCTTATTTTAATATGAGTAGCTAATCACTTTATCATCCATCTTGATGGAGTGAGATAATATGTAAAGATTGCACAATTTTATTAATTCAATGTTGATTTCATTTAACGTTATATCGAGATCTTAGCGTATTTCTTCCTTATAATTTATCTTGAAATGATTGGTGATTTATGTGTGTCTTTAATGGTAGTTATTGATTACATATATTTCATTTTGATTGTTTGGGTACAAACGATTGGGTCTATGACGGGTACGGTAGATAATCGTTCATGATAATAGGGAGAAATGTGTTAACGGTTCGGTACAATCGATAGGTATAATTGTTATTTCAATAACCAAACCAATTGTTTGATTAGGAAAGTTATAAAAGATGTCTTGGAGTACCGGTCTTTGTAACGAAACTAGTTTAAGCAAGAGAGTCAAATGATGTCATTAACTTGACGGGTACGGGGTTGGTGCTTTGTTTGAGTCTCGGTTATTTAATCAACTAATTTGGGTTTGAACTTCATTTATGTGCAATCTGAGCGTACTGTTGAGCGAAATCAAGATGGATGTTTTAAATTATTGTCTTAAAAACATTTTTAATATCGTTTGAGGACGATCCCTGCCCCGGTAATACCGGATTTAAATTATTTACTTTTACTTGTTGCAAAGTGACAATTCGGTCACAAAACCCTTTTTAATTAGAATTACTTAATGTCGATAATTACTTAACTTTAGTCCCTGTGTTCGATCCTGGACTTACCTTTTAGCTATACTATATACGAACGGGTCCACTGCCCGAGAGTGTGTAGTAGTCAGTTCTAGGGTATTTCTTGTTTTAAATTTTTAAACTCGATTTTACACATCAAGTTTTTGGCGCCGCTGCCGGGGACTTTTGTTTAAGTAGTTGTTTAATTTTGTGATTCGATCCTTTTTCACATTCATTTGTGAGAAAGTTATTGCTTTACTAGATAGTTTGTATTTTATTTCATTTCAATTATACCACAGGTGCGGTTGACGGTTTGTTTGTGGTGAGTGTGCAAGTTCTTGTTAGTTGATGAACACAAGAGCTTCTGGCCGACCTTTGCTTAGCCCTTTGTCTAATCCAGGGAAAGTCAGACGTCGCTTAGTGACAAGAGGCGACCAGGAACCATCCACATCAGTCAAAATAGATTTTGAAACCGAAACCAGTATTCCACCCACCCAGAACTTGGAAGATCAGTTGGTTAATCAGTTGGCCGATCAATTGAAGAAATCATCGGAGTTTTTCAAAACAGGTGAAGATTCAGATTCAGAAGTAGAGGAGAAAGTTCAAACACCTGAACCGAGTGTACTTGTATTTCCTCGGGTTAACCTTAATATTAACCAACAACCAAGGGGTAGAAGAATGGGTGATGAACAACCGGTAGATCCGAATGCCCGTCCTTACGGGGAGAGAAGAAGAAATATACCGGCGGACCGGGGCACAGCTATTCGCCCTCCAGCTATTTCAGTAGATTTTTCTTTGAAAGGGAATCACCTCAAGAGTGTTGAAGAGGATAAGTTTGATGGGAATCGAAGAAATGACCCATATGCACATCTTGAGAGGTTCGAGAAAATCTGTTGGCTATATCAGTATGGAACAGGGCAAGCTGAGGCTGTTAAGTTGGAACTATTTCCTTTAACTCTCACTGGAGATGCAGCTGCATGGTTTAATGTAACACCCCAAGCCGGAGCTCGAAATGTCACGGAAATCATACAGCACCCAGTGGAATTACAATAGAACAAACTAAATGCAATTAACGATTCGGTGAATCCAAAACATAGCAAAACAAGTAACAAAATACAACAGGAGCAAAGAGCCATCAAAGTTAACATAATACATCCAAAGATGGCAAACGATCCTAAGTATAATGCAAAAGGAGGGTCAATGAATCCTTGATCCATAAGGTCCAAGTCCGGGTTAGACAGCAAGCAAGCAACTAAACACCACGTCCGGGGAGAACCTGATTACCTGAAAAGTGTACTAAGCATAGTCAACACGAGGTTGGTGAGTTCGTAGTAATGGTTCGTAACGAACCAACATCAATAATCACAATATAAGAATAGAGGCTAGACATGACTTACAGCGAGCCTCTAAGCAACACAATATCGCCCAACAACAAGATTACACAAAAGAAATGAGAGTGTAATGAGAATGCACAAATGATATGCGTATCAATGCAAGTGCCAAATGTATGAATAAGCAAATATGCCTATTCCAAGCGTGACCTTCAATCACGTATGCAACGATACCCTTCTGCCATCGCAATGGACAAGGCTGTATCTCAAAATCATCGAGATATATATGTCTATATACTCGGGGTCAGGTCTACATCCAAAATGGGTGCATACATCTATGCACCAGGATGCCGGCAATCCCCTGCCGAGGGTCCAACAATAATGTATGCAATGCTTACAAACAAATGTAAATGCATACTTCATAAACCAACAACCAATATGCGATAACCTGTGCCAACAATCAATATTCCTCAAACATAACCCAGCAATCAATGTATGATAACCAAAAGCCAACGATCAACAGTCAACAAAACATGAGCCACTAATCACAATATAAACCAACTATACGTACATATACTTCAGAGGATTCTACTTTCTTCAAGTCCCAGATGCTTATGTATAGGGTCACCCGCAGCCTTCCCACCACATCTAAACCCAATGAAGGCATAACCGACTTCCATGTATGTACGTCTATCCTAATGTATAAGTAATACTTAACGAAAACACAACCCAAGTCAATCAAACGAAAAGACACGTCACATCAATCCAACAATCAAGTCAAACAAACAATACATCAATAAATACAAGTAAACACGCCAGGTTTACACTTTTCAGCCCGAATCCCAAGCGGGTAGGGAGATACGAAACTCACCTTGATCGGCAAAGAAGTTAGTAAAAGATTACAAACGAGTAATAGGGTCCACACGTCCACAACCTATAATTACACATCATCATACCGTAAAGTCAACTACACAATCTCAACAATTTGAAAATCGACACACATAAAATTACAGTGACTATCCACTGCGCCGCAGTGGAGCAGAACTATGCCCACTGCGTCGCAGTGGCTAAACTGGACCAGGACCAGAAACAATGCACTGCGCCGCAGTGAGCAAGGACCCTGCCCACTGCGCCGCAGTGGTTAAACTGGACCAGGGCCAGTAATATAGCACTGCGCCGCAGTGAGCCAGGGGAGGGCTCACTGCGCCGCAGTGACCACACACTGCAGCCAGCACCTGCAGGTTATGCAGGTGCTACGAACCAAAACCCTAAATTTTAACCCAAAACAACCCGAATCGATTTGCAAAGACTTTTAACTCGATTCGAAGCATAACAAGGCATCATTGAACATAAATACACATAACCCAACCCACAAATTCGACCAAAACATCAAAATCATCCACAAATTCTTCAAACCCTAACCCTAACCCAAAACTCCATTTTACCATTTTAAAGACTCGAAATCACATCAAATCAACTAGAAACACATGAACAAACATAAATAGAAGTAAATGGGTTGAATTAGACTTACCAAACTTCTCTTTGAGCTAAAACCCGAAATTAGGTCAAAATGGATAAAAAGGCAAGAACTTGGCTTTGATTCTTCAATAAAGCGATAGTGTGGTATAGATGGTGATGATTCTTGTGTTAAAATCGATCCACTACTAGTTGATGCAAGAAATGGTGAAGAGATTGAAATGGTTCTTTTGCTTTTGAGAGAAAGAGAGAAAGAGAGAAAGAGATAGTAATGAGAAATGAGAGGGAGGAAAAGGATAAGGGGGGGAGATGGGTCTTGGGGGCTGGTGGGTCATGGACTACCCACGGGCCGGCCCGTTTCCCTTCTCAAGCCACACTACCAAAAGTTGCACATTTAAATACCGACTACACATACAATGACCCGACTAACATACCACATAGCGATATAATCACAAATGAGCCCAAATAATTCATTAACTTAAATTGTTTGTCAAATTACACAAAAAGTCAACGGGTCAAATTTCACGGATGTTACATTATCCTCCCGTTAAAAGAATTTCGTCCCGAAATTCAACAAAACCCTAATTATCAAATAAATGCGGATACTTTGACTTCATGTGATCTTCTCTCTCCCAAGTGAACTCGGCTCCGCGTCTGGCGTTCCATCTTACCTTCACAATGGTATAGCGCTTCTTCTTGAGCTTCTTCTCTTGACGGTCCAAAATCTCTACCGGCTCTTCAACAAAGTTCAAATTCGAATCAACCCTAATTTCGTCCATAGGCACATGATGTGTAGGATCCGCCAAACACTTGCGCAAATTACAAATGTGGAACACGTCATGCACACCGCTAAGTTCTTGAGGCAATTCTAACCGATAAGCAACTTTCCCAACCCGTTCAAGAATCTTGAAAGGACCAACATACCTTGGGGCAAGTTTTCCCCGCTTCACAAATCGTACAACGCCTTTCCAAGGTGAAACTTTCAAAAGTACAAATTCACCAACTTCAAACTCCAACGGTCTTCGTCTCACATCGGCATACTTCTTTTGGCGTTCACGGGCCAATTGCAACTTCTCCTTAATTTGAGATATTACCTTAGTCGTTTCAATCACAATCTCTGGCCCGATAAGTTGACTCTCTCCAATTTCCGCCCAAGCTAGGGGAGAACGACATACTCTACCATACAATGCTTTAAAGGGTGCCATTTGAATGGTAGCGTGGTAACTATTGTTGTATGAAAACTCCACTAGCGGCAAATGGTCTTCCCAACTTCCACCAAAATCAATTGCACATGCCCTCAACATGTCTTCAAGTGTTTGAATGGTTCTCTCGGTTTGCCCATCCGTTTGAGGGTGAAACGCCGTGCTCATGTCAAGTCGAGTACCCATGGCTTTTTGAAAGGCTTCCCAAAATTTTGATTTGAAACGGGCATCTCTATCGGAAATGATAGAAATCGGCACTCCATGCTTAGATATTACTTCCTTGATGTACAAACGAGCTAAAGTGTCAAACTTATCGGTTTCACGAATGGCTAAGAAGTGAGCCGATTTCGTTAACCGATCTACTATCACCCAAATTGTGTCTCGGCCGCTTCTCGTCTTCGGTAGTTTAGTGATGAAGTCCATTGAGATATGTTCCCACTTCCATTCGGGCATCACCGGTTGTACCAACAATCCGGGTGGCTTCTTGTGATCGGCCTTAACTTGTAAGCAAGTAAGGCACTCACTCACATACTTAGCCACATCACGCTTCATGCCCGGCCACCAATACAATTCCTTCAAGTCAAAGTACATCTTATCCGACCCGGGATGGACCGAATAAGGTGATAGGTGAGCTTCATTCATAATAAGTGTTCTTAAGCCGCCGAAAATAGGAACCCAAAGTCTTTCAACCATGTATAGCCCATTATCATTCTTTCGGTCAAATAGTTGTTCCATGCCATCTAGGTTTTCGTTTCCAAAGTTTTCCGGTAGGGTGGCTTGAATTTGGGCTTCAATGATTCGATCGCGAATGTTTGGCCCTACCGTGAGGCTCATAGCTCTAGCCCGTCTTGGTTTCACTCTCTCCTTTCGGCTCAAGGCATCGGCTACTACATTTGCCTTGCCCGGGTGATAACGGATGTCACAATCATAATCACTAAATAGCTCTAACCAACGCCTTTGCCTCATATTCAATTCGTTTTGAGTAAAGATGTGTTGAAGACTTTTGTGATCGGTATAAATCACACATTTGGTGCCATAGAGATAATGTCTCCAACACTTCAAGGCAAATACAACCGCTCCCAATTCCAAATCATGTGTCGGGTAGTTCTTCTCATGCACCTTCAATTGACGAGAGGCATAAGCAATGACTTTACCCCTTTGCATAAGAACACAACCCAAACCTTGCCCCGAAGCATCACAATAAACCACAAAATCTTCTATCCCATCCGGTAATGTCAAAATAGGAGCATCACATAGCATATCCTTAAGGGTTTGGAAGGCGTCCTCTTGTTTCCTTTGTCTTCGAGTATACAAGTATGTCATCAATGAACACAATGACAGACTTGTCTAAGTATGGTTGACACACCCGGTTCATCAAATCCATGAACACCGCCGGTGCATTGGTCAACCCAAAAGGCATCACGGTGAATTCAAAGTGGCCATACCTTGTGCGAAAAGCCGTTTTGGGGATGTCATCTTCATGTACCCGGAGTTGATGATAGCCCGAGCGAAGATCGATTTTTGAGAAGTGCTTAGCTCCTTGAAGTTGATCAAACAAGTCATCAATTCTAGGGAGAGGATATCGGTTCTTCACGGTGAGCTTGTTCAATTCCCGATAATCAATACACATTCGGAAGGATCCGTCTTTCTTTTTAACAAATAGAACAGGAGCACCCCAAGGAGATTGACTAGGGCGAATGAAACCCTTCTCTTGGAGTTCCTTGAGTTGAGTTTGTAGCTCTTGCATTTCGGTTAGAGCTAGTCTATAAGGAGCTTTTGCTACGGGCGCGGCTTCGGGAATAAGACTAATACGAAAATCAAGCGCACGAGTTGGAGGTAATCCCGGTAAGTCATCCGGAAAAACATCGGGGAAATCACAAACAATAGGAACGGTCTTCAATTCTACCTTTGTGGTGGTAGCACTAAAGACTTTAGAATTTGGGGAATCGGAGATTTCGCCTTGAACCCTAAGAATTTTACCGTTGGCCAAAGGTATCTTAACAACTCTCTCACCACAATCAATCGTCGCATTAACCGCCGCTAACCAATCCATACCCACTATAATATCAAAACTACCAATGTCTAAAGGCATAAGATCGATGAAGAAGTCGACGTCCTCTAAAGTCAAGACACAATCACGGAGTATTTGGCTAATTCTAGTTAGTGACCCGTTTACCATTTCAATGTCAAGCACATAGTTTAGAGCACAAGGATGCACATCAATCAAAGGCACAAAGTTAGTAGACACGAGGCTATAATCGGCCCCGGAATCAAATAAGACTGTTGCATAGAGACCATTTAGGAGAAAAGTACCTGCGACTACGTTAGGATCATTGCGGGCTTCATTTACATTTGCCGCAAAGGCTCGGCCGCGTGGTTGCACTTGGTGGCCTTGTTGCCCCCGGTTTTGATTAGGCCCAACCATTTGGAGTTGATTGGGGTGGACGGCTACTTGGACTTGTTGTCCCACCCATCGAGGACAATTATTACGGTAGTGGTCACGGCTACCACATTCAAAACACTCGCCCCTTCTTTGGTTACCTTGAGGAGGAACGGCCCGAATAGGAGCCGCATTCATTGGGCCCGTTCTTGGAGCCCTACAATCCTTGGATGCGTGCCCAACTTGGTGGCAATTGTAGCATGCTCCACATGGAGTGGTGGCGGGATGGTGCCTGTTGCACCTTCCACAGAAAGGATGAGGCCCGGTATAAGCCCTCCTAGCCGGTTCCACCGCCGCCATTATTCTACCCCTATTTGCATTCTTGGGGTCAAACCTCCCCATTTTCCTTACCCCGCTCGACTCTCCCACTTCTTTCCTCTTGCTTGACGAGGATTTGCTCAAAACGCCCCTTCTCAATAAGTCTTCAGTCACACTCCCGGCTTGGTTAACCGCGTTTGCCAAAGAAGTAGGCATATTGGAGTTTACATATGATCGGACGTGAGGATTCAAGCCCAAAACAAATTTTTGGATGGCTTGTGGCTCGGTACCCACCAAGTGAGGAATGAGAGTAGACAACTCTTGGAATCGTCTCACATAGCCCTTGTAATCGGCTCCTTCCATATTGAGGTTTGCAAATTCTATGGTTAAATTCTGTAGCTCGTACGGAGGACAAAACTTGGCTTTCACTTTGTCTTTGAAGTCAATCCACTCCAAATTCTGAGTCCGCCCTAGAGTTATTTCCTGGTTCCACCAACTCAAGGCGTCATGCCTAAACATGCCGGATGCATAGGAAATCCGGTCATCGTAGGTGCAATGACTCCTTTCAATCACTGCTTCTATTGCCTCAAACCATCTTATACATTCCGTGGGACCACCTTTCCCATCAAACTCCGGTGCCCCACAACTCTTAAAATCCTTAAAGAGACACCCTTGACGGTATCCACCATATTGGTTATTCATGGGCATCCCGATATTAACTCCCATTGGTTCCTCTTCCTCATATTCTTCGGCTTGAGGTTGATCATTTTCATTGTTTAAGTTTTCTGGGACTTCATTGTTTTGAGGTCCATTATTTTGCCCAAGACTTGCCGTGACTTGAGCAATGATGGTTGGCATGATACCGGCAACCGTTTGAGCGATTACCTCAGCCAAGTTTGGCTCAGGAGCTCCACCACGACCCCTACCACGGCCCCTACCACGGCCTCTACCACGGCCTCTACCACGGCCTCTACCTCCCTGTACTTCCGGTTGAGCTTCCGGTTGAGGCTCTTCTTCTTCAGCCCTATAGTTTGTTCGGACCCTTCTTGGTCTTTCCATTTCTATAAAACAAGTGACACGTTGACCCGAGAGTTAGTCTCAAATGCTCGCATGTTAGTCACACAAGTAGTCATGCCCTCATACCGATACCACATACTCATTTCATAACATTATGCTAAGGCAACAGTGTTAAAATCGTAAGGGGGGTTTACATATCATATCATCACGTTGCATTTATTGCCATATTTTATCATTAAATTAAGTACTCATGTTCATTTCATCATGTAATTAAACAACTAACACGAATGATTCAAAGTATAATCCGAATTCGATATGCTCTCTAGTTATCAACCGGGTATGTATACAAGGTGTACCAACGGCTAACCTTCCACCCAATCAACTTCCATTAAGCATATCGGTTCCTTATTATACTTTAAGCTACACGTGCGCAATCCACGATGTCATGAACTTACTATAGTACCGGGTAACCATAAAAGAGTTGATCGGGTTCTTTTAGGGTTGCCACAATATTATACTAAGTTAATGGCATCCCTTCATTTTGCCCTAACTCGTCACATTAGCTTCAACAAATAACAACAACAAATCATAGTAACCATATTCATCACGTTGAATTCAAGCTATCACACAAATGGTCTTAACTACGAACTCACACGGGGATTCACAAAATTCATATTGCACACGAATTTCCTAACCATGCATGCTATATGAAGAGTTTTAACTTAAGCCGTAGTCTAGGTCAAACCGCCTAATTCTCTACGACCACGCATGGGCCACCATTCTGTAACACCCCAAGCCGGAGCTCGAAATGTCACGGAAATCATACAGCACCCGGTGGAATTACAATAGAACAAACTAAATGCAATTAACGATTCGGTGAATCCAAAACATAGCAAAACAAGTAACAAAATACAACAGGAGCAAAGAGCCATCAAAGTTAACATAATACATCCAAAGATGGCAAACAATCCTAAGTATAATGCAAAAGGAGGGTCAATGAATCCTTGATCCATAAGGTCCAAGTCCGGGTTAGACAGCAAGCAAGCAACTAAACACCACGTCCGGGGAGAACCTGATTACCTGAAAAGTGTACTAAGCATAGTCAACACGAGGTTGGTGAGTTCGTAGTAATGGTTCGTAACGAACCAACATCAATAATCACAATATAAGAATAGAGGCTAGACATGACTTACAGCGAGCCTCTAAGCAACACAATATCGCCCAACAACAAGATTACACAAAAGAAATGAGAGTGTAATGAGAATGCACAAATGATATGCGTATCAATGCAAGTGCCAAATGTATGAATAAGCAAATATGCCTATTCCAAGCGTGACCTTCAATCACGTATGCAACGATACCCTTCTGCCATCGCAATGGACAAGGTTGTATCTCAAAATCATCGAGATATATATGTCTATATACTCGGGGTCAGGTCTACATCCAAAATGGGTGCATACATCTATGCACCAGGATGCCGGCAATCCCCTGCCGAGGGTCCAACAATAATGTATGCAATGCTTACAAACAAATGTAAATGCATACTTCATAAACCAACAACCAATATGCGATAACCTGTGCCAACAATCAATATTCCTCAAACATAACCCAGCAATCAATGTATGATAACCAAAAGCCAACGATCAACAGTCAACAAAACATGAGCCACTAATCACAATATAAACCAACTATACGTACATATACTTCAGAGGATTCTACTTTCTTCAAGTCCTAGATGCTTATGTATAGGGTCACCCGCAGCCTTCCCACCACATCTAAAACCCAATGAAGGCATAACCGACTTCCATGTATGTACGTCTATCCTAATGTATAAGTAATACTTAACGAAAACACAACCCAAGTCAATCAAACGAAAAGACACGTCACATCAATCCAACAATCAAGTCAAACAACAATACATCAATAAATACAAGTAAACACGCCAGGTTTACACTTTTCAGCCCGAATCCCAAGCGGGTAGGGAGATACGAAACTCACCTTGATCGGCAAAGAAGTTAGTAAAAGATTACAAACGAGTAATAGGGTCCACACGTCCACAACCTATAATTACACATCATCATACCGTAAAGTCAACTACACAATCTCAACAATTTGAAAATCGACACACATAAAATTACAGTGACTATCCACTGCGCCGCAGTGAGCAAGGACCCTGCCCACTGCGCCGCAGTGGTTAAACTGGACCAGGGCCAGTAATATAGCACTGCGCCGCAGTGAGCCAGGGGAGGGCTCACTGCGCCGCAGTGACCACACACTGCAGCCAGCACCTGCAGGTTATGCAGGTGCTACGAACCAAAACCCTAAATTTTGTCCTAAGGCCTTAATCAGTGATCGTGGAACTCATTTCGCGAATCACCAACTTGCTAAGGTGTTAAAGATGTATGGTGTTCATCATCGTTTCTCTACTTCTTATCACCCGCAAACGAGTGGCCAAGTAGAAAATACTAATAGGGCCTTAAACGAATCTTAGAGAAAACCATAGGTGATAATCCTAAAAATTGGTCTAAGAAGTTGGATGATGCATTATGGGCTTTTAGAACCGCATTTAAGACTCCAATTTGGACTACACCTTATAGGTTGCTTTATGGGAAGACATGTCATTTGCCTTTAGAAATAGAGCATAAAGCTTATTGGGCTCTTAGAAATTGCAATATGGACTTAGTTGAAAGTAGTGAATTGAGAATGTTGCAATTGCATGAGTTAGATGAGTTGAGGTTGAATGCTTATGAAAATTCTATGCTCTACAAAGAGAGGACTAAGGTTTGGCATGATCGTAGGATTAGAGAGAAGGATTTTAAAGCAGGTGATAAAGTTTTGTTATTCCTTTCCAAGTATAAGTTCAAGCAACCCAAGTTGACTTCTAGGTGGACCGGCCCTTTTGTGATCAAACATGTCTATCCGTCTGGTTATGTTGAATTGTTTAAATCGGATGGAGCTACTTTTATTGTTAATGGTCACAGGTTGAAGCTTTATCATGAAGAAGAGGAAAATGTGGGAGTCGTCGTTGACAAGCTTCCATTTTTCTAAAGGAATCAATGAAGAAAGGACTGTGAGTCGAGCTAAAAACTCGTAAATAAATTAAGCGCTTCGCGGGAGGCAACCCGTGTTTCTTGTTTTCATTATTGTTTATTTGTCATTGGTAATGTGTTTTAATAAGAATTGCATGTAGGAGCCGCTCTCATGCCTTCCGGTAAGTCGTTTTCAAGGAAGAAAACAAAGGAACCCGCTTCTTCTAGCCGTGCAGGACGAGGAAAGGCAAGAGCCTCGTCGGCTGCTGCACCTATTGAGAGTGGTCTTACTCCCGAGGCCACTGCTATGGGAACTCCTACTCACCCATGGTTACGATTCCCTAGAGCTCCTCCCGAGAAAAAGGTTGAATATACCAACAGGTTGGCATCTATTTATCAGAAAGACATAGTTGAGCCTCGGTATATGGAATCTAGTATGTTGGATACGTTAAATGCTCGTGGGGGCATTAGTAGGTATATGCATCTGATGGGTAGTTCAAATGATATGGATGGTAATCCCGTAGCTAAGGAATTTAGTTTATGGTTTGATATATTTCGGAATCGGTAGATAGTTTGTAAGGAGTGGTGTTTAGAAGTTTATTCGACTATTTCGGCTGAGAACATCGAGAAAGTGAAGGATGTGTTTGCTGAGCCGGTTATATTCTTTCGTTGTGGGGGTGTTAATAGAACCCTTACTATTGCTGAGTTTGGGTTGTGCACAGGGATGTACACCCAAGAGACGTTAGATGATCCTGCTTTCGAGCGTCTTTTAGCCATTTCTGTTAGGGCTACTTCTGGTTTTACTAGGGAAGCAGGTGATTTTAGGGATTACTATAACCGGGTGTCTGGGGGTCGCGCTTGGAAAGCAGCTTGTGGGGCGAATACACTCCAATCGCCTATTTTGCGCTTGTTCCACAAGATGTTAGTCCATTCTTTTGTCCAAAGGACTAACCAACCGGACAAGCTATATATGGAGGATTTGTGGCTGTTGAGGTTGTTTGATGAAGGTGATGTGAATAGGAAAGCATGTGCCCCCTATGTGTTGGCAAAACATATGGGGACCAAAGGAGTTCGTGATAGGGGGTTAGTCTGTGGTCATTTCATTTCCAAAATGGTGAAGTATCTTGAGGGTGCTGATAATGCAGTCGCTTTGAACTGCAAACCTATGAAGCCATTCACTTGGAATGATTTGAAGAGGTGGAAATTGATTAAGCCACTAGCTCATAAGAATGATATTCCTGAGTTGATTGATTTTGGTGGTGCTGACTCTGATGATGAGGAGGAGGCAGAGGCAGATGATGATGATGCTGAGATGGCTGATGCACCAGAGCAGCCGCTAGAGCCCGCACGACGTACTAAGCGTCGTGCCACCACTACACCTACTGAGGGACCATCTTCTTCTTCTGCCGCCCATTCAGGTCCATGGGATTTTTCTTCTTTGGGGACTGTGATTAGTAACATGTGGGAGTCTCAGCAGAACTTTCAGCATTCCCATGAGCAGTTTCAGTCGAGGGTGGACAGTGATTTTAGGATTACTATAACCGGGTGTCTGGGGGTCGCGCTTGGAAAGCAGCTTGTGGGGCGAATACACTCCAATCGCCTATTTTGCGCTTGTTCCACAAGATGTTAGTCCATTCTTTTGTCCAAAGGACTAACCAACCGGACAAGCTATATATGGAGGATTTGTGGCTGTTGAGGTTGTTTGATGAAGGTGATGTGAATAGGAAAGCATGTGCCCCCTATGTGTTGGCAAAACATATGGGGACCAAAGGAGTTCGTGATAGGGGGTTAGTCTGTGGTCATTTCATTTCCAAAATGGTGAAGTATTTGAGGGTGCTGATAATGCAGTCGCTTTGAACTGCAAACCTATGAAGCCATTCACTTGGAATGATTTGAAGAGGTGGAAATTGATTAAGCCTCTAGCTCATAAGAATGATATTCCTGAGTTGATTGATTTTGGTGGTGCTGACTCTGATGATGAGGAGGAGGCAGAGGCAGATGATGATGATGCTGAGATGGCTGATGCACCAGAGCAGCCGCTAGAGCCCGCACGACTTACTAAGCGTCGTGCCACCACTACACCTACTGAGGGACCATCTTCTTCTTCTGCCGCCCATTCAGGTCCATGGGATTTTTCTTCTTTGGGGACTGTGATTAGTAACATGTGGGAGTCTCAGCAGAACTTTCAGCATTCCCATGAGCAGTTTCAGTCGAGGGTGGACAGTGATTTTAGGTGGATGGGCTCAGGTATGGGTCGTATGATGCATGATCAGCATAGATATCAGCCCATGTGGGAGTCCCAGTATAGGGGTGAGCAGTTTCATCCACCTCAGCCGATTCCAGACTACAGCCCTCCCAGTATATTCATTCCAGAGCACAGAGCCGGAGGTGGATTCTTCTATCCACCAGAGCGCCAGTATGAGGTGGCTCCTTCCCATGATCTTGGAGGGACGGGGCCCGATAACCCTGTTAGCTTTGGATCTTTTGCAGGTACGCAGGCTGGTGCAGATGCTGGAGGATCAGGTTCGGCAGAACCATCGTTTGCTGAGCAGGTGGTTGGATCGATTTTTGGTACAGGACATATGCCTGGTTACCCTTACCCTCCTCATTGATTTATGATGGGATGATGATGCTGCCGTCTGTTGGTGATGATGGCTTGTACTTTTATTTGTTTGAACAATTTTATTTCCGTACTTTTATTTATTTTCATTTGTTTGGTTTGTAATCACCCTTAAGGGTGATAGAACATCGTATTTTACTTTTCCATTTCCGTTTGAATAATTAGGGATAGGATGAATGCATGGTTTATTTGATTATGTTGCTCGTTAATGGTGTGTTCATGTTGATAGCAAGTTGAATGTCATGTGCATATGCTGGTAGTAAGTTCAGCGACATATTTTGTTGGCATCATATTCAGGCATGGAACATACATCATACCCGGCAAGTTTTTCTTGTTCTTGATTTTGTTTTTGTTTACTTTCCCCTATTTCCCTTGGTTTGCCTTAGTTCATTGGACATTGAGGGCATTGTCCAACTCAAGTGTGAGGGGGTGGTTGTCCTTGTAGTTTATTGCTTTGGTCACTTAATTATAGAACTTAATAAGCAATTTGACTACACCTTGGGTACAAAATTTTAATATGTGGAATGTGTTTTGACTAATTAATTAGGCAATCCCTTCTGAATTAATAATATGACTAGCACGCTCAAAGCACCAAAACACCCAAATTGTGAGATTATTGATTCATTGCTAGTTATGATAGGTGTTACGGTTTTGGAATTATTAGCCTTGTTAATTTGTCCCTCTCGTAGGCTTTTGGATTTATCCAGGAGTAAGGGTTCTATTTAGAGCTCTGAACTATGATGTGCAAGTTTGAGGTTGGTTTTTCCATTTCCGTTTGAATAATTAGGGATAGGATGAATGCATGGTTTATTTGATTATGTTGCTCGTTAATGGTGTGTTCATGTTGATAGCAAGTTGAATGTCATGTGCATATGCTGGTAGTAAGTTCAGCGACATATTTTGTTGGCATCATATTCAGGCATGGAACATACATCATACCCGGCAAGTTTTTCTTGTTCTTGATTTTGTTTTTGTTTACTTTCCCCTATTTCCCTTGGTTTGCCTTAGTTCATTGGACATTGAGGGCATTGTCCAACTCAAGTGTGAGGGGGTGGTTGTCCTTGTAGTTTATTGCTTTGGTCACTTAATTATAGAACTTAATAAGCAATTTGACTACACCTTGGGTACAAAATTTTAATATGTGGAATGTGTTTTGACTAATTAATTAGGCAATCCCTTCTGAATTAATAATATGACTAGCACGCTCAAAGCACCAAAACACCCAAATTGTGAGATTATTGATTCATTGCTAGTTATGATAGGTGTTACGGTTTTGGAATTATTAGCCTTGTTAATTTGTCCCTCTCGTAGGCTTTTGGATTTATCCAGGAGTAAGGGTTCTATTTAGAGCTCTGAACTATGATGTGCAAGTTTGAGGTTGGTTTTTCCATTTCTGGATTATTTCATTTGCTATGAGTGTGCCGGTGATTGCGTTGATTCTAGAACTTGTCCTGGTTGATCGTTCCGTGTTATTTATCAGAAGAGGCAAATTTAGGATAAAACCTTTGTTCTTTGTATGTTCACCCCTTGTTTTGTAATAATCTATTATGTGCATGTTTTGTTAATGTGCTGAGTAGCTAACTACACTGGTTAGTGAACCACCTGTTGAAACCCTTATGTTTCACTGACTTTTAGTGCAAGAAACAATAGAAAACTTGTTGTCACTAGCCTGTTCTTTGTTATTAACTCCACCTTTATATATACACCTTACCTAGCCATACCGATAGTCGAAGTCCTGGTGGGTCATTGGTTGCCTATGCTAGTGGATGGTTTGGGGTTGTCCTTTATGTCGGGTTGGGATATTCTTGGTTACTGAGAATAGATTGATTTCATCATGTTTGTTTGGATAAAGTCTGGATCGTTCATTTGAGCATATGAGTATATGATTTGTCACTGTTTCAAATGTTATTTAAGAGAATACCAATTTGTCAGAGTAAAAGTAGCTCACAAAAAAAAAAGAATAAAAGAATTGAAAAACAGAAGAAAAAAAAAAGAGCTTGGGCTGTCAGTTGGTATTTCTCACTTTTGGTCAAATCATTTTTGTAAGTTGGTACATCAATTACACCAACGAAAGGATCTTAATGCTATAATCTTAACTTGTTATTTGTGGGTTGGCGCGTTTGTTTAAGCCAACATGGTTAGAATTGGTTGATTGAGTTGTTTAGTGTCATACACCACAATGGTGTCGGTTTTTAATCGTCTATTGGGGGTATTGTCTGGACAACTTCTCGGGTTTTGGACCGTTGGCAACTAGTGACATGTGATTTAATGGATTAGACTATTATGTAAAACTTTGTTAAATGTTGTGTTTTTTTCTTTTTAACGCCCTTTGTTTACCCAAATTTCCATACCGTTTTAAATACCTTGTTAGCCTCATAAGTTCATTAAAACCCTTAAAGTCCTCTTTTGATAGACGTTGTGGTGCTTGCATCATGGCGGTGAAGGAACGAACCTAGTACAAGCCTATGGTTAAAAGATTATGCATCACAACTAGGCATTGAGTGATTATTCAAATATTCAACCCCAAGTATAAGTTAGTTGGAGTAGGATAGACGAGATATCACTGATTCGATTCTTTTATGCTTAGTCGTGTTATTAAGGCTTGTATATCAGTCAAGTATTGTCAAACATTCCAGTTTTCATTTAAGATTAAAACTGCCTAACCATCTCATTTCATTTTCAATGATGGTTTAGCTTCTTTTTGATTACGGTAATGTTATTCCCATATGTACCAAGGTAAATTGAGTTTTGAAGTTTGGAATTGCTTGAGGACAAGAAAAGTTTAAGTGTGGGGGGATTTGATATGTCGTATTTTATACCCATTTCCCACATTGTATTTAGTTGATTTTGCATGGTTTATTAGTCGTTTTAGTATACATTTGGTGCGTTTATGGTATTTGTTAGTGTTTCAGGTTACTGACAGGTATTTAAGCGTAAATCTGGAGAAAACGACATTGTTGAGGTGAATTAAGTGCTAACGGAGGATTTCGGAAGCATTTGGATGAAGAGTGCAGGAAGTCAACAAAAGTCAAAGCTGAAGAAGGACAATTGCGCCGCAACTGGGAGTTGCGCCGCAACCCAATTCCAGAAAGTTAAGTTGCGCTGCAGCTCTTCCAATTGCGCCGCAATACCTTTTGTTCCTGGCCAGCCACGAGTCAACATGGGTCAAAGGTCAACGCGAGTCAATGGCAAATTGCGCCGCAACTAGTAGTTGCGCAGTAACCGAAAAGCAGAAGAATAAGTTGCGCCGCAACCCCCTCAATTGCGCCGCAATGCGTTCAAGTTCAAGCCAACTTTGGTCAACGAAAGTCAAAGTCAAACGCGAAGTCAAACATAGTTGCGCCGCAACTACATGAGTTGCGCCGCAACTGGGTCCGATTCTGGCAGATTTTTGGAGGCATATAAATAGCATGCCAAAATATATCAAAACTCTTCTTCTCCTCTTCCAGCCGTTTTTTGAGCCCTTTTCAGAGATATTTTCAGATTTTCATCATATTTTAGGTTTTCAAACACGATTGGATCTATTTCGTTCGTAGCTTTCGATTATTATCATTAGGTAACAATGAATTCTTCATATTTTAATTGTTATTCTTATTTTAATATGAGTAGCTAATCACTTTATCATCCATCTTGATGGAGTGAGACAATATGTAAAGATTGCATAATTTTATTAATTCAATGTTGATTTCATTTAACGTTATATCGAGATCTTAGCGTATTTCTTCCTTATAATTTATCTTGAATTGATTGGTGATTTATGTGTGTCTTTAATGGTAGTTATTGATTACATATATTTCATTTTGATTGTTTGGGTACAAACGATTGGGTCTATGACGGATACGGTAGATAATCGTTCATGATAATAGGGAGAAATGTGTTAACGGTTGGGTACAATCGATAGGTATAATTATTATTTCAATAACCAAACCAATTGTTTGATTAGGGAAGTTATAAAAGATGTCTTGGGGTACCGATCTTTGTAACGAAACTAGTTTAAGCAAGAGAGTCAAATGATGTCATTAACTTGACGGGTACGGGGTTGGTGCTTTGTTTGAGTCTCGGTTATTTAATCAACTAATTTGGGTTTGAACTTCATTTATGTGCAATCTGAGCGTATTGTTGAGCGAAATCAAGATGGATGCTTTTTAAATTATTGTCTTAAAAACATTTTTAATATCGTTTGAGGACGATCCCTGCCCCGGTAATACCGGATTTAAATTATTTACTTTTACTTGTTGCAAAGTGACAATTCGGTCACAAAACCCTTTTTAATTAGAATTACTTAATGTCGATAATTACTTAACTTTAGTCCCTGTGTTCGATCCTGGACTTACCTTTTAGCTATACTATATACGAACGGGTCCACTGCCCAAGAGTGTGTAGTAGTCAGTTCTAGGGTATTTCTTGTTTTAAATTTTTAAACTCGATTTTACACATCAGGTCCCTATCCTTAACGGCATATCGTTATTCGTAAAAACTTAACTTTCTGAAGGAGAAATAAAGTAGTTTGGCCCTTTTGGTTCGACCTGGCTAGCATGTTGCTAAATTGTGTTCGACATGAATATTCTCCAACCTCTATATCTCATCTTTAGTTCCCTTGTGTCACATAAAAAAAAAGTAATTCAAAATGTGTAAGATATTCATCAAAAATATCACTTTACAGCAACTTTAGGATGCTTGAATAATGTGATTTGGATTTTGTAGGTACATTGTTATTACTAGTAAACAAACTCCAAAGACAAATACGTCACATACCTAAATTTTGAGAAGAGAAAATAAGTTAAATACTTAAAATTCATCCAAAATATATGTTAATACTTAACTTTTTTCAATTTTTCACAAAATATCGATCTCAAGAATAAAAGATTTTCAATCTCAGATCTTAAATCGGAGAAAAAAAGCCGTTAGAATTGAGAGAGAAAGAGAGTAGAGAGAGAGAAGAGAGAGAGTTGAGATTGAGAACTGGTTTAGACCTCCAATCCGGTGGATCTAAACCTATTTTTTACTTTCGGGCCGGAGGTCCCTTCCACTTCGGTGGATCTGGAAGCAGCCTCCCTACCTTTGAGTAGGGGTAAGGTCTGTCTACATCATACCTCCCCCATAGCCCGGCTTATGCTGGGATTGGGTACCCTTGTTGTTGTTGTATACATCAAACTTGCAAAGTATAAGTTCTGAGATTTTTCAAATTGTAAGTTATTGTTAGTGATTTTGATGGGTACTTTAAGAAAATTCAGAAAAGGTTGGGTATTAGAATATCTAGGTTATTTTCTTTTTTAAGAAATATATAAGCTGTCACCTCTTTCAACTCCAACACAATTATTTGGGCTTACGCCCCCTAGGCCCCTATGGTATGATTTATTGCTTTCATTTATGGGCTTATGACCTGCTAGTTTGTGATTTGGGCCCAAATGTCAAGGTATATATCTATACTATATTATATATTATAAAGCAAATTCACTTTTGAACTTTCAACTTTTCAACATTTAACATTCATCTATACTATATTATATATTATAAAGCAAATTCACTTTTGAACTTTCAACTTTTCAACATTTAACATTCATCTCAACCACTCATTTTTTTCTCTCTCTCAAATCTCAACCACTTATTTTTCTCTCTCCTCCATAAATCATTTTATTCATCTAACTCATTCAAAATCTTTTATCTCAAAAACCGTACATCGATAAATTATAAAAATTATATGGGTGTTCTTAAAATTTTATTCTCTTTCATTAGAGATGTCATTCGACATACTTTCGACGAATTTTTAAATCCGAGGGCGGAGCCCGTACGGCTAAGGCATTTGGTTATGACACTTTATGACATATCACTTCCTATAACATATCACACTCTATGACCTATCACACTTTATGACCTATCACCCTCGCTATTTTACCGCCGCAACGCGCGGGTACTTGCTCTCGTATATATTAATATATAAGTCATGATTTTTGAGTTTGATCAAGGATCGTTCACCACATAAACATTGTCACAAAAAGTCAACGTGTTTTGTTTCGTCTTTTTAATGTATATTCGATCATTTTTCTCTTTTTATTATTTAATCTCATGTACTTATATTGATTGGCCAAGAATTATGTAATTGGAGTATTAATCATATGAATCATTGATCCTTATTTCGAAAAGCTTCATATGTCGAATGCAAACGTGTCAGATACTATCTCTTCTCCTCTTTTGCACCATTTTTGCCAATCTTATCATGATCCAACAAAAAAACAATAATAGTTACTCGTGAAACTATCTGCTCTGGCCTATTGCACGACTAGTAGACGTTAAAATATACACACCATATAAGCATATAGTGATACCTAGTTTGTAAATTTACTAAATAACATGTGAATAAGAACATAAATTTTATCATAATTTCTAGCAAAGATAGTGATGATTATCTATATTTTTAACTGGTCATAAGTGTATTTATAGTTTATAGTTTATATATACATACACCATACATGAGGTCGAAATTTACATAGCCTAGAAAAGCAAGAGGAAATGGGCTCAAATTATGGAAAATGTAACGGTAAATTATTTTTTAACTCATTATAGTTTGTTAGTCAACCCATCCTTATCACCAGCGTCCATTGAGCCTACGGCCCTACACGAAAAAAATAATAATAATATATCAACTTTGCATAGTGAAACTGGGCCGGCCCAACAAGATTAGTAGGTCGATTAAAACCTTCACATAATAAGGGTCTCATTTCATCGTTCACCACTTAGATATCCTCAGTTTTGGGCTTACAAAACTATTGTAACTACTTCTAGTCTTCTATTATCATTATACCGCCGAAAGAATGTTACAAGAAGTAGTAAATGGGTTAGTTAGTTTGTCAATCGAATATGATTTATCATGTGAAGATTTGATTAAAGAGTTTGCATTTAAAATTCTTTTAAAAAAAATAGGTTTTATATACAACTTTAAACGTTTTTCACATATAAAAAATGTAGATCTTTTTATATATATAACTCAATCATTTATGAGTTTTTTTAGTTTATGTTGGTATCGGATAAAGGAGTATTTTGTTAGAGCTAGACTTCAAAAAAAGCCTTTCAAAATTAATCTCGTTTAAAACTATCAAAATAAATTATTTTGGGTGTCGAATATGTTATGTAAGTAGAGCATTGTCCCTGAAGTGATTGGTTTTCCGACATGCTTCAGATATAAATAATACAAGTCTGGCAAAAACCATTTGTGGTCTCCGGTGAGTTTCCCAGCCTTCAACCACTGCTTAGAACTCGCTGACCAACCTCTAATTATTCCATCACTAATTGTAATAATGATGATCAATTGTCAATCGTTGGTCAACCCACATGCTCCTTTCTCTAGCTTTGAAGAAAAGAACAATTTCTAGTTAACCTTCCTTAACAAAACGACAACATCTTTTATTTGACGATATATGTTTGCTTAATTATGATACAAAATGTCATCTTTAACATCTACGAGTACTATACTTATATTCATGTGAATCTATATACTAATATTCAAATTATTATATATAGTCATATAAACAATAATTCAACCAATAAGTTTTGTTTTGGTAATTCTAGTAGAGAAAATAGACGTCAATAGCAATAATGGCCACATGCCTCGAAGATCCCGATTATTAGTATAATAAATTATTCTGGCTTTTCAAATACTTCCTCATCTTAAAAAGAAAAACTTACAATTTTAGTTTAGTTTAGCTTTTATATATATATACTATATTATAAAGCAAAAAACCACTGTCTAAATTTTAAGTTTCAACATTTACTTTCCCAAAATGTCCCCCTATCAATTCTATATTTACCTAAAATAACTATATTACTCTTTCTCTCTCCTCAAATCTCAACCAATAATATTTTTTTTTCTCTCTCCTCTTGTTAGAAATATAAAATTGTGTTAAATTGTAAATTAGTTATTGTGGAAGGGGTTTTAGTATAAATAGGATGATTTGTATATAAACCCCTAACCACTTCATTTGTAACTAAGCCTTTCATTAATAACATAGTTACATCTCACTAAATTACTTTCTCTCTCCTCCCTATCATCTAAAACCTCCATTAAACCTTCAATTAAGCTCAAGTTTGTTTATATCAATTGGTATCAGAGCATAATCGGTGAATCCGAGCGATCCGTAATCACGTTTATAACCGATTTTGTTCAAATTTTAGAGTTTTTGAGCTTAATTTGAATCTGAAAGTTTCTGATTTTGCGTAATTCGGGGCTGATTTGTGTTTCTAATCACAGATTAGAAGTGGATTAGTGTTACATTTGGTTAATCAGTGCTTAATTTCGATTTACAAATCAAATTTTCATTGATTTTGTGATTCTTTCTGTTCGGCAATTTCAATATTCAAAAGAGAAAAGTGAGAAAGTCAAGCACATTTTTCGATTACAGAACTTCACGTGATGACAAGATGTCAATTTTTCTTTTCAATATCGAATTTTACATTAATTAAATAGAAAAAGCAGGGGAAAAAAATCAACAACTTTTTCATAACTTCTCTCTTCGATTGTGTCTTCGTTGTTGATAGATTGAAACTGAAAATCACGAGGTTTTGTTCGCGAGATCATTCTGAACACGTTGATCTTTTCAATTTTTCGATTGGTTGATTTTTGGTGACGGTTACAGATTCCGGCGACACTTTAAATTTTCCGGCGAAGTTCAAAATTGATTTTTGTTGTTGAGGGTTTGTTCGTGGCTTGATTGTGAGTTTTTTGGTGGTGATTTCGAGGTTTAATTCAAAGAATTGAGGAAATAATCGAGGTTTAAAGTTTTCCGGTGAGGGATTATCATTTTCCGGCCACCGTTTTCTGGAAATCAATTTTTCCGGCCGCCGTGTTCTTGAGTCTCAATTTCTGCCATTTTCCGAGCTAACTGATCAACCAAAACAACCACGTGCCGAGTTGGACTTAGAAAAAATTTTCAGTCCATTACCATCATTTGCCGAGATGGTCCATTACTATTGTTTGCCGAGCTGACCAGATTGAATACCAGTGTTTGCCGAGCTCGCCAAAGGTCATTCACTCGTATTTGCAGAGGAGATTCTCGACCACTTTGAGAAAACTCGTATTTTCAGAGATTCTCACTTCATTTTCATATATTTTCTATCTTTCGTGTGAAAATTGAAGAAATTTGTTTTGAAACCCCCATTTGCCGAGGTTTTATCTCGGCAAATAGCACTTTTGTCTTTCAAGTATCATCTTGGCTGTTGAAAGTGGGTACTTGAGTCTCCTTTGTGTTCGTCTGTTTGAGTGGTTTTCGTGTTTGATTGTTTCATAAGACTATATTTTGTTTGCATCTTGTTTGAGATAAGAAATTAAGAGAGAAAGAAATAATTTATTTTGTTTGGTGTGATAGAGAGAGAGTTTCAGAAAAGTTGAGTTCATATTTTGAGAAGACATAAAGTGTGAAAGAAAGAAAGAATACAATTGAGGGAGAGGAATTTTTTAAAATTTTAGTAACACGCGTGATATTTTTCTTTATCTTCAAGATAAGATGTCACTGTAACATTCATGTGTTAATGTTAAAATGAAGAATCTCGAGGAGTGAGGAAGCGTGCTTAAAGTGTTACGTGTGTCAGTGGTCAACTGAATTGAGTCACGCATGTTCTGATTCAAATTAAAGTTGTCAATTTTCTTGTAGAAATCACGTGACTATTTTTTTGTTGTTTCAATCAAATTTAATTTTAATTTTTGTGATTGATTTATCTTTAGGTTTGTTGGGCTAACATTGTCTTTTAGTTGGGCCGATTTTTTTTGGCTAGTTTGTTTGTTGGGCTACTTTTTAATTAGGCTGAATAGTTCATTTGGGCCGAAATTGTTTGTTGGACTTACATGTTTTCATTGTTGGGCTAAATGGTTTTTAGTACTTTTCTTGGGTTGTCAACGTGTATTCGTCTAATATTTTAGATTTTTCTCTTGGGTTGTTCTTTAATTGAGTTTTTAACAAGTTTTATTTCAAAATGGCTCTTAAAATTACGGACAAGTTTGTTGCGAGGGTAGTAGATTTTTAATGGGTGAAGAGCCAAGTTGGGAAGAAATACGTCGTCATGATAATCACATTTGTTGGTGTACCAAGAATAATAAATGTGCAGTGGTTGTTTTTGAAGAAAACAAAGTCGATGTGAATAATTTTAAAACGTTTGTGAGAGAACACCAGAGTTTCCAACTTGAAATTAAGCAACTCACATCTGAGAACAAAGAGCTCAAATCTGCTGATAATTCCAGTTTGTCTGTCATGGAAAGTCTTCAATCTGAAGTTGACCGAATCAAATCTGTGAACAAAGAGCTCAAGTCTGGTAATACTCTCAATTTGTCTGCTATGGAAAGTTTTCGACTTGAAATTGACCAACTCAAATCTGAGAATAAAGAGCTCAAATCTGCAAATGATCTCATTTTGTCCAACATGGAAAGTCTTCAAAAAGAAAATGATCATTGCAATCAAAAATTTTCAAATTAACAATTGAGTTGGACAATTTTTCCAAAGAGCTCAATAAAAGTGTTTTGGACAGTCAATCAAAAGAACTTGTTTCGCAACAAAAGATTTCTGAACTTAACCATGAGTTGCGAAATAAGTCCACAATTTTTGTGAGCAAAGAACAAAGATTTTCGAAAATAATCAAAGATCAACAAGATTACATTTCATCTTTGGAATCCAAACTTTTTAAGAAAGATACTCATGTTTCGAAATTAAAATCTGATGTGTCAACAATTTCTTTCTCTGATTTAAATGCTTCGGTTACAAAACAACTTGAAAAGATGGAGAACCGAATTGCATCTTTTAAATCAAAATCGTTGGACACAAAGCTTGAAAAACCCATGAAACAATCGAGTAATTCTACGATTCCAAAGACCAAGGTGTCAAAATGTTTTCCAAAATCTAGTTCATCCAAACCTAAAGTTGATGTTCCAAAGAGGGTTTACACGGGTAAATCTTCAAAAACTTTTGAAAGAAAGGTGTCTCAGTTTACTAATTACTCCTTGCAAAAGGGTAAGAAGTACTCTAAGAAACCTATTTTTGATTGAACAACTACTTTTGTGTCTTTTCTATCATTTAAGGATAATTCTGGACATATTTCACAAGCAAAATCTCAGTTGACTAAATCTATATGGAAGCCGATTTCTAAAGATAAGTCAGTTGAGTCAAAATCATTCAAATATTCTTTTTCGGAATTTTTTGATCTTGCACCAAAACCCGTGAAAGCAGTCGTGCAAAAAGTGAATGATTTTGTTTCAAAAACTCATTTTTCACATCAATCTCCCAAGATTGCAAGTTTTTCAAAGAATTCAAATGATTTTTCACCGTTGCTTCCACGAAAACTCTTTTCAACTAAACCACCGGGTTTTAGTTCACCGTGGAATGCAACATCCATTCATCAAATCGATGAGACTTACATTTGGACTTTCAAGAATTTAAAAACCATTGGACCCAATCTCAAATGGGTTCCAAAAGTGATTTCCAAGTAATTTGATGAAAAGTGGCTTATGCACACTTCAGTGTATAACCCGTTCTAAAACCGTTTTTATTATTTCATCACTTTTAGAAAAATTCAAAAAGATTTTCATTTTCTTATTTTTGAAAAATTCAAAAAGATTTTTCCATTTTTGTTTCTCACAAATTATTAGGATGAGATGCAAGGTATCGAACGCCTTTGTGTACTACCTTTGTAGTCTCATTTTTAATATTTGTGCGAAATTTTTCACACTTTTTACTCACCCTTTATATGCAAAAACTTTGTTTATATCATGCATATATTTAGGGGGAGTTTGTTTATAAAACCAAAACTTCCAAGTGTTTAAACTCATTTTCCATTTTCAAACACTTTGGATGTTTTTCAAACCATTTTCGATCATCTTTATTGAAGTTCGGTGTTAGATTTGCACACGAGAGTTTAGGCCACTCATAAATACTCCATGATCTTGTCATCGCCGATGAGATCTAACCCCGGAGTTAAATTCTCTATTCTAGATTGTGAGGGTTTATGAGCGTGGTGATGTTGTTTGTGCAAATAGGACATGAGGGAGTAGTCGAAAAGTGAGAGGTTACGGTGATATGATGTGAGAAAGGGCTAAAAGAAATAAATTCCCTCCCCAAAATTCTCAAAAGCCGGGTCAACACGTTTCTATCGTATTTCATATGTTGATTTCTCGATATTGAAGAAGACTTCATGGACCCAGTGAAGCAATGCACATCTTTACCTAACCACTCAAGTATTTCTTAATAAATGCTTGTTTTATTCTCACGGAGATTTTCACATTTCTATCGACTCTTCATTTGGAAGATGTTGATATTGAAGAAGGGAGACACTCTGCTTCGGTCCCCGACTTCATTTGATCACTTATCGAGTCTAGAGCGTACTTGAAATATATTTTTCATTTGACTAGGACACATAGAGTATTTATATGTCTTTGTGACATTGCATATCTTTGTGATATTGCCGGAACATTCGTAGTGATATCATATTTTTGATATTCCATGATGATCGAATGGAAATCCTACCAATGCTAACATCTTTTCCAACGTTGAACGTAGGTCTCACATTTTCATTTTATGAATTTGCTGAGTAAACGAGAAGTCTATGTGACCTCGGATTTATTTCTCCAAAAGTCTTTGAGGATAGTAAGACATGGTTATCGAACGCCTTTGTGACACTGACCATGAATTACATTCTTTAAAGCACTCTATCGGTTTAAAAGTCATAGACCGAACCATTTAGAGATAAGCTTTGTGCACTTCTCGATGATAATGGGAAGTCCTAAAAATAGTAATCGTATTTTTAGAGAAATGATTATATGATTGATAGATAGAGTTCAAGGATATAGGTAGAATTTGATTGGTAGAATTTGATTGAGGATGATTCATAGTGTTTGGTTGTTCAAAGGATCGTTAGTTTAGGTGAAGGGAGTGAATAATTATCGTGATATGTTGAGAATTGATATATTGTATCAAGAAAGTTTAAGGATTGATTCGAGATCGAGTATATTCAAGATGATGTACATGGTCGATACTTGAAAGATTTATGGGTAAAATGACCATTGTTCGATGATAAGAAGAGTTTAAGATTAGATGGAATTTGTCCTTTTGTTGATAATTGGATAGTTAAGTTCGTTCATAGTTTGAAGAGATCGTTCATTTGAGGGGGAGCAAGAGAAAACTCATGATTTGTTAAATATGCTCCGAAATGACTGTTTGTTTGAGGGGGAGCAAGAAATTTGAAGATAATTCGTTTAGTTGATAAGATTGCTCCAAGAATTAGTTGTTTGTTTGAGGGGGAGTAAGAATCTTTGATCAAAGGATCAAATGTTTCCAAGATGATTGTTGATTCAGAGACAAGTTAGACCAAGAATTGAAGTTTTAAAGACAAAATCAAATTTCCGCATTCCAAAACCAAGCTTCTGCAATGCCAAGAGATTTCAAAGATAACCAAGCTTCCGCATCTCAAAAGTATTCAAAGAATTCAACATCAAAACCAAGCTTCCGCATGCTACTCAAAGTTCAAGTTACTTCTCCAAGCAACATCAAGTTGAAATCAACATTCAAAAGTTCAAGTTGTCAAAGCACAAGAGCTACAAAGATTTCAAAGATGCTTCCAAAGTATTCAAAGTTGCAAGAGAAGACCAAGATTTAATAAGTCATCGTCAAATATATTTTTTTGTTGAGAAGATTCAAAGTCAAGGTTGATACAAGACGTTGAAGACAATGAGAAAGCTTCAAAGTCCTTTCAACATTGAAGATTTTCAACAAATGGGCTCATCATGTTTATTTAAAGACCGAAGACGATGCAACATTTACAATTCAACACCAAGGGGGAGATTGTTAGAAATATAAAATGGTGTTAAATTGTAAATTAGTTATTGTGGAAGGGGTTTTAGTATAAATAGGATGATTTGTATATAAACCCCTAACCACTTCATTTGTAACTAAGCCTTTCATTAATAACATAGTTACATCTCACTAAATTACTTTCTCTCTCCTCCCTATCATCTTCAACCTCCCTTTCACACACAAACACACATTTCACACACTAATCTAAAACCTCCATTAAACCTTCAATTAAGCTCAAGTTTGTTTATATCACCTTCATAAATCATTTATTCCTCCAATTCATTCAAAATCTTTTATCTCAAAAACCGTACATCGATAAATTATAAAAATTATATGGGTGTTCTTAAAATTTCATGCTCTTTCATTAGATATGTCATTCGATATACTTTCGACGAATTTTTAAATCCGAAGGCGGAGCCCGTACGGCTAAGGGCGGAGCCCGTCAGGTAGATCACCCCACCGCCACCGCCATTACATCACCACCTCGCCATCACCACCATCACCGCCGCAACGCGCGGGTACCTTTCTCTCGTATATATATATATATATGGGAAAAGTGAATATGGGTTGTTCCCCATCTAAGCTTAGATGGGGAACACCTCACATTCAAATATTTTAATGATTTTTTGTATTTTAAATAAAACCATGGTCCCCCATGAATTTTATGATTAAAAAAACCCAATGTGAGGTGTTCCCCATCTAAGCTTAGATGGGGGACAACCCCATATTCACTTCCCCACATATAATATATATGTATATATCATAGTTGATATATAAAAGAAGGAAAATGATTGATCTAGTTAAAAATCTCCTAAAAACTTAAGAATGTGACAAGTGGATTCCACTTAATCTCTTTCCTAATCTCCCATTTGAATTTCCACATGTCACCATCTAATAAATTACACTACTAGAAAATCAAGTATTACAGACGGATTTTCGACGGCCCAAAATTCCGTCCCAAATTCCAGACGAATTCCCGACGGATTTCAGACAAACAGCGAATTAAATTCTTTCAAAAATATTTACGACGGATTAGGGACGGATTAACGACGAAACCGAATCCGTTGGTAATCCGTCCCTAAATTAAAATTTTACCAACGGATTTAAGACCGATCCATTTAACAATAACAATAAAATTTCAAAACTATCAATAAAATAAATCTGTCTCTAATTTTAATTTTTTTCGACGGATTTGAGACGGCGACAAAAGGTCGTCCCAAATCCGTCCCTAAAATGTCGTCCCAAATCTGTCCCTAATAGGTCGTCTCAAATCTGTTCCTAAATTAAAATTTACCAACGGATTTAAGACGGATCCATTTAATAAAAGGCCGTCCCTAATCCGTCGATAATATTTAGAATTTGGGACGGATTAGGGACGGAACAGAATGTGATTTTGCATTTTTTCGAGCATGCGAGAATTTATATTAACTTACAAGTGAGGATTAAGTGTTTTTATATATACAGAGTCCTAATGGGTACAATATATACACCAATAAACTATTAATTGGTGGTATTTACACCTTAAACCAAGTACGCGTATATGTAGTTCAATTCTCAAACGTAAGTGTTTGTACAAATCTTGCAAGGAGAGTGAGTTTATACACTTTTTTATTTTTTTAACATGTTTATTTAATGATATAGTTGTATTTAGGAATGCATTTATGATTTTTTTTGTGGAAAAAGTATTTTAAAAAATTAAAAAATATAAGTCCGTCTCT
The DNA here is from genome assembly GCA_034093135.1 of Erigeron breviscapus. Lineage (NCBI taxonomy): Eukaryota > Viridiplantae > Streptophyta > Magnoliopsida > Asterales > Asteraceae > Erigeron > Erigeron breviscapus. Next base: position 4,514,732 of record CM067170.1, on the reverse strand, counting down.
AATCAGTCGGTAATTTTAAGAATTAGGGACGGACAAGTATGTGATTTTGCGTTTTCGCGAATACCCAAGCATTTATATTCACATACAAGTATGTATTAAGTGTATTTATATCATAGAGTCTTAATGGTACAATATATACACCAATAAACTATTAATTGGTGGTGTTTACACCTTAACCAAGTCACGTATATGTAGTTAATTCTCAAACGTAAGTGTTTGTACAAATCTTGCAAGGAGAGTGAGTTTATACACTTTTTTATTTTTTAATATGTTTACTTAATGATATAGTTGTATTTAGGAATGCATTTGTGATATTCTTTTGTTGAAAAAGTATTTTTAAAAAATTAAAAAATAAAAGTCCGTCCCTAATCTGTCGGTAATTTTAAGAATTAGGGACGGATTAAGGACGGACCAATATGTGATTTTGCGTTTTTGCGAGCACATGCGCATTTATGTTCACATACAAGTATGGATTAAGTATTTTTATACTATAGGATCCTAATGTACAATATATACACCAATAAACTATTAGTCTGTGACGTTTACACCTTTAACCATGTGCACGTATATGTAGTTTAATACTCGAAGGTAAGTTTTTGTACATAAACTCGCAAGGGGTAAGTTTTTATACACTTTTTAGTTTTTTAATATGTTAAAAAATTTTAATATGTTAAAATTTAAGTTTAAAAAGATTATCCCTAATTCTTTTGGTTATCTTAAGTTTTTTAGGACATATTAGATATAAACAGTACGATAAATACATTACTTGAACGTTAGTGTTTGTATATATTTGCTATGAGTAAATATATTCGAGCACATTTTAATGGTCGTGGCTTTAACTATGTGATTCCAAACATATACAAATTAAGTTACCTTTAAAACTTAAATTTTTTCACGAACAATCTTTTTTTATGTTATGTAATTAAGAAATGAGTAAGAAATAAAAATGGATGAGATTAATATTTATGTTCGAATTTAAGGGATTATAACGAAGTGAGTAATACTTTGAAATTTATATTATCTTTTGTAAGTAATTATATTATATTTATATTAAAAATCTGTTAAAAAATACTCGTATTACTAACAAAAATACTCCACTAGTTTTGAAAAATATAATAAGTCATCAAACACTTCACACTTGATCCTCACCATTAAAATCAAACATGCTCTCAAATTCAATGGTTGGAGATTATGATCCGTGTGATTGTATATCCACCAATCATACCATCTATGTATATAGCTTTTATATATAAGAGTTAATTACAGAAATCGTCCCTGTCGTGGTACTTTACTTGCAGGTTTCATCCCTAACTTTCAAAAATTACAGTTTTAGTCCAATTTTTTTTGCTCTGTCAACACTTTTGGTCCTGACCCATAACGTCCGTTTAAAACGAGATCACATGTCTGACACGTGATGGGAAATCTCATAAATTGGCTTAATATTACCCATTAAAACCCCAACCACAAAATTAAAACCTTTACCCTCTTTACCTTCTTTATCTCTTTCCCTGCTCTCATCAATCAACAACAATACAAGTAAATCCAAAATCAACATCTAAATCAAAATTCATTCACATCGAATCATACATATACAGATCTAAGTACATACCCAACAAACCTTAAAAACAACATTTTCTTTTTCTCTTAAACTTTTTTACAAGTCTTCAAGATAAACCAAAAATGAAATTAACCCAAATCCGAAACTACAATATCATCACAACCAATTCCATTTTCAACAACACATTCACTAATACTGTTAAACAAAGAAGTCCCATGAACCACTATAGATGCCTTGTTTAAAAAGATGCCACTATTAAAGGTTATTTTGCCAATATTATACGGTAAAAAAAATAATAGTCATGGTTTGACTTTAACATCATCATGTTTCCAAAAAAAGGAGCAGATTAATACATGTAAAGATAGAAAGAATTAACGAGATAGAAACAAAGCAACAAGGTCGGTCAAAATAAAAGAAAAAAGAAAGAGAGCAGCCACAAGCCCACAATTAAAAATGTAAACTATTCATATCCCCACCATCACCGCCTTCCACCTCTGGCAGATTCTTCACGACGTCAAAAACAGGTGTTAATAGCTTCGCATCTATCATCGAATAATGCAGATCTATATATATATCCAGATCTAAAAACACCATGGTCAAAACCCTATTTTGACTTTGATGATGCTTTTGTTTAGAGAAAAGATGTCGAGTCCTGATGGTCATGGATGAAGAATTTGAAGTCATACTTGTGGTGGTTGTAAGATGATAATAAATATCTGGGAATATTATTGAAGAAATATTTTCTTTGTGTTTTGATGATGGTGATTATGGATAGATAAAATTAAAAAGTAAAGCTATATTTATTGATAATATTAGTTAAAATAGGTTTATTATTATAGAAAAGGACGAAAATACCCATCACATGCCAGACACGTGACCTTGTTTTAAACGGACATTATGGGCTAGGATCAAAAGTGTTGACGGAGCAAAAAAAGTTGGACCAAAACTGTAATTTTTGAAAGTTATGGATGAAACCTGCAAGTAAGCTACCACCACAAAGACGATTTCTGTAATTAACTCTATATATAAACATAATCATATACTTCTGTTAAAGTCAAACCAGATCTCATCACAAAAATCAATTTTCACATTATCTCAAATGCATATACAATCAACAAATCTTTTCTTTAAGAAATGGCTTTAAAGACAGAAGGAATCAGATCTCACCACCAAATTATTCTATTACATTCTTTCAAACCCTTGGTGCTCTTTCATCAACGACATCTTCAAAAAGAAGCATCGAAGCTGGAAAAGGTATAACAAGAAGAACACACTCTCTTCGAGGGAGATTTAGATTTTAGACTGCTCTGCCGCTTGTGCTCCCGGTGAATTGGCTAAAATCGTTGATCTGAAGGCATCAAGGGTCGTAAGTTTACTAGTGGGTATGATCTAGTATTTGTAAATGATAGGGTTGTTAGTTGTAGATAAAGTTTTTATTTTTTATTTTTTTCTGCATATGCTAAAGACGTTGGTGGGGATATAAGTGGATGTACCTTCATGTCTTGTAATGTTGAAATCTTAGTTGTATTATATTTTGTTTATGATTATTTGTCTATTATGTGGTTAATGATAATTAATTAATTAATGGTTTTTAGATGTAGCATTTTGATATGATTTAGAATTTTTCATATGTATATTATAATTTGGTGTTTCAAGAACATTTGGTTTGATCGGTGGATGGATAAACATTGAGTGAAAAAGCTGTAAAAAAGAGATTTTTTAAAGTTTAAAATATCCAAAAAACAGTATGATTAGCGACAGATTTGGGACGGCTGTACCCGTCGGTAATAAATGATAATCATGCCGTCGGAAATCCGTCGAAAATGAGTCCGTCGGTAAAATGACTGTCGCAAATTTGTCGCTAAATGTGCCATCGTAAATCTGTCGAGAAATATATGACCGTCCCAAAATCCGTTGCTAAATTTTATCAAGGGCGATTTTAGGGTCGGAAAAAATCCGTCGAAAATCCGTTGGTAAACGTGATTTGGGACGGATTTTGGACATATTTTGCCGTCGGTAATTTTGAATTTTCTAGTAGTGTTATGAGGATTTTTAGGCTAATGAATTAGGAAGATTAATCATTCCCTTTAAAAGAATTAACTTTAAACTTTGTAAAAGATGTGGTTAAACATGTCCTATGTTGTGTCGGGATATTCTAATTAATCAACTGTTAGCAAATTTAAACTAAAATTTTTTTAGATTGCATATCATTTTTTCTTAACAGCTCTAAATAAAAGCTCAAGAAGAAAATAATTAGAGCTTGATGGCAAATCCAATCTACATATCCAACTAGGTTTAATTTGCAATATTATTTGATCAGTAAGAAATCCGAATGACATAATTAGATCGACCTTGATGTTGCTTCTCATGATGTTATGTCGGATCAAAGATCGTCGGAAGTTGGTTTCAACATAACTTATCATGTTGAGTGTTCTATCATCGAGATACAAAGTATACTAATTAACAAAATATACAATAGACAACAGTGAAGGTCTCAATGTATATCCTTTTTCATGGTATATCTAAATTAACACGACCTACCAGATTATATATATAACAACTAGCTTAATTAAAAAGATCACCTAGGTTTTTTCATGTTAAAATCGTCTTGGAATACCATGGCAGTATCTGTTTAAATATTGGCAAGTCATCCATACGGTTAAAAATAGGTGGTGTACAGATCATCACCCATGCATTATGGTTTGAAGGCCAAATTAAATCGAGGTTATATTTACAACATAAAATGAAAATGTTATTTTTGTAAATTAGAAAACAATGTAATAAATAAAAGAATGGGCTCAAATATAATATGAATTCATTGGAGAAGAAGCATTTTCTGAAATATATGTTTTCTCTTGTTTCTTTGTCCCAGGAAAAACATTAATAACGCAACCCATGTTCCATGCTCCCTTATTATAGCTACAAAATTAACCCTTCCATACATTATTTATTCGATTTGTATAATTAGGTCAACATGAAGGGCATCAACCCATTTGGTTATCTCACCGGCCAAAAACAATATAATATTCTTTATAAATAGTTGACTACAGAGTACACCCGTCATTTGAAAACCTGGATTTTCAAAAACTTTGTCAAACGACGTTTAAACGTAGCGGAAAAGATCACTTGAAAACTGCCACATCCGTAACGGATGGTTCTTTATATAAAAGTTTGGTGTTACTAATAGCATCATCGTAATAGTCAAAGTAAAATCCAAGTTATGGAACCAACATAAATGTCAACTTTATTACATGCAACATAAATAATAATAAAGTAGCCAAACAACGGCTAAAGGTGAAGTCTAAACATCGAAAAACTAATGCTAATCTTCCTTTATTCTTCTACCGATCTCACGAGCTAAATCTCTCTCTAGCTCAAACCTGTTTATCCTGAAGACACAACGATTTCATAAAAGCAAGTGTTAGCTAATAAATTAGCTAAATAAGATAAATACATTTTAACAAAACGTTCTTCATTTTACTTGCATAAAACTTCTTCCTATTTTATATATCAAAACATGATCACATTACATATCATCCACAAACATCGTAAGATAATCCCATCTTTACTTATTCCTACATCCCAACACATTTCATATCATATCAACATATACATACAACTTAATGAACATGTCACGTCTTAACCTTTAGGAAAGGCAATGCCATTTCCATAGTATCCCGTCATGCTTTTAACATTGGCGGTTAGTCACTCCACCCGGAAATACTAGATCAACGTAACTATGTCGCAAGGAGCCACTCAAGCGACCACGTACGCACTAGCTTTACAACTAGCACGATTACCCACGTCTTAACCTTTAGGAAAGGCAATGCCATTTCCATAGTATCCCGTCATGCTTTTAACATTGGCGGTTAGTCACTCCACCCGGAAATACTAGATCAACGTAACTATGTCGCAAGGAGCCACTCAAGCGACCACGTACGCACTAGCTTTACAACTAGCACGATTACCCACGTCTTAACCTTTAGGAAAGGCAATGCCATTTCCATAGTATCCCGTCATGCTTTTAACATTGGCGGTTAGTCACTCCACCCGGAAATACTAGATCAACGTAACTATGTCGCAAGGAGCCACTCAAGCGACCACGTACGCACTAGCTTTACAACTAGCACGATTACCCACGTCTTAACCTTTAGGAAAGGCAATGCCATTTCCATAGTATCCCGTCATGCTTTTAACATTGGCGGTTAGTCACTCCACCCGGAAATACTAGATCAACGTAACTATGTCGCAAGGAGCCACTCAAGCGACCACGTACGCACTAGCTTTACAACTAGCACGATTACCCACGTCTTAACCTTTAGGAAAGGCAATGCCATTTCCATAGTATCCCGTCATGCTTTTAACATTGGCGGTTAGTCACTCCACCCGGAAATACTAGATCAACGTAACTATGTCGCAAGGAGCCACTCAAGCGACCACGTACGCACTAGCTTTACAACTAGCACGATTACCCACGTCTTAACCTTTAGGAAAGGCAATGCCATTTCCATAGTATCCCGTCATGCTTTTAACATTGGCGGTTAGTCACTCCACCCGGAAATACTAGATCAACGTAACTATGTCGCAAGGAGCCACTCAAGCGACCACGTACGCACTAGCTTTACAACTAGCACGATTACCCACGTCTTAACCTTTAGGAAAGGCAATGCCATTTCCATAGTATCCCGTCATGCTTTTAACATTGGCGGTTAGTCACTCCACCCGGAAATACTAGATCAACGTAACTATGTCGCAAGGAGCCACTCAAGCGACCACGTACGCACTAGCTTTACAACTAGCACGATTACCCACGTCTTAACCTTTAGGAAAGGCAATGCCATTTCCATAGTATCCCGTCATGCTTTTAACATTGGCGGTTAGTCACTCCACCCGGAAATACTAGATCAACGTAACTATGTCGCAAGGAGCCACTCAAGCGACCACGTACGCACTAGCTTTACAACTAGCACGATTACCCACGTCTTAACCTTTAGGAAAGGCAATGCCATTTCCATAGTATCCCGTCATGCTTTTAACATTGGCGGTTAGTCACTCCACCCGGAAATACTAGATCAACGTAACTATGTCGCAAGGAGCCACTCAAGCGACCACGTACGCACTAGCTTTACAACTAGCACGATTACCCACGTCTTAACCTTTAGGAAAGGCAATGCCATTTCCATAGTATCCCGTCATGCTTTTAACATTGGCGGTTAGTCACTCCACCCGGAAATACTAGATCAACGTAACTATGTCGCAAGGAGCCACTCAAGCGACCACGTACGCACTAGCTTGGCATAAACTAGCACGGGTTAAGCTTAACACAACTTTATACTTATGCTCGAGTGTAACATCCGTGACTTTTGAACTCTTGACTTTACGCGTACTTTGACTAACGAACTTAATGGATGACTTAATTTAGTCACAGTAAGACATAATAAGGTACGAAATGCTTAACAGGTCGAGTGACAACTTAATTGGACGATGCGAAACTAAACGATACGAGGTAACTCTTGAATTTAACTAGTATTTGAGATGGGTCAACCCGTGGATCTCACCCACACCCATGACCCACCATTTGACCCACCCTTATCCCCCATTTCCTTCCACCTTTCACCTCCATTCATTCTTTCACTCATCTCTTTCTCCCTCTAAAATCTCCAAGAACACACACACCCTTATCTCTCTCTCTCCCTCTCTCAAGATTTCTATCACACTTATTGAAATTTAAGCAAGATTAAAACTAGAATAATCATCATCATCATCATCTCCTTATCATCATATCTCAAAATTGAAAGTCAAAGTGCAAGAAAACTCCATATTTAGCTCAATTTCGGATTTCTCAACTTGGAGAAGGTTTTGGTAAGTTACATTTCACTCAAATCCATCATTTTATGTTTATTATCATGTTTCTAGTCAAACCCAAGTGTTCTTGAGTCTATTTGCAAGTCAAAAACGAAGTGGGTCAAAATTAGGGTTACAAAGTGGGTAATTTAGGTCAAATCAGAATCTAAGCATAAAATAGATGTTTTGAATCAAGTTTTGAAGTGGGTTGTGTCTAAATATGTTCATACAAGCTGCAAAAATGAGTCTAAGCTTTCCAAGATTCGATTTTAGGTCAATTAGGGTTTTGTCAAAAGCCAAAACGGGTCAAGAACAAATTGAACACGAAATTGGTGCTATAGAACGAAATTGTGATGTGGGTTATGTTCATTTATGTTTAAAAATGAGTTTGAAAGAAGCTCCTAGTCGAATTTGAGGTCAAAAGAGGTTTGGGTCGAATTTGGGTGTGTTTGGTTACAAGGTTCCAGCTAGGCGAAAGTGTGCAGACCTGTTTTGGAAACGCCGTAACTCGTTCGTTAGAGATCTTCAAGAGTCAAACTTACGTTTCTGAGAAGGTCTTTGAGCCCTCTACATTTGTTAAGAATTAAGTTTTGTCTCAATCGGTCGTCTTGTATGCCAAAAGTAGTCTACAAAACTGGAAGTAGCCAAGAGAAAATGAAAGTAGTCTACACAAACTGAGAGTAGTCTATACAAACTAAAAGTAGTCTACAAAGAGACAAGTAGTCTACAAAATATAAAAGTAGTCTACGAAGGAGTCAAGTAGTCTAAAATGAGTCGAGTAGTCTACAAAAGAGTCGTTTGGGCTTGTTGAACTTCCATGGTCCTCGGGTCGAGTCCCTAGAGTCGTTCAAGGGTTGGAAGTCATTTCTAGGGTTCCAAGCGTTGACGTTGGTTGTATTGTGATATATATTGATAGGTTGTGGACATTTGACGAACGTTGGACATTCATAGCTTGATATTAACTTGTTATTGCTTGGCAAAGGTGAGTTCCGTAGCTCCCTACTCAATTGAGATTCGGGCTGAAAAGTGTACACATACGCGCTTGGTTGTTTGATTGATTGCTTGATTGGTTTGAGTTATGATTTGTCATGCTATTTGTTTGATTGCTTGAATTGTTTGTTTATCGGTTGATGGATTTGTTGATTGTTTGGATTGGTTTGGCTTAATTGTGATATTACGAATTATTTGGAATGTTTGTGCCTACATGAAAGTCGGTTATGCCTTCAAATGGTTTTAGATGTGGTGGGAAGGCTGCGGGTGACCCTATATATAAGCATCTAGAACTTGATGAAAGTAAAACCCTCCGAAGTGTATGTACGTGTTGATAGTGGAATTGATAGACATTGGGATTGTGTTTGGAATGAACATATACGTATTGTTATACACGATTGGAGCGGTTTACACGCAAGCATACCTATTTACGCGCTTTACACGCGAGCATACCTATTTACGCGCTTTACACGCGAGCATACCTATTTACGCGCTTTACACGCGAGCATACCTATTTACGCGCTTTACACGCGAGCATACCTATTTACGCGCTTTACACGCAAGCATACTTATTTACGCGCTTTACACGCAAGCATACCTATTTACGCGCTTTACACGCGAGCATACCTATTTACGCGCTTTACACGCGAGCATACCTATTTACGCGCTTTACACGCGAGCATACCTATTTACGCGCTTTACACGCGAGCATACCTATTTACGCGCTTTACACGCGAGCATACCTATTTACGCGCTTTACACGCGAGCATACCTATTTACGCGCTTTACACGCGAGCATACCTATTTACGCGCTTTACACGCGAGCATACCTATTTACGCGCTTTACACGCGAGCATACCTATTTACGCGCTTTACACGCGAGCATACCTATTTACGCGCTTTACACGCGAGCATACCTATTTACGCGCTTTACACGCGAGCATACCTATTTACGCGCTTTACACGCGAGCATACCTATTTACGCGCTTTACACGCGAGCATACCTATTTACGCGCTTTACACGCGAGCATACCTATTTACGCGCTTTACACGCGAGCATACCTATTTACGCGCTTTACACGCGAGCATACCTATTTACGCGCTTTACACGCGAGCATACCTATTTACGCGCTTTACACGCGAGCATACCTATTTACGCGCTTTACACGCGAGCATACCTATTTACGCGCTTTACACGCGAGCATACCTATTTACGCGCTTTACACGCGAGCATACCTATTTACGCGCTTTACACGCGAGCATACCTATTTACGCGCTTTACACGCGAGCATACCTATTTACGCGCTTTACACGCGAGCATACCTATTTACGCGCTTTACACGCGAGCATACCTATTTACGCGCTTTACACGCGAGCATACCTATTTACGCGCTTTACACGCAAGCATACTTATTTACGCGCTTTACACGCAAGCATATTCTATTTGAGCGGTACTCACGCAAGAATATTCTAATTGTTGCATTGATCATGTGGTTGACACACCCATGATTTTCATTATGACACTTGCATACGATCACTGTATACTTCATATATGGCATACTTCATTTCATCTCACGCCATACTTGTGCGATTACTCGTATGACTAGGTTAAGCTATAAGTTAACCTATTTGGGGTTTTGTGTGACATGTATTGGCCTACGGTAAGTACACCACTTGCCATTATCTTATATTATTATGATTGACTGTCGATGGTTCCTTGTGATCTACTACTACGAACTCACCAACCTAGTGTTGACTTTGTTTAGTACACTTTTCAGGTAATCAAGTGAATCCAAGATGCGAGGGTTGATTGATGCTTGTGCTAGAACTTGGGCTTGGACTTACATGGATCCAGGATTCATTTGCCCCTTACTTTGTATTATGCATTTTTGCTCTTGTTGTTGATGTTGGATTCACCGAATCTTTTATTCATATAGTTCAGGTTCTACGATAATCCCATGCATACGCTATATCTTTTCAGTAATATTCTGAGCCTAGCTTGGGGTGTTACATCGAGACTTTTTATCTTTATTAGCTTAGGCTACACTTTCACCTAAACTAATCACTTATTCATCTTTACTTTACTTTTTACGCACTAACACTAAGGCTAGAACGGTTTTCCACGTTTCACATTTACTTTAACATTAGGTATATTCATTACCTAATTGATCCCACATCTACTTTAGCGTTTAATCTCACTAACGTGCACAACTCATAACATTTCTTACGTGTATCTAGTGAACTAGACATTTCATACTTAAGTGCCACATATAAGCCATCACATATCAACATTAAGATAGAGTTAAATGCATTTTTGGTCCCTGTGGTTTATCAAATTTTGCATCGGCAGTCCCTCTCATCTTTTTTTCGCATGGATAGTCCCTGGAGGCATGTTTCACTTGCAACCATGGTCCCTCTTGACGGATCCGTTTGATTTAAGCCGTTAAGCCCATCACGTGAGCAAAAAAAAAAAAAAAAAAAAAAAAAAAAAAAAAAAAAAAAAAAAAAAAAAAAAAAAAAAAAAAAAAAAAAAAAAAAAAAAAAAAAAAAAAAAAAAAAAAAAAAAAAAAAAAAAAAAAAAAAAAAAAAAAAAAAAAAAAAAAAAAAAAAAAAAAAAAAAAAAAAAAAAAAAAAAAAAAAAAAAAAAAAAAAAAAAAAAAAAAAAAAAAAAAAAAAAAAAAAAAAAAAAAAAAAAAAAAAAAAAAAAAAAAAAAAAAAAAAAAAAAAAAAAAAAAAAAAAAAAAAAAAAAAAAAAAAAAAAAAAAAAAAAAAAAAAAAAAAAAAAAAAAAAAAAAAAAAAAAAAAAAAAAAAAAAAAAAAAAAAAAAAAAAAAAAAAAAAAAAAAAAAAAAAAAAAAAAAAAAAAAAAAAAAAAAAAAAAAAAAAAAAAAAAAAAAAAAAAAAAAAAAAAAAAAAAAAAAAAAAAAAAAAAAAAAAAAAAAAAAAAAAAAAAAAAAAAAAAAAAAAAAAAAAAAAAAAAAAAAAAAAAAAAAAAAAAAAAAAAAAAAAAAAAAAAAAAAAAAAAAAAAAAAAAAAAAAAAAAAAAAAAAAAAAAAAAAAAAAAAAAAAAAAAAAAAAAAAAAAAAAAAAAAAAAAAAAAAAAAAAAAAAAAAAAAAAAAAAAAAAAAAAAAAAAAAAAAAAAAAAAAAAAAAAAAAAAAAAAAAAAAAAAAAAAAAAAAAAAAAAAAAAAAAAAAAAAAAAAAAAAAAAAAAAAAAAAAAAAAAAAAAAAAAAAAAAAAAAAAAAAAAAAAAAAAAAAAAAAAAAAAAAAAAAAAAAAAAAAAAAAAAAAAAAAAAAAAAAAAAAAAAAAAAAAAAAAAAAAAAAAAAAAAAAAAAAAAAAAAAAAAAAAAAAAAAAAAAAAAAAAAAAAAAAAAAAAAAAAAAAAAAAAAAAAAAAAAAAAAAAAAAAAAAAAAAAAAAAAAAAAAAAAAAAAAAAAAAAAAAAAAAAAAAAAAAAAAAAAAAAAAAAAAAAAAAAAAAAAAAAAAAAAAAAAAAAAAAAAAAAAAAAAAAAAAAAAAAAAAAAAAAAAAAAAAAAAAAAAAAAAAAAAAAAAAAAAAAAAAAAAAAAAAAAAAAAAAAAAAAAAAAAAAAAAAAAAAAAAAAAAAAAAAAAAAAAAAAAAAAAAAAAAAAAAAAAAAAAAAAAAAAAAAAAAAAAAAAAAAAAAAAAAAAAAAAAAAAAAAAAAAAAAAAAAAAAAAAAAAAAAAAAAAAAAAAAAAAAAAAAAAAAAAAAAAAAAAAAAAAAAAAAAAAAAAAAAAAAAAAAAAAAAAAAAAAAAAAAAAAAAAAAAAAAAAAAAAAAAAAAAAAAAAAAAAAAAAAAAAAAAAAAAAAAAAAAAAAAAAAAAAAAAAAAAAAAAAAAAAAAAAAAAAAAAAAAAAAAAAAAAAAAAAAAAAAAAAAAAAAAAAAAAAAAAAAAAAAAAAAAAAAAAAAAAAAAAAAAAAAAAAAAAAAAAAAAAAAAAAAAAAAAAAAAAAAAAAAAAAAAAAAAAAAAAAAAAAAAAAAAAAAAAAAAAAAAAAAAAAAAAAAAAAAAAAAAAAAAAAAAAAAAAAAAAAAAAAAAAAAAAAAAAAAAAAAAAAAAAAAAAAAAAAAAAAAAAAAAAAAAAAAAAAAAAAAAAAAAAAAAAAAAAAAAAAAAAAAAAAAAAATATAAATAAAGAAACAAAACTATAATAAAAAGAAAAGAAAAGGAAAATCAAAAGAAAAGAAATCAAGAAAACCTTTACCGTTGTAGTGGCGGTGGCTGTCGACTGCGGTTTTCCGGCGACAAGGAGCGGCGGCCGTCGGTGGAGAGCAGCGGCAGTAAAGAAGTGTATGGAGAAAGTTGTATGGTTTAAAGAAGATGGAGATGGTGAGGTTGTGGTGGCTGTCGGCTGTTTCCGGCGAACGGAGAGGCGGCCGTCATTCACCGGCGGCTGACGGAGGTGGTTGGCCGGATTTACCAAAGAGTGGGAGGAAGAGTGGGAGGGAGAGAGATATATGTGTGTTTTTATTGTGAAATGAGAAAAAAAGAGAATAAGTAGGTTTATATAGTTAGGGTTTATTAGTGTATATATATATTCATCTGGTAAAGTGGTGGTAGGTGTGTATGTGTAAAATACATAAATGCCCATCACGTGTTGCTCACGTGATGGGCTTAACGGCTTAAATCAAACGGATCCGTCAAGAGGGACCATGGTTGCAAGTGAAACATGCCTCCAGGGACTATCCATGCGAAAAAAAGATGAGAGGGACTGCCGATGCAAAATTTGATAAACCACAGGGACCAAAAATGCATTAAGGCATATCAACGACATTATCAACAACACATATCATAATCATTTCATAGCAACATCATTAAAGTCATCACACTACTTATGCACATAACTACTTTTACTTTAAACGTCAACATAACAACATAGGTCATTTCAACATACATACATTCCCATATAACCTCCCGCATAACCCGGAAAACCCAACATACATAAGATAATCCGATTAAGATGTTAATTATAGAAAACTACATTTTGTTGTACCTCCAGCGTGAGAAAAGTCATGTATCTTACCTCAATTGAGTACTCAACAACCACAAACGAGTTTACCGTGCTTGACAAGTGTTCCCGACAACCTATGGTACAAGAATGATCGAAATATAAGTCAACTAGACACTTAAACGCACTTTGAAACACTCTGATGTACAATACCGTGATGAATATCGTGGTGTATATCGAAGGTATCGTGTTCCCAAACAAAAGACCATACAGTGGTCACGAAGGTACCGTGGTGTGTATCGGCGGTATCGCAGACCAGATTAGATTTCAACCCTTTTGGACTCCCAATCGAATCCTATACGACTTTTATACCTTAAATCGACCTGGAGACATAAAATTAACATCTTTTATGGTACAATTGATGACTTTAATCCATCAATTGATTCCTTAACCCATTACAAACATAAATCACATATTTAGATCACCCGAATGACTCAAAATCGGTAATGAATTGCAATAAAATCATACCCAACCCTTAAAACCAGGGATGGGTGGACAAAATCTATCAAAGACCATTACCCTATGATCTTATAATGAAGAATTACATGTATGTATGATTAAGGGATCGAAAACTAGAAGAAATCACCACCGAATTGCTTCCAAATCGCGTAAGATCAAGAGATAGGCTAGGGTTTTGTGTGTGTGAAACTTTAATTGAGTATAAACCTGATTATGGGGCTATAGGTCACGTTCCTAACCTAAATCCCTGCTGTACCAACTTTCAAGTTAGGCCCTTCAAGCCCTTGCACTTTCTTACAACTCGTTTCGTCACTTAATTGCTCGTTTTACGCATACGGAACACTTAACGACTCTTAAATCCTATCGTGAACACTAAATGACTTTATTAATCATTAACAACTTTATTTTCATTATACTTCAATCACTTTAATACATATCACACGTTAATCATTTAATTCACACAAACACACGTAAATCACATATTAACTAACACGGTCACTAACGACAAGTTAACGGTCAACGTCAAAAAGTTTTGGGATGTTACAATTAACATGTTACAAAAATACCAAAAGCAATTAGTCCATTTGTCATATATATGGAATCTATCTTAAATGAGATCGAGCTATAAACTTACGGGTCTTTACAACAAGGCAATCCTAATTAAAGGTTGGGAATTTAGATGGTATATGGATCAAATAAGTATGCAGTGAGTTTGTTATCTTTGCTGTTTTATGGTGAGTAAATAGGATTTAGAGAGGGCTAAATTAATCTTTGAGTCATGTGAAACATGTTTGGAATGGATCAAGATCCTCTAAAGTTGGTTCAACTTGTTGGTAAGATCTCAACCTTTGGATTTAAATCAAGGGTTAAGATTCAAATATGACATTTGAATCTTAACCCTTTATTTCAATCCAAAGGTTCAAAATTGTCCAACTTCACCTATGAAGTTGATCCAACTTTAGAGGATCTCAATCCGTTTGGAATAAAGTATTTCAACGTCATATGTTGTCATAGGATACACAACATTTTTAAATCATATGAATATAGCAACTCAAATATAGGCATATGTTGTCATAGGAAACACAAACTTTTTAAATCTTATACCGCAATGTAGCAATTCTAATATAAGGCATATGTTGTCGTAACATATCATAACATACACAAAATTTCTAAATCGTATAAGGCAAATGTAGCAATTTTAATATAGGCAACCAAAAATCATATTCAAGAGCAAAAAATATATGCAAGAAAGTTTACTACAAATTTCATGCTCACCGCCACTACAAATTTCTTGCTTTATGTTGCCAGGGCATCAATGTATCATATATAGTGGCTGCGAGCCTGTGATATACTGAATTATATATGGATGCTCTTAAAAATAAACTATTATTATTGTTGAATAAATAGTTAGCATAATCATGAACTTGAAATATATATAATCAAAAGTTGACCACTTTATTCGGATGAACATGATAGTCTTTATTAATTCAACATGAGAATCTTCGTGTTTTATTCGATTTAAAAATGTGTAGCAAAGAATTTTATGTTTGTTCGATATATAAAAATGTTCATTTAAGGGGATAACTTATTCGATGTTAACATCATCTAGTTATATGATGTTCCTCTTACAAACCTTAAAATTCATGAGGGGCTATTTAACATGTGTGAAAATTAGTATACGTATATCATCATAATGTTAACATCATGTAACATTTTCCCATAATTTAAATATGAAAAAACGGTTAATTAAATGATCAACATTTTTAATAAAAAAAATAGATTATCTCAGGTCTGTTAATCGTGAAAAGAAACGAATTAGGTCAGTATCTATTTCAACTGGACTTTAGGCATGTTTGTTTTTCAAGTATCATCTTCATAAATTGTTTATCTATATAAGTTAAAATTGTCTATATAATTAACGGATAATAATAATTTATAAATTGTTTATCTATATAAGTTAAAATTGTCTATATAATTAACGGATAATAATAATTGTATAAAAATAGATACTTATCACTAAATTACTAATTACCACAACACATAAAAAAATCAATTATATGACCTATTGTTGTCAAGCCGTATATCGTATGGGGTTTTAGTACTAGTTTATTATATCTTAAAAAAATAACGATTTAATTTGATAAAACATTACTCTTGTGACTTTTTTAATTAATTAACTCATTCTTTACAAATTATATTCCAAACAAATATATCATGATATCTACCAATAAACTAAAACAGGATTGACATATTCTTGAAACGACACGTGGCGGAATCCTTGATCGACACGTGTCCTTTTAATTTATTTATTTTGTTAAATTAGTTTTTTTAGTTGTATATAAATTCAATTTCCTTATTAGACTTAGAATTAAACTCTAACTCTTGGCTTATTAATACAAATGACATTATAATCTTATTTGATTGATCGTTTTCTCATTAATAAATTGTCTATTTTTATTTCTCAATTATTCAACTCCTATTATTTATATTAATTATAATAAGTTATTAACATGAAGACTTCAAAATTTTGAGTTTACGATCCGAAATCACAAGGCTATTTGCCATCATCCACTATGCTTACAAGTTCCGATTTTGATGTGGTTCTAAAAATTTAAGGTGAATCTAAAACTCTAACTAAACATATATTATATTTA
>CM067170.1:4485698-4493198 GCA_034093135.1 Erigeron breviscapus | reverse complement strand
TCTAGTTATAAATTTTCCATCAAAAATCAATTAAAGAGTGTTTTTCCCACTTTGAACTAATCGGAAAATTACCAAATGCAGTCTTACCAGGAGATTACGGATTTGGTTAAGTCAGGGCTATACAAATGGGGAGGTGATGCACATGAGTTTGACAAGGAGGAGCCTTATATTGAAGTTGTGACTTCACCTAACAATCCTAATGGTGTGATCCGTGGAGCCGTGGTGAATCGTGAGGGTGGGATCTTGGTCCATGATCTTGCATACTATTGGCCTCATTACACTCCTATGACTTCTTCATTAGCCTCTGATATCATGCTATTTACTGCTTCCAAATGCACTGGACATGCCGGTTCAAGAATTGGGTAAGCCTAATATACGAGAACAAAAAAACAAAAAAAAATGCAGCCATTGCCATCTTCAATTAATCTATAGATGTGTGTCAAAACTTAGATATTGAGAATAAAAGGAAAGGAAAAAAAAATGATACTAACTTAATCCTGCCTAAATATTCTCAAAGGTGAAAAAATAGAAGGAAAATGCATCAAATGGATTTCTCAATTTTGTATATATATACACAAATTATAGGCCTATACGAAGTTTGGAGATAAAATGACTACAATAATCTAATATTTTTTTTGGTGTTGAATTAATGAGCAGATGGGCACTTGTGAAAGATAAAGAAGTGGCAAAGAAGATGACAAAGTATATGGAAGTGAATACAATTGGGGTATCGAAAGAATCACAACTCCGGATTGCAAAGATCTTGCAAGTTGTGGCTGATGGATGCAAACATTTTGGATCTCCTGCTTCTGCTGGTGGTGATGATAACTTCTTTGAATTCGCGCAAGATCTTATGTTGAAAAGATGGGAAATGTTAAGGGAAACTGTTAAAAAGGCACAAATGTTTACTCTACCTAAATACCCTCTTGATCAGCATTGCAATTACTTTGGACGTATCACTCAAGCATATCCAGGTAAGTTATATTATTATTATTATATAGTATATAGTTATTTTGAAATTAAGAGACAATTCTTTAAGGAAGCAAAGTTGGTGTAATGGTAAAAGCTCATTCCAGTAGTTGAAAGGACCCATGTTCAAGTCTCATTTTATTAAATAGTACGGAGTAGTATCTTTAAAGATAGAAATCTTAAAAACTATCTGAAACTTAAATTTTAAAATGTAAAATTCATTGAAATTAAATTGATAAATTTTGTGATGACAGCTTTTGCATGGATCAAATGCAAGGAAGGGATTGACTGTGAGAAGCTATTTAGAGACTACAAGATCTTGACAAGGAGTGGAAGGCGATTCGGTTCAGAACCCGAGTATGTAAGGGTTAGCATGTTGAGCAAGGAAGAAGACTTCAATATGTTCATTGATAGGCTTTCTATGATTCAAAGCTTCAACAATGGTGAAGAGAATGCCAATTAATGGCAATATGGAAATGCATTATGGGAATCTTGATTAAAGTTGTTAATCTTAAAAAAAAAAAACTATATATAATGGATTAAATTAAGGTGATGTAGATCCAAAATATCATGAGATGTTTGACTAGTGAGCCATCCTCTTCAATATATAGTAGTAGCTGATTTATGTTGTCTTGTTAAAGATTATCAAGTTATGAAAACCTATAAATATGTTTGAAATATATATACAATGTTAATCTGTGTGTTGTTTTATAATAAAATTCAAAAAAATCAGAATATAACTTCGCTACAGAAGAAAGAGTCGTTATTAAAGGTGTATGGAACGCTTTTAAAATACAACTATAAAGTAATATGTATCACATGTAAAATTCAGTTGAAGAATCTAATTCAATAAAGAAGGTAAATTTAGTGATGCGTACTACAATAAACTAACATACTATCCGTATAATATTATCCGAGAAGGGTACCCGCGCAATGCAGCGGCGGGACGGCGACGGGTGATGGTGACGTTAACGGTGTGATTATTAATGTAAAGGTAGTTGATGTAAGTGGGTGATGTAGTTAATGAAAAGCGTATGTTTCCATAGAGGGACATTGGTGGAATATGAGATATGTGTGAATATTTTTGGTTTTATATAAGGGTATTTTAGATAAAGACTTAAAGTTTAATAAGAAAAAAAATGAGGTTTGCTTTATTATAGATTATAAATTTTGTGTTTATTAATTTCAATTCGGGCATCCAAATTTCTAAAAAAATTTAATTAACCTGGAATTGCCAAACCAAAAACGTCTAACAAAACGAATAAGAGTTTTAGCTTAGTGTATATATATGCTGTAGTTTACCTTGAATGTGTTTTTATTAGTAACATAAATTTTATCAACCATATCTTTTAATTTATTCAGTGGTTATGGTTATCTTGTGATCTAAAGGCATGTTACATTAAGTTTTTAATGAATAGTGAGTTATCATTTTTCATTATAGTATTATGACAAATTATTGATATTGATACGATATACTCAATCATGAATCATGCTTTACAATTAAGAACTAGCTAGACACATTATTAGGTTCATTTCACTTGTACTAACTAGTTAATGATTATACAATTAATTAATATTAAGATAGGACCATTACTATTTCGGCATATTTGGTAATGAATACTTATAAATCAAATTGAATCGCGACTTTAGGAAAATGTTTAATGGGTTTTTAAAAGTTTTGTTGTTGAACGGCTCACGGTACATTGTTCATATTGATCTGGCCCATATCGTACATATATCAATTCCGATTCTTTAATAATCTATATCTTTTCTGCTTCTATTGTAACAAAAGGTTCTTTCTTTTACGTGATGAAATAAAAATAAATTTATATCATCAGTGTTGTAGAACCCGCGGATGTCTATTTAGTGTTGGATGCAACAAAACCCGGTTAGAATAAACGACTATATATTTTGATCTGAGCTAGGCCCTCACCTTTGGATAGTGAGAGGCATCTCTTCGAAAGTTGCCGTTTAAAAGTAAAAAAAGATCTTATGTAAACTCAAGCTATGAATATTTATAACAATACAACCCTTCATGTCAAGATAGGAAAGAGTCCGCATCCTCACTTCCAATAATTGAGTTAACTCCAACAAAAATTGTATCTCATGGCCACCCTTTTTTCTCTTAAACAGGGCCAGTTTTGAAGGGGCTCATGAGATGCAAGTGAGCCAGGCCCATTGTTGTTAAGAGCCCACACTTTTGATAACGAACCTAACATCTTTATCACTGTTTTTTGGTTTTTAAGTTTCAAACACATCATCTATCATCATAGGTTGTGAGTATTTAAAAACTAAAATTTTCATAAAAACTAAAAAACTAACAAAAACACACTGTGATCTGTGTTTTCTAAAAACACATTGTGTTGAGTTTCAAATAACAGTGTGTTTGACCAGTTTTTTGGTTTTCACGCGATATCAAAAACACACTGTGATTTGAAACTTAACACAATATGGTTTTAGAAAACACATTGTGTTAGGTTCAGTCCACAATGTGTTTTGACAAGTTTTATAGTTTTCACGAAAATTTTAGTTTTCAAATGAACATTTCTCTATATATTAATATTAAAATTTTAAATTTTTATTTTTTAACAACTCTTTTAGCAGTCACAATCAATTTCTACATCGACAACTAGATTATTGTCTCGCGTAATATGCGAGTTAACATATATACATTTTTTTCTTTTTTTAATACATATATAATTAATGACAGTTATTATTGTTCAATGATATTGTATATTGACAAACGTAGATAAAAATTAATAAATATTATGATGCAAAAGACATAAATTAGTATCATGTTAAAGTGAGTTAATTTACAACCAGATTTGTTTAACTAAGGTGATTAAGAACTGAACATAGATTTGATTTATCTTTAAGTCGTATATTATAATTTTTCACTTAGTTTAATGCTTATATGTATACACACATAATTTATTTGAGTAGGGTAAGGTTAATGTGAGAACTAAAACAAGGGTAGGAACTGTGAGAACCACTATTTCCCTTCCTTTTTTTCTTTTTTTGGTTTGGTTTTTTATTTTTTGATTTTTTTGATTATTTTTATAGTAAAACTCATTCCGAAAGAAAATTTTCATAAAAATAAATTTAAAAAAAATAAAATTATATGGGTTATGTGTTGAATCGGATGGATACGGTACGGACGTTGTCCTTATCCGTCTAAAGGGGTTGTCACCGACGCATATGGAATATATGAATTTGATGGGCGGCGTCCAAGAGATAGTGGTGGTTGGATACGCTACGGGCGTAGCCCGCCCTTAGAGATGTTTTTTTAATGGTTTACACATTTATACACCCTTGTTTTGGTTCTCACTTGATGACTTCACTATTTGAGTAATATATATAAAAGACAAACTATCATAAAGAAAAGTTAACAAAACAAAAATTGATATTATACAAAATATAAAGCATCATGGTTATATCTAAGCACTACACCTACATCTTATATTCATTTGATTACCTCGTAAGCGAGCTTAGTTATAAATACCATTTGTATCAAACATATCATGAGTTAAATCGAACAAAAGTTGTATCTCATGGCCATTCTTTTTTCTCTTAAACAAAACAATGCTACCGTAAGTCGTCAACCGTCAAGCATTGTCATTGGCTCGTTGCACACGGCCAATCGCACAGATAGCTAGCAATCACATAAAAAAATCGTTATGGAG
Organism: Erigeron breviscapus; assembly: GCA_034093135.1. NCBI lineage: Eukaryota > Viridiplantae > Streptophyta > Magnoliopsida > Asterales > Asteraceae > Erigeron > Erigeron breviscapus. The sequence continues at coordinate 4,488,546 of CM067170.1, read as the reverse complement.
TTGGTGCGTACGTAGGTGCAATGCTAATTTCAGATGTGACAACAAATTATTTTCTTCAAAACTTACATCATACTTTTAAGTGATAAAAATGATAGGTGAGATATATAGCTAATAACTCGTATGAACTTACACGTTTTACCGCAAAGAGGACGATCACCTTACGGTATCGAAGTCAAATTGGTTGTGAATTCAATTTTTATTTGCGAAAGAAAAAAATATATGTAACGTAAGCATGTGTATGAAAAAAACAACTTGCACATTCACTCATTTTGCTGCTTCAAAATTTGATGGCATCTTTAAAAATTATTGGATATGTTCCATAAAACAGAAAAGAAGCCATAAAACAAAATGGGGCCTTTTTAGGCCAGTCCTTATAGCCTATTCTTTGTGGCGTCCGACGCCGAGCCGGCGGAGGACGCTATTAGCACGGCCGGCGTCGAGGTGTGCGTCCGGTTGGTTTGTTCTAAGGTTAGACGCGCGTTCTTGTTGACTTGTGAGGCCCTTTTTGCATTTGAACGTTGCTAAAAAAACCCTTTTTTTTTGTAAATGTAGCTGTTGGTTTTGAAACCAACAACCCCCGCTGCTCCTCTTTTGTTTTTTAAAATTTATTTCTTATTTAAACCTCCACTATTTCTTCACCTTTCACCACCATTTTCCAATTTCTTACTCAAAAACTATACTTTCTCTCAACAATTCATCCACCAAAATGCCTAGGAGAATCAACAAAAACCTTTCAAACCAAAATGAAAACCAAAATCAACAATCACTACCCACGACATCTCGATTGAACAACACTATCGATCAAGATTTTGACGCGCTGTTTCTCGGGGGATCTCTTCCAGTGGGATCTCCCTCGTCCATGTCGTTTTCAAAAAGAAAAATGAAATAATAAAATAATGGATGAATAGGGGAAGAATATGGGGTTATAAGGAGGGGGATGTTCTTGGGGTGTTCTAAGAGAGAGAAAAGCTGATGAATAGTTGAAGAATAGGGGAAGAAGAGGGGTAGTATAAGGAGGGGTCTTACAACCAACATAGAAGTCAAATTATAGATCAAAGCCCTGCTATATAAGTTCCAAATATGCTACAAAATACCAAAACTGCTTTCAGGTTATACCAAAGATAAATTAAGACAACTCCTGATCTGGTCATAGATAGAAGGAAGTCCGAACTCAAAGCCAACCTTGTTGGGCATAATGATCGAACCTTTAACATCTGTCTCCAAAGGCAACGGATCTAACAAACACAAACAGATTATAATTCATTCAAATTTCAATTTTATCAGATTCCAATCAATTCAAATTTCAATTCTATTACATTCTAACTTTTTTGACAAATTCAAATTTATTTCAAAGTTTTGCAAACCAAACAGAACCTTAGAATGTTTGGACAGATTTCGATGCATTCATAATCTTGAATTTCTAAAAAATAAGAAACATTTAATCAAATTTAATTCATTTTTAACAAATTTGACCTAGTTTTTTTGTAAGTCCCAACTCACTAGATGGTACTAACTGAAGACACCTCAATGTCAATGGTGGGGTGACTTTGCAATATAAACACTGAACTGGAGACGACCAGTTACAGTGAGTGTATACCAAGTTCTTGGATAGATTACTTATTAAGGTGACAATAAGTAAATGACAATGCAATAAGTAAATACTTGTAAAGTAAATTGGTGAGATGATATGTATTTTTCAAGTGTAATTTATTTATTAACTTTAAATAAATTACAAGGTTGTTGCGGAACCAAGATAATACAAAAGAGTAAATATCCTAACAACCTATGAAATACAATCGATCTAATACTTGGAAATTCTCTAAACAATCGAAACACTTAAAATTGTGAAATGTTCCTTTTAGCGATTGAGAGAATATTGCACAAGTTCACCAAGAAAATGCAATTGTCTGAATATGCAAAAGTTATTTTCTTGGTTGTGCAAAGACCTCTATTTATAGGCAAAGTTGACATTGGGATGTCAACTTTGGCCGTACAAATATGGTTGAGAGCATTTAAGGAATATCATTTAATTCCTTAAAATGCTGTATAAAGTTATGACATAAAGTCACTTTATTCAACCTGCTTTATGTACTTTTGTACTTTAAACATAGACAATTGTTATTGTCCGGTTAATAGCACATAAAGCATAAAGGTCTTCCTTGTAATCAGTGTAAAGCTTTGTAAGTGCTTTACACTGATGATCTCCAGTTTATATCTGAGTAGAATGTCAACTGGGCTTCGCTGCCATTGTCATTCTTTGTCTTCCACTTGTTGTCTTCGACTTCAACTGGAATAACTTTACATCTGGTCAGATCTCAACTGGAGGAATTCTTCAGTTGCGTTAACTGTACGTTGCAACTGGACTTCAATATATTTCTGGACAAATCTTCTAGTCTCCAGATGCAACTGGAGACTGGCCAGTTTTCAGCAAAACTGGTCCTAACAAATTCCCCCTATTTGTCTTGAAATATTGCCAAGTCTTTTCGAGTTCTTGTATCTATACAAGTATGAACTGGAAAGACTTGTTTGACTAAATCTATCTAAATTTTCCAAGGCATTTTTATAGATCAATAAATGCCTTGGGTTTTTCTTTTTAGTTTGTTAGATTTAATCTGTTATCTACCTTGTGGTTACAAACTGGTAACTTCATTTATACAAGGAAATGAAATTTATACAAGTTACAAGAATGTAAACAAAATTACAAGAAGATAACTGAAGGAAAAACTTATGCAGATGGCCCTTCGCCAGTTTTCCTTCTTTTGGCAGCTGAAGAGATGGGCAGTTTGTCTTCAGGATCAAAGTTCAGTTTTTCTTCAACATTTTCTTTGAACTTGATCAGTTGATGAAG
>CM067170.1:4450673-4484698 GCA_034093135.1 Erigeron breviscapus | reverse complement strand
ACGACCACCGGCACCTAAGCTAAGTGGAAATCCGCATTATAAGTTTTTTGATCCGCCACCACCACCATCACCGCCACCACCACCACTGGTACCGCTACATTTTCAAAGAAGGACAGCTCCAAATTTACGTGTGGTACGTAAGGGTTCACCACCAGCTCCAAAGCTAAGCAAACCCCGAAATTTTCGTACTTTTCTTCCACAACCCCCACCACCGCCTCCCCCAAGGCCACCACCGCCACCATCAACTCCATCACTACCACCCCCACCAATGTATAAACGATCTTCGAAGTGCAAGTATTCTCCTCCACCGCAAATATGATATGATTTTGACCTTATATATTACCTCATGCATTTAGATTTATTTAACTTAATAAAGAAACTAACGCAAGTTATTACTAAGGAAGATGTAGTTTGTCTTTGTACGAGGTATTTTTTTTTCCAGTTTGTAATTTAAAAAAAAGAATTGATAACGATCGAATTGTCACTTTTCTTTTACCGGCCATGGATGATATGTATTTTATACATCTGTTATAAAATAGAGTATTACTTAAATTTTGTAATTTTTTTTATAAGTGAGTTAGTACTTAGCATTCGAACAACACACATCTAATTGGGCAGTATGCGGTGCTCGAACCATGCATGTCTGGAATGAAACTGAAGACTCTCAAAAAACCCCCCTAATAATCCACTCCTACAAATGTAGGAAGTGAAATTCGAACTCTATTGATTTTCCTAAGGTCTAAAACCTTATCAATGGGCCACCAACAATTTAACCTATAGATTTATATAAGAGTAGCTCTATAGTTGTATAATTGTAGCAATATAAGGTACAAAGACGTATACAATAATATACTCATAAATCATAATGATCATACGTTTTGACAATTAGAGTTGTTTCTACAACTAACCGGGTGATGAGAGAATGAGATGCACAGGGGTTTATGTATGAGGATTTCTTTGGTGTTTTGGGATTCCTTTACGGTGAGGTTTTGCTTCTTGTACGCCATAAATCGTTTGTCTTGTAGGTTTTTTTTGTAATTGTGTGTTGTTCTTCTTATCCTTTCTTCCCCTTCTTATACTAGCCCTTGGCTTGATCCAGAAGTTTCTTGGCCGGATAAAGAACTCCAATTCCAGATTTTACTATTGATGAGGATCTCATTATTTTAGGAAATGATATGATAGAATCCTTTCATCTTTATCTTATAGGTTCAAGAGGCTGCGTTGCATGCTGTTGGGGGATACGCCATCATGCCCCCGAGGCTAATAATATGAGCCGCTAAGGGTCATGTTGTTACGCTCTGTGTCTATGTTGCCGCAAGATAACCTTAGGAGGGGTGAAAGTTATTCTTTGTATAATCTTTGGGGGTATCTATATGCAATGTTGAATTGTAATGTCCTTTGTGTGAAAAAATATGGATTGAATCCCCGTTGTAAATGGACGGTTGTTGATGATGTGCCGGTTTCTTTATTAGTATTTTACTTTCCTTGTAATTTCATTTGTAATTAAAATAAATAATTTAAGTAAACTATCGAGCAAAGAAGTGAAGGGTTGAACCAACAAAGAACTACCGCAAACCATGTTAATATACTAGCATGGTACCCACGTGTTGTGACGGATATCATTGACAATTAGTCTGATGTCTTACTTACTGAAAACTGTATATGTGGACAACCAATTAAGCAAGATTCTACAATGCATAATGTGACTATTACATTATATGAGGTTTGTTCATTTGAAACCTTAATTATTGGTGAAACCCAAGGACCAAATCTTGGCCCTTGATTTTACCTCTATCAACGGATGAGATGATCCCCTCTCATAAAATACCCCCTCCTCCACAGACTCTTTCTCTCTTCTCCCTCTCTCTCTCCGGCGACCTAACCTCCACCACCACCACCAGTATTTCCGACACACCAGCAACACACAAAAAAAACACGTCGATCTCTCTCTCTGTCTCTCCTATCCACGGCGCCGACGCCGACATAAAGGGCGGAGCCCGTACCGTATCAAACCGCCACCATCTCTTGGATCGCCGCCCATCAAATCCATACCATTCCCATATGCGTCCGGTGACAACCAGTTTAGAACGGATGAGGGCAACGCCCGTACCGTATCCACCCGAAAACGACGCCGGAGTAATTCACCGGAGTTTTTCGACGGCGGTGATGATTACCAATCATATTTGATTGGATACTGGTTCGCCGGAGTAGATCGCCGGAGTTATTAGACGGCGGTGGTGACCGGAATAATTCGCCGGAATTTCTCCGGAGATGAAGGGATCGCCGGAGATGACGACGGAAAACGACCGGAGATGAAAATTTCCCTTTTAATCTTGAATATTCATTAGATTTGATCCAATGGTTGAGATTGAGCCCTTGGGTTTCACCAATTTTGGTGGTTTCTCATGAACACAACTCTACATTATATATATACACATGTATAGCCACATACATGTATAAGGTTTAATTTTAAGCACATAATAATTTTAAGCATGGAGTCACTTATATTCTTCTAAAACAGATACTACAAGCCTACAATGCCATCCCGTCTCTGTATAACTACAAAAACAGCTAATCTCTATCTCTATTACATTATAAAGCATTTGTTCCCTCCATTTTTTCAACTTTAAGTAAATGAAAACCCCAAAATACCCCTATCACTTATTCATAATACCCTTAGAAGAAATCTCAACCACTCATTTTTTTTTCTCTCCTCAAATCTCAACCACTTATTTTTCTCTCTCCTCCATAAATTATTTTATTCCTCTAATTCATTCAAAATCTTTTATCTCAAAAACCGTACATCGATAAATTATAAAAATTATATGGGTGTTCTTAAAATTTCATGCTCTTTCATTAGAGATGTCATTCGATATACTTCGACGAATTTTTAAATCCGAGGCGGAACCCTGACGGCTAAGGCATTTGGCTATCACACTCCTATGACTTATCACCTCCTATGACCTATCATACTCTATGACCTATCACCCCCACCAACTCACCGCCGCAACGCGCGGGTACTTTGTCTCGTCAATAATAATACAATTACATTTCATATATAGATATTATATATATATACCCACATACAGTAAAATCTCATTAGCTTGCTTATGGCACTTCCAAACAGCTGAAAATGTCCTCCCTGAAGCGCACTCTGCATATTTAGAAGTATAAGAATCCCATTCTTTTAACGCCTTTGCCTTCATTTTGCTTCGCAAAGCATCAGTCCAGTCCAATACTGAAATAGCATAAGCTAAAGAGAAACAAGAATACAAAACACGATTAATGTGACAAAACACGATTAGAGAATTTAAGAAGCTAAGAAGTTAAGAACATCAAACGAAAGGAATGATGTTCATGTCTAGATTTACACAATCAATAGACTAGAGTTCAAGCTTAGAGTTACCAATCTGACTAAATAAGATGGCCATGTCCATACCCTGCTGCATTGTAGGCACCGCAATCCAGTGTCATATGGGCAGTCCTCTGAAAATCCTACTTTTCCGGATTGAACTAAGTTTTATAGAAGTTTAAGAAGATCAGTTACCTCAGTGAATCGTAACTCAAGGATTTGATAGCGATTAAATGAAAGCTCAGTTTTAATATCATACAAATTTGAATGAATCACAATTATCTTTAAACTCATTGCTGCGAAACAAAAGTGCTAGCATATGTTGGATGGCAAACTATTTAAGTTGGGGTAAAACCTACATTGTTTAGGCATGGACTAATTTCCATGTTGTTCTGAGACTTGAATCGGAAATTTATAGAATATATTATAGCGGGCACTAAAAAACAAGGATCTTGGGAATTAACATAGAACAAAGACATATGTTCTTTGCTTTTCTTTATTAAATTTCATTAAAAATTCGATTAAAAGGGCTTAACAAGTCACTATAAGCTCATAAAGAAAGGTTTATAAGCGTTGGGTTAACAGGGCCTCAAATACACACTCAATATATATATATATATATATATATATATATATATAGTCAAAAGTTAAAATGAGAACCATATAAATGTCGAGAACTATATAAATATATTAATTATATAATATATATATATATATATATATATATATATATATATATATATATATATATATATATATATATATATATATATATATATATATATATATATATATATATATATATATATATATATATATATATATATATATATATATATATATATATATATACAAGTGGACAATAATAATAATACAATTACATTTCATATATAGATATTATATATATATACCCACATACAGTAAAATCTCATTAGCTTGCTTATGGCACTTCCAAACAGCTGAAAATGTCCTCCCTGAAGCGCACTCTGCATATTTAGAAGTATAAGAATCCCATTCTTTTAACGCCTTTGCCTTCATTTTGCTTCGCAAAGCATCAGTCCAGTCCAATACTGAAATAGCATAAGCTAAAGAGAAACAAGAATACAAAACACGATTAGAGAATTTAAGAAGCTAAGAAGTTAAGAACATCAAACGAAAGGAATGATGTTCATGTCTAGATTTACACAATCAATAGACTAGAGTTCAAGCTTAGAGTTACCAATCTGACTAAATAAGATGGCCATGTCCATACCCTGCTGCATTGTAGGCACCGCAATCCAGTGTCATATGGGCAGTCCTCTGAAAATCCTACTTTTCCGGATTGAACTAAGTTTTATAGAAGTTTAAGAAGATCAGTTACCTCAGTGAATCGTAACTCAAGGATTTGATAGCGATTAAATGAAAGCTCAGTTTTAATATCATACAAATTTGAATGAATCACAATTATCTTTAAACTCATTGCTGCGAAACAAAAGTGCTAGCATATGTTGGATGGCAAACTATTTAAGTTGGGGTAAAACCTACATTGTTTAGGCATGGACTAATTTCCATGTTGTTCTGAGACTTGAATCGGAAATTTATAGAATATATTATAGCGGGCACTAAAAAACAAGGATCTTGGGAATTAACATAGAACAAAGACATATGTTCTTTGCTTTTCTTTATTAAATTTCATTAAAAATTCGATTAAAAGGGCTTAACAAGTCACTATAAGCTCATAAAGAAAGGTTTATAAGCGTTGGGTTAACAGGGCCTCAAATACACACTCAATATATATATATATATATGAATATATATATATATATATATATATATATATATATATATATATATATATATATATATATATATATATATATATATATATATATATATATATATATATATATATATATAAATCTTGTCTGGAATGATTCATTAGATTAAAAAGTAACTTTGGCTAAGTTTTAAATATAATTTTTGAGAGCTTCACTTTCCTACATAATTATATATATGATCCGTTTGAGCTGAATATGTAAGTCAAACATACCTATTTACCTACATGGTTCAAGTTTGAATGGACTTCATTAATAATAAATTTAGATCTTTTCCATTACTGTTATGCCATTATTAGTTTAGCAGAAAAATCAAATGATATGTATGATCTATGAGTATTCTTAAATGAAAAGATGTACGTTTTGAATTAAAAATTGAAGAACATTTAACCTCACATGAAGTTTTTTTTTCATTTGTTAGATTTACAACCTCACAACAACACAGGTTCACCAACTAAATAAATTACCAAAATAATAGAAATCACATGTAAGACAAAACCAAAAGAGCATTGGGGATGAACCTTTCAAACACACAAACGCCCTGATCGCTTGAGCAAATAGCAGCAAGTGACCCTAACAGCAGCCTCAAAAGCAACCGAACAATAGCTATATCGATCATCAGCCCTTGACCCTAACACCCTTATGTCATTCCTGTCATTCCCAACAATTGAAACGCAGTATCATGTAAAATCAAAACATCAATGCTCATCACCAACATCATACAAATAGAAAATCAACGTCAAAATGACTAAGAAGATATATCTAACAAAACATCAATAATGGGGCTTACCTTCTGAATGAAGTTCATGGAAGACAAAACATTAGCAGTATCATATAGCCACATTTTTTGTTGCTGCATGATATATATAAACCCCAGATCCAAAAAGCAAAAAACAAAAATTAAAAAAAAAAAATCTACCTTGGAAGATGTCTCAGGGAGAAGAATACCGACGGTGGTTTTGGAAGGAGGAAAAATCTTCTCAACAACGCTTTATCCATAAAAAAGATTTCGCCGGCGATGGAGGTGATTTGATTATGAAATTGGGGGTGGAAATAGATCAAGGGATGATGTGGGTCTGATGGAGGCGTGTCGCGGCGGTGGTAGTGTTGATCGAAGGTGGAGGCAATGGATGGTGGAGGTGATGGTTGGGTTTTGAGGACGGCGGTGGAGGTGTGATGTGTGTGGGTGTGTGATTTTTTACAGAGAGAAAACAATACTATGTGTTTTGGGTAGGGTACAAGGTGTAGGGAACAAGGAGGGCAAATAAATAAATTTACATGTCCTAAAAATTCTAAACTTTCAACCGCACCTTTATAAGGGGTATAGAAGAACACCAAAACTTCAGCTTGAGAGCTTGGTTGCACATTTGCACACTTGCACTTCCTCATACAGGTTCTCATGCAACAAAGCATACAAGGAGCTATTCAAAACAAATAATGGTTCAGCATGCAGGTCAACTTTAAGATAAGCAGCACTCACTCACATTAGCTAAATCACAGATGATAGCCAAACACTACCCCAGATTAATGTATTGTTGAAGAAAGTGATACGATAAGTTGGTGAAGATCCAACAAAATCATGATATGTGGCAGCCAAACTTTTTACATTGGGTACCATAAAACGAAATAAGGCAATAATTTACAAAGCATGGAGTTTTATAAAGCCAAAACCCATGAACAGACTCAACCACATTTTTAGGGATAATAAAAACAGTAGGATTAAGGAGAATCAAACTTAAAATCTAGAAATTGTTTCATGATCTCTTGCATCAAAAACTCAAGTAAATAGAACTCATAATCTAGATCAGGGAAAATCTTTGTTCAGTTATTTGGGTTATTCTTGATACTGGATCTTACTGAGTCCTTGTGAACTTGTGCTATAGCCTCAGCAGTCGCCCGCAACATCATTTTCCATCTCTGTTAATTTTGAAACTGTAAACTCTTTGTATTTCGAGACCGTATCAATCAACTTAAAGAGCTCATGTCCACACATCTGAACTTCATCATCACATTGCACCTTTGTTTCTTGCAACCTCGCTTTGGAAGTCTACAAATATATAGTTTGTAACAAATACAATGTGATGGATACAATCAAATAAACAATTGATGTTCTATACAAGACAGATGCAAAGTTAAAATTAAAGCTGATTATGGGCTGACTACTTTTAGCATTTATATCATTTGTAGGGCACAATACTCACAAAATGAATTGAAGTCAAAACAAGTATGTTTAGTATGTTTGACATGAAATAATTTTGCCAAATTGGTTAAAATTTCACTAATATTAGAGTTTGAATATGATTACATAAGCGATGATATTTTGATGATAATTTAACTTATTTGAACAAAATGATTAGGTACTTTTACAGATTAAAGTACACGTTCAACTTCCAGCAGCTTTGGTACAATACCAACCCAAGTCCTTATTATTTCTTTTTTTTTAGAGTAAATTACAAATTTGGTCCCTGTCGTGGGTCAAAAATTACCGTTTTCGTCCCTACCTTTCATATATTACCGTTTTGGTCCAAAAAACTTTGGTCCGTCAACGCTTTTGGTCCAATTCTCTAAACGGACGTTAAACACCCATCACGTGATCTACACGTATATATATATATATATATATATATATATATATATATATATATATATATATATATATATATATATATATATATATATATATATATATATATATATATATATATATATATATATATATATATATATATATATATATATATATATATATATATATATATATATATATATATATATATATATATATATATATATATATATATATATATATATATATATATATATATATATATATATATATATATATATATATATATATATATATATATATATATATATATATATATATATATATATATATATATATATATATATATATATATATATATATATATATATATATATATATATATATATATATATATATATATATATATATATATATATATATATATATATATATATATATATATATATATATATATATATATATATATATATATATATATATATATATATATATATATATATATATATATATATATATATATATATATATATATATATATATATATATATATATATATATATATATATATATATATATATATATATATATATATATATATATATATATATATATATATATATATATATATATATATATATATATATATATATATATATATATATATATATATATATATATATATATATATATATATATATATATATATATATATATATATATATATATATATATATATATATATATATATATATATATATATATATATATATATATATATATATATATATATATATATATATATATATATATATATATATATATATATATATATATATATATATATATATATATATATATATATATATATATATATATATATATATATATATATATATATATATATATATATATATATATATATATATATATATATATATATATATATATATATATATATATATATATATATATATATATATATATATATATATATATATATATATATATATATATATATATATATATATATATATATATATATATATATATATATATATATATATATATATATATATATATATATATATATATATATATATATATATATATATATATATATATATATATATATATATATATATATATATATATATATATATATATATATATATATATATATATATATATATATATATATATATATATATATATATATATATATATATATATATATATATATATATATATATATATATATATATATATATATATATATATATATATATATATATATATATATATATATATATATATATATATATATATATATATATATATATATATATATATATATATATATATATATATATATATATATATATATATATATATATATATATATATATATATATATATATATATATATATATATATATATATATATATATATATATATATATATATATATATATATATATATATATATATATATATATATATATATATATATATATATATATATATATATATATATATATATATATATATATATATATATATATATATATATATATATATATATATATATATATATATATATATATATATATATATATATATATATATATATATATATATATATATATATATATATATATATATATATATATATATATATATATATATATATATATATATATATATATATATATATATATATATATATATATATATATATATATATATATATATATATATATATATATATATATATATATATATATATATATATATATATATATATATATATATATATATATATATATATATATATATATATATATATATATATATATATATATATATATATATATATATATATATATATATATATATATATATATATATATATATATATATATATATATATATATATATATATATATATATATATATATATATAGATCTTTATATATATACAAGGGGCTGCTGGCTGTGTGGTGGTGGCAATAGCAGGCGGTGTGGTGGTGGAGCTGGCCGCCGGCGTAATAGTGGTTGTATGTGTGTTTATGTTATTAGATACAAATATATGTATGAAATGTAAGTAACTTGTGTTTGAGAAATGATATAATGGAAAGCAGAGTAAACTCACGATCTTAGATGGAAAAGTCAATCAGGATTTTGTCCCTGTGCTAATTACAATTTTGTCCCTGTGCTAATTACAAAAAATAAAATAAAGAGTAAATTACAATTTTGGTCCCTGTCGTGGGTCAAAAATTACCGTTTTCGTCCCTGTGGTAATGAAAAGACTAAAATACCCATCACGTGCAGATCACGTGATGGGTGTTTAACGTCCGTTTAGAGAATTGGACCAAAAGCGTTGACGGACCAAAGTTTTTTGGACCAAAACGGTAATATATGAAAGGTAAGGACGAAAACGGTAATTTTTGACCCACGACAGGGACCAAATTTGTAATTTACTCTTTTTTTTATTTACCATTTTAAGACATTAGAAAAAAAACATAGGATGTGTGAAATCGAGTAATAAAATTTATAAACACGAAACTATCAAAAGACTGACTACAACACACTCACAGGCAGTGAACCTGATCGTATGCAGTATAGTAAATTCGGTAAATCCGAGGTCGATCACAAGGACTATAGTAAGTAATTGTTCAAATAAAGTAATTCAAGTAAAAGGGGGTTTTGTGACCGAATTGTCACTTTGCAAAAAGTAAAAGTAAATAAATTAAATCCGGTATGACCAGGGCAGGATTCGTCGGAAGACGAAAGTAAAAATGATTTTATGACAATAATATTAAAAGGTCACCCATCTTGAATTCGCTCAACAACACGTTCGGATTGCACATAAATGAAGTTCAAATTCAATTAAGTTGACAAAGATAATCGTGACAAAAATAAAGACACAAACTGGTACCACCAACGTTTGTAAAATCATTTCAATCACCTAATTAATCAGTTCCTTTGTAAAAGCCGGTACCACCAATGCTTAAAACAATTTCCCTAACCAACTAGTTTGTTTGACTATCAAATTATCAATTGTATCTATGTGAAGACAACGTGGTAACTACCCCAGTCACCAGTTCACACTTGCCAGTCACCAGTTGCATCTGAGACTAGTGAAACTGGTGACCAAGATGATTTGTCGAGAAATATATTGAAGTCCAGTTGCACCGTACAGTTAACGCAACTGAAGACTTCCTCCAGTTGAGAACTGACCAAGTTGAAGAAGCATTCCAGTTGAAGTCGAAGACAACAAATGGAAGATAGAGATGGCAATGGCAGCGAAGCCCAGTTGACATTCTAGTCGGTTACAAACTGGAGACCATCAGTGGAAAGCTCTTACAAAGCTTTACACTGATTACGAGGAATTGACTTATATGCTTTGTGTACCTTTACCCGGATAATAAGCCTTGTCTTATTATTTAAATATAAAAGGTACATAAAGGTGGTTAAGTAAAGTTGCTTTCTCGTACAACTTTACATAGTATTTTAAGGAATTAAATGCTATTCCTTAAATGCTCTCAACCACATTTGTACGGCCAAAGTTAACATCCCAATGTTAACTTTGCCTATAAATACAAGTCATTGCACAACAAGAATAAGTAGTAAAAATCACAACGTGAGAAAACTTTACTCTTTGCAAACCTGCAATATTCTTGGTGAACTTGTGCAATTTTCTCTCAATCGCTAAAAGGAACATTTCACTACTTTAAGTGTTTCGATTGTTGAAGAGAAATTCCGAGTATAGATCAATTGTATTTCATAGATTGTTAGGATATTTACATTTGTGTATTATCTTGGTTCCGCAACAATCTTGTAATTTGTTTAATCATCAATAAATAAATTACACATTGAAAATTACATATTGTCTCATCAAGTTATCGTACAAGTTATTTGTATTATTGCATTGTTCTTTACTTATTGTCTTTTATATAAGTAATCTATCTAGAACTTGGTATATACATACTGTAACTGGTCGTCTCCAGTTCAGTGCATATATTGCAAAGTAACTCCACCATCGACATAGAGGTGTCTTCAGTAGTACCATCTAGAGTTGGGACTTACTATGTGGAGACAACGTGGTACCACCAACCGTTAATCAACACGTTGACAAAATAATTGCTTTTATCAAAATAAGGTTCACTATCATACCATGAACTAGTGACAATTTATTAAAGATAACTAATTGAAATCATACATATGTTCAACTAGTACCACTAACGAAGAACATACATATCACCAACATCATAAGGATAAATAAAAAAAGTTTAAATCATCAAGATCTCGACACAATGATAATTGAAATCAACTTTGAATTAATAAAATAGTGCAATCCTTACATATTGTTTCACTTCATCAAGATGGATGATAAAGTGATTAGCTACTCATATTAAATATGAAAGAACAAATCATAATAGAAGAATTCATCGTTACCGACTACAAATAAATGGAAGCAAATAACGAGAATGATCCAATCGTGTTCTTGATCCTCAAAGATGTTTCTCCAGATGAAAAACCCCTCTAAAAACTCTTAAAAATGGCTGGAAAAGTAAAGGTAGGTTTAATGGATGTTTTTGCAAGCTATTTATAGTCTCCCTAAAAATCACTCCAGATGCGGCCCTCATTGCGGCGCAATAAGTATGTTGCGGCGCAATGAAGTTTGACCCGTGTTGACTTTGACTTTCATTGACTTCTAAGCTGGCTGAAGACTGAAGGTGTTGCGGCGCAACTAGGGTAGTTGCGGCGCAACTTAACTCTCTGTTTTTTGGTTGCGGCGCAACACCTAAATGGTCCCTTTTCCAGTTTGACTTTCGTTGACTTGACCCTATATACAGCTTCGAGACTCGTAAAACTTCCGTAAACACTTCTTTTGCCTCAAAAATGTCGTTTCTTCCGGAAATACGCTCAAGTACCTGTTATTTTCCTGAAACACTAACAAATACCATAAACGCACCAAATGTATACCAAAACGACTCGTATATCATGCAAAAGTGACTAAATACATTGTGGGAAATGGGTATAAAATACGACATATCAACATACCACAATTCAACCCATTCAAAGATAAACGGATCAAAGTCCCACCCTAATTCGTATCATCAGTGTCAAACTTTATAAACTTGTAACTTGTTGGTTCCCAAAAAGAGAGAAAAACATTACCTCCACAACTTCACGAGCTTCTTTTTCAACAACATCAACATCATGAGACTCGGCTTCTGCATTCTCAATGGAACGCCTAGCCTCCATCGCACACCTAGAGATGTAATCTTGTCTTCCATTCTTTATCAAATTCAATTGATTTTCCAACTAATCAAACAATCAGAATAGCATCGTCAAAAAACAACAATAAAGGATTAGTACAGATTTTGCGTAGGTCTATCTATAATAAAAGGAATAGTTCATCTAAGCTGATTAAAAGAAATTGGTAATATTCTGTAATCCTTTGAAGCTGGACATCAAACAAGACTACCTACACCAACCCTTGAAAATTTGCAATGACTCATACCCGAATTTATACTAATAAGTTGGAATCATTGTAAATGCTGATATTCAAGGTAAGGAATTATACAAAGCATTTTCCAAGGAATACACTATAAAGATGCATATTAGACACTCATGAAGCTTATACAAGCCTCATGATGCTTGGGGTAGTTTAAGAGCTATGCTCCAATGTGTGTACCTGCCACTGATTAGTTTTGTTTTATCATTCAATATTCTTTCGGTCAGTCCATAAAATGTTTATTCTAGAAACAAAGATGTCTGGATCTTAGTACTCACAAATATGAATATGATATTCTTTATGAAGTTACACAACGTATAGATAGACTTAGACAGCTAATTGAGCAAAGCTGTGGTCTAAATGCTACAGGATTATTAGGAACCCACTTGGTTAATGACACCACAATCAACATAAACTTGTATGGCTGGGTTTTGGAGACGTTACATTACAGCATGTGTTTTTAAACTGAGAAAATGTTTTAGATCCCAAGATGTCACTATGGTTGAATCTCAAAAGACAGCAAACAAGGCAATTCGATAACTAGAAGCAAGAATAAAGCACGCTTGTCTGTAAGTCCGTACCCAAACTGGACTAAAAGAAAAACCACGCTGAAACTGAAATTTTGAAGCCAAGAACCAACATAGAAGACATCATCCGGCTCATCAATAACTTTGTTCTTTCAATGTCCTCACTTAAAAAATCCTAACTTTTACATTCAAAACATATTCTAATATAAACCAACCAAAGAAGACTTTCAACTTTCTACAGCTTGATGGTTGAGACATGCATACACAAATTTTTAAGGTGGTATAGCAGCATTCCATAAATATCACATATTACAGCTTGATTCATGGAGTTATATCTTTAACAAGTAATTATCTCTATGGTTACTTATCTAAAACTTCACAGTCTCCTTGACAGCTGACATTATGATAAAGTGGTCAAGTGAAACTTTAATAAGAGGATACTCATAAAATGTAAGACATCTGGTGAAACTTATGGGTGGATAATCCATGGCGAAACTAGTGTTCACTATTAACGTTAAAAACAAGTTATGTGAGTCAAAGACCGACTAGGTAGTTTTTAACTTTTAATCATGTATTATATTATACAATGAGCCATGAAGTAGTAAATCATAAGTTCTATATCGTTCAACAACAGTGTGTCAACTTATTAGACCTCTGGAAGTTTAAAATTACGAAAACGTTATTACAGAAATAGCAGATATGATAGCAGACAGCCAGACACCAGTTTTAATTTGGAAATCATGTAATTAGTTACATAATTAAGCCCAAGGGGTAATAAGTACTAATAAACCATAATATACTTTTGATACTAGGACAATAGGATTTTAGGACTTACTTCATCAATTCGTGATTGAAGCATGGCCATACGATTTCGTTTTGCATCAATCTTTGCCTCAATCTCACGAGAAGCTTGTTGAAGATGAATCTGAGTTTCAAAATTTTCAAGTGACGTTTTCTTAATCTCGTCACTGTTAGAAGCAAATGCAGGCTTCAATGTTGATTTATAATCGATTCCAAGCACCTCAGCAAGAGTTGAACCTTTGGCATTAACCTCATAATATATGTCATTTTCAAGTTTCAACCTACAAATTCAAAAAACATAAACATCAATCAGATGTTCACTAAAATTGCAATGTCTGGCATATTCATGTTCATGTTATGTTCCTCCAAAGACAATTAACCTTGATTTTAAACACTGACAATTACAGGACCTTTAACAAGCAACAACAACCTAATCACATCCATAATCTTCAAAGGAAGATCAAATTAAATGAAGATTTTAACACAACAGAATCAAACATAATGATTCACCGTTCTACCTCATGCATGTGATGCAAAATACATGAGATTGCAAGTGGATCATATCACTCAATGTTAGAGGCATTCATGCACTATGACAAATAGTTAGTGAAACACACAGCTAAACTAAATCACAAAAAGTACCTCCTGATAGCTTGGTTGCATTCAATCTGGAGAGCCTGAATCTCCTTCAACTTTGTCCCGATGGCAGCGTTAACATCCCAACACTTGTCTTCCCACCGATTCCTCTCAATCTCAGCGTCTCCAAGATCTCTCTCCACCAATTGCAACTCCCGTTTCATCCTGTCGGCATCCCTCATATTGATACCCTGCTCTTCCACCTTCTTCTTCAACTCCTCGTTTTCCACACGGGTCCTATTCGTCTCCTCCTTTTTAACCCCCAACTCCTTTTGTTCTTCTATCTGCTTCTCCATATTCACATCACGCACCTGTAACTGCTCGATCATGCCATTGAACTTCTCTACATCCTTTTCCAATACACTCTTTTCCTCCTTTCTTTCCCTCAATGTCGGCCCAGACTTCATAGCTTCCAAATTCCCCTCTAATTCATTGGCATTCGCTTCTAACATATTCACATTCTCCTCCACCGAATTCTTCTCCTATCATATTTTAGCATTTTTACAAATTACTTCATCAGAACAATAAACAAAACACCTATTCTGAACGATCTATCTACAATACAGTTACATACAAAGCATAAATATAAATATACTTAATACAAATGAAAGCTAAAAACATTACAAAACCCTAACCTCTGTCTGATCTAAATACAGTAGCAGTATCAAACAACTCAGTAGCATAAATAAATATAAAGATAGTGGAAAGATAATTAGAGTACAAGCAATCCAAAAAGTACAAAAAGTACAAGGGGATATCTTCTTCCTTCTTCTCCGGCGAGACTGTCGCCGCCAGCCACCACCTCCTTCTTCTCCGGCGAGACAACCACCGCCACCACCATCATCTCCGACCACCCCAACCACGGCGGCAACAAGGGCTTCGCCCATACCGTATCAAACCGCCACCATCTCTTGGATCGCCGCCCATCAAATCCATACGATTCCCATATGCGTCCGTGACAACCAGTTTAGAACGGATGAGGGCAACGCCCGTAAAGTATCCACCCGAAAACGAACCTGATTCTCACCGGAAAAGTCACCGGAGATGTCGCCGGAGGTGGTGGCGGTGGTTGTCTCGCCGGAGAAGAAGAAAGAAGGAGGAGGTGTGGCGGTCGCCGGAGAAGAAGGTGGCCGCTGCGGCGGCAGTCTCGGCGGAGAAGAAGGAGAAGATCCAACGGTGCGTTGTACTTTTTGGATTGCTTGTACTCTAAATAATTCACCCCTGTGTATATATGTATATATATACAACGGATGTATAAATATATATATATATACCTTTTGTAACTTGGCCATGAAATGTTCATCTTCAGCTTCCATAGCGTCATCATCTCCCCTAATATAATGCAAATAAGTATTCAAAGTATAAGAATTCACAGCATCGTTAGTAAACGACCGAGACTGACTGTCATTCACAATATGATTATCAGTAAAAGTATCAAGCTGAACTAGCCAATATAAAACACCTAAAACACTAGGAAATGAATGCGGCGTCCCAGGCGCTTTCAACGCCGATTTCGTTATCTTAACAGGACAATTCCAGATTTTCAAAACCAAAAATATTTCCTCCTCTGAATAGTTATTATTATTGTTATTGTTATTATCGATTAGGCGGTCGAGACGGGAGAGCATAAACTTGAGGGTTTCGGTGATGTCTTTATTGGAAGGTAAGGGTTTTAATTTGAGATGGATAGGGAAAGAAGAGGAGGAAAGGTATGAATTGATAGTGGAGACGGCGTGGAGTTGGAATGATCGGTCGGAGGTGTTGATGGCGGTGGCGTGGTGGTTAGGGTTGGAGTTAGAGATAGAAGGACGATTGTGACACTCGTAATTAATTAACAACGAGTTAGTCTTAATCTTGTTTAAGATTAGTCATTATCATAATCTGGTCGAATTTAGACAGTCATTTGACGTGGAACTTATTAGACTTTTGGACTTTTGACTTAGTCAAAGTAGACGTATCTTGTTGACGTAGACTATTAGCTATCTAGATGAATGCCGAGTCTTTAAAATAACTTTAAATTAATATTTAAAGGTTATGTCTTGAACAAAATAATTAGACTGTCTAGACTTAATATTATAAAGTTCACTTTGACGAAACTTTATTGGCTTGACTTAACTAAAATGAGACGAGGGTAAATACCTTTACTTTAAATTATAACCTTTTAGTCATTTGGTATTTAATCGTAAGCATTTTGCCAAAATAAGGGTATTAATATACAAAAATTGGCCACATGGGCAGACTTACTCCTTGTGTGGAGGGAAAAGAAACAACAAAGTCTCCCCCCCCTCCCTTTTCTTTCTTGTCTGGTCGATCACCCACACCACAAAAACACACACCCACAAATACTTTATCATCTAAATTGGTTTTAGCAAAGAAATCAAAGGAGAAATTCAAGGGAATTAATCATTTAGTCATCATCATCATCATCATCATCATCATCATCATCATCATCATCATCATCATCATCATCATCATCACACACGTACATCATCATCATCATCATCATCATCATCATCATCATCATCATCATCATCATCATCATCATCATCATCATCATCATCATCATCATCATCATCATCATCATCATCATCATCATCATCATCATCATCATCATCATCATCATCATCATCATCATCATCATCATCATCATCATCATCATCATCATCATCATCATCATCATCATCATCATCATCATCATCATCATCATCATCATCATCATCATCATCATCATCATCATCATCATCATCATCATCATCATCATCATCATCATCATCATCATCATCATCATCATCATCATCATCATCATCATCATCATCATCATCATCATCATCATCATCATCATCATCATCATCATCATCATCATCATCATCATCATCATCATCATCATCATCATCATCATCATCATCATCATCATCATCATCATCATCATCATCATCATCATCATCATCATCATCATCATCATCATCATCATCATCATCATCATCATCATCATCATCATCATCATCATCATCATCATCATCATCATCATCATCATCATCATCATCATCATCATCATCATCATCATCATCATCATCATCATCATCATCATCATCATCATCATCATCATCATCATCATCATCATCATCATCATCATCATCATCATCATCATCATCATCATCATCATCATCATCATCATCATCATCATCATCATCATCATCATCATCATCATCATCATCATCATCATCATCATCATCATCATCATCATCATCATCATCATCATCATCATCATCATCATCATCATCATCATCATCATCATCATCATCATCATCATCATCATCATCATCATCATCATCATCATCATCATCATCATCATCATCATCATCATCATCATCATCATCATCATCATCATCATCATCATCATCATCATCATCATCATCATCATCATCATCATCATCATCATCATCATCATCATCATCATCATCATCATCATCATCATCATCATCATCATCATCATCATCATCATCATCATCATCATCATCATCATCATCATCATCATCATCATCATCATCATCATCATCATCATCATCATCATCATCATCATCATCATCATCATCTTCATCATCATCATCATCATCATTTTTCTTCTTTATCTCAAGAACTTAAATTTTGGTAAGAAATTCTCTTTAAATTGAACTTTGTCTCTAAATTGATTCAATGAAATGGGTTGTTTTAGTTTGGTTAATTAGATTCATTTGTCTTGAATATGAAATGGATTTTTGGTTTTAGTTGAATAAAAGAATTTTATTAGATTTGGGGTTGGAAATCAAAAGGGTTGAAATGATGAAAGGGTTGGCGAATTTAGATATTTCCGGGTCTTGTGAACATACATATAGTCTTTGAAATGAAAGGGATTGATTTAGAAACGATTTGGTCTATTCTGCTTATGGAGCTGCTGGTTTTTGGCTGCAGAATGGGGCCACTGCGGCGCAGTGGCATTGTCTAAGCCCACTGCGGCGCAGTGCCCAGACTCTGGTCTGGTTTCGACTTAAGCCACTGCGGCGCAGTGAGCATGATTTTGGCTCACTGCGGCGCAGTGTATTGGTACTGTAAAATATTACTCGTAAATTTTTAAACGTTGATAACTTTTTATCCTTAAGTCTAAATGATTTTATTCACCTTTAGTTGGTAAAAGTTAATGTTTGAAACACGTTCTTGGTCGAGGCATTCTAGGATTGATAGCTAAGTAGTTGTACGTAGGATACTTGTCGTCGTGAGATTTGATCCTCACCATTCGTGCTCATATCCTAGGTTTTGGATAGACGTGGAGGCTAGACTGCTCTTATTCTCTGACTGCTCATACTTTAGCTCTTAGACTGCTAAGGTGAGTTTATGGCGCCCTTTTTCCTTTACTTTGGGCCTGAAAGCATGTACTGTATACACGAATACTTTGTAAATGATTTATCTTTGTTAGACTTCGGTCTGAACCGTCTTGTCATATATTTAGGTTAGACTTCGGTCTGAACCGTCTTGTCATATATTTAGGTTAGACTTCGGTCTGAACCGTCTTGTCATATATTTAGGTTAGACTTCGGTCTGAACCGTCTTGTCATATATTTAGGTTAGACTTCGGTCTGAACCGTCTTGTCATATATTTAGGTTAGACTTCGGTCTGTAAGTCATATTTATTTTGTAGACTTCGGTCTGAACCGTCTTGTCATATTAATTAGGTTAGACTTCGGTCTGAACCGTCTTGTCATATTATTTAGGTTAGACTTCGGTCTGAACCGTCTTGTCATATTAATTAGGTTAGACTTCGGTCTGAACCGTCTTGTCATATTATTTAGGTTAGACTTCGGTCTGAACCGTCTTGTCATATTATTTAGGTTAGAATTCGGTCTGAACCGTCTTGTCATATTATTTAGGTTAGACTTCGGTCTGAACCGTCTTGTCATATTATTTAGGTTAGACTTCGGTCTGAACCGTCTTGTCATATTATTTAGGTTAGACTTCGGTCTGAACCGTCTTGTCATATTATTTAGGTTAGACTTCGGTCTGAACCGTCTTGGTATATTATCTTTGTCAGACTTCGGTCTGTACAGTCATATCTTATCTTTGTCAGACTTCGGTCTGTACAGTCATATATTATCTTTGTCAGACTTCGGTCTGTACAGTCATATATTATCTTTGTCAGACTTCGGTCTGTACAGTCATGTCTAATAATTACGTGAAATGGTGTTATCACAATGGCGACAAAACTATTGTCAACATACTGTAGGCGTGGTGGGTACGCCGATGGTACACCCTATATATAAGCGTTGAAAGTATGTTGGAAGTAGAAGCCTAAGTGGTTTAGTCTCATTGCCGGATATCGATCTCGGCAGTCCTGTCTTAAATAACTACAACAAACGACGATTGATCTTTTAGTCAAACACACTGTAAACTCACCAACTATTTCGATAGTTGATCCTCTCAAATTTCATGCTTTTCAGGTGACCATCAGTAAGTCTTGGAATCGTCTTTGGCATTATAGAGCCAATCTTTTGACTTTGGACGTACAATTAGCATCAGACATTGAGGGCTCTCATGCTTTTGGCTTTAATTGTATTTGACTGTCCAATTTATTGAACTTGTATTTCTGTGGGCCCAGTTCCAAATGAGGATGGCTTGTATCCTTATTTTGGGGTCCACACTTGGAACGATTGTACTTGTTTTGACTTGTATTGGTATAAATGGATGTAATTTCTATTAACCTTCTGATTAGTATGCAATTCTTTGTTAACCCTGTATTTCCGCTACAACGGGGTGTGACAAAAATTGGTATCAGAGACACAGGTTATAGTTAATACCGAGTTTTTCCGCTGGAAAAACTCAATCTATAGCCATTTCGTTTCAAAAGGGAATCTAAGTCTAATTAGGTTTAGGATACTTATTTCAGGAGTTATATTATTTGTCTATAATTAGACCTAACTTGATCAACTACGTCCCGATTATGTAAAATAATATAAGGCTCGAAATAAATATCTTAGATTCTGTATATACGTTATGGTTTGAGCTATATTCACAACATACTGTAGATGTGGTGGGAAGGCTGCGGGTGACCCTATATATAAACATTGAAGGTATGTTAGGAATAGAAACTCAAATCGTATGTGTATGCATAAGGTTTATATACGTGATAGTTTGGATTATATTAACAGCATATTT
The DNA here is from genome assembly GCA_034093135.1 of Erigeron breviscapus. NCBI lineage: Eukaryota > Viridiplantae > Streptophyta > Magnoliopsida > Asterales > Asteraceae > Erigeron > Erigeron breviscapus. Next base: position 4,463,292 of record CM067170.1, on the reverse strand, counting down.
AAAATGTGGTGGGAAGGCTGCGGGTGACCCTATATATAAGCATTTCAAATATGTTGGTAATAGAAACCCAAACCAAATGTGTGTAATCTAGACAAAGATTTCTTTAAAAACTCAAATTGCGTACTGTCTTGTTTATTGGACTCGAACTGTCTTATCCATTAGACTTATATGGATATTTTGACTATCATGTCAAACTAATCATGACGGACGGAGTCAGCTATAATGCTGTTGTACCTAGTACACCTCCAGTTCCTGTGGTAGCTAATTCCTACCCTTGTGTTCCTAACTCTTATGAAGAGGAACCATTTGAGACTTTGGGCAATAAATTACGCCCAGTCAATCTTGTATCGTCGTCCAGTGAATCTGGAAATGAACATGTGTCTATCCATGTTCAATCATCTCTACCACCAGTAGCTCCAAATCAGAGGAGGGCTACTGAGGGAGCTCGTATTCCTTACGCTCCTAGAGGTCCTTATGTTGAAGGTCCATCTGCACCAGTTCAGGACAACTGCAGGTCGGAATATGCACTCTGACAAATGTAAAGGATGAATAACTCTCTCGCCCGTACTGGAGAAGTTGTTGAGAGTCAAGCTCAAACACTGACTGGAGATTATCAGTAAGCTTCTGAAGAAAGGAAGGTTGCTAGGAAAGGGAAGGAGACCCTTGGGAGGTTGATCTAGATGCTGCTAGCTTTAGAAATCTTGGTGATGGCTTTGCTAGTTGTAGTTCTTTTCAAGATATAATCTAATAATAATGACTTATAGTAAGCCTAAAACTTATAACAACTCGTACTCTCGTACTTTGAGATGTAGTCTATCTTTGTGGATGTAGTTTCCCACATGTCTCTGGATCGTATCACTATGACCTTGTAGTCTATCTTTGTGGAAGTATTCCCACGTGTTTCGGATAATATCCTCTTATGTCTTGAAAGACTACTTTCTGTGTTGTTCTTACGAGAAAACCTCTAAGTGACATTTTTTTTTATTTTATGTCTTAGACTTATGGCTCCAAAGACGCGAAGTATGGTCCCGAAGAGGGCTGCTCCAAGGAGAGCTACCCGATCAACTCCTCAAATTCCTCAAATTCCTAAAACCGAACAGGAAGAACCTGTGATTCAGACGGGATCAGAAGCTGCTGCTGTTAATGTGAATACTGGTCCTGAACCTACCCCAATTGCTGGTGGGGAAGATAATGTGGCCGCTTTTGTGACACAACAATTATTGGCTGCTATGCCTACCTTAGTCGCTCAGATCACGGCGAGCCTAATTGCTAACAAAAATCATCATGCCTCTGGTAGTGGATTTGGAAATGGTGGAAATGGCAAAAAGTTTAAAGCTGCCAGAAATAGGAAGTACACTGGTCCATACCCAAAATGTAACAAGTGTGACCTCCATCACAGGGGAGATTGTCCTACTTGCCACTGTTGCAAAAGAACTGGACATCAGGTAAAATTCTGTAAGGAGAAGATACCAAATCAATGCTATGAATGTGGAAGCAAGAACCACCTACGACCGACGTGTCCACGACTTAATCAAGCCCCGAACAACAATGTTATAGTTCCGGAAATGAACAATGCGGGGATAATCAAGCTGGAAATCAGGGGAGAAATCAAGGAGGTCAAAGAAGAGGCCGAGTAATTGCGTTGGATGCTGCTGTCGCATGACGTAATCCAACGTTATGATAGGTACATTCGTACTCAATAATCATCATGTTTTTGTGTTATTCGACTCTGGTGCTGATAAAAGCTTTATATCCTTAGAATTCAAGTCTCGATTTAATATAGTAGCTATCCCCATGAAAGAAACTTATGTTGTCAAATATGCAAAATGGTCAAAAGTACATTGCTAGAGATCATCGGGTAGATTGCAATTTAACGTTGTCTGGTAAAACCTTTAAGATAGGTCTTATTCCCATAGAACTAGGAAGTTTTGACGTGATAGTTGGTATAGACTGGTTGTCTAAAGTTCGCGCTGATATTGGTTGTTACGAGGAGGCTGTGAGAATACCTCTACCAAATGACGAAACATTGATAGCGTAAGGAGACAAGTCAAGGAAGGAATTGATTTTGGCGTCGGCGATAAAAGCGAATAGATACTTATAAAAAGAATACCCTGCTTTCTTAGCATTAGTAGTAGAAATAAAACCAAAGGGTAAAGACATGAAGGATATTCCAGTAGTTAAATATTTTCCAGAGGTATTTCCTGAAAATTTGACGGGACTTCCACCTCACAGACAGTTGAGTTGGGAATAGATTTGGTCCCTGGAGCTGCACCCGTAGCCAAGGCACCCTATCGCCTTGCGCCGTCAGAAATGCAAGAATTTTCCAAACAACTTCAAGAGTTGTTGTCTAAAGGACTAATTCGTCCAAGTTCATCACCGTGGGTATCATCAACTCAGAGCCAGAGAGACGGATATTCCTAAAACGGCCTTCAGAACTCGTTATGGTCATTATGAGTTTTTGGTTATGCCGTTTGGTCTAACAAATTCACCTACTGTGTTCATGGACTTAATGAATCGAGTATGTCGACCGTATCTTGACAAGTTTGTCATTGTATTCATTGACGACATACTGATATACTCAAGGAATAAAGACGAACATGAAGGTCATCTGAGAACCATTCTGCAACTGCTCAAGGATCAAAAGTTGTACGCGAAATTCTCAAAATGTGAATTCTGGGTTAAAGAGGTACACTTCTTGGGTCATGTAGTGAACAGGGATGGGATCCACGTAGATCCACCTAAGATTGAAGCAATAAGGAAGTGGGAAGCCCCTAAGACTCCGACAGAAATCCGCCAGTTTCTTGGATTGGCTGGATATTATAGGAGATTTATTGAGAACTTCTCAAAGGTTGCTCAACCTCCAACGTTGTTAACTCAAAAGGCCAAGGAATTTATTTGGCAGGATGCACAGGAAGAAGCATTTCAAACGTTGAAAGACAAGCTCTGTAATGCTCCTATTTTAGCGTTACCAAATAGAATTGAAAACTTCATGGTATATTGTGACGCATCACCTCAAGGCATGGGATGTGTACTTATGCTGGAAGGTAAGGTCATTGCTTACGCTTCAAGACAGCTCAAAATCCACGAAAGGATAGAGTTTTGGAAGATCAAAAAGAGACCCTACAACCAGGGCGTATCGAGGAAGAAGCATTGTGGAATACTGAACGTTTATTTGAATTGGACGGCGATGGGATCCGACATGTTAAGGGCAGAGTGTGGATTCCCAAGTATAATGGACTTAGAGAACTCTTAATGAACGAGAGTCATCGATCTAAGTATTCAATCCATCCTGGTGCTGACAAAATGTACCATGGACTAAAGGACTTTTATTGGTGGCCTGGTATGAAAAGAGATATCGCCACTTATGTCTCAAAGTGTCTAAATTGTTCAATGGTCAAGGCGGAGTACCAAAAGCCTTCTGGACTGCTCCAACAACCCCAAATTCCGGACTGGAAATGGGAACAAATTACTATGGACTTCATTACGAAGTTACCTCGAACCCTGAAAGGATACGATACAATTTGGGTCATTGTCGATCGATTGACGAAGTCTGCTCATTTCATTCCAATTCGGGAGAACTGGAAGATAAGGAAATTGTCTCAAATATACATTGAAAGGATTGTATCTCTTCATGGCGTTCCTTTGTCTATTATCTCTGACCGTGATGGTCGTTTTACTTCACAATCATGGAGATATTTTCAAGACGCCTTAGGCACTCAGTTGAATTTGAGTACGGCTTACCATCCACAGACGGACGGGCAAAGTGAGCGTACCATTCAGACGTTAGAAGACATGCTTCGGGCATGTGTTATCGATTTCAAAGGTAGTAGGGATACCTTTTTGCAGTTAGCTGAATTTTCATATAATAACAGCTATCACACAAGCATAAAGTGTGCGCCTTTTGAAGCTTTGTATGGGCGGAAATGTAGATCGCCTGTTTGTTGGCTTGATGCTGGAGAGCGTCGTTTGTACAAATATGGACTGGTTCAGAAGACTACTGACCAGATTGTTGAAATTAGGGCACGGCTGAAGGCGGCTCAGAATCGCCAGAAGAGCTATGCAGATCGTAAAAGGAAACCCCTTGAGTTTCAAGTGGGTGATAAGGTTATGTTGAAAGTGTCACCTTGGAAAGGCACTGCACGCTTTGGCGTGAGAGGAAAACTTAGTCCTCGTTATATCGGACCATTTGAAATTGTTCAAAGGATTGGTTCCGTGGCTTATAAGCTCAATTTACCCCAAGAGCTGGAACATGTTCATCCCACATTTCATATATCAAATCTTAAGAAATGTTTGACTGATGAAACATTGGTTGTACCTGTCGAAGAGCTGCAAGTGACTGACTCTCTTCAATTCGTTGAAGAACCTGTTGAAATTTTAGACCAACAGCTCAAACAACATAGACGTAGTCGTATCAAATTGGTCAAAGTTCGTTGGAACTCAAAACACGGACCCGACTCGACTTGGGAACGTGAAGACTATTTGAGGGATAACTATCCTCATCTTTTTACTGAGCAAGACTTGATTTCGGGACGAAATCCTTAGAAGTCGGGGATGCTGTGACAACTCGTAATTAATTAACAACGAGTTAGTCTTAATCTTGTTTAAGATTAGTCATTATCATAATCTGGTCGAATTTAGACAGTCATTTGACGTGGAACTTATTAGACTTTTGGACTTTTGACTTAGTCAAAGTAGACGTATCTTGTTGACGTAGACTATTAGCTATCTAGATGAATGCCGAGTCTTTAAAATAACTTTAAATTAATATTTAAAGGTTATGTCTTGAACAAAATAATTAGACTGTCTAGACTTAATATTATAAAGTTCACTTTGACGAAACTTTATTGGCTTGACTTAACTAAAATGAGACGAGGGTAAATACCTTTACTTTAAATTATAACCTTTTAGTCATTTGGTATTTAATCGTAAGCATTTTGCCAAAATAAGGGTATTAATATACAAAAATTGGCCACATGGGCAGACTTACTCCTTGTGTGGAGGGAAAAGAAACAACAAAGTCTCCCCCCCTCCCTTTTCTTTCTTGTCTGGTCGATCACCCACACCACAAAAACACACACCCACAAATACTTTATCATCTAAATTGGTTTTAGCAAAGAAATCAAAGGAGAAATTCAAGGGAATTAATCATTTAGTGGATAATCAAGGGTTTGGCTTCATCATCATCATCATCATCATTTTTCTTCTTTATCTCAAGAACTTAAATTTTGGTAAGAAATTCTCTTTAAATTGAACTTTGTCTCTAAATTGATTCAATGAAATGGGTTGTTTTAGTTTGGTTAATTAGATTCATTTGTCTTGAATATGAAATGGATTTTTGGTTTTAGTTGAATAAAAGAATTTTATTAGATTTGGGGTTGGAAATCAAAAGGGTTGAAATGATGAAAGGGTTGGCGAATTTAGATATTTCCGGGTCTTGTGAACATACATATAGTCTTTGAAATGAAAGGGATTGATTTAGAAACGATTTGGTCTATTCTGCTTATGGAGCTGCTGGTTTTTGGCTGCAGAATGGGGCCACTGCGGCGCAGTGGCATTGTCTAAGCCCACTGCGGCGCAGTGCCCAGACTCTGGTCTGGTTTCGACTTAAGCCACTGCGGCGCAGTGAGCATGATTTTGGCTCACTGCGGCGCAGTGTATTGGTACTGTAAAATATTACTCGTAAATTTTTAAACGTTGATAACTTTTTATCCTTAAGTCTAAATGATTTTATTCACCTTTAGTTGGTAAAAGTTAATGTTTGAAACACGTTCTTGGTCGAGGCATTCTAGGATTGATAGCTAAGTAGTTGTATGTAGGATACTTGTCGTCGTGAGATTTGATCCTCACCATTCGTGCTCATATCCTAGGTTTTGGATAGACGTGGAGGCTAGACTGCTCTTATTCTCTGACTGCTCATACTTTAGCTCTTAGACTGCTAAGGTGAGTTTATGGCGCCCTTTTTCCTTTACTTTGGGCCTGAAAGCATGTACTGTATACACGAATACTTTGTAAATGATTTATCTTTGTCTACGCCATGAGATTTGGTAAATGAAATCATTTGTCTTATAATTGCCATGAGACGGCTGTCTAAAAATGTGTATACATGTCTTATGAAAATTGATCTATATGTCTTGACTTGCCATGTTGGTAAGTGCACGTTCTGGTGCACATTTTGTGTCTGATGCATCTCAATTAATGGGCTGTTTTGCTAGATGTGTTGACCACGAGTTTAGGTCAAACACGTGTTGATTGACCACGAGTTTAGACCAAACTCGTGTGGAGGCCACGAGTTTAGACCAAACTCGTGTGAACAGTAACACGAGTTTGACTAAACACGTGTTACTGTAGCACGCGTTTGGAAGCCCACGAGTTTTGAAGCCCAGCCCGTTTTGTAGCCTATAAATAGAGATCTTAGGTTTCGGTTTTAGGTAATGATTTTAGTTGCAACAGATGTCATTCACTAGGTTCTCGAGGTAGAGATCTATACCTCGAGATGCCGCCCATATTATTCGATTATCAAGAGTCGTCTCGTTGATTGTAATCCGTAATCATCGTTGATGTATTGTAAACGGATTTATTCATTGTAATCATTCGACTAATGATAAAGGAATTCTTTCTATATCTCCTGTTCATATTTGTTAAATTCGTGTTCATATATGTTTGATTCATTCGATTACCTCAATCACGATTATGTTTGGATTCCGCACTTACATAGTCGTAGGAATCGCGAATCGATCGGTCCTAAGGAACTTTCAATTGGTATCAGAGCAGGAGAGGCTTTATGTCTCTGATTCGTGGTTCGTTTTTAGGGTTTTTGGATGAAGAACATCGATCAGATCTGTTCTACTGGAAAACACGCGTTTGGAAAACACGCGTTTGGATTTAGACCACGCGTTTGGCTTTGGACCACGTGTTTGATGCTAGACCACGTGTTTGACGGAGGCCCACGCGTTTGGTTTAAAACTGCGTCACTGTAGCACGCGTTTGGTTTAAAACTGCGTCACTGTAGCACGCGTTTGGTTTGGAGAACGTGTTTGAGATTAGTGTACCACGCGTTTGAGTTTGCACGCGTTTGGAATTGTAGAACGTGTTTGACTCAAACTCGTGTTTGTCTGTAAATGAGGTTCAAGTGTGTTTCAGTAAGGGGAGAACTCTGGACATCTTCAGATACGTAGAAGCACGCAAGACAGGGTAGTAGAATAAAAAAAAAAAAAAAAAAAAAAAAAAAAAAAAAAGGAATCAGATTTATATCTCCTGTTCTTATTAAATTCGTGTTCATATATGTTTGATTCATTCGATTACCTCAATCACGATTATGTTTGAATTCCGCACTTACATAGTCGTAGGAATCACGAATCGATCGATCACAGGAACTTTCCATGTTGTCGGCTGACTAAACTGTTTCTTGTGTTTTGACAAATTAAAATGAACCGTCTTGTCATATTATTTAGGTTAGACTTCGGTCTGAACCGTCTTGTCATATTATTTAGGTTAGACTTCGGTCTGAACCGTCTTGTCATATTATTTAGGTTAGACTTCGGTCTGAACCGTCTTGTCATATTATTTAGGTTAGACTTCGGTCTGAACCGTCTTGTCATTATATTTAGGTTAGACTTCGGTTTGAACCGTCTTGTCATATATATTTAGGTTAGACTTCGGTCTGAACCGTCTTGTCATATTATTTAGGTTAGACTTCGGTCTGAACCGTCTTGTCATATTATTTAGGTTAGACTTCGGTCTGAACCGTCTTGTCATATTATTTAGGTTAGACTTCGGTCTGAACCGTCTTGTCATATTATTTAGGTTAGACTTCGGTCTGAACCGTCTTGTCATATATTATCTTTGTCAGACTTCGGTCTGTACAGTCATATATTATCTTTGTCAGACTTCGGTCTGTACAGTCATATATTATCTTTGTCAGACTTCGGTCTGTACAGTCATATATTATCTTTGTCGGACTTCGGTCTGTACAGTCATGTCTAATAATTACGTGAAATGGTGTTATCACAATGGCGACAAAACTATTGTCAACATACTGTAGGCGTGGTGGGTACGCCGATGGTACACCCTATATATAAGCGTTGAAAGTATGTTGGAAGTAGAAGCCTAAGTGGTTTAGTCTCATTGCCGGATATCGATCTCGGCAGTCTTGTCTTAAATAACTACAACAAACGACGATTGATCTTTTAGTCAAACACACTGTAAACTCACCAACTATTCGATAGTTGATCCTCTCAAATTTCATGCTTTTCAGGTGACCATCAGTAAGTCTTGGAATCGTCTTTGGCATTATAGAGCCAATCTTTTGACTTTGGACGTACAATTAGCATCAGACATTGAGGGCTCTCATGCTTTTGGCTTTAATTGTATTTGACTGTCCAATTTATTGAACTTGTATTTCTGTGGGCCCAGTTCCAAATGAGGATGGCTTGTATCCTTATTTTGGGGTCCACACTTGGAACGATTGTACTTGTTTTGACTGTATTGGTATAAATGGATGTAATTTCTATTAACCTTCTGATTAGTATGCAATTCTTTGTTAACCCTGTATTTCCGCTACAACGGGGTGTGACAAAAATTGGTATCAGAGTCGCGGCGGGAGGTGGTGGAGAAAAGGTATAGATTGGTTGGGGTTGGAGTGGCGAATTGGTTGGAGTGGCGGTCGGTCGGAGGAGGGCGGCGGCCGGGTGGTCCTCTCATGATGATGGCTGGGTTTCAAATTTGGAGATTTGGGGGTTAAATGGAAGAAGACAGTGACACGGTGATTTGGGAGTAATTTTCGGGTTTCTTTTTTTGTTCTCCCGCCTTTGGAAAATTTTGGAATTTTACTCTTCTCCCGCGCCTTAGGGAGTTAGGTTGCTTTGTGTACTATGACTTTTCATGATGATGGTTGGGTTTCATATTCGTTTTTTTTTAGAATTTTGTTACCTAGTTTATAAAAATATTGTAACTTACGTTTTTTAATACTAACATCAAACACATTGTATCACACATGAACAACACAACATACGTCAAATAGCTAGTAACATAACATAGAACACACGATATTATACAAGTAGCAACATGACATAGGTCACGCATACATGCCAACACAAAAGCCATAGTTTCAAAAGAAAGAGATAGTCATAAAGCTGTCTGAGACATGAACCAAGCAAACATAACATCGGGGGTAACAACAGGAATGGAAGAACCAGCATTTGGGGCAGCGGAGTGGACGAGGCATCAACGGTGGCAACTGGAGTAGACGAGGCATCAACGGGGGCATTAACAGGGGCAAAGGGAGTGGACGAGGGATCAACAGGAGCAACTGGCGGAGTGGACGATGCATCAACTGGGGCAACGGGAGGGACAACGGGAGTGGCAGAAACATCAACTGGGGCAGTGGGGGTGGTCCTCACAACATCGGGGGTAACAGTACTAGAAGGACCAACATCGGGTGCACCAAAAAAAGGCGCACTAGACGGACCAGCACCGGGTGGAGCGAAAAAAGACGCATCAACACCGGGAGGTGGCGCAAACGGTACCCCCATTCGAGTCATCATCATTGCATATGCAGTCGCCAACCACTTGCAGAGATCGTGCATGTCGTCTACCTTCTTTTGGGTCTCCGGGGGGAGCCGCACAACGTTGTAGGCACGTCGGTGAACCTGTCGCTGGTCATCCCCGGCGGGTTGTTCCCCCACGGGCTCCACTACCCGCTCCACATCAACGGGTATACCTAGCAAGGATGGTAAGGTCAGACTAGGTCCAGTCCAAGGTCTCCCTTCACTGTCAACTAAAACACGTCTCCTCCCGATAAACCTCATTAAACGCATCCCGGTGATCGAGTCCATACCTGGCCAAATAGAAGACAATATTAATTAAAGCAAACCTAAAAATGTTTAATGATATGAAGCAAAATGTAACAACGTGTATGAAGTGATTAATAATCTACCTCTAATCTCTTGTATGATTCCAACCAAAAGGTAAACAAACAAGATAAGCATGCATCTAATGTTTGTTATTGACCATTGTCACCAATTATATATCAAATGAAGGTCGTATAAGCCTATAACCGATAGACCGATTCGCAAACACAACTCACAAATCTGAATCCTTTCTAATTAAGCCAAACGATTCAAGCACAATACCAACAGCCTATAACCAATAGACGACCGATTCACAAACATGTCTCACAACTCACAAGTCTGAATCCTTTCTAATTAAGCCAAATGATTCAAGCACAATACCAACAGCCTATAACCAATAGACGACATCACCTAATCATCTAACCTAGGTGCAAAAACATATACTATATGGGAGCCTGAGTGCAATTTTTAATGAATAGAATTCATGAAACAACTTTGTTTTCTTTAAATGCAACTATGTTCAACAACCTACTTGATTACTTGTATAAGAATTACCAACACTTTGACCACTGATTGATAATATTGACCCATTACCCAAGCACCTACCCTGCCCATTCTGCAAACTCTTAAAGCATATTATTAGGATTTTAGAATATGTAAAACTAGCCAAGAAAACAATATCAAAAGTTAACAAGGTTGAAGTCAGAAAACAGTCACAACACAACTTGTTTGCACTAAATAAGCAATTGAAGATAGATAACTGGCTGCAAATCAGGTTTAAGTTGATTTCAATTCACTACTAGATCTCTTCAGAGAAACAGAAATTCAGTTACAGAATACATCAATATCATACTCATACTCATCCGGTTTTGACTAAATCAGTCCATTGCTAAATTTATTAAAACTGAAAATAATAACTTCAATTTACAACTTTATACACCTTTCTTGTTAATCTCTAATTACATTTAACATAGCATATACAACAGATCTATAGCCATTTGCCCTTCAATTTAATTAGCAGTTTATGAATGAATAAACAAACATATACGTGACAATTTGATATGCAGTTCCGACATTTATTGCAATTGTTCTTTCTAAAAGTGAGTCCCTCGATAGCTACTGATCGCTCACGAGATCGTCTATTGTTATGTCGTGAGTGCGGAATCCTCACGAGATAACTAGTTTGATTAGTTATCGTATATATTGCTAATTATCTCAATATAATCAGCCTTAAATGATCTATCTTCGTTTTCTATAGCTTAGAAAACGAACTTAGTCGCCTTTTGGTGTGTGTAATATCCACTGGTCTCCTCACTTTAGGGTTTCCAATCGTTTATATATGTTCACGATCGATATTGGGCTTGCTGGGCTTTGTTCTTACGAACTTAGCAGTCCAGCCATAAAACGAAGATTATCTTCGTTAGTTCCTAACGAAGATTATCTTCGTTAGTACTAAAGACCATCAACATCTATGCTTAGTTATTTTCCAAGTACTTTATGTACAAGAAACCTAACATATATTATGTTTGTACTTGTATGATATACATAACAAACAACATATATAAACATATAAATAACACCAAAACATGTAATCAATCATTACTAAAACACGAAGTCCATAATCTATCAATTACATAATAATGAATAAGACATAATCAAATCTAAGTTGCTGTTGTCACATCAACATGCATCAACAAACTCCCCCTTGACAGCAGCATCTTCGATTTCTTCAGTCTTCAAAAAATCTTCATCATCCATCAAATAACAATCGTTTGCTATTTGCATGAATATTTTCATGTAAGCAAACTTGGAGAATCTTACGATATTTATCTTCTTCATTCTTCCAAAATGGTAGAAATGAGCATTCAGTATCGTATAATTTTCTCTGATCATTTCTTGAGAAGTTCACCAACTGCATTGGATCATACATCCTTCTCAACAATATCTTCTTCTTGAGTCTGCATACATCTTAGCTTCACCAGAATTTCGATCAATCTCCCAATTATCCAGTTTATCCAAGACATCTTGTGCCCATTTCTTGGCAGGGACTTTGATCATACATTTGATATCACGTTGAATATACTCAACACTTTTATCTGGATTCACCACCTTCTTCTTTCGTCTTGGTTCAATATGAAACTTTGGTTTTTCAGAGTCTTTCATATTCGACCTCAACTTGAAATCTTCATGAAGATTCTTACCAATCACATCTGCAAGACCATAACTACTTGGATTGATAATCCTGTTATTTCCTAGTTCATGTAAGTCTTCTTCACACAAACTTCTGAAATGTCTCTCACGCCATGCTAGATATTGACAACCTTCTGGGTCTTTTAAGAACAAACAGCTTCAGTTCTTCATCATAAAACCAACTCCAGATTATTGTCTTATATCTTGCAGCATCTTTATCTGAGATATGAGTCCAATACATGATGGGTTTCATAGTATCCCATGTGACTATATAATCATTGATTCTTTGACCAGGCACAAGTCTATCAATCTCATGTAGTGGATCATCTTCTCTGAGAGGTACAGGATAATTATTTGGATTAAAAGGTATTGTCAAATTGATTTCCCAGTGAAAAGGAATCAATGCATCATCAATCCTAGCATATACCACGAAGTTTAAAACTTTAGCGGAGCTACTAATTGAAGTTTGAGCATTCTTTCCTTAACTTCTTTCCTCTTTATCTCCAACTCTTTTCTTTCTTCCAAAGATGGGTCTTCAGGAGTTGAATCCCAAACATCATCAAACCCATAAGGTTTCTTGA
>CM067170.1:4431415-4449673 GCA_034093135.1 Erigeron breviscapus | reverse complement strand
TTTATAGATGTAATATAGGTTTATTTGTAAGGTACATGCATTGTTTGTCCTAGTACATGTTTATGTGTATGTCGTGTGAGTGTATGTGGGTATATGCATACTTTGTGTTTTTAATTTGTTACATAAACCCATTAGTCAAAATCTTGTATTTATTTTAAACATGTAAACATATACTTGTTATTATTTAAACACTTTTAGGTACATATTAGTTTATAAATATATCTTGAGATAGAAATTCTTATTCTCATGTCATGTTTACTTAATTTGGCTTGGTGATCAATTTGTTGGACATTTTGTAAGGTTTATTAAATTTTGTCACACGTTGTGAGTCTTACATTATTATTTATTTAACTAGTTCTTGAAAATGAAGTTTTTGGTTTATTGACATTTAAGTTCAATTAGAACAAATTTATAGCTTGAGATTGTGTTGAATGATTATAGTTATTGTTCAGGGCATTTCTAAGGCAACTAGCTATCTTTGGGAATTCTACTGGACTAGATGGCAAGTATCACTATGCCTTAATGTCTGGAAGGCAAAAATCTCTTAAGAAACCTCTAGGGATAGATTCCTAGATAGAAAAGTGATCAACAAATGAATCTTTGGTAAACATCCCTAGAGATTTTCAAAAATTAAATTGCGTAACAAATTGTAACTTATGAAGGAGTTCTTTTAACGAGGGAATCAACCATGGCGTGTACGAGATGGAATGATCAGAATGGGAATGGCATGTGAGTGGAAACCCGAGCTGTCCTATAGTACTAAACGGAGCCATGTGCTACAAGTGATGAGAGCGGATAACATTAGCGAGATTTGAATCTTTGAGAGCGAGAGTCGTTGTAATTTCGAGGAACCGGTAGGAATCTTAGGTAGCGAGGTCACGAAGCTAAGGAACAAACGCTACACGAATTTCAGAGGTTGGAGGATACACAAGACGCGGAAACAAGTTCACTAGGGAGCGAGGGGACCGTGTAAGGGTTGGATACCTAAAACTGTTTAACAACTAGGGTTTGTTGAATTTCGGGACGAAATTCTTTTGACGGGGGAATAATGTAACAACCGTGACTTTTGACCCGTTGACTATTTGTGCCATTTGGCTAACAATTTAGTTAGTAATATAAATTTAAGTCTTTTGGGGTTCATTTAAGTGCAATGTGTACATATAGATCAATTTGTCGTACAATTTGGGACTTATGCGCTAGTCGAGTTCATTAGTCGTGCTAATCGATGCTTACAATCTAAAAACAACTAAATGTAAATGACTTTCATAAATAAAGGTAGAAACTGGAGCGATTAAGCGAGTTGGTAAAACGTTAAGTTAAATTATGTTGCGGGTTCGTTTTGGCATTTAAGGGGTTAACGATTAGCTATTTGTCGAATTTAGCGGAGCAGGAGCCTACCCTTTTGGTGTCTAGGCCGGCCCCCTTCCAACCCATCCTCACACCCACCCATTCCTTCTCTTACCTTATCTTTTCTTTCTTTCTTTCTTCTTCAAGAACAAAGCACACACACACAAATGTCTTTCTCTCTCTCTCTAAGATTCTTACACCAAGATTATGGTTTCAAGTTAGATTAGTGCTAGAAACATCATCTATTTCATCTCCTTTGCATCATATCAAGATTTGGGTCATCAAAAAGTGCAAGAACATCCTCTTTTGGGTCAAACTTGGGTAAAGCTTTTGGAAGAAGAATTAGTAAGTGAAACTCATCCCTTAATCATCATTTTATGTTTATTAACTTGCTTCTAGTTGATTACAAGTAAATTCGGGTCACGAATCGGGTCAAAACGCGATTAGGGTTAATTAGGGTTTTAATTAGGGTTTGAATGATTTAGTGGTGATTTTGATGTTTTGGTCGAAATGGTGGATTGGGTTATGTGTATTTATGTTTATTGATACTTAGTTATGCTCAAAATCGAGTTGGAAAGGTCTTTTGGTCGATCCCTAGGACTAAAATGGTGTTTGGAGGTGTTTTGGGTCGTTTAGGATCGTTCCTGATGCTGTTTGGCTGCAGAAAGGGCTCACTGCGGCGCAGTGGGAGGTGCCAGATCCCACTGCGGCGCAGTGGAAAGCTGCTGGACCGATAACTCTTCGTCAACTTCAAACGCTTATAACTTTTGATCCGTAAGTCCAATCGAGTCATATGACCTATCGTTGGAATCGTATAAGAGTCTACTTTCTTTTGGTAACATTCATTTTTCATGAATCTTTCTCCATTTTCAAAAATGTCTAGTCGAATGTGTCTTGTTCTTACGCGGGAAAGCGGTTAGACGTCTAAGAGTTGTGACTCGACCCTAATCTTACTAAACCAACTTGTTTAGGGTTATAGAAGTTGACTTTGATGATAATATGATATTTATTGCTAGGTTGCGGACTCGTAGCGGTTGTTGAGCATTTATAACTCCTTATTAACTCGTAATCGTAGCTTGGAAGCCAAGGTGAGTTCCGTAGTTCCCTACTCAATAGAGATTCGGACTGAAAAGTGTAAACATACGTGCTTCATTGTTTGAGTGATTTGTTGATTATGCGGTAAACTTTGGTTACATATTGTGATTAAGATAGAACATGACGTGCATTGTAGAGTCGTATGATTTGTTGTACGATAGACTTGTGTTTGAGGTTGATTATGCTTTTGTGTTTATTGATATATTGATTGTATGACTTGATTGTTGGATTGATGTGACGGTTCTTTTCGTTTGATTGACTTGGGTTATGTTTTAGTCAAGTATTACTTTTACATTAGGATAGACGTACATACATGGAAGTCGGTTATGCCTTCATTGAGTTTTAGATGTGGTGGGAAGGCTGCGGGTGACCCTATATATAAGCATCTGGGACTTGAAGAAAGTAGAATCCTCTGAAGTATATGTACGTATAGTTGGTTTAAATTATGGTAGTTGGCTTATGTTGGATGAATGTTGATAATTGGCTTATGTTGGATGAATATTGATTGTTGGCACAGGTTCATCGTATATTGATTGATGGCACAGGTGCATCGTATATTGATTGTTGGTTTATGATTTATGCATTTACATTTGATTGTAAGCATTGCATACATCGTTGATGAGCCCTCGGCAGGGATTGCCGACATCCTGGTGCATAGATGTATGCACCCATTTTGGATGTAGAACGTGACCCCGAGTATATAGACATATATATCTCGATGATTTTGAGATACAGCCTTGTTCATTGTAATGACAGAAGGGTATCGTTGCATAGGTGACGGAGTTCACGCATAGGATAGGCATGTTGGCTTATTCATGCATTGGCACTTACATTGATTCGTATATCATTTGTGCATTCTTATTACACATTTACTTGTCTTGTGTAATCTTGTTGTTGGACCTTATTGGGTTACTTAGAGGCTCGCTGTAAGTCATGTCTAGCCTCTATTCGTATATCATTTGTGCATTCTTATTACACATTTACTTGTCTTGTGTAATCTTGTTGTTGGACCTTATTGGGTTACTTAGAGGCTCGCTGTAAGTCATGTCTAGCCTCTATTCGTATATTGTGATTATTGACGTTGGTTCTTTATGGACCATTACTACGAACTCACCAACCTTGTGTTGACTATGCTTAGTACACTTTTCAGGTAACCAGGTTATCCAGGACGTGGAGTTGATTGTTTGCTTGCTGTTGAACCCGGACTGGACTTATATGGATCAAGGATCCATTTACCTTATGTTGCATAGTATTTAGGATTGATAGCCTTCTTTTGATGTCGTTTGTAATATTGATGGTTTCTTGCTCCTGTTGTATTGTGATACTTGTTTCTTTTATTGTATGGATTCACCGAATCCTTTATTTGCATTTAGTTCATGTTCTACATTAATTCCACCTTGTGCTATATGATTTCCGTGATATTCTGAGCCTTGGCTTGGGGTGTTACATTATAAGTTATAAATAATTTTTCCTATAACTCATTCACCTTATTTGTAACACATTATCTCATTGTTAACGAAATATCATTATTGATATTAAAAATATTTCATTGTCATATATTTTCTATTATTTTTACATATTATGTTCTTAACATATTTTCTCATTCTTCTAAATAAATTTATCTTAATATATTTAAATAACTATTTTTATTAAGTTGTCCACAAACATAATTTGTCTCGGGGCAACGCCCGAGTAACATATCTCGTTTACATAGTTATAAAAGGACCATGCATGTTGAACAAAACTAGTACAAGGAACATGATCCACCTATTCCTATGAAGATGACTTCTTATGCTAAACAAGAAACTCTATGGCTTCTTCTTCTGATTCTTATTTTACATCATGTTTTTCAAGCAGCAGATTCCGCTTCATTTGAACTACATCCTGCAGGTAATTATATTGAGCCATTTGCTTTTATAGATGATGTTTAGATTAAAACGTAAAGGATAATTGCTTTGTTGTTCGGATTTTGATAGTTTTGGTGTTGGTCAGATTGTATCTACTCAATTGAATTACTTGATTCAACACGACTCAGGAACGAAACAATATATATAAATTTAGGGGTTGGTTATTGTAAACAAGTATTAATGTAAAACAAATGGAACAAAATCTTAACCCCCTTGGATCATGACAAAATTCATGCACAAAGATTCACGAATCACAAGTATATTTATTGATACACCATAATTGCATGATGTACAGTGATTTTCATTTGAATAGAAACCTATTGTATTAATTGTTTTATTTTAATACTTGTTTAAACTTAACTATAACCTATAAATCTATTATGAGTTTATGACCCCGTCCATTAATATATTTAACCCATTAATGCATACAAGTATATGGTATTAGTTTATGTATCAACCTCGGTTAATGTTTATGTCTCCTTTCCATTAGAGGTCTCTAATACCTTTAATATATGGTTTTGGTTCAAATAAAACAAGTATGGAAAGAAAACATATTAAACAATTTTATTTTAACTGAAAATTATTGTGAATTATGAAAATTTTCATGTTCTCTAAGAATTTTCATGTATCAATTTTATCATGATCCAATAGTCAAGATCTTATCTTTTTTGTTTTATTTTAATACGTATTTTACAGCAGCCCCTTATTCTATTAAGTTTAATAAAATTTTGACCAATAAAAAAATGACATATATTTGCAGGGACTTCATTTTCCGGTAAAGATAGAATGCTAAGAGAGGTAACATATCAGCCATTGCCACCTAAGCCAAGTAGAAATCAACGACCTGAACCAAAATCACCATCACGATTACGTCCTCCTCCACCTCCACCACCACCATCGCCGTCGCCGCCACCACCACCACCACCATGATCAACGATACCACCTGTGTATAAGCAACCTTCGAAGGGCATGTATGCTTCTCCGCCAAAAATATGATATAATTTTGCCTCATTTGGATTTTTTATTTTATGATCGAAAAAATTAGCGTAAGTTATTATCAATGGATTTATCTTTGTATGAACACAAATCTGATAAGATATTATATCTTTTCATCAATCGATTTCAATTTTATAATTTTATACTCACAAATTAATCAAATTAAATATAACAAATAAGTTTTTTTTTTCTTAACTATGAATTATTCTACTCCTATTTCTAAACTCACCTATGAGTCTATGACTTTACGAAAATACTCCTCGTAGGACTTGAACTTGGGTGGAAACCTCTAAGGTATAAACATGTTACAAATAAGCCAACTATCCAAATGACACAAATCATGAATTATTAACTTTAATATAAAGTAAATAAAATTATCATATTATGATATCAACTATTTTAGCATAATATTATCATCTAGCTTTTCTATCTTACATAAACTCTAACACATCGTGCAAATATGATGGTTTCCTACAAAGCACTTAGGGCGCGTTTGGTTCACAGAATGTTTTGAAGGAATGGAATCTGTCAAAGGAATTGGAATTCGAAGGAATGGAATTTGATGGAATGTTTTTTGTTTTCTTAAAATTCAAGAGAATGAAGGAATCAAATTCCATCCAATAACCCCAAGGAATGGAGATTCCATCATTTGATGGAATGTTTACATTCCAATGGAATGAAATTCCATCATCTTTTGACAACCAAACGTACCACGGAATGGAATTCATTCAATTCCATCAGATTCCATCAGAATCTGTGAACCAAACGCGCCCTTAAAGTGCAAACCAACGGAACAAGTCGAGACACATTCTATATTTAGACTAGTGCAAGCCATCGTGGGTTCATTGTCAATCCCACATCAAGCTATTGGCGTTACTTATCAATATCAATCAATCTACCATTTCCGACCTTCTAAATTCGGTTCAACTTCTAAAAATAAACTTTAATACTAGAAGTCTTTATCATACATTGCATTATTTTCATGACAAAAACTTAACCCTACGATTAGTTCCAATGTTTGTGATTCTAGTTTTATCCCAAATTGTACGAATGTATATTCTTATCCTATGATGGCTTTTCCACCGGCCACACAATCTTATCATATTAATGTATATAATTTGGAATTCAATTATGTGATAATTAAGAATCAGAATAAGATGTAAACTTTGTGGCACTAGTTTTTGTACTTTTGGGGCATGTCTCAAAGCGTTCATGTTATTTTCCATTTGTTGAGTGGTCTTACTACTACTCATATTGTAAAATGTCATTGTTTTTACTTTTTACGGAGTATAAGGTTACATGAGTATTATCCTTTTACCCACAAAATTAATTGGAATATGATAAAATGCATACTGGTTTCTATGTGTATTGAACTTTCCCCAAATCATTATTATCATTACTAAACAAAAAAAAAAGAAAAACTTAATGTGACATTTTATATATGAACTTTATAAAACTAATGATATTACATATTGAAGCCTAAAATTGCTTAATCAACTCAAATAATAACAAACGGATGATTTTTTTTTTTGTAAAGTTAGTTTCGATTCAGACGTGCTGAAGGCAATTTTAACCAGCGATTTGCTGGACCTCCAACCCCCTCCTCATGGAAAATACCTTGAGATGAGAAACCCAAGACTCGAACCCGATACCTTGGGAAAAACTCACATCCAGGGCCCACATAGTAGATTTAGAAGATACCTCTGGTCAACCCACCTAAGTGAAGTTGGTTAATAACAAACTGATGATATTCTTTATTCTTTTCATCTTTTCACCTTCAATTATAGATGTGTATTATTTTAGATTGAAAAAAAGAGAGTTGTTTCTCGTGTCTCGAATGACTCATTTAAGTATTTAACTACTTTTATCTTTTAAGTGATGGATATTGTTTTGGGCTTGGGCTCACCATAGCTATGAAATGGACAAGCCTTAGTCCAATAACTATGTATATATGTATTTTAGGAATTTAGGGCACATTTTTTTTTTCCAACTCCAACCAACCTTATATATATCAGACAACCATCAAATATATCAGCAGCCAGCCACCGTCTGTAAGTCGTAGGGTTTATGTTATTTTTCTTTTTAATTTAAACAAACAAAATAGGATCTGCAATGAAGAGAATCGAGGATAAATTTAGATGATTGTGGATTATAATAATTCGCAAGATGATTCTGACTTATTTTGGTTCGTATTCACTGAGCAAATCAATATATCTTTCATTATTATATATATATATATATATGTATGTATCAGTAGTAGTAAGTAAGAAAGTATTGATGTGAAATAATAACCGAGGGACCTATGGAGGGAGTGCAAAATCATATGCGCTTTCGGCCAAGTTTGCCTTCGAATATCATACACTTCTTGAATACAATAACGAAATTTTGTTGGACCAGATTTAACTTCATTGCCGGTTCGTTTATTGTTATATTCATACATACATACATATATATTTTTAATTACTATTAATCCTGATATGATTTTTTGTATCAACAACGAAGGTCCCAGCAGGGAGGTGATTAAACTCTAAACGAGTCCTCTCTAACACTTACTTTTTACCTTCGAAAATTATTGCCAAATCGTAGGATGCTCCTTAATTTTCCATTTTGGTGATGTCTTGAAATCTTGGCTACATATGTATTTCAATATTTTTTTTATTTTTTTAGAACAGCATATGTATTTCAATAATAATGTTATAGAATTTTTAATTTTAGTTCTGATACTTCCAGGGGCCGTTTGTTGAATTTAGAGGAAATTTCATAGAAAGTAATTCAGAATTATGTTGTGCTAGCATGTGGAATTATGTCCTTGGCCTTGCCGATGATACATTATAAAATGCTAATATTCAAGGATACGAATATAAACAAGTATAGAATAATGACATAGAAACTAATGTTTGAATGGCTATATATATTTGAAGTTGTAACAATTACAAACATCTAAGGATCTCTTTGTTAGAGGTAAAATTGTCTACATCTCACCTCTTTTATACCTAATTTACTCTTATACCTCGTTTAGGAATTGGGTCATGTTGTTATTGGATTATCCTTAATTTAACCTGTCAAGCCAATGTCCACCCCTCCTCGTATTGTACAGTAATGGTATTTCCTATCAAACTATGCCATTCTTAGTAATATGAGAAAATTACATTTTTGGTCTCTTAAGTTGTCAGGATTTTCAGTTATTACCTTTAAGTGAATTAATTACAGAGAAAATCCTGAAGTTGGTCAATTTTTTCACTTTTCACTAACAGCCATCTATTAGGTCCGTTAAGTGAGGGGCAGATTCGTCATTTCACCATGATCCATTCTTTTTCTACTTCCAAACACAAAAACCCAGATTTTGAAAATCACGACCGGAAAACGAAATGTCAACTGAAAAACACACACCGAGCATACACACACACACACACATTCAGAAACACACACTAAAAACACACACATCTGAGATCGGAAACAAGGGTTTTTGGATTCGGAATTGCTTGGATCGGGATCGGTTTTGGCTACATTTGGTTGGATTCGAAGTGCAATTGCTTTGGTTTGTCTTTCTTTTCGATTCAAACAAGGTTTGTCTGGCGAGTTAAGTTTTTCTGGTGAAGTTTAGATCGGATTTATTTTGCCTGGGGTTCATGCGTGATTGATTTCTGAGTCGATTGCAACATGTTCGTGTTCTGATTCGAATAAACAAAAGATAAATCTAGATTTTAATTTTTCCGGCGTGATTTTCAAATTTCTGGCCGCCGTTATTTCAGTTGACATTTCGTTTTCTGCAAAAACTGACGAATCTGAGTTTGTGTTTGAGTGTGGAAGAAGAAGAAGAAGGAATAATGGTAAAATGACGAATCTACCCATCACTTAACGGATCTAATAGAAGGCTGTTAGGCACGGAGTGAAAAGTGAAAAAATTGACCAACTTTAGGGTTTTTTCTGTAATTAATTCACTTAAGGGTAATAACTGAAAATCCTGTCAACTTAAGGGACCAAAAATATAATTTTTTCTTGTAATATACTTGACAAAGCCAGAGGAGTTTTTGTAGGAACTGACTTCATACTTGTATCATGTAAAAGAGTAACAGCTGACAACAAATATGGAAGTATATAACAATTGCGAATTTTGGTCATGTGGATCAAGGAGTTTAAAATTGATTTTTATAGATGGTTGCTTGATTGCAGAGCTTATTTTATTATTAAATTACATTTTTCGTCTTTAAACTTGACACGTTTTGCATTTTTTGTTCTTCAAGTGAAAAAATAGCAAAAAAAACCTTAAACTTGACACTGTTTTCACTTTTCGTTCATGAGATAACAGTGTTAGTTTTTCTCTGTTAAGGTTGCCAACATTCGTTAGTTTTTTTGTTCACTTTTCGTCCTTCCTTTTTTTCCTCCACTTTTTATCATTTTGATAATTTCAAAACTATCCAATGGTGTATAAACTGTATTTGAAAGTAGAGTAAGAGACATATTACAATTTTTTTTTTATATATTTATACTTATCAAAATATATTTATTGAAATTTAGATAACACAATATACTTAACAAAAACATTATAGTATAACTGTGGTTGGTTTGATGATTTGTAAAGTTCAATAATCGAAAATGTTAGAAAAATAATTTACGTATATATGTTTAATTAGATATGATCATAAATAAATATAATACTAATTTTAATAATTAAAAGTATGAATATTTATTGTTTTTTTAATTAATTATAGCCTAAAAGAGACATGAATCGTTTAAATATAGTGTCATGCGTAACACAATCTATCACATTCACATGAATATGCTTGTTATGAAAATAAGGCACAATCTTACTTTCATAATTTAAGCAATTTTTCTTTGAATTGCAAGGATTTTCTTTGAAACAAATGTAATATATGATGGCTAATGTGAATGTAAATATGTAAATTCAAATAATAAGTTAATTAAATTGAGATAAAAATTAAATGATTAATGAATACAGTTTGTTTTATTAAATTTTAATCATAGTTTAGTGTTATTTAACTTTTTCAAACTAATAAATAATATGATATCACAAGTCGACTTGTAGTTCAAACTACTTAAACATGTTTTTTCCTATCCTTAACATCACACGAGGTATATATAGAAAAACTTATCAAAATCAAAATTATAGCTTCTAGTCTTACAAAGTATTGTTGTATTTTATATTAGCATATTTTATAAAGACAAAGCAACTAGTGTAATAAGCTAAAAAATAGAAGGGTCAAAATTGAAGTTGTATAAAGTAACAAAGCATTATTGAAAGTTGTAATAAAATATATTAAAGGAGTGGGTCACTGGTCATCTTCCTGTTTCATCTTCTTCAATTTGAGATGAACTCCATTAAAATACACAATCATAACTTTTTATTTTCTCTTCCATAAATTTAGTTATAAAAGCTTATGTATCTAAAGAGTATTGTAAGGTAGGTCCTCACTCAAACTTAAGGTAGTTCCTTGATAAAATCATTACATATTTCCTGAAAAAATTACGAATCTAGGGTAGGTCCTAGGACCTACCTTCTTTAAGGCTGGATCCGCCCTTGATGACATATTATGTGTTTGATTTTATTTATTCATCGTGTTAATTGTACCTTTATGTAATTATCTCGTTCGATAGATCGTCATAGTTTCATAGATATCCGTGCTTTTTTTTTACTTGATACTGATTATACTCATTTAATAGTTTCTTTTAAGATTTGTTGCCTAATCGTGTACGATTTCTACATCGCTAGGCAGCTTTGACATTTTAAAAAATAAAAAAAAAAGTGAAAAAAATGAAAGGACGAAAAGTGAACAAAAAAACTAACGAATGTTGGCAACCTTAACGGAGAAAAACTAACACCGTTATCGAAAGGACGAAAAGCGGTAAAAGTGCCAAGTTTAGGGCTTTTTTGTTATTTTTTCACTTTAAGGATGAAAAGTGCAAAACGTGCCAAGTTGAAGGACGAAAAATGTAATTTTCCCTTTCTTTTCGATTTGTGCTCTAGGATGAAATTTAAAATGGGATCTTTAGAGGAAACAAAACAACTTCTAGTCTTACTACTAGTTCCGCTCATTACAAAGTTAATTAGTGAATTGCTTGATAAATTTTGAGTTTTCAAATACCAACATGTATTATATATGTAGTTAATTGTTAGAACAGACAATTAATTTAAATGGCTGGTTTTAACTAGCTCAACGTCTCAACGGTCATGAATCTTTAAACTAATCCATTTAATCGTTGATGTGTCGGCATTCCCAGCAACACTAGTTGCATCTAGTCGGTGTTTAGTATCTGAGTTGGCCTTTACTGTGCGAGGATAGATAATTGATGAAACACGACCCTCTCAGAGCCTGTCAAAATATTGTTCATACCAACTGAATTTTGTTCTGTATAGCCTACAAAGTTGTTGAAAGTCTTACAAATAGGATTTTATGTATGCTATTTGAAATTAAAATATGTTGTTTATTAGGATTTCTTTTTGTTACTGCTGTTTAGTTTTAGGTATGATAGTTGGTCGTTTTAAAGTCATTAAAAAGATGATTTTACCTGTATTCTATCAATTTCAATATAAAATGAAGTGAAGTGCAGAATTTCATATTGTTTTTGAAGAGTTAAGTGGTAGAATGATATTGTTCCGTAATTTGTTGGGACTTTTAGAATGGTTGGTATTTGATTTAGATTTTGGAACTCTATTACAAGTTTTTATGGTAAAAAAAAAAGTATGTATTTTTTTATTGCAAATTGTCGGGATCATTTTATGATATATCACACTACTCTACTCGCGTAATGAAATGGTGACAATGACAATAGTGTTGGTGGTGGGGTTGATTAGTGGTGGTGTTTTTTTCATATTTTTTAACTAAATTGTTGAAAACTCTAAAATCTCTTCAATTTTATTCAATATTTTAAAAAGAAATACTTATAATATGTATTTGAAATACATATAATACTTTTAGTAAAATTAATTTACAATATCTACCTTTAACTTCTAAAATCACTCATTTTACATTAAATTTTTTACATTAATAACCACATTACTACCGTCGATGACATCTGTCACCGTCACCATTGCCGTCACCAATAACCGTTGTATTGCGTAGATATATGATTAATTATTATAATAATATAATAAAGATACATATGCGAAAGAGAGCGCATTGAAATTTCTAAGGCCATGCCCCCACAAAAATTAAATTCTTGTGAGATATACTTGTTATAAAACAACCATACATGTTGAATAAATTTAGTACAATATTTCTATGAAGAAGATGACTTCTTTATGCAAACAAAAAACTCTATTGCTTCTTCTCATTCTTATTTTTCATCATGAATTCCAAATAACAGATTCGACGTTGATTAAAGGGATAATGGCATACGAATGTAACCACCTATGACAAAATGGTTATGTAATATAGTGATCTACTCGGGTGGCAATGTAATGTATGCACCTATGTTTTTTTGGCTATACTATGTAAAATATGTACGGACCTTACATAGTATAGTCAAAAAAAATACATAGGTCCTTACATTGATTGACCCAAATAAAAAGGTCCTTACATAGTATAGCAAAAAAAATACATAGGTCCTTACATTGATTGACCCAAATAAAAAGGTCCTTACATAGTATAGCAAAAAAAATACATAGGTCCTTACATTGATTGACCCAAATAAAAAGGTCCTTACATAGTATAGCAAAAAAAATACATAGGTCCTTACATTGATTGACCCAAATAAAAAGGTCCTTACATAGTATAGCCAAAAAAAATACATAGGTCCTTACATTGATTGACCCAAATAAAAAGGTCCTTACATAGTATAGCAAAAAAAATACATAGGTCCTTACATTGATTGACCCAAATAAAAAGGTCCTTACATAGTATAGCAAAAAAAATACATAGGTCCTTACATTGATTGACCCAAATAAAAAGGTCCTTACATAGTATAGCAAAAAAAATACATAGGTCCTTACATTGATTGACCCAAATAAAAAGGTCCTTACATAGTATAGCAAAAAAAATACATAGGTCCTTACATTGATTGACCCAAATAAAAAGGTCCTTACATAGTATAGCCAAAAAAAATACATAGGTCCTTACATTGATTGACCCAAATAAAAAGGTCCTTACATAGTATAGCAAAAAAAACATAGGTGCTTACATTGATTGACCCAAATAAAAAGGTCCT
This sequence comes from Erigeron breviscapus, assembly GCA_034093135.1. Classification (NCBI taxonomy): domain Eukaryota; kingdom Viridiplantae; phylum Streptophyta; class Magnoliopsida; order Asterales; family Asteraceae; genus Erigeron; species Erigeron breviscapus. The sequence goes on along the minus strand of CM067170.1, from coordinate 4,436,162 downwards.
TACATAGTATAGCAAAAAAAATACATAGGTCCTTACATTGATTGACCCAAATAAAAAGGTCCTTACATAGTATAGCAAAAAAAATACATAGGTCCTTACATTGATTGACCCAAATAAAAAGGTCCTTACATAGTATAGCAAAAAAAATACATAGGTCCTTACATTGATTGACCCAAATAAAAAGGTCCTTACATAGTATAGCCAAAAAAAATACATAGGTCCTTACATTGATTGACCCAAATAAAAAGGTCCTTACATAGTATAGCAAAAAAAACATAGGTGCTTACATTGATTGACCCAAATAAAAAGGTCCTTACATAGTATAGCAAAAAAAATACATAGGTCCTTACATTGATTGACCCAAATAAAAAGGTCCTTACATAGTATAGCAAAAAAAATACATAGGTCCTTACATTGATTGACCCAAATAAAAAGGTCCTTACATAGTATAGCCAAAAAAAATACATATCCAAAGGTACTAAAGTATCTTTCTTAAGCATCTATATATTGAACTTATGACCTCCGGTCAATTTCATTTTTCTTGAGACACATGCCAATATATGATTGTGTGTCTCTAAGTTAATTTATAGTAGCGATATGAATTAACTACTTGGAACTCAGAAGGAATAACTTTTGACGAATAGAGTCAAAAATCTAAAGCATACAATAAGTTCCATAACCATCAAGTTCGTGAAAGGTATATATAGGTTTCAGGTCCGAATCCTAATTTTGACAAATTTGAGATATAGATGTTTGTCTATGAGTGCTTGACATGAGTTTACCTAGGTTCAGGATTAAGGGGGCAAAGTTTACCCTTATTAATTGTCGTGCTTTCAGACGGATTAGTAGGGGGTTTTCTCCATTGGGTATTTAAAATAGACACTTCTGCTTCGAGGAAGCTCTCTCGGGCGGACCTAGTTAAGACAACGTATGCTAGACCTCTTGCTTTTGAATTACGAGACGAAACTTCAAGCGAAATTCACCTTTAAAAAAAAATGGACGATCCATTGTTAGTCTTTCAATCGGTTGATTCTCTAGTCAATACAAGAGAATTTAATTTGCATAACAATATGGTCAAAGAGAAATATGTAAGGTGTCAAACCCTTTATACTCCACATCCGGTTAAATTTTAGTTTTATTTACACACCATTAAATTAAAATAACGACATTAAATTCTTAAAACTGTATTTTGTGCGTATTAATAATATAGACATCTTCAAATTTGACTGCTTGATAAATTTGCTCCTATCTATCTTAGAAATTATTTGATTGCTTGATAAATTTTGAATTTAAAAATACCAAAAATTTTATTTAAAGCTAATTGCGAAAATAGACAAACTGAATTTTGCCAATGGGGTTGTTGATTGTTGGTAGGTCTTTAAGTTTGGAAGTATGCATATGGGTTCAAGTCTCACTTTATACATTTATAAGAGTAGATTAATAGAGTATATTTTTTGAGAGTCCTAGTTAGGTTCTATCTTAGACATTCTTATAACTTGACAAACTAAATTTTGCCGGTTTGCTTTATGTACGTAGTTCATTAGACATTATGAAGTTTATATAGTTTAGACTGAAATTGTACAAGTTGTAATTAGAGGGTAGTAAAGTGTAAATAAGTTGTTTGGACAGTTACTTTTGTTTTTGAGTATTTAAACCATGTATCTGTATTTATTTCATAATTAATCAAGAAATAATGAAAAATTCCCTAAATTCTCTCTTCTTGATTTCTTTATTGCTTCCGCTTAATAATCTTCATATGGTATCAGAGCACAAGATATACTCTGATTTAGTGCTATTCGTTGCTTAGATTTCCGATAACCGTCGCCGGAATCTGCAAATTCATGAAGAATATTGCTTAGATTTTCAATAATCGTCACCGGAATCTGCAATTTCACCTTTTATTCAGATCTTGAATAAAATTAGGGTTTGTTTTCATATTCTGAAGTATTTTCTAATCAATTTTAGGAATATTCCTAAATTTTCTCAGTTTTAGTTGTTTCAATTGTAATAATCATTCGATTATATCCTTTTTATATCTTGCTATGACGAATGTTACTCCGGATCAACCTTTGACCAATGATCCGCTTTTCCTAGCGAGTTCGGATCATCCAGGAATGATCTTAACCAATACGCCTTTTAATGGATCCAATTTCTTAGGTTGGAGTCGTACTATTAATATGGCTTTGGGTGCGAAATTGAAATTAGGGTTTATTGATGGAACTACTGCCAAGCCTGCAAGTACTGATGTTAATTTTGGGAGATGGACTAGGTGTGATTATATGGTCACATGTTGGATCTTGAATTCAATGACTGCAGAATTGGCTGGCACAGGGTATCCCCACCAGGAACAGGGCAACCCCACCAGGGCATTAGCGGCGACGTCGCCGCTAATGGTGGGCCCCGACAAACTTTCGATCCATGACTGCCAAGCGTGTTCCCGACGTGCCACGCGCAACCCCACATTAGCGGCGACGTCGCCGCTAATGGTGGGCCCCGACAAACTTTCGATCCATGACTGCCAAGCGTGTTCCCGACGTGCCACGTGGCATGTCGGGAACAGGCGTGGCACCATGACTGCCACGCCTGGTCCCAGTTGCCACGTCGCAACTATTAGCGGCGACGTCGCCGCTAATACGAGCCACGTGGCACCACGTGGCACCTCGGCGAATTTTGGAGGTTTACCACGATCATATAATTTGGTATATATATTCTCTATTTCGGTTTTAAACTACAGGCTACCCTTCTTTTGCACTATCGTTTTCAAAGCTGCTCGCACAGGTATATTTCGGACGATACATATATAAATATATTATGAATATAGATATATATATAGTATGGATATCATCAATAGTTAATGAACTAGATGTTTACTTGTTTACTTGAATTGTTTAAGATGGATAGTTTTGAGGATATTTGGGCAGACCCAGAAAACGTACGTATTGAAGTGCCGGATGATGAGTTTGAGTCACCTGATGCAGACGGTCAATTTGACTGCGAACCTAGAGACTTAGAAACCGAGGAGGTGTTCGCTTCCTTCGAAGAATTGACAGAGTGGGCCCAAAGAACAGCACTGGAGTTGGGTTATGTTCTAGTCATACGGCGAACGAACACCAACTCGTTAAAGGTGGTCAATAAAGTGACACTAATATGTCACCACGGTGGACCACGCGATAAAAGGTTAACTGGGCCACCCAAACGGTCCAACAAGATAGGGTGTCCCTTTACTTTGGAAGGCCGCCCCGGGTATGATGGTGGTTGGAGGGTAACTGTCAAGGACTGGAAACACAATCATGATCCAGCTACCGATCTGCAGGGGAATGCATACGCGAGACGGATGACGGAAGAAGAAAAGCAATATGTGGGAAACCTATCGGATCGCGGTATGTTCCCACGCCAGATCCTGTTTAACCTGAAAAATGAATTTCCAGGAAACCTGACTCGAAGAGGAGACATTACCAACTTTCTGAAATCGAGACGGAGGGCGGGCCATGCAGGACATACTCCAATGCAGGTACAAACATCATATTAGTGATTACGTACTCCGTTGTTGGAAGTGACATATTTACTATATCTTGTTCACCTGTCGCAGGTTATGTTCTCACTGATGCAAGAGAGAAATTACTTTTACCAGTTTACTACAAATAGTAAAAATGGACGGTTGGAGAATCTCTTTTTCATGCATCCAACATCAATGACCCTATGGCGCGCATTTCCCTGGGTTATTGAAATAGACTCCACGTACAAAACCAACGTGTACAACATGCCGCTTGTTGAGATTGTCAGCGTCACTTCAACGGGCCGGACCTTCAGTTTAGCATATGCTTTTATCGTAAACGAGCAGGAGGCGAATTATAAATGGGTGTTACAATGTCTGAAGTCCACCCTTGTTGAAGGCTTAACCGTTCGTGTCGTTTTAACTGACAGGGAGCTGGCCCTGATGAGAGCATTGAAGGTTGTTATGCCGCAAGCGAAACACCTGTTGTGTAGGTACCACATATGGCAAAACATAACCAAACACTGTGAACCGGCATTGCGGGTGAAGAAAGATGTTAACATTGAAAGGCTTAACGTGTGGTGGAAAAGAGTCTATGAATCTCGGACTCTTGACGAGTTTAAATCATACGAGAAGGAGTTAAAGAAAAAATTGGGAGCTTATCCAGGTGTCTACAAGTACCTCAACGATAATTGGTTGTCCCCGTACCGAGAGCAGTTTGTGTCATGTTGGGTCGATGAACATCTCAACTATCAGAACCACACCACAAACAGAGTCGAGGCCGAGCACCACCATCTGAAGGAAGAGCTGAAGGGGAAATGTACATTTACTAGAATCCTGCAATGTGTTGATTCTGTCATTATCGATCAAGATACTGAAATAAGGGGCCAACTGGGGTATAGCAAGGGAACCCGGTTGGGTAAACATAACTACAACTGTATGAAGGCCCTGCTGGGAACGGTTTCACATAAAGCTTTGGACATCATGGTTGATGAAATCGTTCGCTTAGACAAACAACTGAAAAAACATGTGAAAAAGTGCGGGTGCAAGGTTCGGTATAGTTGTGGGCTACCATGTGCCTGCAAGATTGCCGAGTACATGCACCGTGGTTAGTATGTTTTAATACAATATTTTTTAATCATACCTACATAAAATCTTATACTTATTGATATAAAAAAATGCAGAGACTCGTATTCAGCCGAATGTGATAGACCCGTTTTGGAGAAAGCTTGACTTATCACCATCGACATAGAT
>CM067170.1:4418440-4430415 GCA_034093135.1 Erigeron breviscapus | reverse complement strand
TTGTGTCTTTTGATGTACACAGACCGGTTCTGGGTGTGACAAGCAGTAGCAATTGCTTCAGCCCAGAAACTGGTAGAAAGACCAGATTCAGCAAGCATACTCCTGGCAGCTTCTATCAGCGTTCGATTCTTCCTTTCCACCACTCCATTCTGTTCTGGAGAGCGGGCCGATGAGAAATTCTGGGAGATGCCAGTGTCAGTACAGAATGACTCCAGAGTTGCATTCTGGAATTCTGTTCCATTGTCACTTCTTAACTGACACACCTTTCGATGTACTTGAGCTCAATTTGCTTGATAAGACTGATGATTTCAGCAGCAGCTTCATTTTTAGACCTGAGAAAGATAACCCAACAATATCTGGAGAATTCATCGACTATTACCATAGTGTATCTTTTACCAGCACGAGTCTGAACATTCACTGGACCGAAGAGGTCCATATGATGCATATGAAGTGGTTCAGATATGCTAAAATTCTGCTTTGTCTTGAAACTGGTACGTTTCTACTTACCCATCTCACATCCTGGACATGGCCTTTCCTTTTTGAAGGAGACTGAAGGTATCCCATCTGCCAGTTGTTTTCTAGACAACTTATTTATATTTTTGAAATTTAAATGGGATAACCTTTTATGCCATAACCAGTTTGTGTCTTCATCAGCTTGAGAATAGAAACACTGCTCTGAAGGAGAGCTTTCCATATCCATTACATACACATTCCCTCTTCTGGGAGCAATCAATACTACCTTCCAGTCCTTGTTAAATACAATGCCCTGAGCAATATTGAATAGGACTTGATAGCCATCATCACACAGTTGACTGACACTGATCAGGTTATATTTCAAACCATTCACAAATGCAACTCGTCTGAATTTAACTTGTCCATTGTTCAGAACACCATACCCCTCAGTTTTTCCAAACCATCATTTCAAAAGTAATGAGGGTCCATCAGAAATTATGAACTCCTCCAGCAGGGTCTTACATCCGGTCATTGTCCTGTCAGCTGCATTGTCAAGATACCAGATATACTTCTTTCGATCGCCCTGCACATCCACCAGATATATCAGTTAGATTTGGGAACCCATCGACTGATGGGTTCACTGGACCCTCCCTTATAGGTCCCTGGAGGTATCTGGTTGAGTTCACTTTCTTCCAAAACAGATTTTTCTGCAAATGTAATTGGAATAGATAGTTTTGAAACCTTTTTCTTTTTCTCAACTAGAGAAATATATTTATCTTTCTTTGAAAAAGGTTTGGTATTTTGTCTAAGGCCAGATGAAGTACCCTCAAAATTGTTTAATCTTGCATTACAACTTTGAAATTGACGAGTCAGTAATTGAAACTGGCTCTCTAACCTTAACAAAATACTTTCATCAGATGACACCTGAGCCTTTCCAGTTGACTGGACTCTAGGCTTAGGTAGGGAGACATTCTTCTTCTTTGGAACAGAAGGTTCCTTGGAGGAGGACTGAGGCAAAGGTTTCTTCAGATTGACCTTTTTAACTAGAGCAGTCACCTGAGGTGCTCCAGTTTTTACCTCTGGGGATTGAACTGGAAAAATATTGGCCTTAGGAGTTACAGGCTCATCATAAATGGTAATGGGCCTGAAGCCCTCTGGTAAACGATCAATTACTGGTATTAATGATGCAACATGAGTATTTCCATCTAAATAAGCACGTTTTTTAGTGGGAAATTGATTTACTCCAGCATCATATGGCTTTCTGGTTTCAAGCCATGATTTAATAACCAGTTTTTCTTTTTCTAAAATAATTTCAAGATCTTGTTTTTCTTGAATCAGTTGTTCAGTTACCAGAACTTGGGCTTGAAATGCCAGTTCAATATCTTGAAGTTCCTTTAATTTTGATTTTAAAACTGTAATTTCAGAAAAATCTGTTTCTAGACCATTTACACAGTCAGATCTAATAGTTTCAACAAAGATTAAATCAGAATTAAGAGCTTCAGCAATGTCCAATTTTAGTTCAGTGTCAGTTTCACATCATAATCACTGACCTTTTTGATAACAATGTCCACCCATCTTCCAGATGTGACATCTTCCTTCACCAGATGCTCTTCGTCTGCCAGAGCCATGTAACAACAATCTCTTTCCTCTTCTTCATCAACAGATGAATCATCAGAAGGAACCCATTTCTCTTCAGTTGTTGCAATCATGCATTTATTATTTTCCATTTGTTGTGCCATGAGAGCAATTTAGCAAGTTTGTTTAGCCTTCTGCTCTGATACCAAATGTAGAGTCCCTCACTTGATGGTTTAACCCAATAGTGTAAAATACAACAAGTCTAATATGCACTAGATTTGGACTAGTATTACTTGAATATAAATGCAAGTATATAAACAAAGTAATACAAGACTTAAAGCAATAAATAAAGTATAGGTGGAACACAATGTAATTTTTCAAGTGTATTTTATTTATGATGTTAAATAAAATACAAGGTTGTGCGGAATCAAGATAATACAAATATGTAAGTATCCTAACAACCTATGAATTATAAATGATCTATATTTGCTAAATAAACTCTTTAGATCGAAATACTTAAAGTTGTGAAGTATCCCTGTTACGATCGAGAGTATTTAGACAAATTCACCTAATTGCTAAAAAGTAATTTTAACAAGGAAATGACTTTGTATTTATTGGCAAACAAATTCACTAGTGAATTTGTGCCGTACAAATATGGTTGCATGTATTTAATAAACCGACAAGGTCATTAAATGCATTGGTTAAGGTACAAGGATAAAGTCACATCAATATGACTTATTATCCTTTTAACCAACCACATTTACACACGTAAGTACTTTTGTAAAGACAAGTGGAATGTTCTTTGAAAAGTGTGTAAAGACAAAAAGTCAATTCCTCGTAATCAGTGTTCAGACTTGTAAGGTCTAGAACACTGTCAGTCTTCTTTATTCTAACTTTAGTCTTTGACTTCAGTGAAAATGTCTTCAGTAGAATAGATCTGGACTGGGGTGAAGTCCAGTGAGCTAAATTTGGAAGACTCCAGATTTCCTATACAAGTATTTTGCTCACTGGTCTTCCATTATTTCTGAACAAATCTTCAGTGTCGCTCCAGTCGTCAAGTCTGGAGCGAGTCCAGTAAATCTGGACCTAACAATATGCTCTGAGCTTGTGCCTTAGATTGGAAGGGAAATTGGGATGAGTACTTATGTTTGGTGGAATTTGCGTACAATAATAGTTGGCAGGCTAGTATTGGTATGGCTCCATTTGAGATGCTTTATGGTTGAAAATGTAGAGCGCCGGTTTGTTGGAATGAAGCGGGGGAGAAATTGATTGAAGGACCCGAATTGGTTAGGGTGACTAATAAGAAGGTTGAAATAGCTAAGAATCGACTAAAGGTGGCTCAGTAGAGATAGAAAGTATATGCCGATAAACATCGCTGTAACATCCGTGAGTTTTGACCCGTTGACTTTTCGTGTAATATGATTAACAATCTTGTTTAATGAAATATTTGGGTTCATTTGTGGTTAAATGACTATGTGGTATGTTAGTAGGGTCGATTGTATGACTTAATTGGTGAATAAATGTAAAACGATGTGTAAACTGACTTGTAAATGGAAACGGTTCGACCCATGGGTTACCCATGACCCATGAGCCTTCTAAGACCCAACCCTTTCCCTTATCTCTTTCATTTCACCACACAAACCCAATCTCTTTCTTTTCTCTCTAACAAAAGCAAGAACTCTCTTTTCCCATCTTTCTCTCTTGAACTCTTGAATTAATTGGTGTTGTGAAATTTGTTTAATATAAATCTTCATCATATCAAAAGATTGAAGTTCATAGTGCAAGGTTTTTACCCATTTTGACCTAATTTCGGGTTTGAGCTCAAGAAGAAGCTTTGGTAAGTCAAATTCATCCCATCTTCACCTATTTATGCTTATTTATATGTTGTTGGTCGATTTAAAGTATTTACAAGTCTTAAATCGGGTCAAAATGGAATTTGGGTCAAATTAGGGTTTTGATTAGGGTTAATCGATTTGGAAGATTTGGTGATGTTATGGATGGAAATCTTGGTTTGGGTTATGTGTATTTAGGCTTAGAAGTGTCTAATCTTGCTTCAAAACGAGTCCCGCAACTTCTTACATCGATTTGGGGTCTTAGGTTTTGAGTATATGGGTTTTGGTTCATTTTCTGCACTTAAACTGCTGCTGCTGGTGCAGCTCTGGGCCTCACTGCGGCGCAGTGGCAAGGCATAGCCTTGACTGCGGCGCAGTGGATAACCTCTGGATCGAGGCCTTGCTTTTGACTGCGGCGCAGTGGCAAGGCATGGCCTTGACTGCGGCGCAGTGGTTAATCTCTGGTCCTGATGATTCGTTTTCACTTCCTAACTTCAAACACTTATAACTTTTGATCCGTAAGTCCAAATAAGTCATGTGACCTATCGTTGGAATCATGGGAGAGCCTAGTTTCTTGTAGTAACATTCATTTTGTATGAATCTTCGTACATTTCTAAAAATGTCGAGTCAAAGTGTTATGTTTCACACTCGGTAATGTTAAGAAAGTAATTGTGGGTTCGTGACTCAACTTAAACCTAAGGAACCAACTTATTTATGATTATAAAGTTGACATTATGATATATGACATGCTTTGATAGGTTGTGAATGCGTGGGGCCCAATACTCGCTATTAATCTTTTATTAACTCGACTTAAGCTTCTTTGCCGATCAAGGTGAGTTCCGTAGCTCCTTACTCATTTGAGATTCGGGCTGAAAAGTGTAAACCTTGCGTGTTTACTTACGTTGTTGATTTATTGATTGATTTGGATTAAATGTTGGTTTGATGAGACGGTTTATCACGTTTGATTGACTTGGTTTATGTTTGTTAAGTAATTCATTAATATTAGGATAGACGTACCTACATGGAAGTCGGTTATGCCTTCATTGGGTTTTAGATGTGGTGGGAAGGCTGCGGGTGACCCTATATATAAGCATCTGAGACTCGAAGATTGGATAATCCTCTTAAGTGTATGTACGTATAGGTGGTTTAAATTGTGATTATTGGTTTATGATTGACGAATATTGATTGTTGGTTCATGACAGACTATTTTGTGATTGATGCATATACGATTGATTGTAAGCATGCATACGTAGTACATAATCCCTCGGTTGAGGACTCAAACATCCTAGTGTATAGATGTATACACTTATCCTGTGAGATATTGGTGACATGACATCCGAGTATATAGACATATATATCTCGATGATTTTGAGATTGTGATGACAGGCGGGTATCGTTGCATAGGTGACTTGAGTTCACGCATAAGATAGGCATGTTGGCTTATTTATGCATTTGGCACTTGCATTGATACTTTTATCATTTGTACATTCCTGTTACACGCTTACTTACTTTGCGTAATCTTGATTGTTGGACGTTATTGTGTTACTTAGAGGCTCACTGTAAGTCATGTCTAGCCTCTACTCGTACATTGTGATTATTGACGCTGGCTCTTTATGGACCATTACTACGAACTCACCAACCTTGTGTTGACTATGCTTAGTACACTTTTCAGGTAATCAGGTTATCCCCGGACGTGGAGTTTGATTGTTGCTTGCTGTAAAACCCGGGCTTTGGACTTTATGGATCAAGGATTCATTGGCCCTCCTTTTGCATTATACTTAGGATCGATTTGCCATCTTCTGGATGTTATTTTGTTATCTTGATAGTTATTTGCTCCTTATGTATTTTGGTACTGATTTCGTTTTGTAATGGATTCACTGAATCTTTATTTGCATTTAGTTCTTGTTCTATTGTAATTCCACCTTGCGCTATATGATTTCCGTGATATTTCGAGCCTCGGCTTGGGGTGTTACAGAATGGTGGCCCATGCGTGGTCGTAGAGAATTAGGCGGTTTGACCTAGACTACGGCTTAAGTTAAAACTCTTCATATAGCATGCATGGTTAGGAAATTCGTGTGCAATGTGAATTATGTGAATCCCCGTGTGAGTTCGTAGTTAAGACCACTTGTGTGATAGCTTGAATTCAATGTGATGAATGTGGTTAATATGGTTTTTTGTTGTTATTGGTTGGAGCTAATTTGATGATTTAGGGCAAAATGAAGTTATGCCATTAACTTAGTATAATATTGTGGCAACCCTAAAAGAACCCGATCAACTCTTTTATGGTTACCCAACATTATAACAAGTTAATGACATCGTGGATTGCGCACGTGTGGCTTAAAGTATAATAAGGAACCGATATGCTTAATGGAAGTTGATTAGGTGGAGGGTTAGCCATTGGTACACCCTGTATACATACCCGGTCAATAACTAGAGAGCATATCAAATTCGGATTATATTTGAGTCATTCGTGTTAGTTGTTGAAATGCATGATGTATTGAGCATGATTACTTGAGTTAATAATGAACGATTGTAATGAAATTGACATGATGATATGCTAAGTAACAATCCCATAGGATTCTAGCGCTCTTGCTTTAGCTTAATGATATGAAATGAGTATGTGGTATCGGTATGAGAGCATTGACTACTTGTGTGACTAACATGTGAGCATTTGAGACTAACTCTCGGTCAACGTGTCACTTGTTTTATAGAAATGGTGAGACCAAGGAGAGCCGGAATGAACTATAGGGCTGAATCGGAAGAACCTCAACAGGAAGCTCAACCGGAGGTACAAGGAGGTAGAGGTAGGGGCCGTGGTAGGGGCCGTGGTAGAGGTCGTGGTAGAGGCCAAGGAAGGGGTCGTGGTGAACCTCCTGAGCCAAACATGGCTGAGGTGATCGCTCAAACGATCACCAATATCATGCCGACCATTATTGCTCAAGTCACGGCAAGTCTTGGGCAGAACAATACGGCTCAAAACAATGAAGCCCCAGAAAATGTGAATAATGAAAATGCTCAACCTCAGGACGTAGAAAACGAAGAAGAGGAACCAGTGAGAGTTGATAACCGCATGCCCATGTATAATCAATATGGGGGATACCGACAGGGTGTATATTTAAGGACTTCAAAAGCTGTGGAGCACCGGAGTTTAATGCATAAGGTGGTTTGAAGAGATTGAGGCAGTGATTGAAAGAAGTCATTGCACATACGACGACCGGATTTCTTATGCATCCGGCATGTTTAGACATGACGCCTTGAGTTGGTGGAATCAAGAGATAACTCTGGGGCGGACTTATAACTTGGAATGGATCGATTTCAAGAACAAAGTGAAGGCAAAGTTTTGTCCTCCCTATGAACTACAAAACTTGACCATTGAGTTTGCTAATCTCAATATGGAGGGAGCCGATTACAAAAGCTATGTTAGACGATTTCAAGAGTTGTCTACCCTTATTCCTCACTTGGTGGATTCCGAGTCTCGGGCCATCGAGAAGTTTGTATTGGGCTTGAATCCTCAAGTCCGATCTTATGTGAATTCTAACATGCCTACTTCTTTGGCCGATGCGGTTAACCGAGCCGGGAGTGTGACTGAAGATTTGTTGAGAAACGGTGTTTTAAGCAAATCCTCAACAAACAAGAGGAAAGAAGTGGCAGAGTCTAGTGGGGTAAAGAAAGTGGGAAGGTTTGACCCCAAGAATGCAAATAGGGGTAGAGTAATGGCGGCGGTGGAACCAACTAGGAAACCTTATGCTGGGCCTCATCCTTTCTGTGGGAGATGCAACAGGCATCATTCCGCCAATGTTCCATGTGGGGCATGCTTTAACTGCAACCAAGTTGGGCACGAATCCAAGAATTGTAGAGCTCCAAGAACGGGCCCAATGAATGTGGCTCCTGTTCGGGCCGTCCCTCCTCAAGGTAACCAACGAAGAGGTGAATGTTTTGAATGTGGTAGTCGTGACCACTATCATAATAATTGTCCTCGATGGGTGGGACAACAAGTGCAAGTAGCCGTCCACCCAACCAACTACAAATGGTCGGGCCTAACCAAAACCGGGGATAACAAGGCCATCAAGTGCAACCACGCGGCCGAGCCTTTGCGGCCAATGCAAATGAAGCCCGCAACGATCCCAACGTAGTAGCAGGTACCTTTCTCCTTAATGGTCACTATGCAACCGTCCTATTTGATTCCGGGGCCGATTATAGCCTCGTGTCTTCTAACTTTGTTCCTTTGATTGATGTGCATCCTTGTGCTCTAAACTATGTGCTTGACATTGAAATGGTAAACGGGTCACTAACTAGACTTAGTCAAATACTTCGCGACTGTGTCTTGACTTTAGAAGACGTCGACTTCTTCATTGACCTCATGCCTCTTGACATTAGTAGTTTTGACATTATAGTGGGTATGGATTGGTTAACGGCGGTAAATGCGACTATTGATTGTGGCGAGAGAGTTGTTAAGATACCTTTGACTAACGGTAGAATTCTTAGGGTTCAAGGCGAAATCTCCGATTCCTCTAATTCTAAAGCCTTTAGTGCTACCGTCACAAAGGTAGAATTGAAGACCGTTCCTATTGTTTGTGAATTTCCCGATTTTTTTCCGGATGACTTACCGGGATTACCTCCAACTCGTGAACTTGACTTTCGTATTAATCTTATCCCCGAAGCCGCGCCCGTAGCAAAAGCTCCGTATAGACTAGCCTTAACCGAAATGCAAGAATTACAAACCCAACTCAAGGAACTCCAAGAGAAGGGTTTCATTCGCCCTAGTCAATCTCCTTGGGGTGCTCCTGTTCTCTTCGTCAAAAAGAAAGACGGTTCTTTCAGAATGTGTATTGATTACCGGGAATTAAACAAGCTCACTGTGAAGAACCGGTATCCCCTCCCTAGAATCGATGACTTATTTGATCAACTTCAAGGTGCTAAGCACTTCTCAAAAATCGATCTTCGCTCGGGTTATCATCAACTCCGAGTACATGAAGATGATATCCCCAAGACGGCCTTTCGCACAAGGTATGGTCACTTTGAATTCACCGTGATGCCTTTTGGGTTGACTAATGCACCGGCGGTGTTCATGGACTTGATGAACCGGGTGTGTCAACCATACTTAGACAAGTCTGTCATTGTGTTCATTGATGACATACTTGTATACTCGAAGACAAAGGAAGAACATGTTGAGCACTTGCGTGAGGTGCTTGAACTACTAAGGAAGGAGAAGTTGTATGCTAAATTCTCTAAGTGTGAGTTTTGGTTGGAAGAGGTTCACTTTCTTGGTCACGTAGTGAGCAAGGATGGTATTCACGTGGACCCAAGCAAGATTGAAGCGGTCAAGAATTGGAGAAGACCCGAAATGCCATCCGAGATCCGCCAATTCCTTGGATTGGCGGGTTACTGTAGAAGATTTATTGAAAATTTCTCCCGTATTGCACAACCACTCACTCTCTTGACTCAAAAGGAGAGAAACTTTGAATGGGGCGAAAGACAAGAAAACGCCTTCCAAACTCTTAAATATATGCTATGTGACGCTCCTATTTTGACGCTACCGGATGGAATTGAAGATTTTGTTGTGTATTGTGATGCCTCGGACAAGGTTTGGGTGGTGTTCTTATGCAAAGGGGTAAAGTCATTGCTTATGCCTCTCGTCAATTGAAGGTGCATGAGAAGAACTACCCGACCCATGATTTGGAATTGGGAGCGGTTGTGTTTGCTTTGAAGTGTTGGAGACATTATCTCTATGGAACCAAATGTGTGATTTATACCGACCACAAAAGTCTTCAACACATCTTTAACCAAAGTGAATTGAATATGAGGCAAAGGCGTTGGCTTGAACTATTTAGTGATTATGATTGTGACATCCGTTATCATCCGGGTAAGGCAAATGTTGTAGCCGACGCCTTGAGTAGAAAGGAAAGAGTTAAGCCAAGACGGGCTAGAGTTATGAGCATCATAGTAGGGCCAAATATTCGTGACCGGATCATTGAAGCCCAAATTCAAGCCACCCTACCGGAAAACTTTGGAAACGAGAACCTAGATGGCATGGAACAACAATTTGACAGAAAGAATGATAATGGGCTATACTTGGTGGAAAGACTTTGGGTTCCTATTTCCGGTAACTTGAGAACGCTTATTATGAATGAAGCTCATCAATCGCCTTATTCGGTCCATCCCGGGTCGGATAAGATGTACTTTGATTTGAAAAACTTGTATTGGTGGCCGGGCATGAAGCGTGATGTGGCTAAGTATGTGAGTGAGTGTCTTACTTGCTTACAAGTCAAAGCCGATCACAAGAAGCCACCCGGATTGTTGGTACAACCGGTGATGCCCGAATGGAAGTGGGAACATATTTCAATGGACTTCATTACTAAACTACCGAAGACGATAAGCGATCGTGACACGATTTGGGTGATAGTAGATCGGTTAACGAAGTCGGCTCACTTTTTAGCCATTCGTGAAACCGATAAATTTGACACTTTGGCTCGTTTGTACATCAAGGAAGTAATATCTAAGCATGGAGTGCCGATTTCTATCATTTCTGATAGAGATGCCCGTTTCAAATCAAACTTTTGGGAGCCTTTCAAAAAGCAATGGGTACTCGACTCGACATGAGCACGGCGTTTCATCCTCAAAAGGATGGACAAACCGAGAGAACCATTCAAACTTGAAGATATGCTGAGGGCTTGTGCAATTAATTTTGGTGGAGTTGGGAAGACCATTTGCCGCTAGTTGAGTTCTCATACAACAATAGTTATCATGCTACCATTCAAATGGCGCCCTTTAAAGCATTGTATGGTAGGATATGTCGTTCTCCTCTAGCTTGGGCGGAAATTGGAGAGAGTCAACTTATCGGCCCAGAAATTGTGGTTGAAACGACTAAGGTAATATCTCAAATTAAGGAGAAGTTGCAATTGGCCCGTGAACGTCAAAAGAAGTATGCCGATGTGAGGCGGAGACCGTTGGAGTTTGAAATTGGTGATTATGTACTTTTGAAGTGTCACCTTGGAAAGGTGTTGTACGTTTTGTGAAGCGGGGAAAACTTGCGCCAAGGTATATTGGTCCTTTCAAGATTCTTGAACGGGTTGGAAAGGTTGCCTACCGATTAGAATTACCACAAGAGCTTAGCGGTGTGCATGATTGTTTCATATTTGCAACCTACGTAAGTGTTTGGCGGACCCTACACATCATGTGCCCATGGACGAGATTAGGGTGGATTCGAATCTAAATTTTGTTGAAGAGCGGTAGAGATCTTGGATCGTCAAGACAAGAAGCTCAAATAAACGCTACACGATTGTTAAGGTTAGATGGAATGCTAGACGTGGAGCCGAGTTCACTTGGGAGCGAGAGGACCATATGAAGTCTAAGTATCCTTTCAGATTTTGCTTCCTTTGCATTTCTCTTTGCTGCTGAAAAAGATGTGCCACACACCTCTGATCCTCCTGCAATATAATTAATGATTCGAGCGTTAGCTGGAGGTGATTTGGGCCTTGGTGGCTGTTGTTGCTTGCCCAAATCCTTGACATCAATATCCTGAGCTTTCTTCTTTCCAACCTGTTTAGGTCTTGGTGGCTGTTGTTGATTTTGCTTTCCCAAATCCTTGACATTGATATTCTGAGCTTTCTTCTTTCCAAAGAGTTCTGTCAGATATCCTTTACTAAGGAGTATCGCGATCTCTCGTCGAAAGGCGTAGCATTCTTCTGTTGTATGTCCAAAATCTTCATGATAAGCACACCATCTTGATTTATCTTTACTGGCATCCGGCTTTGAGTTCCTGGGAGGCCACCTGGCTTTGTCCCCAAGATTTTTCATGGCTGCTACTATTCCTGCAGTGTCAACAGAAACACAATATTTTGATAATTCAGGATAATAGGGTTCTCCCTGCCTTTCTGTTGCTACTGCCCTCTGCTGTACAGCTCTCGTGTAGGGTTTATTTTTGCTGGGTCGGAACACTGGAGTTTCTGCCCTTCGATTTGGACGTTCATACGTTGAGGGAGTTTCCATCCTCTTCCTCATCAATTCGTCTTCCTCAAGTCTGATAAATCTCAAGGCACGATTTCTTGCTTCATCCAAAGATCTGCAAGGCGTCATGACAAGATCCTGATAGAATAGAGTTCTTATTTAACCCCA
>CM067170.1:4372787-4417440 GCA_034093135.1 Erigeron breviscapus | reverse complement strand
TTTCTCGGAGGTTCACCAGTTCCTCCGTCCTTTGTCTGATCAGATCAACTACACTGACACCATAAGTTACAGCATCATAAGTTTGTTCTTCTTCAGAGTACCTGGAGCGTATATAGACGTCATCCAATGCATCCAGACATTGATGAATTCTGGGGTCTTCCTTCATTCTTTTATAAACATCAATATGTATGCCCAACCTACCAGCATTGTAAGAATCAAGAGTCCCCATGTTTGCCATCTCCCTTTTGTGGCCAGCAGTTCATCCTTTTAATTTTTCTTAAAAATTTCTATCATAATGCACTCTTGCTCCAGTCTCTTCGAAGTATCATCATCAGCAGTAGGGAGTTCTGATGAACCTTCAGTCATTTCAATTTCACCTCCAGATATCACATGCTTCTTCCTTTTTACTGATTTCAGAGTGGATGTGATATCTGGGAATGCTTCAAATTGGGGCTCACTGGCATCAGTACCAGCAGCCTCTTTTTCCTGCACAATGGCTTCAGTACCAACTACTTCTTGTGCACTGCATCAGTACCAGTCACTTTTTCTTGTTGCACGATGGCTTCAGTGCCAAAGGCCTTTTCAATTGCACTAACAACCACTTCTTTCTTTTTCTTCACCAATCCTTCTGGAACAGACTCAGTGGCAACAGACTTTTCCCCCTTGGAATGTCCACCAGTTTGAGACTTGTGGGCATTCCATAACTGTTCAAGCATGTATCTGTCTGTAGCACCAAATGTCCTTCCTGCCACTGGAGTTGTGATATTCACAGTCTTCCTTAGTTCAGTCACTTCCTTCTTGATAATTTGAATTTCTGAAGACAAGTGCTTTGGCATTTCATTTTCAATCATCTTTACCACCTGTGGCAACAACCCATCTTGAATGGTTCTAAGAACAGACCCAAAAATTTCTTCAGTAATTTCTTTTAACATGCCATGTCTGAACTTCTTAGCACATTCATCACTGATGGTGCTAACAACAGATTCTGATCAAGTGTTGGCCTACTCTCCAAACTACTTATCCTGGTAACCAACTTCTGAACCTCTTCTGTCAGACCTGCTAGTGGTTGAACAACTTCAGCTTTCACTGCAGTCTGAACAGAATTCACCAGCTTTTCCTCTAATCCCTGGACTGCCACTTTAATATTTTCAGAATTTTTATTTGTGGCCAGTACCAGTTCATTCATCTTCTCAAACACCAGCTTCTCATTCCCAAAAACATTCATTTCTGATGCAAGATTATTTGATAATAAAGACTTAAAATCAGAAACAACCTGGGATGAAGACTGGAGTGATCTCTCCAGGTCCGCCACCTTACTTAAAAGGCCTTGGACCTCGGCTGAAGAAGAAGTGGAGAGACCACTGGGAGGTCAGTTCAGAAGCCATCCTGGTCACCAAAGGTACTTGTGCCTGGACCCCTTCAGAGGAAGTTTCAGATGTTACAATAGTGGAGTCCAGCACACGGTGTTCAGGAAAATAAAGTGGAGCTTCAATTGGTGGTGGTTGATTTTGTGAAATTTGAATTGAGGGTGGATTGAAATAAGGAGTGTTTAGTGGAATTGAAAGTGGTGGTGGTGGTGGTGGTGGTGGTGGTGGTGGTGGTGTTTGGGAAGGAAGGGGAAGATGAGTGGTCGACTGGTGGTGGTGGTGGTGGTGGTGGTGGTGGTGGTGGTGGTGGTGGTGGTGGATGGCTCGATTCGGCTCTATCTGGATTGACCTGAACTCCAGCCTTCCTAAGACGTCTGGAAGTTCTTGGTCGAGTAACATTTGCAGTCTGTTGAACCTCAGGAGCCACCTGGGTCACTGGTTGTACAATTTCAGCACTGAGGACTCCAGAGGGTCCTTCACCAATCTGGTTTCCACCTGGAGCCTCTTCCTGCTCATCTGATGATGATGCCTCAAGTGCATCATTTCTAAAATGGTTCAGCATATTTACAGGAATTTCAACCTCACCAGCTCTTGATTTTAATGAACTCAACTCCCTCAGATATTCACACACAGAAAAATGATTTGTGTCGTAATCATACTCAACACCTAGAGCTCTTAAAAATACAAGTGATAGAAAACGAATATAAGGAATATGAGGTTTTCTACCTTTCACTCTTAGACGCTCTACCAGATCATCAAAGAAAATTTGAGCAAAATCTACTCTGTATCCGAACCATAGACAGTAGGCAATCTGGAGTTGCATTTGATTTATCTGGTCTAACCCTCCAGAACTGCCACCCAAACACTCAACAAGATGAGTGAAAAAGTATCTCCATGAGTCTGTTAGCTTGCTCATGTAGATGGTGCCTTTCCTTGATAACTGGCCATGCTCATCCAGTATATCAGTGTGTCCCATCAATCTACACACATCCCTATAATTTAGACCAGTAGGGAGAGTAATGGCCATCTCATTTTCAGCCAAATAGTTCAAATGAAGAATATCTCTAAGAGAGTCGGCAGTGAGAGTAAAGGCCCTGGTGCCTTGTTGCAATGTGTAGTTGATGGATTGAGTATTTTCAACATACACAGCAGTATACCAAAACTCACATAGGTAATCGTGATACATTTTTCCTGGATTAAGAGTAAGAGCACCATAGAGTGGACAACTGAGGAAAAAGGCATTCAGTCGTCCAATAAGAGAGGTGGGAGCATGAGTGGTGCTAGTGAGTCTAGCCATCCAATTATTCATGTTTATTCTGATGGCCTTTGCCTCTAATGTAATATGAGGTGCCTTTACAACATTGGCAACCGGAGCATATTCAGCAGCGAGCAGATTTTTGGGTGAGTTTGATTGTCTTGGTGCCATTGAATATGATAGATAGATGATATGAAACTGAAAATTAGGGTTTATGAAGATATGATGAATTAAATATGAGAGAGATTGATGATTGGAAATTGAATGTAAAAGAAAGTAAATGAAGGAATTTGAAGAATTTGGGAGTAAATATGTTCGAAGTAAATGCAAATGAAAGTGAAAGTGGTATACATAGGAGAGAGAGTGTGGAACTCAAACGGTTAATTTGAATTTATCAAATATAATTTTGATCGGGTTTTAAGATCCGCATTAAATACATCACATCACACATAAATGTGTGACGGTTTACAGCCCACAAACAGTAACCAACTTGCACTTTTTGTCTTCCCAAGGTAAAAATACCATCATTAGGTTTGAAAAAATGACATGCCACGTAGGATAATAAGATAAATATCTATTCAAAAAGTTTGCATACGTGGCACGCACAAAGACCAAGTATTTAAAATATTATGACTCATTTCAGTGCATCTGGAGGTTGACTGAACACTCCAGTATCACTGGTGGATTATGCCAGTGAAGCATGCACTGATGGTACACTGGAGGGACACTCCAGTAAAGTACCAACGAAAACGATTTGAAAGACTGGCAACCTCAAACATGCACATCAACTAATACAGACAAGTGAGAGGGACACATTTACAAGGTACCAGTGATATTTTCTAGAAAATTTTGTCCAGTGAGAAAATAAATTAATAAATTCCCCCTGAAATTAAAACATTTTTAAGAACAAAAATATATCTTTCAGTCTTCCCCTGGAATGTTGATCCAGAAATCTATTAATGCAAAGATAGTACACAAAGGCGTTCAATATCTAAGCATTATAGATTTATAAATCTTTAAATCAAGGATCCCTGATAGTACACAAAGGCGTTCAATATCAAGGTTCCAGATTTAAGGGTTTAACATTCCCAACTCACCAACAAGATATTCAAAAGGTTTTACATCCAGTGGTTTAGTAAAAATGTCAGCGAGTTGTTTGTCAGTGGGAATAAAATGGAGTTCAATGTTGCCTTTCACAATATTGTCACGAATGAAGTGATACCTGAGATCAATGTGCTTCGTCTTTGAGTGCATGACTGGATTGTTCGAGATAGCAATGGAACTGGTATTATCACAAAAGATTGGGGTCTTTGAATACTTAATACCATAATCAAGCAACTGGTTCTTCATCCAGAGTATCTGAGCACAACAACTGGCTGCAGACACGTATTTAGCTTCAGCAGTGGACAATGAAACTGAAGTTTGCTTCTTACTGGTCCAGCTGACCAGTTTGCCACCAAGGAAATGACATCCACCAGTAGTTGGATTTCCTGTCTATCTTACAACCTGCATGATCTGAATCTGAATAACCCATTAGATCCATGCCTGAGCCTTTGGGATACCAAAGACCCAAACTGGGGACACCCTTAAGGTATTTCATTATGCGCTTTACAGCAAGCATATGAGATTCTTTTGGATTAGACTGATATCTGGCACATAAACATTGTTGAAAACATAATATCTGGTCTACTGGCAGTTAAATACATCAGTGAACCAACCATGCCTCTATAGACAGTGATGTTCACTGGTTTACCATCTGGATCTGAGTCCAGTGTCAGTGGTGCAGAAATTGGAGTGGGTTTAGATGGTGAAGAGTTCATATCATATTTCTTAAAAGATCTCTAACATATTTTTCCTGATTAATAAAAATACCATCTTTGTTTTGTTTAATCTGGAGTCCTAGAAAATATGTTAATTCACCCATCAAACTCATTTCATATTCAGTCGACATTATTTTTGAAAATTTCTTGCACATTTTGTCATCAGTAGACCCAAAAATAATATCATCAACATAATTTGTACCATCAGAAGATTACCTTTTTCATGAAGAATAAATAAGGTATTATCAATTGCACCTCTTTTAAAACCATTTTTCAATAAATGTTTAGTCAGAGTATCATACCAGGCACGTGGGGCTTGTCTGAGACTATAAAGTGCTTTGTCCAGACGATATACCCAAGTGTGGATGCTTTTCATCAACGAAACCTGGTGGTTGTCTGACATACACTTCTTCTTCAAGTTTTCCATTCAAAAATGCACTCTTAATGTCCATCTGGTAGACCTTGAATTGATGATGAGCAGCAAATGCTAAGAATATTCTGATTGCTTCAAGTCTAGCCACTAGAGCAAATGATTCATCAAAATCAACATCTGAGTGGCAGTACCCTTGTGCTACCAGTCTGGCCTTGTTTCTGATTACATGGCCATCTTCATCTACCTTGTTCCTGAAGACCCATCTAGTTCCAATTGGTTCTTTCTTGCAAACTGGGAAAGGGACCAGGTACCAAACCTTGTTCCTTTCAAACTGGTGAAGCTCTTCTTGCATAGCAGTCACCCAACTTGGATCTTCCATAGCCTCGTCAATCTTCTTTGGTTCTGTCAGTGATAAGAAACTGACATATAAGCATTGATCACTGGAGGCTCTTCGGGTCAGAACTCCTCTACTGGATTCACCTATAATCTGATCGATTGGGTGAGCTTTTGTCCATCTG
This sequence comes from Erigeron breviscapus, assembly GCA_034093135.1. Lineage (NCBI taxonomy): Eukaryota > Viridiplantae > Streptophyta > Magnoliopsida > Asterales > Asteraceae > Erigeron > Erigeron breviscapus. The sequence continues at coordinate 4,412,107 of CM067170.1, read as the reverse complement.
GAGTATTGACCATGATTGTTACTGACAACAATATCAGTGCAAGAGATCAGTTGAGTCTCCTCTGGTGTTGCTTCAGGAGGAGGATCTTGCCAGACTACTTCAACATCTTCATCTGAGTCATTTAAATCACGATTTGCATCATGAAATTCTTCATTTGAAGGCATTTCTTAAGTACTGGTTCAGTCTCAACTGGGACTGATACTGGGGGAGTAGTACGAACATCTGATCCAATAATAATTTCAGAGGGTAGCTTGAAAATAATTGAAGGATAGAATGGAGTACCACTGGAGGGTTTCTTAGTCTGAACAGGTTCCAGATCAGGATGACTGGAAACTGTGTCTTCTGAATCTTTATTGTAGTTGATAGGATCAGATTCACAGAAGACAATTGGAGTTACTGGGGGAGTATCAAGGGTTGGCTTTTTATTGATTGCTGCATTTGATTCGTCAAATGTGACATGTATTGACTCATGGACCTTCTCCAGTCTCTTGTTGTAGACTATGAAGGCCTTGCGAATGGCTGAATATCCTAAGAAATACCCTTCATCAGCTTTGGCATCAAATTTGCCTAACTGACTGGAGTCGTTTAGGATGTAAACTGGACATCCAAAAACGTGAAAATAACCAATATTTGGTTTTCTATTTCTTAAGACTTCATAGGCTGTCTTTTTGTGTCTTTTGATGTACACAGACCGGTTCTGGGTGTGGCAAGCAGTAGCAATTGCTTCAGCCCAGAAACTGGTAGAAAGACCAGATTCAGCAAGCATACTCCTGGCAGCTTCTATCAGCGTTCGATTCTTCCTTTCCACCACTCCATTATGTTCTGGAGAGCGGGCTGATGAGAAATTCTGGGAGATGCCAGTGTCAGTACAGAGTGACTCCAGAGTTGCATTCTGGAATTCTGTTCCATTGTCACTTCTTAACTGACACACCTTTCGCTTATGCTTGAGCTCAATTTGCTTGATAAGACTGATGATTTTAGCAGCAGCTTCACTTTTAGACCTGAGAAAGATCACCCAATAATATCTGGAGAATTCATCTATGATCACCAGGGTGTATCTTTTACCAGCACGAGTGGTTCAGATATGCTGAAATTCTGTCTGGTCTTGAAATTGGTACGTTTTTGCTTACCCATCTCACATCCTGGACATGACCTTTCCTTTTTGAAGGAAACTGAAGGTATCCCATCTGCCAGTTGTTCTCTAGACAACTTATTAATATTTTTGAAATTTAAATGGGATAACCTTTTGTGCCATAACTAATTTGTGTCTTCATCAGCTTGAGTATAGAAACACTGCTCTGAAGGAGAGCTTTCCATATCCATCACATACACATTTCCTCTTCTGGGAGCAATCAATACTACCTTCCAGTCCTTGTTGAATACAATGCCCTAAGCAATATTGAATAGAACTTGATAGCCATCATCACACAGTTGACTGACACTGATCAGGTTATATTTCAAACCATTCACAAATGCAACTCGTCTGAATTTGACTTGTCCATTGTTCAGTACACCATACCCCTCAGTTTTTCCGCAACCATCATTTCCAAAAGTAATGAGGTCCGTCAGAAATGACGAACTCCTCCAGCAGGGTCTTACATCCGGTCATAGTCCTGCCAGCTGCACTGTCAAGATACCAGATATACTTCTTTCGATCGCCCTGTACATCCACCAGATATATCAGTTAGATTTAGGAACCCATCGACTGATGGGTTCATTGGACCCTCCCTTATAGGTCCCTGGAGGTATCTGGTTGAGTTCACTTTCTTCAACAGTAGTCTTAGTTGAAAAGACCACTGGGTTGATAGTTTTGAAACCTTTTTCTTTTTCTCAACTGGAGAAATATATTTATCTTTCTTGGAAAAAGGTTTGGTATTTTGTCTAGGGCCAGATGAAGTACCCTCAATAAAGTTTAATCTTGCATTAAAACTTTGAAATTGACGAGTCAGTAATTGAAACTGGCTCTCTAACCTTAACAAAATACATTCATCAGATGATACCTGAGCCTTTCCAGTTGAATGGACTCGAGGCTTAGGTAGGGAACTGATCTTTTTCTTTTGAACCTGGGGTTCTTTAGAAGCGGACTGAGGCAAAGGTTTATTCTGATTCACATTTTTAATTGGAGCAATCATCTGGAATGCTCCAGTCTTAACCTCTGGGGATTGAACTGGGAAAATATTGGCCTTAGGTGTTAGAAATCCAAAAATAGTGATAAATTGTAATCTAGATTAGAGGAATTTCTTGTTGTTAATTCATAGATAAATGATTACTAAGGTTGAGGGGCTAATTGTGACAATTAGCATAATTGTAGAATTAGACTATAAATAGCCCTCTCATACCTTAGAGATCATAACAATTACATACAACATTACACATAACTTTTATACCTGTTAATTCACACACAGTTACCTTTGATTCTATCTCAAAACACACACAAACACCAAGAACACACACTATCCAAACCGCCATTGATGAATTGAATTCAGTGATAGAAATCGTGTTATAACAAGTGGTATCAGAGAGAAACATAAATCTGATGACGATCCATAACTGAATTCAATCACAAATTCAACAAAATCAAAATTATTTACAATTCTGTTCGTATTTTTTTCTACTGGTTCATCAAAATTCACACTTCAAATCACATAAAATCACAGTTATTTGTACACCAATAGATTCGTGGTTATTGATAACATAATCCTGTCAAGTTTCAAGTTCCAATTCAATCTAAATCTCGAGATTGAATTTTGAGTTTTTGGCGCGATTTTGTGGGATTCGAATCTGTTGTGTTTGGTGTTGAATTTTGTTCATAGATTTGTTTGGTCAATTCAAATACTTATAAGTTTTGAGAAAGAAAACAAGACGATCTTCAACCAAGATCATCTCATTTCCTAGAAACCTAAGACGATCTTCACCAAGATCATTTCATTTCTTTGAAACTTAAGACGATCTTCAACCAAGATCGTCTCATTTCTTTGAAACTTAAGACGATCTTCAACAAAGATCGTCCCAGTTCCTTGAATCATTTCAATCCAAAATCACTTTAATTTCAAGACCGTTTCATTTTTCAAGACCGTTTCACTTCAAGATCGTTTCAATTTCAAGACTTAACCAAATTTCATCAAAATCCTAAGACGATCTCACTCAAGACGATCTCACCCAAGACGATCTTACCAAGGACGATCTTCTCAAGATCGTTTCATTTTCTGTTCTTCTCAAGATCGTTTCATTTTCTGTTCTTCTCAAGATCGTTTCATTTTCTGTTCTTAATTCAATCCAATCTTTCAAATCAAATCAATCTCAAATGGCTTCTCGTGAAGCATTGGCATTGGGTTCAGATACAAGACCTCCAGTTCTCTACCGTGGTTCCTATGGACTATGGAAGAAAAGATTTATGGACTATGTGGAAAGTCAAACAAATGGTCATATGATGAAAGATTCCATCCTTAATGGACTTGCCGTTCATCGCCATCCCACTACTGATGCAATAATTCTAACTCCTGATCTTTTGAATGCTGAACAAAAAGATCGAACAGCTGCAGATAACAGAGCTAGGTCATGCTTATACAAAGCTCTACCAGATGAAATCTATGGCTCTGTTGATTCTTATGATACGGCCAAGGAGATATGGGATGAGGTGGCTAGACAGATGGAAGGAGCTGACGTGACTTCGACGATAAGATTGACCAATATTTTGACTGAGTTTGACAACTTCGCGAAATTGCCTAATGAAACTCTTGAAGCTGTCTACTACAGATTCTGCAATGTCATAAATGAGCTGAGGAAGAACAATGTCAAGAAAACAGAGATTGAGCTAAACATCAAATTCATCAAAGCTCTTGGTCCAGAATGGGAAGATTTTGGAACACAGATCAAGCAACATCAAAATCTGACCAAGTTCACCATTCATACTCTTTATGAATCTTTCAAACTCAATGAAAACTAAGTCCTAAATAAAGCTTCATCAAACAAAATGCCAGAAGTTGTATCTTCTGATCCTTTGGCATTGATAGTTGAGAAGAAGATTTCTGAAGCTCTTAACAGGCAAATGGTAGTTGTTTCTTCGTCTGATGAGGAGGGAGATGATCTGATGGCTACAAGAGATGGTGTCTCAGATGAACTATATCAAGCTCTTGCCGCGGTAACAAAGCATTTCAAGAGGAAATTTTACAAAGCGAGGCCAACAAACAACAATCTCCGCACTTCTTCTACAAGTGCATTTCCCAAGAAGGAACACTATCATCCAAGGAGTAATGAGCAAAGTGAAGCTAATGGATCAAGGTATGGTGAAAAGAAGGAAATTTATGAGAAACAAGTTGTTGAGAAGGGTAAGGCATCAGACAAAAAGTGCTACAATTGTGGTATTCCTGGACATTTTGCTGTTGATTGCAAACAACCTCGAAAGCGGAACTATGAGTATTACAAGCAGAAGATGCTGTTAGCCAACAAGTCGAAGCAGGACATGCATTGCTAGCTGAAGATGACAAATGGCTGTTACTCACAGATGATGAAGATCAAGATCTCTCTGCTAATGTTTGCTATATGGCAAGGTTGGCCAAGAACAAAGTCTTTAAAGAAGAAAGCACTGATGATGAATACCCAGATGATGAGGTAAATCTCGACTCTACTTTTTCTTTGATTAAAGACAAAGAGTCATGTAGATTAGCTTTATCAGATTTAACAACTCATATCAATTCTTTAGCCAACAAAAACAAAAAGTTGAAAAATAGCATTTCATTTTCTAAAAGTGAATTTTCAAAACTTCTTGAAGAACATTCAAAATTACTTTTTGAACATGATGCTATTAAACAAGATTTTCAAGCTTACAAAGATAAGATGTTGGTTAAAGAATGTGAGTTGAATGTCTCTCCTGATTCTAAGTTATTACAAAAATGTCAAAATCTTGAAAAGACCATTCATGATCTTGAAAAGGCCAATCAAGATCTTGAAATTCAAAAGACCAATGAATGGCTTCGGGCAAATGCAAGACAAATGGATGTTGATATTCTTAATAAAAAACTTCAAGAAGCTAAACCAAACAATGTTGAATTCGAAAGGAAGATTTCTGATTTAAATCATAATTGTTTTCTAAAAGGCATTGAAACTGAGAATCTTGAAAAACAAGTTGAGGAATTTAAAAAGAATATACTTTTCTATCAAGAAAAGTTATATAAAGTTGAACAAAATCCTCTCTTGAATTTCACTGCCTATTTCAACAAGTCAAAAATTGACAAAACAGAATTTCTTCTAGGGTTGGGATTTGAGAATATCACACCATTACAAAAAGCTAAAGAGGAAATTGAACCCTTGTATGATGAAAAATTTCTACGACTTGGTATGATACAACAATTTATTCGTCCATTGGATGACGAATTTGAGACTGATGAAGTTGAGAGAATACCAAAACAAGAATTTTTGGTTAATTATGATGCAATAAATGATTCATACAAAACAAAAGAGTCTTCAATTTTCAAATTGGAAGAAATTGAATCAAATTTTCAAAACCAAGAATCTGTCTGTACTCCACCTAAACCAACTAAAATGTATTTTCCAACCACATTTTTGGAAAAACAAATAGAAGGTTTACAACAAAAGGTAGAATCTCAACAAAAAGTTATTGATCATCTCAAGTCTCAAAGTCCGAATTCAAAGGATAAATGTATTGTTGTTGATACTAAGAAAGTTTGTGAGATTGCTTCTACTCAAACTGATCAAAGTACTTTAGTAGACAATTCTACACAAACTACTTGTGATTCATCTACCAATACCTCTACTCAGACCTTGACTGATTCTCTTGGATGTACTTGTCAAAATACTGCTACTTTTATAGCTGAGGATTATGTGCAATCTGATTTATCTAATGAAGAACTTGCACATAGTTTAGTTTTGATATGGTACTTCTATAGGTTTTTCACATGCAACAATGTTGATGAGTTAGTTGTTCACCCTAAGCCTAGTGCTAGTATAGGTGTTGATACTTCTACTCAATTTTTTTGTGAAACCAAAGATGTGTCAGTTCAAGTTGACCTAATTTCCGAGACTTACCATGATGTGAAGTTGGACACCAAGATTCCTGATTTTTCAAAAGATTTCACGAAAGATGATTTTGATAAATTCATGGAGGGAGAATATGTTTTTAATTCAGAAACTGAGAAAAAGATTGAATCTACCAAAATCAAAGTGGAAATAAAAGTGGAATCTCAAAAACCATTGTCCAAAGCTCCAACTTCATATTACTCAAAGAAACGAGTTAAGACCAAACTCGTGAAGACTGAACCAAAGACCATTAAGTTAGAAACCTTTGTTGCTACCCCAGTAAAACATGTCAAAGAGGAACAAGCTGAGACCCCACACAAGACAAAGTACACCAAAGTGAAACTTCCGAAAGACTATTCTATTGCTTCTCAATCTAGCTCTCAAACTAGCTTTATACCTAAGGTGTCTAAGTATAGCTCAGTTTCGCTAACTAAGGATGCATCAAATGGTACAACTAGATATAGGGATAGATATGGATGGTTTTCTCATGATAAACCAAAGAAGCAAGAAGTTTCCTCACCTCCAAAAGATTCCAAAAAGATGAAAAGAGGTTTAACTTTCTTATCTCCAAGCTAGGTATGTTAAATCTTAAACCTTAACTCTTTTGAAGGAATTCTTGACACATTCCAGAAAACCAAAATACAAAATTGCATATTTTAAAAAAAAATAAACAAAAAATAAAAAAAAAATAAACAAAAAGATTTTTATTTTCAGTGGCTTGCATATACTATGTGTGCAACCCGTTCTTAAATGATATATTTATTTTTAGAGTGTTTTTACATTCAAAGATATTGTTATTATACATATAGATTGATATAAGATAACAAGGAATTGAACGCCTTTGTGTACTTCCAAGTGTTCTTATATGAATATGTATGTGCAATTACAATCAAATTTTTGTTCAAATAAAGTTGTCAAAACTCTCAATTGTTGATATGAGACGCAAAGGATCGAACGCCTTTGTGTACTCCCTTGTTGTCTCATCTTGAACAATTGATCGGATTTTCCTGTGCTTAAATGTTTTTATTGCCTTCAACTTGTTGTTGTAAGATGCGAAGGATCGAACGCCTTTGTGTACTCCCTAGCTGTCTTACTATCAACATTGTTGTTGAAGCAAAACTTTGTGTTTCTCAAATAAAAATCTTGTTCACAATAGACTCTCAAATTTTTCAAAAATATCAAAACAAACACATTTGATGTTTTTCCAATGATTTTTAATCAAATGGAGTTCGGTGATTAGTTTGCACATGAGTGATAAGTAATTCTCAAAATTGACTCCATGAATTTCATCATCGCCGATGAATTCTAACCCCGGAGTATTCACTTCTTTCATTAGATAGTGAGGGTATTTTGAGTGATGTTGTTTTTGTGCAAATAGGATGGAGGGAGTAAAGTTGAAAAGTGAGAGGGTAAGGTGATATGATGTGAGAAAGGGCTAAAAGAAACAAAAGCCCTCCTCAAACTTCTCAAAAAGCCGGGTAAACACGTCCCTATCGGATTTCATTTGTTGATTTCTCGATATTGAAAAAGTCTTCATGGACCCAGTGAAGCAATGCACATCTTTCCTAACCACTCAAGTGTTTCTTAACAAATACTTGTTTCACTTCTCACGGAGATTTCCACATTTCTATTGACTCTTCATTTGGAAGATGTTGATATTGAAAAAGGGAGACATTCTGCTCCAGTCCCCGACTTCATTTTGATCACGATGTGTCTAGAGCTATCTTGTTTGGTCATTAATTTGATCATCATTCATTTGTATTAGAACACATTCGAGTCATATCTTGTGATATAATTGCTTATCTTTGTGATATAGCCGGAACATTCGTAGTGATATCTTAATTGATATTCTACGATGATCGAATGGAAATCCTACCAATGCTAACATCTTTTCCAACGTTGAACGTAGGTCTCATGATTACATTTATGTGATTATTGAGTTAACAAGAAGTCTAAGTGACCTCGGTTTTCCCTAAAAAGTCTTTAAGGATAAAATTGTGGTTATCAAATGCTTCGGTAGTGTTAACCATAATTTATATTCTTTGAAGCAATCTCGTGGTTGCAAATGCCGCAGACTGAACTATGTTAGAGAATTGTTTTGTGCATATCTCAATGATACATAGGAAATCCGAAAAATGTTATACATTTTAATCGGTCATTTCATTAATCCCTTCGATTTTTGAACATGCTAACGGATCATTCTTATCCGGTTTCATTTCTCATCACACAAACACAGAAAACACCAACACCATGATATAACGTTTGTCCCAACAACTTCGATCTTACATTTTAGTCACCCCTAGGATTTCTTGGGTTGGGCTAATGGTTTGGGTTGATGTTTTGTTGGTTGCAATTTCTTTATGGTTTCTTTTGATATTTAATCAATCAAATGTGTACATAATGACATTGGTTCCCAATGATGTCATTATGAGGGGGAGAAAATATTATGATTGATTCACTAATTGATAAGGAAACAAGGAGAAAAGTTTGTGTTTGGTTGTTTTAATTGGGTTTAGGCTTTTCAAAGTTCTAGGCTTATCAAAGTTTGTGTATAGGGGGAGAAAATTATTCATGATGTGACAATAGTTTCAGATTTTCACTAGACTTTAGGTGATTGAAATTTTGATTTTTTTAAAAAAAAGGGTGAATCTGAACTGACGTCAAAAATAAGAATGAAACCGAAGATGAAAAGATTTTCACTCAAGATGCTTCAAAAGTTCAAAGATGCTCCAAAATGTTTATAATCATGGATTGAGGGGGAGCATGATTACTTCGTAAGAGTTTCATCCAAACCTCATTCAATTGCTTACTCTCCAAAGTGTTCGAATTGATATGACAAAGATCAAAGCTTCAAAAAGGATCAAAGATTGGTTAGAAGATTCAAGTCAAAGAAGTAAAAGATTTAACAGAGTCTTCATCAAACACACTTCATTCAAAGATCTTCAAGTCATACAACAACATTTTGTTCAAGAAACTCCAATGCATACATCAAGGGGAGAGTTCATATTCATGAAACTTTATTCCAAGAAGATGAAATTCATTCAAGAATTAAAACTGAAGAATTGAAAAGTTGAATTTCACTCAAGAATCGAAGATTGAAATATTCGAAACCAAGAATTATACCTTCCGCATTTCAAAAGACAACTCTGATTCATGATTCAACAATTCTCGAAGATTCAAGTCACACACATTTGTTCGACTTCATTATTCTCTTTATTCAAAGACTCACACGCATTCATTATTCTCTGTTCTAAAAGAACATTGAGAGTCCTCACATGATTTAACTTCAAGAAGTTCAAGACCAAGATCAAGACTGAATCAAGTTCTCCAAAGACAAAAGAGAAAGCTTTGAAGACTTGTTTTCAACACACCAATTGTCTTCACCACCGGGCTCATCAAATTCATTCCTACAAGACAATATAACACGTACTTCATTACAATGTATCACTAAGGGGGAGAATGTTAGAAATCCAAAAATAGTGATAAATTGTAATCTAGATTAGAGGAATTTCTTGTTGTTAATTCATAGATAAATGATTACTAAGGTTGAGGGGCTAATTGTGACAATTAGTATAATTGTAGAATTAGACTATAAATAGCCCTCTCATACCTTAGAGATCATAACAATTAACATATAACATTACACATAACTTTTATACCTGTTAATTCACACACAGTTACCTTTGATTCTCTCTCAAAATACACACAAACACCAAGAACACACACTATCCAAACCGCCATTGATGAATTGAATTCAGTGATAGAAATCGTGTTATAACATTAGGAGTTACAGGCTCATCATAAATGGTAATGGGCCTGAATCCCTCAGGTAAACGATCAATTACTGGTATTAATGATGCAACATGAGTATTTCCATCTAAATAAGCACGTTTTTGAGTGGGAAATTGATTTACTCCAGCATCATATGGCTTTCTGGTTTCAAGCCATGATTTAATAACCAGTTTTTCGTTTTCTAAAATGACTTCAAGATCTTGTTTTTCTTGAATTAGTTGTTCAGTTACCAGAACTTGGGCTTGAAATGCCAGTTCAATGTCTTGAAGTTCCTTTAATTTTGATTTTAAAACTGTAATTTCAGAAAAATCTGTTTCTAGACCATTTACACAGTCAGATCTAACAGTTTCAACAAAGATTAAATCAGAATTAAGAGCTTCAACAATGTCCAATTTTAGTTCTTGGTCAGTTTCAGTATCATAATCACTAACCTTTTTGATAACAATGTCCACCCATCTTCCAGACGTGACATCTTCCTTCACCAGGTGCTCTTTGTCTGCCAGAGCCATGTAACAGCAATCTCTTTCTTCTTCTTCATCAACAGATGAATCTTCAGAAGGAACCCATTTCTCTTCAGTTGTTGCAATCATGCACTTATTATTTTCCATTTGTTGTGCCATGAGAGCAATTTGAGCCTTAAGTTTTTTATATTTAGATTTGTAGCTATCATCAGGCTTTTTATTAGAAGTAAATGGACCAGGCTGGGATAGAAACTGACTGGACTTGCAATCTTTCATGAAATGACCTTTTCTGCCACACTTAAAGCATGTCAGATTGGTCTTATCAGTAGAAGAACTGGATGCAAATTGTCCAGATGGCCTATTTGATCTTGCTTTGAAACGGTTAAACGTTTTAGCAATCATTGCAACCAGGTCATCATTTTCAGATTCATCACAGTCTGGAGAGATAAGACTAGATTCTCTAGATTCCATGAATTCAGACACCATCTTCTTCATAGAAAATACATTCTCAGAAGATATTAGTGCTATACTTTGAGGTTCATTATGACTAACCACACTGGAACTACTGGAGGCATGGTTATAGGCATCTTGTTCTGCCATAACTCTCTGAGCCTGATTTTCTTTAGTGTACCTGAAGGCTCCATATCAAGTAGAATGAGTGTGAGTGTGCAGAGTTTTACCTTGTCTTAAGACCAGGATCATGTGAGACCATTTGGTAGGAAGAATATCACAGAATTTCTCCAGAAGTATATCCTTGTCTTTCTCAACCCCCAGTCCTCTCAACTGGTTAATGATACTCATAAATCTGGTGTAAGTACCAGTGAGAGACTCATTGGGCTGAGCAAAAAATGACTCATACCTGTTGTTTAAGGAGACTTTTCTGGTGACAATGGTGTCATCTCCTCCTTCATACTGGTTTACTAGTTCATCCCACATGGTTTTAGCACTGGGAAAAAGAACTAGTGTGGGAATTAGGGTTTCTGGAACAACCCCGAGGATCATGTTTTTGAGAAGGGTATCTAAATTTACCAATCTCCTCTCCTCTTTAGACCAATGTTCCTCCCTCTTTTCCCGACCTCTTCTAAATCCAATTGGATCAAGAAGAGCATTGAGAGGTGATGTGGGGACATAAGGTCCTTCATTTAAAATTTTCATCATGTTTCTCTCAATACCAGTGATATGCAATATCATCCTATCTTTCCACGTACCAAATTCATCATGTGGAGAAGCAGGAGTAGGAGGAGGAGGTGGTGGATTAGTGTTAATGACAGGTGGTGGTTCATTATTTTGATCATTAATATTAGGATCAGGACCAAAATTAAAACTTCCTTGTGTATTTTCTGGGGTGGCCATCAAAGAAGCAGATCTAGGCAAGTTTGTTTAGCCTTCTTCTCTGATACCAATTGTAAAGTCCCTAGCTTGATGGTTTAACCCAAAGTGTAAAATACAACAAGTCTTTTAAGCACTAGATTGGACTAGTATTACTTGAATATAAATGCAAGTATATAAACAAAGTAATACACGACTTAAAGTAAAGGTGGAACACAATGTAATATTTTCAAGTGTATTTTATATATGATGTTAAATAAAATACAAGGTTGTGCGGAATCAAGATAATACAAATATGTAAGTATCCTAACAACCTATGAATTACAAATGATCTATATTTGCCAAATAAACTCTTTTGATCGAGATACTTAAAGTTGTGAAGTATCCCTGTTACGATCGAGAGTATTTAGACAAATTCACCTTAATTGCTAAAAGTAATTTTAACAAGGAAATGACTTTGTATTTATAGGCAAACAAATTTACCAGTGAATTTGTGTCGTACAAATATGGTTGCATGCATTTAATGAACCGACAAGGTCATTAAATGCATTGGTTAAGGTACAAGGATAAAGTCACATCAATATGACTTTATTCTTTTAACCAACCACCTTTACACACGTAAGTACTTTAGTAAAGAACAAGTGGAATGTTCTTTGAAAAGTGTGTAAAGTCAAAAAGTCAATTCCTCGTAATCAGTGTTCAGACTTGTAAGGTCTAGAACACTGACAAACCTCCAGTCGTAGATCTGGTAAGACTTCCAGAGGACTCCGCCATTTGTCAGTCTTCTTTATTCTAACTTCAGTCTTTGACTTCAGTGAGAATGTCTTCAGTAGAATAGATATGGACTGAGGTGAAGTCCAGTGAGCTAATCTGGAGGATTCCAGATTTTCCTATACAAGTATTTTGCTCACTGGTCTTCCATTATTTCTGGACAAATCTTCAGTGTCGCTCCAGTCTTCAAGTCTGGAGTGGGTCCAGTAAATATTATTTATGGACAAGTCTTCAGAGACTTTCCAGTCTTCAAGTCTGGAGCGAGTCCAGTAAATCTGGACCTAACAAAACGTAATTGGGTAGTAACATGTTTAAATTGGTAGTTTAATGTGATGGATGCATGTTACATGTTAGTATAAGGTCATAGAGACTTAGACTTCGATTCTAAAGATGATTATTTAAGTGCATGATTAAAAGACCATCCGGAGTATGGCGAATGTGTTTTTGATTTTGATTGACATGCTTTTCTTGAATGAGTATTTGACTACTTGATGCTTGATGTTAGAAATTAAGATGAAATTGACTTAGTGAGAACATGAGGATGTTATGGTAGCAATGAACTCGTAAATGATAAGTATAGTGGTTATAAAAGTTAAAACCTAATATGAAATCCTTCGAGCCAATTTGTTTCCATTTCCTTCGCGAGCGTGTGATTCAATGTTTGGGAATAGATTGACAAAGTGTGAACGACACCAAGTTTCGTGGAAGGAGAAGGAGACTAGTTGAATATTTCTATTTGAGAGAATAAAATTGTCTTCGCCGGAAGAAATGAAGCGGTCGATTTCTGTTGGTACTTTCGCTCATGTGTTTTTGATTTTGATTGACATGCTTTTCTTGAATGAGTATTTGACTACTTGATGCTTGATGTTAGAAATTAAGATGAAATTGACTTAGTGAGAACATGAGGATGTTATGGTAGCAATGAACTCGTAAATGATAAGTATAGTGGTTATAAAAGTTAAAACCTAATATGAAATCCTTCGAGCCAATTTGTTTCCATTTCCTTCGCGAGCGTGTGATTCAATGTTTGGGAATAGATTGACAAAGTGTGAACGACACCAAGTTTCGTGGAAGGAGAAGGAGACTAGTTGAATATTTCTATTTGAGAGAATAAAATTGTCTTCGCCGGAAGAAATGAAGCGGTCGATTTCTGTTGGTACTTTCGCTCATGTGTTTTGATAATCGTTGAATGGCAGTCAAGTCTCATGTGTTTGGATCATCGGCGCCGAAAGGAAACCACGGTCTAGGGAGAATATTCTTGTTGTTCAGGATTTCCTCAATGTTTTATTCCGAGGAACTTTATTCGTTCTAGTCGTTCCCGAGAGGTATAATTATCCGTTTCGATGAAATCAAAGATGGCGTTATGCGCGTGTGTTTATCTATTCGTGAGCTCAATAAAGTAACAATCGAAAACAAGTACCCGTTGTCAAGATTTATGTTTTACTCGATCTTCTTATTATTCTAAGATGAATCTTCGTTTCTTTTATTATCAAGTCAAGGCGCGCGATGAAGATGTTTTTGGAAATGCTATCTATACTTGTTTTGAGCAGTTTGAATTCGTAGTTATGCTCTTCGATTTTATCAATGATTTTGCAAATTTCATGAGTCTTACGAACCGCAATTGTATCCGTTATGTAATAAGTTCATAATTGTTTTCATTGACAACGTTACGTTTATTCTAAAAGTCAATACGGCCACTAAGTTCTTTTACGCGAAGTAAGGGAGATATTATAAAAAAAAAGAACAAAAAAAAGAAGAGGTTCATGTCAAATCGTTGGATGAGCATATTAGGAGAAGTGCAATTATTTCTATCGTGTGATTACCCAAAAGAGGGAATGAGGTTGATTCGGCTTGGAATAGTGCGGTGACGAAGTGGAGACAACCTACAAGATTAATATAGATTAGAAGTTTCGTAGTTGACGGGTGATAAATGTCGTTTTATTTTTGGCCTTTTGAAGATGGACTCATCGTTGACCGAACTAATTAGAAAGATTGTGAGGTAAGCTTAGAGAAAAAGAATAAGAAGTTAGATCTCGACAGTTATGGGGAAAATTTAAGTCAAGCTCTGTTGCTCATGCTACCTGAAGGCTTGAAGGATATGACGGGTTCTTCTAACGTTTCAACAGACGTTCTAGATTTTGCTTTCATGCAAGGGAGAAAGGTTGAACTATACTACGAGGCATTAAAATGAAATCAAGAAGGAATCGTTCCATTCACGATTTGGAGTCCATCAGAGTTAAGGTTATTTTAAATTTTCTGGCGTTTTATCTTTATAGTGTCAAATTTATAGCTTTTATTCGATCATATGAGTTCTCAGTATTATCATTTTCTTATCGAACAACAAAACCAAAGCGAATTTGCTCCATGAAACCTAAAAAACCTGTATACTTCTTTAGCCCAGTACAACAAAGGTGTGTCAAGATTTAAAGAAAGAATGTTAGTGACCGGAAATAAAGCAGAAGGTTATGAAATATGTTAAGAGTTGCCTCACTTGTGAATAAGCGAAATCCTAGCATCAAAATTCTTATGGGAAATGTCAATATTTGGAAACCTTCAAGTTAAAATGGGAGCACATCATGATGGACACGGTTACAAAATTTCTCAAGACGTCCCGAGACCAATCTGATTTTATCGGGTTGTTGCTAAACATTTGATGAAGATATAAGAGATTTATGTTTTGTGAACCAACCCAAGATTAATATGATATTGTAAAAGATGGGTTGGGTGTTAAAATGCTAATGATTTTGGCTAGGTGGCCTAGTATGTGATTGATGATCTTATATGTACTTGTGATTATTGCTAGGTTGAAAGCTTATATATTGTGTTCATGCGGTCTTCTTAATTGTTGATTTGTGGTCGCGAAGGAGTTGAGTTTTCTTGTATACTTTTATATATGCCTTGGGTCAATTACCATATGATGGTGGATTCCGTGTGTGGTAATTGATTTGGCGTTGAGCCTAAGTAGTGGCCATAGTCCATGTGGGACATTTGAGATATAGCTCATGTGGAGCATTGATATTGTTTATTGAGATTGTAATCATTTGCTTATATGGATCCATGTAATGCGTTAAAGTACAAAGGTGAGCATGTAGATATGGTACGATGGTGCCATAGGCTACATGTAATAGTCCTTTGTGCGTTGCCCTCCTTCGTGTGTATAAACGTATGCAAGATTATTCACTTGTTGATTCCTAAAAAGAAAATGTAGATATATGTGTCATCTAAATTTGGCCACTGGAATCAAGTAAAAAGAGTGAGTAGAACCTGAGTTATTTGAAGTCAGCCTAGTCGAATATGAAAATGATGATTTTGTTATGAAAGTGAATTTGGCTTTATGATGAAGAAATAAGAGATTTATGTTTTGTGAACCAACCCAAGATTAATATGATATTGTAAAAGATGGGTTGGGTGTTAAAATGCTAATGATTTTGGCTAGGTGGCCTAGTATGTGATTGATGATCTTATATGTACTTGTGATTATTGCTAGGTTGAAAGCTTATATATTGTGTTCATGCGGTCTTCTTAATTGTTGATTTGTGGTCGCGAAGGAGTTGAGTTTTCTTGTATACTTTTATATATGCCTTGGGTCAATTACCATATGATGGTGGATTCCGTGTATGGTAATTGATTTGGCGTTGAGCCTAAGTAGTGGCCGTCTTTGATTACGGGCCTAAGTAGTGGCCATAGTCCATGTGGGACATTTGAGATATAGCTCATGTGGAGCATTGATATTGTTTATTGAGATTGTAATCATTTGCTTATATGGATCCATGTAATGCGTTAAAGTACAAAGGTGAGCATGTAGATATGGTACGATGGTGCCATAGGCTACATGTAATAGTCCTTTGTGCGTTGCCCTCCTTCGTGTGTATAAACGTATGCAAGATTATTCACTAACCTTTGCTTACTTTTTAGTTGTTTACCCTTTTTATAGGTTGTCCCGGATACGGAAACAAAGATAAGTAATATAAAGATTGAAGTTGAATTGTAAAGCTTGAAGCATATCATATTCGCGGTAAAATGAAATTGATGATAGGACCCTTAGTGACCCCTTTGAACTATTGGCTCATGATATATTGATTGTTTTGGTAAAATTTTGTTATGTCAAGTGTTAGATTCATGGAATTTTGGTTATTTATAGTGGGTCATTGTAATATTAGCGTATTGGTTATGATTGAATGTATTTTGGAAACTCATAATCCGTAATAGGTTTTGACGAAGAATTTACGAAAAGGTCATGCCGAAATTTCTAATTTTTGTGCGTTGTCTTAAATTGTTATTTAGAAACAGGTCAATGTTGTTTTGATAATTGTAACTTCAAGTTTGATGGTTTTCAAGTTTGAGTCAAGTGAATTTTTAAGATTTTTGTGCTGTCAGGTAATGAGGTGCGGCGCACCCTTATGGGGTGCGGCGCACATATGGGGCTTTAAGTTTTGTGCGACGCACAGGTTCCTCGCATGAAAATTTTCTTGCACTTACTGGATGTTTTGTGCGGCGCACCCTCTGAGGGTGAATGAATGAAATCTCTTGTGAGGTCCCAAATACAATGGTTAACCCAGAAGTGTATAATACAACAAGTCTAATAATCACTAGAATGGACTAGTATTACTTGTAAATAAATGCAAGAATATATAAACAAAGTAATACAAGACTTAAAGCAATAAACAAGTAAAGTGGAACATTATGTATTTTTCAAGGTGTATTTTATTTATGATGTTAAATAAAATACAAGGTTGTGCGGAATCAAGATAATACAAATAAGTATGTATCCTAACAACCTATGAATTACAAATGATCTATATTTGTCAAATAACTCTTTTGGATCGAGATACTTAAAGTTGTGAAGTATCCCTGTTTAAGATCGAGAGTATTTAGACAAATTCACTCTAATGCTAAATGTATGCTTTAAAGTAATTTTCTCAAAGAAATGACTTTGTATTTATAGGCAAATAATTTCACCAGTGAAATTGTGCCGTACAAATATGGTTGCATGCATTTAATGAACCGACAAGATCATTAAATGCATTGGTTAAGGTACAAGGATAAAGTCACATCAACATGACTTTATTCTTTTAACCAACCACCTTTACACACGTAGGTACTTTAGTAAAGAACAAGTGGAATGTTCTTTGAAAAGTGTGTAAAGGAAAAAGTCAATTCCTCGATATCAGTGTTCAGACTTGTAAGGTCTAGAAAACTGACAATCCTCCAGTGTACAGATCTGGTAAGACTTCTAGTGGACTCCGCCATTTGTCAGTCTTCTTTCTTCAGACTTCAGTCTTTGACTTCAGTGAGAATGTCTTCAGTAGAATAGATCTGGACTGGGGTGAAGCCCAGTGAGCTAATCTGGAGAATACTCCAGATTTCCTATACAAGTATTTGCTCACTGGTCTTCCATTATTTCTGAACAAATCTTTAGAGGGACTCCAGTTTCCAAGTCTGGAGTAGGTCCAGTAAAATACGTTTCTGGACATATCTTCAGTAAGGCTCCAGTAGTCGAGTCTGGAGCGAGTCCAGTAAATCTGGACCTAACAAATTCCCCCTATTTGTTTAGAAATAATGCAAGTGTTTTCAAGCTTAAATCTATACAACTTTGTATGCTTGAAAAACACAAGTTTTGACTTAGTCTAAAAAATCTAAGTTACTGGAAAACACTTTATAGATCATCAGTGTTCCAGTTTCATCTTTTAATACTAACTTAGACTAAATCTGATCATTTACTTTTATGAATTAAAAACTGCAACTAATATTACATACATCAACTGATAAATAGTTACAATTTTTATCAAACGATAAATTACAATAAGTAAATGATATAAGAGTCAGGCCCTTCTCTTCGATGTCTGTCCTGGAGCATCTTCAAAAGCCTTTCTCTTTGGTGATGGAGAAGATGGTACTGATTCTGGTGATTTCATGCCTATTGCAACTTCCATCTGTTGCTTTCTTCTCCATACCTTCTCAACCCTCTTCAGAAATGCTTTAACTTCAGTCGACAAATCTGTCTTCCCCCTGAACGTTAAGGCAATCTCCTTCAGTTCAGTCCATCCAAACGCCTGGACTGAAGTACTCTTTCTTTCATCAGTAAACTTACTTTCCCTGGTCAACTTTATTTCAAACTTTGACATACCTTCATGATTATCAGCAAGCTTAATCTCTGCACCAGTGATCCTTCTAGCATCAGCCTTGAAATTCAACATTTCATTATACTTGTCTTTCCATTTGGCTGTCTGGATCATTGCTTCAGTTTCCTTTGACACTCTCTGTTGTTCTACAGCAGACTGGAGTTGTTGACGATTGATTTTCAGAGAAGTGTCCAAGGGAATGAATGTGCTCACATCTGCATCTTTAATTGCTTTGAGCTGTTTGGCAGTAAGCTTAGGTAAGCCAGTAAATTTCTTCCTGTACTCTAACTCCAGAGCACCAGCATTTTTCCTTATCTTCTTCTGGAGGTTCACCAGTTCCTCCTTTCTCTGCCTGATAAGTTCTGGTACACTAACACTATAAATTATTGAATCATAAATTTGTTCTTCTTCAGCGTAAAAGGAGGGTACATGAACATCATTCAATGCATTCAGACATTGATGAACTCTGGGGTCTTCCTTCATCTTTTTGTATACATCAATGTTTATGCCCAACCTGCCAGCATTATAAGAATCCAGAGTCCCCATAGTTGCCATCTCCCTATGATGGGCCAGCAGTTCATCTCTTTGATTTCTCTTGAAGATTTCAATCATTATGCATTGTTGTTCCAGCTTCTTAGAGGTTTCATCATCAGAAGTGGGAAACTCTGATGATTCTTCAACAGTTTGCTCTTCTTCTCCAGATACCTTTTGTTCTTTTCCTTTAACAGACTTCAGAGTAGTTGGTATATCTGGGAAAGATTCAAACTGGGGCTCACTGGCTTCAGTACCAGCAGCTTCTTCAGTGGCTTCAGTGCCAAATGCTCTCTGTGCTAATCGTGCACTGGCATCAGTACCAGTCACTTGTTTTTGTTGCACAATGCTTTCAGTAGCAAAGGCCTTTTCAACAGCACTGGCCACAACTTCTTTCTTCTTTCTAATCAAACCTTCTTGGACACCAGATGAATTTTCCCCCTTGGAATGATCACCAGTTCTGGACTTGAGATCATTCCATAATTGTTCTAGCATGTGTCTGTCCAGTGCACCAAAAGTTCTTCCAGTCACTGGAGTTGTATCATTCACATTCTTTCTGAGTGCCTGCACTTCCTTTTTAACATTTTCAACTTCTTGAGACAAGTGCTTTTGCAATTCTTTTTCTATCAACTTCTCCACTTGGGGTAACAGCCCATCTTGAATAGTTCGAAGAACAGACCCAGAAATTTCTTCAGATATTTCTTTCAACATACTAAGTCTGAGCTTCTTTGTACATTCATCACTAATCGTGCTAACAACAGCAGCCTGATCAAGTGTGGGCCTGCTTTCCAATGAACTAACCCTAGTAACCAACTTCTGAAACTCATCCTTCAGAACTGCCAGTGGTTGAACAAGTTCACCTTTCACTGCAGTCTGAACAGCATTCACCAGCCCTGTCTCCAATCCCTGGACTGCCACTTTGATGTTTTCAGTGTTGTTATTAGTGGCCAGTACCAGCTCATCCAGCTTCTCAAAAACAAGCTTTTCATTCCCAGCAAATATATTCATTTCAGATGCTAGATTGTTTGATAATAATGATTTAAAATCGGAAACAACCTGGGATGATGACTGGAGTGATCTCTCCAGGTCCGCCACCTTACTTAAAAGGCCTTGGACCTCGGCTGAAGACGAAGTGGAGAGACCATTGGGAGGTTCAAGATTGGAAGTCAATCTGGTCATGAGAGGTACTTGTGCCCAGACCTCTTCAGTTACAACTTCAGATGTTACAACTGTTGAGTCCAGTGCACGAGGTTCAGATAAGTTAACTGGAGTTTCAAGTGGAGGTGGTTGAGATTGTGAAATTTGAATGGTTGGAGGAGTGAAGTATTGAGTATTTTCTGGAATTGAAGGTGGTGGTGGTGGTGGCATGTTTGAGTCTGGTAGGGGTGGTGGCATTTCTGATTCTGGTGGCGGCATATTTGTTTCTGGTGGAGGTGGTGGCATTTCTGGTAAGACTTTCAACTTGTACAACATCCTCACCCAGAAAGTTCATATTGACATCAAAATTCTGATCTTCTGACATGGGAGAATCAGCCTTATCACAAAACATTTCACCAACAGTTGTATCACCAGCCTGAGCACCAACCAGTTCACCAGCCTGTTCACTTGCTTCAACATTCAAATCGATTCGAGCCTCTTGCTCACCAGATACTTGTTCATCAGCCTAAACAATTTGTTCTACCTGCTCAACAACCTGCTCAACAATCTGAGCCACATTTCTTCTTGCACGACAGTCTGTACAACATTTTCTGTCTGCTCAATACTTGTATATTTTCAACTAACTTGTCAACTACCTGCTCAACTACCTGCTCAACTACCTGCTCAACTACCTGCTCAACTACCTGCTCAACTACCTGCTCAACTACCTGCTCAACTACCTGCTCAACTACCTGCTCAACTACCTGCTCAACTACCTGCTCAACTACCTGCTCAACTACCTGCTCAACTACCTGCTCAACTACCTGCTCAACTACCTGCTCAACTACCTGCTCAACTACCTGCTCAACTACCTGCTCAACTACCTGCTCAACTACCTGCTCAACTACCTGCTCAACTACCTGCTCAACTACCTGCTCAACTACCTGCTCAACTACCTGCTCAACTACCTGCTCAACTACCTGCTCAACTACCTGCTCAACTACCTGCTCAACTACCTGCTCAACTACCTGCTCAACTACCTGCTCAACTACCTGCTCAACTACCTGCTCAACTACCTGCTCAACTACCTGCTCAACTACCTGCTCAACTACCTGCTCAACTACCTGCTCAACTACCTGCTCAACTACCTGCTCAACTACCTGCTCAACTACCTGCTCAACTACCTGCTCAACTACCTGCTCAACTACCTGCTCAACTACCTGCTCAACTACCTGCTCAACTACCTGCTCAACTACCTGCTCAACTACCTGCTCAACTACCTGCTCAACTACCTGCTCAACTACCTGCTCAACTACCTGCTCAACTACCTGCTCAACTACCTGCTCAACTACCTGCTCAACTACCTGCTCAACTACCTGCTCAACTACCTGCTCAACTACCTGCTCAACTACCTGCTCAACTACCTGCTCAACTACCTGCTCAACTACCTGCTCAACTACCTGCTCAACTACCTGCTCAACTACCTGCTCAACTACCTGCTCAACTACCTGCTCAACTACCTGCTCAACTACCTGCTCAACTACCTGCTCAACTACCTGCTCAACTACCTGCTCAACTACCTGCTCAACTACCTGCTCAACTACCTGCTCAACTACCTGCTCAACTACCTGCTCAACTACCTGCTCAACTACCTGCTCAACTACCTGCTCAACTACCTGCTCAACTACCTGCTCAACTACCTGCTCAACTACCTGCTCAACTACCTGCTCAACTACCTGCTCAACTACCTGCTCAACTACCTGCTCAACTACCTGCTCAACTACCTGCTCAACTACCTGCTCAACTACCTGCTCAACTACCTGCTCAACTACCTGCTCAACTACCTGCTCAACTACCTGCTCAACTACCTGCTCAACTACCTGCTCAACTACCTGCTCAACTACCTGCTCAACTACCTGCTCAACTACCTGCTCAACTACCTGCTCAACTACCTGCTCAACTACCTGCTCAACTACCTGCTCAACTACCTGCTCAACTACCTGCTCAACTACCTGCTCAACTACCTGCTCAACTACCTGCTCAACTACCTGCTCAACTACCTGCTCAACTACCTGCTCAACTACCTGCTCAACTACCTGCTCAACACCTGCTCAACTACCTGCTCAACTACCTGTACAATACCTGCTCATCTGCTCAATAACTTGTATATTTTCAACATTCTCCTCTTCAAAAATAGGAGACCCATCAATGTTCATTACATCACCAGGATGTCTTTCTGGATTCACCTGAACTCCATCTCTCATCAGATGCCTATTTGATCTTGGTCGTCTGGAAGGCTCAACATTTGGTTGTTGACCTTCAGGAGCCACTTGTCTGATGGGTTGTACAACTTCTATAATCTGAACATCTTGTTCACCAGAGGGTCCTTCACCAACTTGACCTCTACCTGGAGCCACTTCTACTTCTTCCCTTTGAAAAGAGAGCATGGACTGAGGAATATCTACCTCATTCAGTGGAGATCTTAGGTTGGTCAGATCCCTCATATACTCACTCACAGAAAAGTGAGTAGCTTCAAAATCATACTGGTCTCCAAGAGCTCTTTTAAACATCAGTGAAAGAAAGCGTATATATAGAACAAAAGCTTTTCTACCTTTCACCTTAAGACGCTCTACCAGATCATCAAATAGGATCTGAGCGAAATCCACTCTGAGTCCAAACCAGAGGCAGTAGGCAATCTGAAGATGAGTCTGATTTATCTGGTCCAACCCTCCAGAACTGCCTCCCAAACATTCAACAATATGCGTGAAGAAAAATCTCCATGAGTCTGTCAGCCTGCTCATGTAGACTGTTCCCTTTCTGGATAGCTGGCCATGCTCATCCATAATTTCTGTGTGCCCCATCAATCTGCATACTTCCCTGAAATTTATACCAGAGGGAAGTTCGATGGGCAACTCATTCTGTTCAAAATAATTCAATTGTAGAACAGACCTGAGTAAACTAACAGAGAAACTCAAGGATCTGGTACCTCCCTTGAGAGTATAAGTAATTTATGAAGTTTCATCATTCTAAATTGCAGAGTACCAGAATTCACATAGATAGTCATGGTACATCCTCCCTGGATTTAAGGTCAAAGCACCATATAATGGACATGAGAGAAAAAATGTATTTAATCTCCCAATAACGGATTGGGCATTATGAACACTGGAAAGTGAAAGTCTGGCCATCCAGTTATTCATGTTTATTCTTATAGCTTTTGCCTCTAATGTGATATGAGGTGCCCTTTCAACATTTTCAGTCAGAGCATATTCAGCGGCGAGCAGATTTTTAGGCGAATTGGATTGTCTTGGTGCCATTTTATGATGAATAGATGAAGATGAAATTGAATATTTAGGGTTTTGATGAAGATTTGATGAAGAATTGAATGGAAATGGAGTAAATATGAGAGATGATTTTGTGTTAGGACCAGTTTTACCGCCTTTGCCCGCTTTGGGCGTCCCTTCTGTTCGCCTTCCCTGCACTTGCCCGTGCCCGGTGGGTCTCTTCGGCGCGCGCCTGTGGCCCTCCCCCGTTTTCTTTGCCCTTTCTCCCCTCCTCCTCTTTGCTCGGGGGGTTTTCTGAGATCCGCATTAATTACATCACATCACACATAAATGTGTGACGGTTTACAACCCACAAACAGTATCAAGTTGCACTTTTTGTCTTCCCAAGGTAAAAATACCATCATTTCTTTGAAAAAATTTACATGCCACGTAGATAATAAATATCAAGATAAATATCTTAAAAAAGTTTGCTTACGTGGCACGCACAATGACCAAGTATTTAAAAAAAATATATTATGACTCATTTCAGTGCATCTGGAGGTTGACTGGACACTCCAGTATCACTGGTGGATTACTCCAGTGACGCATGTACTGATGGTACACTGGAGGGACACTCTAGTAAAGTACCAGTGAAAACCATTTGAAAGAGACTGGTAACCTCAAACATGCACGTCAACTAATACAGACAAATGAGAGGGACACATTTACAAGGAGACAAAAGTCACCTCAAACACGTACTTCAACCTGTCCAATTACCATTGAGAGGGACATATTTACAAAGTACCAGCAATATTTTCTGAAGAATTTTGTCCAGTGAGAAAATAAATTAATAAATTCTCCCTGAACTTAAAACATTTTTAAGAACCAAAAAAAAATATCTTTCAAAGTCTTTCCCCCTGGAATGTTGATCCAGAAATCCATTACTGCAAAGATAGTACACAACGGCGTTCAATATCTGGGCAGTAATAGATTTATAAATCTGTTAAATCAAGGATCCCTGATAGTACACAAAGGCGTTCAATACCAAGGTTCCAGTTTTAAGGGTTTAACATTCCCAACTCACCAACAAGTTATTCAAAAGTTTTGACATCCAGAGGTTTAGTAAAAATGTCAGCGAGTTGTTTGTCAGTGGGAATAAAATGGAGTTCAATGTTGTTTTTCATAATATGATCACGGATAAAATGATACCTGAGATCAATGTGCTTCGTTTTGGAGTGCATGACTGGATTGTTCGAGATAGCAATGGCACTGGTATTATCACAAAAGATTGGGGTCTTTGAGAACTTAATACCATAATCAAGCAACTGGTTCTTCATCCAGAGTATCTGAGCACAACAACTGGCTGCAGACACGTACTCAGCTTCAGCAGTGGACAATGAAACTGTAGTTTGCTTCTTACTGGTCCAGCTGACCAGTTTGCCACCAAGGAAATGACATCCACCAGTAGTGGATTTCTTGTCTATCTTACAACCTGCATGATCTGAATCTGAATAACCCATTAGATCCATGCCTGAGCCTTTGGGATACCAAAGACCCAAACTGGGGACACCCTTAAGGTACTTCAGTATGCGCTTTACAGCAAACATATGAGATTCCTTTAGATTAGACTGATATCTGGCACATAAACATGTTGAAAACATAATATCTGGTCTACTGGCAGTTAAATACATCAGTGAACCAACCATGCCCCTGTAGACAGTGGTGTTTACTGGTTTACCATATGGATCTGAGTCCAGTGTCAGTGGTGCAGAAATTGGAGTAGGTTTAGATGGTGAAGAGTTCATATCATATTTCTTTAAAAGATCTCTAACATATTTTTCCTGATTAATAAAAATGCCATCTTTGTTTTGTTTAATCTGGAGTCCAAGAAAATACGTTAATTCACCCATCAAACTCATTTCATATTCATTTGACATTATTTTCGAAAATTTCTTGCACATGTTTTCATCAGTAGACCCAAAAATAATATCATCAACATAAATTTGTACCATTAACAGATTACCTTTTTCATGAAGAATAAATAAGGTATTGTCAATTGCACCTCTTTTGAAACCATTTTTCAATAAATGTTTAGTCAGAGTGTCATACCAGGCACGTGGGGCTTGTCTGAGGCCATAAAACGCTTTGTCCAGACAATATACCCAATGTGGATGCTTTTCATCAACGAAACCTGGTGGTTGTCTGACATAAACTTCTTCTTCAAGCTTTCCATTCAAGAAAGCACTCTTTACATCCATCTGGTAGACCTTGAACTGATGATAAGCAGTGAATGCTAAGAATATTCTGATCGCTTCAAGTCTAGCCACTGGAGCAAATGATTCATCAAAATCGACATCTGATTGGCAGTAGCCTTGTGCTACCAGTCTGACCTTGTTTCTGATTACGTGGCCATCTTCATCTACCTTGTTCCTGAAGACCCATCTTGTTCCAATTGGTTCTTTCTTTTCAACTGGGAAAGGAACCAGATACCGGACCTTGTTCCTTTCAAACTGGTGAAGCTCTTCTTGCATAGCAGTCACCCAGCTTGGATCTTCCATAGCCTCGTCAATCTTCTTTGGTTCCATCAATGATAGAAAACTAACATATAAGCATTGATTACTGGAGGCTCTTCTGGTCTGAACTCCTCTACTGGAGTCACCTATGATCTGATCAATAGGATGAGCTTTTGTCCATCTGGAGTACAGACCAGGATTGTTACTGACAACAATATCAGTGCAAGAATTCAGTTGAGTCTCCTCTGGAGTTGCTTCAGGAGGAGGATCTTCCCAGACTACTTCAGTATCTTCATCTGATTCATTTAAATCATGATTTGCATCGTAAAATTCCTCATTTGAAGGTAATTCTTGAAGTACTGGTTCAGTTTGGAATTCTTCATATGAAGACATTTCTGGTATATGCTCAACTGACACTGATACTGGGGGAGCAGTACGAACATCTGATCCAATATTAATTTCAGAGGGTAGTTTAAAAATAATAGAAGGATAGAATGGAGTACCACTGGAGCGTTTCTTTTTCTGTACAGGTTCCAGATCAGGATGACTGGAAACTGTGTCTTCTGAATCTTCTTTATTGTAGTTGATAGGATCAGATTCATAGAAGACAATTGGAGTTACTGGGGGAGTGTCAAGGGCTGGTTTCTTGTTGATTGCAGCATTTGATTCATCAAATGTGACATGAATTGACTCATGGACCTTCTCCAGTCTCTTGTTGTAGACTCTGAAGGCCTTGCGAATGGCTGAATAGCCTAAGAAATACCCTTCATTAGCTTTGGCATCAAATTTGCCTAACTAACTGGAGTCGTTCAGGATGTAAACTGAACATCCAAAAACGTGAAAATAACCAATATTTGGTTTTCTATTTCTTAAGACTTCGTAGGCTGTCTTTTTGTGTCGCTTCACATACACTGACTGGTTCTGGGTGTGGCAAGCAGTAGCAATTGCTTCAGCCCAGAAACTGGTAGACAGACCAGATTCAGCAAGCATACTCCTGGCAGCTTCTATCAGCGTTCGATTCTTCCTTTCCACAACTCCATTCTGTTCTGGAGAGCGGGCTGATGAGAAATTCTGGGAGATGCCAGTGTCAGTACAGAATGACTTCAGAGTTGCATTCTGGAATTCTGTTCCATTGTCACTTCTTAACTGACACACCTTTCGACTATACTTGAGCTCAATTTGCTTGATAAGACTGATGATTTCAGCAGCAGCTTCACTTTTAGACCTGTGAAAGATAACCCAACAATATCTGGAAAATTCATCTACTATTAGCAGGGTGTATCTTTTACCAGCACGAGTCTGAACATTTACTGGACCAAAGAGGTCCATATGAAGCATATGAAGAGGTTCATATATGCTGAAATTCTGTCTGGTCTTGAAACTGGTACGTTTCTGCTTACCCATCTCACATCCTGGACATGGCCTTTCTTTCTTGAAGGAAACTGAAGGTATCCCATCTGCCAGTTGTTTTCTAGACAACTTATTAATATTTTTGAAATTTAAATGGGATAACCTTTTATGCCATAACCAGTTTGTGTCTTCATCAGCTTTGGCATCAAATTTGCCTAACTAACTGGAGTCGTTCAGGATGTAAACTGAACATCCAAAAACGTGAAAATAACCAATATTTGGTTTTCTATTTCTTAAGACTTCGTAGGCTGTCTTTTTGTGTCGCTTCACATACACTGACTGGTTCTGGGTGTGGCAAGCAGTAGCAATTGCTTCAGCCCAGAAACTGGTAGACAGACCAGATTCAGCAAGCATACTCCTGGCAGCTTCTATCAGCGTTCGATTCTTCCTTTCCACAAATCCATTCTGTTCTGGAGAGCGGGCTGATGAGAAATTCTGGGAGATGCCAGTGTCAGTACAGAATGACTTCAGAGTTGCATTCTGGAATTCTGTTCCATTGTCACTTCTTAACTGACACACCTTTCGACTATACTTGAGCTCAATTTGCTTGATAAGACTGATGATTTCAGCAGCAGCTTCACTTTTAGACCTGTGAAAGATAACCCAACAATATCTGGAAAATTCATCTACTATTAGCAGGGTGTATCTTTTACCAGCACGAGTCTGAACATTTACTGGACCAAAGAGGTCCATATGAAGCATATGAAGAGGTTCATATATGCTGAAATTCTGTCTGGTCTTGAAACTGGTACGTTTCTGCTTACCCATCTCACATCCTGGACATGGCCTTTTCTTTCTTGAAGGAAACTGAAGGTATCCCATCTGCCAGTTGTTTTCTAGACAACTTATTAATATTTTTGAAATTTAAATGGGATAACCTTTTATGCCATAACCAGTTTGTGTCTTCATCAGCTTGAGTATAGAAACACTGCTCTGAAGGAGAGCTTTACATATCCAACACGTACACATTTCCGCTTCTGGGAGCAATCAATACTACCTTCCAGTCCTTGTTGAAAACGATACCCTGAGCAATATTGAATAGAACTTGATAGCGATCATCACACAGTTGGCTTACACTAATCAGGTTATATTTCAAACCATACAAATGCAACTCGTCTGAACTTGACTTGTCCATTGTTCAGAACACTGTATCCCTCAGTCTTTCCACAACCATCATTTCCTAAAGTAATGGAGGGTCCATCAGAAATGGTGAACTCCTCCAGCAGGGTCTTACATCCGGTTATCGTCCTGCCAGCTGCACTGTCAAGATACCAGATATATTTCTTTCGATCGCCCTGCACATCCACCAGATATTATCAGTATAGGCTTGAAATAAAAGTGAAGATATCTCCATCCGGAGGGAGTTGCTATCCATATAGTTCCATGGCTGTTCTACTTGCTGCCATTGAGAGTTCTCTTGCATCCGCTTTCATGCAAAGTACAAATTTGGGAACCCATCGACTGATGGGTTTCTTGGACCCTCCCTTATAGGTCCGTGGGGCAATCTGGTTTAGTTCACTTTCTTCAACAGTGGTCTTAGTTGAAAAGACCACTGGGGTTGATAGTTTTGAAACCTTTTTCTTTTTCTTAACTGGAGAAATAGATTTATCTTTCTTTGCAAAAGGTTTTGTATTTTGTCTAGGGCCAGATGAAGTACCCTCAATAAAGTTTAATCTTGCATTAAAACTTTGAAATTGACGAGTCAGTATTTGAATCTGGCTCTCTAACCTGGACAAAATATTTTCATCAGATGATACCTTAGCCTTTCCAGTTCTAGGCTTAGGTAGGGGATTAGTCTGAGACAAAGGTTTATTCCGATAAACCTCTTTAACTGGAGCAGTCATCTGGAATGCTCCAGTCTTAACCTTTGGGGATTGAACTGGGAAAATATTGGCCCTGGAAGTTACGGCTCATCATAAACAGTGGTGGGCCTGAACCCCTCTGGTAATCGATCGATTACTGGTATTAATGGTGCTACATGAGTATTTCCATCTATATGCACGTTTTTGAGCAGGAAATTGATTTACTCCAGCATCATATGGCTTTCTGGTTTCTAGCCATGATTTAATCACCAGTTTTTCTTTCTCTAAAATGACTTCAAGATCTTGTTTTTCTTGAATCAATTGTTCAGTTACCAGAACCTGGGCTTGAAATGCCAGTTCAATGTCTTGAAGTTCTTTCAATTTTGATTTTAAAACAGTTATTTCAGAAAAATCTGTTTCTAGACCATTTACACAGTCAGATCTAACAGTTTCAACAAATATTAAATCAGAATTAAGAGCTTCAGGGATGTCCAGTTTTAATTCTTGTTCAGTTGCAGTATCATAATCACTAACCTTTTTAATAACAATGTCCACCCATCGTCCAGATGTGACATCCTCCTTCACCCTCTTCAACTTCCCCCCCCCCCCCCCCCCCCCTCCACCCATCGTCCAGACGTGACATCCTCCTTCACCAGGTGCTCTTCGTCTGCCAGAGCCATGTAGCAGCAATCTCTTTCTTCTTCTTCATCAGCAGATGAATCATCAGAAGGAACCCACTTCTCTTCAGTTGTTGCGATCATGCACTTATTATTGTTTTCCATTTGTTGTGCCATGAGAGCAATATGGGCCTTAAGCTTTTTATATTTCAATTTATAGCTATCATCAGGCTTATTATTTGAAGAAAATGGACCAGGCTTGGATACAAACTGGCTGGACCTGAAATCTTTCATGAAATGACCCTTTTTTCCACACTTAAAGCATGTCAAATTGGTCTTATCAGTTGAAGAACTGGATGCAAATTGTCCAGATGGCCTATTTGCTCTTGCTTTGAAACGGTTAAACGTTTTAGCAATCATTGCAACAAGGTCATCATCATCAGTTTCATCACAACAGTGTGGAGAGATTTGACTGGCTTCTCCAGAATCCATGAGTTCAGACACCATCTTCTTCATAGAAAATACATTCTCAGAAGATATCAGTGCTGTACTTTGTGGTTCAGTATGACCAACCACAACAGGACTACTGGAGGCATGGTTATAAGCATCTTGTTCTGCCACCACTCTCTGAGCTTGATTTTCTTCAGTGTACCTGAAAGCTCCATAAAGAGTTGAGAGAGTATGTGTGTGCAGAGTTTTACCTTGTCGTAAGACCAGGATCATGTGAGACCATTTGGTGGGCAGAATATCACAAAATTTCTCCAGAAGTATATCCTTGTCCTTCTCAACCCCAAGACCTCTCAACTGGTTTATGATACTCATAAATCTGGTGTAAGTACCAGTGAGAGACTCATTAGGCTGAGCAAAAAATGACTCATACCTCTTGTTTAAGGAGACCTTTCTGGTGACAATGGTGTCATCTCCTCCTTCATGCTGATTTAAAAGTTCATCCCACATGGTTTTAGCAATGGGAAAAAGAACTAATGTGGGAATTAGGGTTTCTGGAACGGCCCCGAGGATCATGTTTTTGAGAAGGGTGTCTAGATTCACCAATCTCCTCTCCTCTTCAGACCAATGTTCCTCCCTCTTTTCCCTTCCTCTTCTAGATCCAGAAGGATCAAGAAGGGGATTGAGAAGTGATGTGGGGACATAAGGTCCTTCATTTAAAATTTTCATCATATTCCTCTCAATACCAGTGATATGCAATATCATCCTAGCCTTCCACGTACCAAATTCATCGCTGTTCCCACTGAATTTAGGAACAGGATTATTTGAATAGTGCACATGCACATGTGGAGAAGCAGGAGTAGGAGGAGGAGTTGGTGGATTAGTGTTATTAACAATAGGTGGTTCATTATTTTGATCATTAACATTAACATTAGGATCGGGACCAAAATTAAAACTTGCTTGTGTATTTTCTGGGGTG
This sequence comes from Erigeron breviscapus, assembly GCA_034093135.1. Taxonomy (NCBI): domain Eukaryota; kingdom Viridiplantae; phylum Streptophyta; class Magnoliopsida; order Asterales; family Asteraceae; genus Erigeron; species Erigeron breviscapus. Next base: position 4,380,900 of record CM067170.1, on the reverse strand, counting down.
GCCATCAAAGAAGCAGATCTAGGCAATGTTTAGCCTTCCGCTCTGATACCAATTGTGAGGTCCCAAATACGATGGTTAACCCCAAAGTGTATAATACAACAAGTCTAATAATCACTAGAATGGACTAGTATTACTTGTAAATAAATGCAAGAATATATAAACAAAGTAATACAAGACTTAAAGCAATAAACAAGTAAAGTGGAACATTATGTATTTTTCAAGGTGTATTTTATTTATGATGTTAAATAAAATACAAGGTTGTGAGGAATCAAGATAATACAAATAAGTATGTATCCTAACAACCTATGAATTACAAATGATCTATATTTGTCAAATAACTCTTTTGGATCGAGATACATAAAGTTGTGAAGTATCCCTGTTTAAGATCGAGAGTATTTAGACAAATTCACTCTAATGCTAAATGTATGCTTTAAAGTAATTTTCTCAAAGAAATGACTTTGTATTTATAGGCAAACAATTTCACCAGTGAAATTGTGCCGTACAAATATGGTTGCATGCATTTAATGAACCGACAAGATCATTAAATGCATTGGTTAAGGTACAAGGATAAAGTCACATCAACATGACTTTATTCTTTTAACCAACCACCTTTACACATGTAGGTACTTTAGTAAAGAACAAGTGGAATGTTCTTTGGAAAGTGTGTAAAGGCAAAAGTCAATTTACTCGATATCAGTGTTTAGACTTGTAAGGTCTAGAACACTGACAATCCTCCAGTGTACAGATCTGGTAAGACTTCTAGTGGACTCCTCCATTTGTCAGTCTTCTTTCTTCAGACTTCAGTCTTTGACTTCAGTGAGAATGTCTTCAGTAGAATAGATCTGGACTGGGGTGAAGTCCAGTGAGCTAATCTGGAGAATACTCCAGATTTCTATACAAGTATTTGCTCACTGGTCTTCCATTATTTCTGAACAAATCTTCAGAGGGACTTCAGTTTCCAAATCTGGAGTAGGTCCAGTAAAATACATTTCTGGACAGATCTTCAGTAAGGCTCCAGTAGTCGAGTCTGGAGCGAGTCCAGTAAATCTGGACCTAACATCTCTCTTTTGATCCATTTTATTTTGAACTCGAAAATCAAAAATGTTATTTAAGGGTGAAAATGGTAAATGAGTAATAACAAGATGATGTCATGTGTCAGTTAATTATTACCCTTGACTTATTTGACCACTTAAACAGTAAGTAATCAAATCAACGCAGTAATTAAATGGTAAGATACATGCACCTTTTATGCGTAATTAAGACTCCACTTGTAGGCTATGATCCCTAGTTTGCAGTATCTTTAATGATTGTCAGTCTCCACTTATTCCTGCATTAAAAAATAATGTGTGTGGGACTGGATTGATTTGTGGAAGGGATTAAAATTAAGAAGGGGATTCTTAATTTAAGATTCATTAGGGACGTTGGTGTTCAAGATCTAGAGGGTGTCTCTATATCTTGAACTTACATGGGTAGCGTGGTTAGCCATTTTCGTGTGTTTGTGTAATGGGTGGCGTGGTTAGCCAATTCGGGAGATCGATGGTAACATCGACAACCAATAGATTTAATTTCGACGACCTTGGAATTTAACCCTTCAACCGTGAAATTAATTAACGTGCGACACGGGCGAATTTAAGAGAAGGTGAAAACCTTCAACCAAAAGTTGGCGTGAAATCCAAAAGGTGAAGACCTTGTTCCACGTTGTTATGCATGTGTTCGTTGATGTTGATAGTTCTTCAAATTCTACAAAATAAATTCTTAGAAACTGGCGTTAGCCCTTTGGCTAACGCCACTCCGACGCTCAAGTCAGTATCATCATCTTGAAAAAATAATAATGAAAAAGAAATAAGAGAAAAAGTAAAAGGATAAGAAACCATACCTGATTTTGTCTAAAGACAAACTAAATTACACATGATAAGTTTTGAGATGTATGGCATTCCAAGCTCTTGGAACTAAAGTACCTTGTAGATCTTGAAGCCAATAAGATCCTTTTCCAGCCTCAGCCTCAATCAAATAAGGACCTTCCCATTTTGGATTCAATTTACCATCCGGTTTAGCCAAGACTTTCTTGAGAACCAAATCACCAACTTGGAATCGTCTTAATCTTAAAATTTTATTATAAGACTTAGCGATTCGTTGTTGATAAGCTGCTATCCTTATCTTGGTCCTTTCTCTTATCTCATTTACAGCTTCTAGATCTTCAAGCAGTAGTTCTTTATTTTTCTCATAAGTTAATAAATTTACTCTAGCAGTAGGAAAAATCCATTTCAGTAGGTAGGACTGCCTCAGCTCCAAAGACGAGTGAAAATGGCGTTTGTCCAGTGGCACTTTTCGAAGTCGTTCGATCAGCCCTCAAGACAAATGGTAATTCTTCAGCCCATTTTCCCTTCGCTTGTCCCAGTATTTTCTTTAAATTATTCATAGTCTTTTCTAAGTCGCTCGATTCTGCCTGACCATTAGCTTGTGATGGACTGGAGTAGAAGTAATCATCTTGATGCCCCATCTTTCACAGAAATTTGTAGTTTTCTTTCCAATAAACTGTGATCCATTATCACAAATAATTTCTGCCGGTACTCCAAATCTTGTCAATATATTCCTTTTAATGAAAGATATAACATGTGATTCATGAATCTTGGCGTATGCTTCAGCCTCAATCCAATTGATAAATAATCCGTCATAGCCAAAAAATATTTCTTTCCAGCTGAAGATTCCGTCATTGGCCCAACAATATCCATTCCCCATTTCATGAATGGCCAAGGTGATAGAACTGGATACATTGGTTCTGCTGGCTGATGATAAATGTTGCTATGCCTTTGACAAGCATTGCATTTCTTCGCATATTCGTCAGCATCTTGCTTCATTGTGGGCCAGTAATAACCCGTTTTTAAGATCTTCAAATATAAAGATGTTCCAGCTGAGTGATTTCCACATTCTCCTTCATGTATATCTTTAAGAACCTCATTGGTCTCAGGATGTTCTAAGCATCTAAGATATGGTCCTGCAAGAGATTTTCTATACAAAATACTGTTTGGGGTAGAATTTTAACCACTAGGATCCTAACAGAATTTACACTTTAAGCCTTCTATGATATATACTTAAACAATACGCTGTTATGAAGGATCCTTAGTTTAGTTTAATTTGTTAGTTCTGCTTGTATTATATTGTTATCTTGATATAACGGGATCTTGATATCGTCAGGATCTATAATCCCACTAACGAATATATATCTAGTATGAGAGATATTATTTGCAGGATAAAATTTAAGCTTACAACATGAAGAAAACGTGTTTCAACGGATAGTTTACCACTTCGACCACAATAATCGGGATTGATAACAGTTTTACCGTGTGAAGAATAAGTCTCAACGGTCATCTATGCCATTTCTTCAGCGTAAGGAGCAAGTCCAGGAAGATCCCAGATATTTCGGAAAGATTGTTCAACGTCTAGCTCTATAAATAGAAGAAGATCTTATTCAGAAGAGAGGACAAGCATTCATCATACACGCACTGATCCAACACACTCATTCGCTCTATAAACACACAATTACTTAGTTTCTTAGCTGTTATTCGTTCTCATTTTCATTCATATCATTGTAATCATTCACAAACAATAATAATAATAAAAGAACAGCAGGTAGGATCGATTGAATCCTCCCGGGGTTTTTTACCTAAGATTTCTTAACTGAATCAAGGGTTTTTCCCCATCAACAAAATTCTGGTGTCGTTGTCATTTTCATTTTATCTTTAAGATCCTAGCTTTACTTTTCAGTACTTTAATTATACCTTCAACAGTTTTCTTAGATTCTCAAAGTATTTATGTCTCAAAGGCTTTCATAAAACTCTTTTTAGCAAAAACTCTTAGTTTAAATCGTTATCTTTAAGAAAACTTTACTTTTATTTGAAGATCCTAAAACACCGAATCCCACTTACAAATCTTCGGTTCTTAAATTATCTTTAATCCTTTCTACAATTATCTTAGGTAATTTTTGCCCGAAACAAATACCAATGATCATAGAATAATGTGTTGTTTTCATGCGAAAGGCCTTTGGGTTTTCTTCTTTAGGAATTGTCCCATTATTAATATATTCAATTATTGGTGTAATCCATGAAAGTTGATTGTCCCCAGAATTTTCAGCTTCCTCATTTTGAATAGCTAATATATTAGTTGATTCTTTTTCTATAGCGGGGTATAATACATGAATTATAGGAATTTTAGTATCTAGTGACATCTTACGTGTTGATCCTTGATGGTGGTTTTATTTTTGCTTTTAAATTTATAAAATGTTGTACAAGTAATTATCTGAAAACACACACACTTACGAGCAGAGAACCCGATCAGTGTAGTATAGTTTAAGTGATAAGTTACAGGATCGTTCGCAGGGACGCTTGCACTACCTAATCTAATAATATGTGTAATTCTAGCGGTTGTGGGGTTGTCACGATTTCCTATTAAACTAATTAAAATACTGAAAAGTAAATAGAAGCCGCAACCGCTTATTCAGCGAGAGGCTTAGTCTGAAAATAGTTTGAAAAAGCAAATAACAGTAATTAAATTAAAATACTTGTTTGGCATCTCTGATCTCATGGTACGACCAAATACTATTCTACCTACTTGCTAGACTGTTGGAAACTTAATCACGGCTCAGATTCTTGTTAGATTCACTTTGCCTAATTACTAGTGCTGTCGCTAGACTCACACTAACCTATAAACAAATTCTCGTTAGATTCATTGTTTAAGCATTATTGACCTAAAGTTTGTGTTACTAATTCATCTTTTAGTTACCCGGCTCTTAAGCCATGACCAGATAATAATTATCTCCGGTGACCATGGTGCTCGTTTCCAAATCAAAGGATCGCGTCTGACATTGTTAAGCATCATGTTCAATTTGTCCTAATTACTACGGTTCTGGATCCCTCGGTTACAAGTGAATCACCTTTTACAACTAGTTATAGACCGACTAGTGTTTTCCATCCTAGCATATTAGTTCTAGTGTATGATCATAGACAACCATCAGAATTAAACTAATATATTCAGATATAGAACCAATAATAATATGAAGAATTAGTAAAACATGGATCTACGATAAACAGTAAAACACACTCCAACAGATTCTAACAAATAAAGTAAAACAATAAACGTCTACATGATCACATTGATCCAAACAAGTATTCAACCTACTAGCCGGACATTATTAAAGGAATAACAAAGTCTGAAAAGATGAAAGACATTGTTTACCAAAAGAAAGTAAAATAGAAAAGTAAATCTAGACCGCGGATGAAGATCGGAAGGCGTTAGAAGCTCCAAAACCTTCTGGAAATCTGTAACTACGACCTAGGGTTTGATCTGGGCGGCTAGGGCTGCTAAATCGGCTCTCTCTTAGGGTTTTGAGGGTTAGTTCGGCTTAAATAGTGATTTAAGTCGGTTACTGATCTGGGCCGCCCAGCGGCGGTGGGTCTTCGGGAGCGGCGCTGCTTCTTGGCCAGCGGCGCTGACATGGTTTCTAGTGGCGCTGGGGGCTGCTGTTTCATCTCGTGCGTCTTCGTTTGACTCCCGAATCACCTGCTTGTGTCTTGTAACTTCATAGGCTTCCTTCTTGAGTCACTTGATGTCATTTACCCTCTCTTGCATCTTCCGTGAACCTGCATAAACATACGACTCCATTAAGTACCAATAGTTCTGGAATATTAACTCATTTAGACATTGAAATGAAGCCTTTCGATAGGGGTTTTTATCACAATATGGACGCTCATCATATACCCCCACACTTAAGTCTTTGCTTGTCCTCAAGCAAACAGTCCAAGAAAAATAAAACAATGATGAGCGGACAACTTAAGTGTTAAAGTATTCTACTTTATTTAAAACATTTGAAAGATTCGTCATGCAAAATGATTTGAGAAAGCTTTAGACAAAATCAGTAAGCTATAGCTAGAGGCAAGATAATTGGTCAATCAAAACTAAAAGCTAACTTTTTACTTGTTTTAATACCTCTAAAACAGTTCTATACTTCCATATGTCTTACAGCTCAATCTTACTACCTTCTGCTGACTAGTTAAGCACTTAATTAAGGTTTGTATAGCAATCAGAACTACTAGCTACTAGCAAGGCACTTATATTCATTCATTTGTGTACTTGTGAGTCACTACTTAGATATACTCCCACACTACAGTCATGCTCGCTAGCTAAACACTAAAGCAGTTATACGATATTATCATCTTTAATAGTTGAGACAGTGGTGACAGGTCGGTGGTTCCCCACGCGCAGAGCGACATAACTCAACTAAAGGTTTACATCAAGACAGCGGTGACAGGTCGGTGGTTCCCCACGCGCAAAGCGACATAACTTGATGCGTTTAGATTTTACTCGTTAATAGTTCTTTGAACTCTTTTTAATCTATTGATTGTCTTTCTTAAGATTTACTACATTATTCATGCAATAGACATTATCAGAGACCCCAAATGACTCATACTCCTACTCCGCATGCAACTAGTTCACATTAAATAGTGTAAGAATTAAGGCGAACCATACATCTAAACTAGTTCCTACACAAGCACGTATAACATTAAGTCCAATTAATATACCTATGCTAATGACTAGAAATCTCTAATTGCTAGGCATATTAAAGTCCGGATAAATGTGCTATGGCAAACATAATCGCATACAGTTTCAGTCTAAGCTCTAATCCAGTTGGAAGCATGAACAGCCACAAATCTAAAGTTAAGCTAACAATTCTAACTAACCGTTCATCTAACAAGGCTAATATTGCTTAGTTATCATCATCTTTTGTCTAATTGCAAAGCTTATATTCTCAAAATAGTTTTCGGACACAAGAAAAACTTTTAATTTGCATGAAATAAGTAGTAGAAAACTTGTGATAAATCAAACAATTAGACCAAGGGTTTTTCCTATTCCATCCCCCCGCACTTAAATTGTACAACGCCCTCGTTGTACTAGACATAGAAACTAAGGGAAATAGGAAAAACACGTAAAAAGTAAAAGTAAAAGGATTAACGAAACTTCCCGGGTCTTAAATTGCATGATAGTTGTTGAAGATGGCATTTGCGGAGCGACTTGAACGATGTTGAATCTTCAAAGACTTGCGTCGTCTCCATTTGATGGCGATCCATTGATGCGTCTCCATCTTCTTTTCTTTTTGGTATTTTCTGATTTTCTGATTTTTTTTTTGGATTTTTGGGGTTTTCTGAGTTTTTTTTTGGATTTTTCGCGATCTGGTGTGCAGAATGGAGCTGGGAGCGGCGCTGGCTAAGCAGGGAACCGCGCTGGCGATGCCTGAGCGGCGCTGGCTTGCAAGAAGTGGCGGTGGACTGCATAGGTGCAGGTCCAGCGACGCTGGGAGTATTGGGAGCGGCACTGGGATGCCCAGATGCATTCCCAGCGGCCCTGGATGTCTCCTAGCGGAGCTTTTGACCTGTACGTGTTCCGATGTCTGATTTCTTCAGCGATTTGATGCTCGAACTCCCCCACACTTAGCTTTTGGCCAAGTGCATGGTTTCCTTCAGACTACAAAGCAAAATACTCCTGCACACTTCAATCAAAATATCAAAACGGAAAATAACAAGCTAAAACATAAAATAAAAATAAAAACGAAATACGATTGCAATAAGTTACTTGTTTCTTCATCCATTGAAAGCTTGCATCTATGAATCTCAAAACATACTCATAATATAGATCACAAATGATAAAGTTTAAAACAATCACTTAATTGCAATTAGTCACATATTCCTAAAAATGAAAATAAAAATAAAAATACGGCTTGGGTTGCCTCCCAAGAAGCGCTAAGTTTTAACGAGTCTTCAGCCGGACTCGGCCTAGGAACTAGTTTGAGGAAGAATACAGGGTAGGCCGGGAGCCGGTACCCGTTGGAGATCTAATGTAAAGGTCAGATTTATCCCGAAGGTGTGATTCTATCCTCATTTTCTTAAGTTCCCATGCATAGCGCCTAGTTTTGCATCTAGTTCCGATTGGTTTGGTCTTACTAATGTCTTCCTTAGTCAAAACCACTTGGTTGTATGCTTTCACATTAACAGATGAACCTACCGAAAGCAAAAACGGTTGACCTAAAATCACGTGATCTCTTGTAATCGAATCATCTTCAACT
>CM067170.1:4322444-4371787 GCA_034093135.1 Erigeron breviscapus | reverse complement strand
GGACGCCTTAAATGGACTTGCAAACGAATTTAGTTAACTATCCTCAACGAACTTAGGCCATCAAAAACGGACTTAGCTCACCCTTTTAAACGAATTTACAACCCAACGAAGTTTAACTTCGTTTGCCAAACGAAGATAATTTTGATCAAACGAATTTAGATCATTAGAAAACGAATTTAGCTTACTTTGGTGCAAAACGAATTTAAGCTTTCATAAAACGAATTTAGGCTTTACACTTCAAACGAAATTGGCTGCTTAAACCATCAAACGAACTTAAACTTCGTTTTACAAACGAATTTAGATCCCTCAAACGAACTTAAAGTTCGTTTTGAACCTTAGCTGAACCAGAAAACGAATTTCATCTTATTTTCGTCCAGAAATCATAAAACGACTTTGTTCTTCATTTTTCCAGAAATCGATCGACTTAGGCTTCACCCAAAACATGTTTTTGACATATATAAACCTCCTTTGATCATCAAGATCGATTATAAACTCGTTTGATGTCGTTTTGATCGTTAATTTGCTTAAACATAATATAAACCCTAATTTATTAAAAGTCTCTTTCAAAATCAGATTTAATCCTTTATAAAACATCATTAGATCTGAAAATATAGCCAATAAAACATTGATTACCTGTAGAAACGATAGCCAATTCGATTCAATACAAAAACACTTGATTTGATTAACCAAAACTTGAAGATCTTGCTTTAGAAATCAAAAGAGAATTAGAGAGGCTGATGAATGTGTTCTAATTAAGTTTTGAGGCTGCCAAATTAACCTAGATTAGGCTAATCCCTTTCTGAACCCGTTTTTAACTTTTCACCATTGGCAAAACTAGTCCCTGGACTTCATATTGACTTTATTTCACTTTAAAACACCTATTGGGGATACATATAACACACCAAAGCACTTTCGCACACTACAAAGGCCTTTTACACATCATTTAATCCACTTTATTGTCACTCATTAAAGATAAATAAATCTCACATATAGGGCACATAACCATATAAACACACATTTTATCACATATCAAATCACGGACTTAGAATTTGACCTAACGACGTTAGTCAACATAAACGATTAAGTTTTGGGATGTTACAGGTATTTCAAGATCTTTTATGTGAATTTTGGGCGAGCTGTGTTGTAAAACAAAATAAGAAAGGAGATGCTGCAATCTATGGCTCAATCCTCAACGGTAAGAAAAAGGTATACATTTCTTATGAGAGGCTTAGGTCTGCTTTTGAGCTGTCATATATGCCTGATGATGAATATGATGTTGTTGTGTCTCATACTGAAGCCAAAAATGTTTTACAAGAAGTTGGATATACTGGTCCATTGGCTTCAGTAGTTAAAATGAAACATTTAACTGGTATTTGGAACTACTTATTGAGCACAATTTCGAAAACCTTACAAGTAAAGGCAGGCAGCTTTGATCAGCCTAATGTCCTAGAATTGCAGATTTTTCATGCAATGGTCACCATGACCAGAATAGATTTTGTTGCTTTAATCTTTAAGGACCTTGTTGATCGCGTTCATAAGAAGAGTCTTACCATACCTTATGGTAGGATTCTATCTCTTATCATTGAAGCCATTCTTGACAATGATTTCAGTCTGGCAACTGGTCAGACTGTTGAATGCAAATCTATCAATAACAACATCTTCAATAGTCCAAAGGTATCTGTGCAGGGTCTGACCCGAGCAATGCAGATCTACCTTGATTTTTGCAGGAAAAGAGAAGAGAAACAAGAAGCACTTAGGGAAGTTGTCCCTTCTTCGAGCGATCTGGTCTGACACTCAATCTGCTAATCAGGGGGACCTAGGTACACATGCTTCTGAACCCTCAAACTCTTCTGAATCTGTTCAAAACTCTACTCCTACAAAAGAGGGTGAAGGGTTGGCCAAAACATCAGCCTCCCTAGCCACACCTTCGTCTACTCGCTCAAAATCCGACTCTAAAAGACCCCTTGTTGAGGACTTAGTACCTCTCAAGGCCAAAAAGAAAAGATCAAATAAGAAATCTGTGTCAGCTTCTGGGGTTGATAATGTAACATCATCTCTTGAGATCCCCCAAGGTGCAGTGAAAGCTAAGGAACGTTCCGAAGTTGTCCCTGCCACCCAAGCTGACAAGCCGAAATACACCACACCCATCTGCACTCTCCCAAAAGAGTGTAGACGAGTTAAAGGGAACACCCATTGCTACCCAACCCTCCAAACAGGGTGAAGGTATTGAAAGAAAGACCTCCTCCCAAGGTCATACTGTGTCAAAACTGAATTCACCATCATCAGCCTCCCAAAAGGTTGATGATATCATTAAAGGGGTAACGGAGGATCTAGCCCAGATCCAAAGTGAGTCAGAGTCAATGCACATCATTTCTGAGGATGGTCAGCCTAAGGAGAGAAGTATCGAACGCATAAGGGACACTGCTTCTCCTCCCCAAGCTGATCAGACTCCTTCTATCTTACACTCTGAGTCTGCACAGGCTGCCAATGCCCCTTCTATGTCACAAGGAGGGGTACAGGCCTCAATTCTCCCTAAGGATACTTTGGTGCAACAACACACCTCTGTTGAAGGGAAATCAAATGCACAAAACATTACACCTGCAGAGTCTATGACTGCATCTGTCCTCGGACAGAGGGATTCTGCAGTTACTTGGTTGTCTTTAAGGCAGTCATGTCAGCCCCTTGTGCAGCAAAGGGAACCATTGATGGTCCTCACGATGTCAATGAGAATCTGATCACTATCTTCGGAAGTGATTCTTCATTCGATGATGAGTTTGCCCATCCATCCTCAAGGGATGCTCTAATGGAAGATGCCAGTGGAGGAGTTGATCAAAATCAAGATCAACACATTCCCACTGGCCCTCAGCCTGAACTAAACGTTAATCTTTCTCAGGCTGACCAACTCATCATCAATTCTGACAGATCCACTCATGAGACTCACTCTCATGAGCAAATGTTCCAAAACTCCTTAAACCTCCACCCCCTTCTAAATATGCCCAATGACCCTGAAATTAAGGATTGCAGACTGCTCTTTCCAGAGTCAGTGGCTTTTAAGCCAACTGCAAGTTCTTCCCAAGTTGCGACAATCTCATTTTCAGATGTGGTGGGTCAGCTCACTGAGTTCATATCAACCTCTAAGGTTGAGAGCTCAAAGCTGACCGAATGCTTGGAAAAGATCCAAAGGATCAGGATTTGACGGATAAGAAGGTGGACAAGCTGAGTCATGATCAGACTGCATTGGAAGAATATGTTAAGAAAGCAGTTGATGTGATGCAGCAGAACCAAAGCAAGCTGACAGAGTCTCTTGACAGTCTTACAAAATCAGTAAATGTAGAGAATGAATGGAACAAGAGTACTCTGGGTCAGATTGAAAATGCTGCAACTAAGTTTAAAAGGGAAGTCACCATAGAACTTCGATCTTCAAATAAGTCACAAGCTGACTTCAAAAATGATCTGATTGAAGCTTCTAAGGGTGTTAAATCCAAGATCAAACTCCTCCATGAGGATTATGTTGAACTGAGAAGAGCCTGTTGTCTTACAAATATCAAAGTCGACTTGATCAACCAAGAACTCAAAGGCCTCTTTGCAACTCCAGTGAGCTCTTTCCATGCTGATGATGACAAAAAGGGGGAGAAGAATGCTACTAAAAAAATGGAGTGCAATGAGTGAAGCTGAAATAGAGCTGGAAAGAGAAAGACAACAAGCTCAGGTTAACAAGGAGATTGAAGAATACCTTGAAAGATTGAAAGTGAGACAGGAAAAGGCCAGAGCTGAGGAAGCACAAAAAGATAGAAGATTGGTTGTGCATGGTTCAAGGGTGGAAAGTGAGAAGGAAGATGTGGAAGAGATAAAAAGACCAGAATCTGCGTCTGGTGGTGAAACTGTAAGAAAATTGAATGAAGAAATTGAAAAGGAGAGTGATACAACCAAGGGGGAGACTGTTAATGATGTAATGGGAGATATAAGGAAGGAAGTTGGTGTTGAAAAAGATAAGAAAGTTGAAAAGAAAAGAAAGTCCTCCCAAGCTGTTCCTGTGCAAGTTGTGCCAACTCAAGTTGACCCAGCTCCCAAAGTACAAATTGATGAATCTTCATCTAGTGAAGACACGGCCACTCTATCCCAGTTCATGATCAAGAAAAGAACCACTGAAGCTGGGTCAAGTGGTGTGAAGATGAGTCAGAAGAGCCACTCAAGAAGAAGAGGAAAAGAAATGTTAGGCTCATAGCTCCTGAAGGTGATCACACAGACTTCCTCATAAACTTGAACCCTTCAGAGTTTCTTGGGCTATTATCTCCTGATGCTCTAGATAGAATTCTAAGTCATCTCAATCTGTCTCTTCCTGCTGGTGTGGAAAATGCAAGAAGTGGAATGCACATTACTGAACCTGAACATGGTATGTATTTTGTGGATGCAAGAGGGCAACTTGTATTCCAAAGGACTGCTGAGCTGAAAGAGGTACCAACTATGCACCTTTTTACCTTGTACAGATTTTGTGTTACCTTTAGTGAACAAGGTAATGGGTATGAGCAGTTCCTTATAGATGAAGGGTTAGATAGGCAAGTAGATGTGACTATTGCTCCATCGTTTGAAGTTAAGCAAGAAACTGTAGAATTGATTGGGGAATAAAGTCTCATTGTAATACTTTGTATTTCTCAATATATACAAGTATTTGTACAAATTCAGTTGTCTTGTTAAAATTTCATATCAGATTGAAAAGAACCCAAAATATTCAAAGGGTCACAAGCTGTTAGTCATATTTTCATTTGATTCTTTGTAAGCTGATAGTTAGAAGTGTAGTTGGGTTTTGTCATCATCAAATAGGGGGAGATTGTTGAGTCCCAATGTTAATTGTAAATTTAATGATGACAAATCTGACCTATAAACACTTAGTAATCTTTTGGTTCTTATACTCTGATCTGGGTCAGACTAAGCTGATACAGCTTACGATCTGTCTCTGACCCAGATCACGCTTCATACTTATAATTGTAATATCTTATGGAAGCAAGTGTTATTCAAGCTGCATCAAATTGTATTAGCATTCAGTCTAAGTCGAAGAGGAGGATTGAAGATAGAAGACCAAGTTGTTAGTGGAAGACAACTTGGGATTAGCAGTCAGCTTGGAAACACTTAGGCAGATTGGTGCCTTGACAAACGGCCCAATCTGTGTCTGACAATCAAGTGAAGATAACAACCTGGATTGAAGATAAGGACAAATGACGTGACTAGGAAGAATCCTAGGATCCAGGTTGGTGGTTGTTTACATATGCGTGTCCATACTCCTATTGGTGGATGAAGAATGTGCGTCAGTACGTGTGGGACCACAAGTACCATGAAAGGCACGATTGATTATTCCTTCATCAACCACTGATTGAAGAACACGTAGCTGCAACGGACACCTAATGAAGGAGCGCTTGTGCCTATAAAAGCCTCATTCATGAATTGCATATGTGTGGCATTTCCTGAGAATCATTCTTTACACAAGTTTCTCTGATCTTACACACAGCTTAGTCTGTATGAGATCAGCTTGGGCTGATTCTCTTGAGCTAAAACTAATTGATTGTTGTTTGTCATTTCATAGGGTTGTTTAGATATCTATAGGCTATCTTTATTCCGCAACAACCCTGTAATTCTTTGTATAGATTATTTCTTAATAAAGGATTACATTTGAAAATAACAATCTGTGTTCAAGAATGTTTTGATTCCTTTACTGCTTTACTGTTTTAATGATTCCTGCACTTTACTTACTTGCTTGATATTCATTATCTGAATCTTAAAACGTTTTGAGTTAAAAGTTTGTAAAGATTGTGAACAGTTGTATTCACCCCCCTCTACAACTGTTCTGTGTTCAATATACTTTGGTATATTGATACACCGTGGGACGTATCAAAAATATTACATTGTGTTCCACCTTTACTTTAAGTCATGTATTACTTTGTTCATATACTTGCATTTATATTCAAGTAATACTAGTCCAATCTAGTGCTTAAAAGACTTGTTGTATTTTACACTTTGGGTTAAACCATCAAGCTAGGGACTTTACACTTTTCATTGCCATACCTCATATGGTCTTTCACCACAATAATGATGCCACGGGTCTCACTACCCAATGGTCTTACACTAAATACCAAATAATATCACAACTCATTCGCATACATTCAACATTCATCAACTATTTATCACACCTCAGCCTTTACAATCATAATCTGACACATTAAACTCACAAATCAATTTCAAATTTTCAATCATTAGCGCTCAACAAACCATTTAGTCATGCAAGCTTTTCTATCAAACCTACAAATCAACAAGCAAAGCTATAAATAAAATCACATTGCCAAGCAAGGTCTCCAACCTATAGCTTCATACTAACATACTTCCATATTTAACGGGTTTAACTTGAGCTATTATAATATGCGATGATAATAATGCTGCAGTCATTATTATGATTACATATTATAATACGTCTCAAGTGAAATTCGTTAAATACTTTCATATGTCACTAGAAACCAAACTATACACATAAGGCCAAGTCTCGTCTATGGTTTAAGTCTAGGTATCCTTGTAATTATAAAATACCTAAATCCTTAAACCACGGCTCTGATACCACTTGAAACGTCTCGACTCAATTTAATTAAAAAGTTGTAAATGAAAAGAAAAGAAACACAATTTAAGTTAAAAAAAAAAACAGACTCAATTTAATTAAAAAGTTGTAATAATTTTTTTTTCTCGGAGTGCGCCGCACCCTCAGAGGGTGCGCCGCACAAAACATCCGGTACGTGCAAGAAAATTTTCATGCGAGGAACCTGTGCGTCGCACAAAACTTAAAGCCCCATATGTGCGCCGCACCTCATTACCTGACAGCACAAAAATCTTAAAAATTCACTTGACTCAAACTTGAAAACCATCAAACTTGAAGTTACAATTATCAAAACAACATTGACCTGTTTCTAAAGAACAATTTAAGACAACGCACAAAAATTAGAAATTTCAGCATGACCTTTTCGTAAATTATTCGTCAAAACCTGTTACGGATTATGAATTTCCAAAATACATTCAATCATAACCAATACGCTACTATTACAATGACCCACTATAAATAACCAAAATTCCATGAATCTAACACTTGACATAACAAAATTTTACCAAAACAATCAATATATCATGAGCCAATAGTTCAAAGGGGTCACTAAGGGTCCTATCATCAATTTCATTTTACCGCGAATATGATATGCTTCAAGCTTTACAATTCAACTTCAATCTTTATATTACTTAGCTTTGTTTCCGCATCCGGGAGAACCTATAAAAAGGGTAAACAACTAAAAAGTAAGCAAAGGTTAGTGAATAATCTTGCATACGTTTATACACACGAAGGAGAGCAACGCACAAAGGACTATTACATGTAGCCTATGGCACCGTCGTACCATATCTACATGCTCACCTTTGTACTTTAACGCATTACATGGATCCATATAAGCAAATGATTACAATCTCAATAAACAATATCAATGCTCCACATGAGCTATATCTCAAATGTCCCACATGGACTATGGCCACTACTTAGGCCCGTAATCAAAGACGGCCACTACTTAGGCTCAACGCCAAATCAATTACCACACACGGAATCCACCATCATATGGTAATTGACCCAAGGCATATATAAAAGTATGCAAGAAAACTCAACTCCTTCGCGACCACAAATCAACAATTAAGAAGACCGCATGAACACAATATACAAGCTTTCAACCTAGCAATAATCACAAGTACATATAAGATCATCAATCACATACTAGGCCACCTAGCCAAAATCATTAGCATTTTAACACCCAACCCATCTTTTACAATATCATATTAATCTTGGGTTGGTTCACAAAACATAAATCTCTTATATCTTCATCATAAGGCCAAATTCACTTTCATAAGAAAATCATCATTTTCATATTCGACTAGGCTGACTTCAAACAAGCATAACTCAAGTTCTACTCACTCTTTTTACTTGATTTCAGTGGCCAAATTTAGATGACACATATATCTACATTTTCTTTTTAGGAATCAACAAGTGAATAATCTGATATAGGGGTGTTTTACACGTTGCAAAATCAGAGACATAATCTGTCCAATTTTGTTCTCACTAACACTCATCAAAACTTTCATGCACCCAACTAGAAACCCCCAAATTGATTAAATTTCAAGAACCCTAACTTGTATTGAAGCAATTAACTTATTTTAAAGAAACCCCCAATTTCCCAATTTCAAGAACCCTAATTCTTAAAGAAATCAAAATTAGGTTAGAAAGTCTTTACCTTAAGGGATGAAGGAATAAAATCAAGGATTCAAATCACAATTTCTTCTCCTTTTCCTTCATAATTTTCGGCCACCCACACACTTCTCTCAAATCCTTACTTTAAAATTTCTTAGATAATTGGAGATTATTATTGTTCTTGTTAATGTTTAGAGGGATCTTGATTAAATTGATTACTAGATTTTTGAATAAAGAAGAATAGAAGATTGAAGAAGATGATGGAAAGAAAAATGGAAGAGGTTCACAATGTTAAAGGAAAAAGAAGAAGATGGCTGGCACTCTAAGGAGATGCCACAACCTCTTTCAAATTTTAGTGGGTAATTTATCCGCTATCCGCTAAAGTTCCAACTAAATTAAACTCATATTCAAAAATAAAATACTAGGAAATTATTTTAATGTCAAAACTATAATAAAGGTTAATTTCATTGGCCTAAAGTTTTAGGATGTTACATATAGTTATTTCAAAAGTTGAACGAATTAAAAGATTAAGTTTTATCAAGAATGACTTTGCTAGATAGCATCCAATGACCCCAAGGAAACTCTTGTAACTTCCACTCATCATTCTCAGTTCTTTTGACATACAAAACCACAATACCCCATGTTTAGACGCAATTAGGTTTATATATTTTTGTATACACGAATCATAAGCTCACGCAATGCAGCGGTCATGGTGGTAGTGGCGCAGGGTGGCGGCGGCGGTGGCGGTGACGGGTGGTGGGGGCGGCAATGGTGGTGAATGTAAAAGTAATTGATGTTAAAGGAGGTAGTGTAGTTATTTTAAGGATTGAGGGATTTATGTTATAAATTATTTCATTAAGGGTATTATAAGTATATTAAGTAAATATGTTTAAATTAATGAATATAAGATAAGGGTATTTTAGGTACTTTAATTCCTTAATTGAGAATTTAAAAAAGAAGTTGTTGCTTTATTATGTATTATAGATAACATGCAAGAGATGCTAGAAGGTGTGTTAAGTTTGAGTACCAAATAAATGAATTTAATTTATTTTGCATTGTTTTAAATTTAATTGTAAAATTTTAGTGTTTTTTTAAAGGGTGAGAATTTCGTCAAGTTAATCTCAACTTGAGGGGTAAAGTTAGGAATATCATGATCATTGGATTGGAATCAATGGTCAAGATTCAATGTTTATTTTGAATCTTAACCATTGATTTTAATCTAAAGACTAATATATCTCTAACTTTACCAAGTTGAGATAACTTGAAGGGATCTCTAACTTCCGTTATTTCACATAAAAGCTAACGCGTGTGATACGCGTATAGTTTTTCTAAGGTGAAATAAAATTGTTTAATTAATATGATACTCTAACTTTAATATTTCACATATAATACTCTAACTTTTCTGGTCAAAGCGAATATGCTTCCGTATCAAAGCATACGCACGTATAATGGGGGTTATGTTCAACAACCATCCCATATCCATGGAAAAATTATATCCAAATGGCAATGAGGTGGTGCATGTCATATGGCCACTCCTATGCGTGTCTTCCTCCAAGCCCACACACCTATTTATTTTCCTTTCATCTTGTAGAATAACATGGTCCTCTTTTCTTTTTTTTCAGATTCTCTTGTTCTTTTTTCTTTTTTCATTTTTGTTTTGTTTGTATAGAAAAAAGCTAACGCGTGTGATACGCGTATAGTTTTTCTAAGGTGAAATAAAATTGTTTAATTAATATGATACTCTAACTTTAATATTTCACATATAATACTCTAACTTTTCTGGTCAAAGCGAATATGCTTCCGTATCAAAGCATACGCACGTATAATGGGTGTTTATGCCAAATTGATGGGTGTGTGTATAGACGTTCCCAATATTTATCTAGACAGGTATATTAAACAACACTTTTTTCCCCGAAAGGTATATGATTGTACACCAAACCGAGATTAGGTTTAGAAAAGGGGATGATGGATGTTTTTGGTTGTTTGTTGGCGATTCCCCGAAGGTAGAGTTCGTGCCTCTTTACGCCAATCACATATGTGTATGCTAGCCGATTGTGATCGTACTTAGCGAATAGGTTTAGATTTGAGCGATCATGTTTAGAATGTATTATGATCGGGGTGATAGCCGATTATTATCGTGCTATTGTGTAGATTTTGAGTCTGGTTGATCGTATTGAATTGATGAGTATACGCGAGTGAATCGGAATGCCTTTGAAGGTCTTATGCGTCTCCTTTTATAGAGGAGATTCGACTTGGAGAGGAAGCCAAGCTTTCTAGGGTTTTCTTGGTTTAAGGCCAGGAGTATTATTTCCATAATTGCCGGCCTTTTATGATAAGAACAAATCCCGACTTCATAGGAGAACAATTCTTATCTTTTTATCTTCTGCGCGAGCCTTCGTTACGGACGAGCTTCCGTAGCGCAACGTGTTGATACTGCGTGACAGGTTCTGCGTACCGCTGGAGGGGTATGTCATCAAGCCCCCCAGTCCAAGGGGATGATTTTTGCCAAATAAGCATTGTCTTGGACTATTTTTGCCAAACAAGCATTGTCTTGGACTATTTCTGCCAATTTACCTACTCTTGGACTATTTTTGCCAAATAAGCATTGTCTTGGACTATTTTTGCCAAATAAGCATTGTCTTGGACTATTTTTGCCAAATAAGCATTGTCTTGGACTATTTTTGCCAAATAAGCATTGTCTTGGACTATTTTTGCCAAATAAGCATTGTCTTGGACTATTTTTGCCAAATAAGCATTGTCTTGGACTATTTTTGCCAAATAAGCATTGTCTTGGACTATTTTTGCCAAATAAGCATTGTCTTGGACTATTTTTGCCAAATAAGCATTGTCTTGGACTATTTTTGCCAAATAAGCATTGTCTTGGACTATTTTTGCCAAATAAGCATTGTCTTGGACTATTTTTGCCAAATAAGCATTGTCTTGGACTATTTTTGCCAAATAAGCATTGTCTTGGACTATTTTTGCCAAATAAGCATTGTCTTGGACTATTTTTGCCAAATAAGCATTGTCTTGGACTATTTTTGCCAAATAAGCATTGTCTTGGACTATTTTTGCCAAATAAGCATTGTCTTGGACTATTTTTGCCAAATAAGCATTGTCTTGGACTATTTTTGCCAAATAAGCATTGTCTTGGACTATTTTTGCCAAATAAGCATTGTCTTGGACTATTTTTGCCAAATAAGCATTGTCTTGGACTATTTTTGCCAAATAAGCATTGTCTTGGACTATTTTTGCCAAATAAGCATTGTCTTGGACTATTTTTGCCAAATAAGCATTGTCTTGGACTATTTTTGCCAAATAAGCATTGTCTTGGACTATTTTTGCCAAATAAGCATTGTCTTGGACTATTTTTGCCAAATAAGCATTGTCTTGGACTATTTTTGCCAAATAAGCATTGTCTTGGACTATTTTTGCCAAATAAGCATTGTCTTGGACTATTTTTGCCAAATAAGCATTGTCTTGGACTATTTTTGCCAAATAAGCATTGTCTTGGACTATTTTTGCCAAATAAGCATTGTCTTGGACTATTTTTGCCAAATAAGCATTGTCTTGGACTATTTTTGCCAAATAAGCATTGTCTTGGACTATTTTTGCCAAATAAGCATTGTCTTGGACTATTTTTGCCAAATAAGCATTGTCTTGGACTATTTTTGCCAAATAAGCATTGTCTTGGACTATTTTTGCCAAATAAGCATTGTCTTGGACTATTTTTGCCAAATAAGCATTGTCTTGGACTATTTTTGCCAAATAAGCATTGTCTTGGACTATTTTTGCCAAATAAGCATTGTCTTGGACTATTTTTGCCAAATAAGCATTGTCTTGGACTATTTTTGCCAAATAAGCATTGTCTTGGACTATTTTTGCCAAATAAGCATTGTCTTGGACTATTTTTGCCAAATAAGCATTGTCTTGGACTATTTTTGCCAAATAAGCATTGTCTTGGACTATTTTTGCCAAATAAGCATTGTCTTGGACTATTTTTGCCAAATAAGCATTGTCTTGGACTATTTCTGCCAAATACTCTTGGTCCGTGGTTTGTGTCGAGAATACGAGTATTCGCAAGACATGTTGAAGGAGTCTCAACTTGTTGTTGGGAGTTTGCTTGACAGGATCGCTGATCTGGAAAAGCGGTTGACGGAACAGGATGTGGAGGTGAAAGCTCTTCGCACAGGCTTGGGGAGGCGTCATGATGAACTTTTGCAGAAGGATCGTGAGAATGTTTCTAAGAAGAAAGGTAAGTTGTCTGCTATCCATTCTGAGCACTCTCCCGAGTACATGGAGGCGAAAGAAGTTTTCGATCAAGCCATCCTGAAACTGGCAAGTTACCACAGTAACTATATTCATGATATTACTCATCTTCGTAATACCGGGGCGTACGACTTTTTGGTTGTGAAGCCCCGTTTTGATTAGGTTTTATTGTAAACTTTTGTTATGGAATTTATGTATCAGACTCTATTGTCTTTATGCTATTTTATTCCATGTTTACATATATGTGTTCGCGTATATCGGGGTGTCTGTTCAGGCGTCCCTGTCAGCTTGTTCCCTCTCTGTTTATTGAGGTGGCGGCCCTCTATTTTTATTTATATTGAGACAATTAGTCTTTTGAATGATGCATTATCCCTCATGGGGCTTCTGCGTAACTTGAGGCACATAGCCTTGTATATTTAAGACTATTGGTCTTTTATTGAATATTGAAGACTATTGGTCTTTCATTGAATATTGAAGACTATTGGTCTTTCATAATGCGATATTCCCCATGGGGACTTTTTGCTTTATTGAATACTTCAAAGGCATCTTGGCCTGTGTATATTATTGAAAAGAGAGAGAAATCTTAACAATAGAATCTTCGCAAGTTCGAGTTGTTCCAGGTCCTGTCAACCGGAGCACCTTCGGTTGTTTCTAGCTTGTATGCTCCTTTTCCGAAGGCCGTCTTTATCCGGTATGGGCCTTCCCACGTTGGTCCCAACTTCCCTGTGTACTCTTTCTCACTTGCGCTATTTAGCCGTAACACATAGTCTCCGGTTTTGAATGTTGTTGGATTCACTCTCTTATTGTAGTATCCCTCAATTTTCTTTTTGAAGGCAGCTTCTCTGATGGCTGCGATCTCTCTTCACTCTTCTAGCAAGTCCAGATCTATCCTTAATTCCTCCGAATTTCCTTCTGTGTTTAGCATCCTATGGGTGGAGACTTGGAATTCTGCTGGTGCTACGGCCTCCATTCCGAACGCTAAACTGAACGGAGTTTCTCCGTTGCTTCGCTTTGGTGTTGTTCTGTTAGCCCAGAGAACCAGTGGTAATTCGTCTATCCATCCTTTGTGACTTCTCCCCAGTCTTTTTTCTATCCCCTTAACTATCTCCCTGTTGGTTACCTCCACTTGTCCGTTTCCTTGAGGGTGGTATACGGATGTGAATGATTGCTTTATTTGCAATTGCTTACAAAATTCGGGGAAGACTCCTTTGGCGAATTGTGGCCCGTTATCGGATAAATTTCCGACGAATTAATTAATGTGTTATCCGAACGCTAAACTGAACGGAGTTTCTCCGTTGCTTCGCTTTGGTGTTGTTCTGTTAGCCCAGAGAACCAGTGGTAATTCGTCTATCCATCCTTTGTGACTTCTCCCCAGTCTTTTTTCTATCCCCTTAACTATCTCCCTGTTGGTTACCTCCACTTGTCCGTTTCCTTGAGGGTGGTATACGGATGTGAATGATTGCTTTATTTGCAATTGCTTACAAAATTCGGGGAAGACTCCTTTGGCGAATTGTGGCCCGTTATCGGATAAATTTCCGACGAACTTATAAACTTATACGAATTTTAACGCTAAACTGAACGGAGTTTCTCCGTTGCTTCGCTTTGGTGTTGTTCTGTTAGCCCAGAGAACCAGTGGTAATTCGTCTATCCATCCTTTGTGACTTCTCCCCAGTCTTTTTTCTATCCCCTTAACTATCTCCCTGTTGGTTACCTCCACTTGTCCGTTTCCTTGAGGGTGGTATACGGATGTGAATGATTGCTTTATTTGCAATTGCTTACAAAATTCGGGGAAGACTCCTTTGGCGAATTGTGGCCCGTTATCGGATAAATTTCCGACGAACTTATAAGATATTTATGTATATACTTATTATGATTTAAACGCTTTTATGCGCATATGAACTTATAAACATATTTTGAAATAGAAATTTTATTTTCGTGACCAAATTTACTTTAATTAGCTAACTGATTAAATTGTTGGACCTTCGTAAGGATTTTTGATGGTTATCTCAACTTGTGAGACTTACATTATTATTTAGATAATTTGATTGATTAACAACAAAATTTTGTTCAATGCTATTTTATTAAATTTGATTTAGAACTAAATACTAGCTTTAGATTGCTAATTTAGGGGCATCATCTACTAGTTTCTAATATAACTATGGCTTGCGAGATCATAGGCAACATAACTAGCACATATATAATATTTAAAAAGTAGGGTTGTTACACTACCCACTTAGTGAAATAGTCAATGGCTACTACCAAGAACTTTTTCTTGTTTTGAGCTTCGGGGAGCGGCCCTACGAGATCAATTCCCCACTGTATGAAGGGCCATGCTGAAATTACCGAAGTCATATCATTTTTGGGCTGTCTCGGGACGTTAGCATGTAGCTGACATGCTTCACAATTTTTTAGCAATGCTGCAGAGTCTTGATGCATAGTTGGCCAGAAATATCCTAGCCTCATGGCCTTCGTAGCGACAGACCTCGCTCCCGAGTGTGCTCCGCAGATTCCTTCGTGTATCTCCCGGATAATCATTTCTGCTTGTTTAGGCCCTGCGCAGCGGAGCCATGGCGTGACGAACCCCTTTTTATATAATTTTTTATCCAGAATTTTGTATTGTGGAGCTTTAATTCTTAGTTTTCGGGCTTCGTCTTTAATAGCTGGGAGTATTCCACTTACGAAAAACTCATAGATTGGAGTCATCCAGTTTCTTGCCTTCTTCCTCCACAAGGTCCGATACTTGCTTTTATTCGATTGACCTTTCTTTCAAAACTTCCACTAGTACCTGTTTTCCTAGATGCCCGAATGTGAGGGAAGCTAACTTACTCAGGGCATCTGCTTTTTTGTTTTGGCTTCTTCGAATATGTTCTATTTCAAAGTGGCTGAAACATTCCATCAATTCTTGCACCTTCCGTAGGTACAGCTTCGTTGTGCCTTGTTTCGCTTCATATTCTCCTTTCACTTGGTACGCTACTAACTGGGAATCGACGTATACTCGTATATTCCGGATCTTCATATCCCTTGCGATCCGAAGCCCTGCTAGTAATGCTTCATATTCAGCTTCATTATTCGTCACTTCGAACTCGAACCTTAATGCATAAGTGAATTCTTTGTCTTCTGGGCTGATCAGCATAAGACCAGCTCCACAACCATCTGAGCTGGCAGCCCCATCGGTATACAGTCTCCAGGTGTCACTTTCAACAGTTCCTGTCACCTCTAGTGACGTAGAGTGCGTCACCGAATTTTTTCCTTCGTGCACTTCACTGATGAAATCAGCCAAGACTTGTCCTTTAATCGCATACCTAGCTCTGAATTCTATGTCGTGCTCCCCTAGTTCAATGGCCCACTTAGCTACCCTTCCCGATTTCTCTGGTTTCAATAGTATCTGTTTTATCGGTTTATCGGATAGCACGACGATCGGATGTGCTTGAAAATACCTTCGTAACCTTCGTGCTGCGTGAACCAATGCTAAGGCGAGTTTTTCCAGCTCTGGGTAATTGGCTTCGGCACCCTGCAGGACTCTACTTACAAAGTAGATTGGTATTTGTTGTCTGTCCCTTTCGGCTACCAACACAGCGCTAACACATTCGGGCAAAGCTGCCAAGTATACAAAGAGTCGTTCTTTTGGTTTTGGCGTCGTGAGTGTCGGTAGATCCGCAATGTATTCTTTCATTTGTTCTAGAGCTTTGTTCGCTTCGTCCGTCCATGCAAAATCCTTATTCTTGATGCAACCTTTTAATGTTTTGAAGAAAGGGAGCTGTTTGTCAGCTCCTCGAGAAAGGAATCGGCTTAACGCGGCGAGCTTGCCATTTAAACTCTGGACTTCCTTGATTGTCTTCGGTGCCGAGACTTGTCTTAGCTTGTTTACTTTGGAGGGATTCGCATGTATGCCTTTGTTGCTAATGTAATATCCCAAGAACTTTCCCTCTTCTACGCCAAAGGAGCATTTTTTTGGATTGAGCTTCATATTGATCCTTCGAAGGTTTCCGAAGGTTTCATGAATGTCTTCTATGAGGCCTTCTTCGTCTATGCTTTTGATGACCATATCGTCAACGTATGCCTCTAGGTTCCTACCTATCTGTGTGGCGAATGCCTTATCAACCAGCCTTTGGTACGTAGCCCCTGCGTTCTTCAGACCGAACGGCATTTTTCGGTAGCAATAAGTTCCTTTGCTCGTGTAAAAGGCTGTCTTGTCTTCATCTTCCTCCGCCATTTATATCTGATGGTAACCTTTATACGCATCTAAGAAACACTTCAGTTTGTGTTCTGCCAGCGATTCTACCTTCCAATCGATTTCCGGCAGGGGGTAACAATCTTTTGGGCATGCCTTGTTTATGTTCGTGAAGTCAACACACATCCGCCACCCCCCGTCTCCTTTTTTCACCATCACCGGGTTCGCAATCCAAATCGGGTAGGCAGATTCCCTTATTATTCCTGCCCTCAGTAGTTCCTCTACTTCTTTTCTAGCAGCTTCGTCTCTGTCGGCAGAGAGGCTGCGTTTTTTCTGGTGAACCGGCTCTATATGCTTTCGTTCGTTCAGACGGTGCTCCGTTACGAATGACTTTCCTTCCCACTACTAAAAAAATGACTTTCAGCGACGACAAAATTCGTAGGAAATTCGTAGGAAAACGGCTTTACCGATGAATTTCCGACGAAAATCGTTCGTCGGAAAAACCAACCTCGGAAACAATTACCGACCAAATTTTCCAACGAATATTTTATTTTCCGACGTATTATGTCGTCGGAAAAGCCTTGCAATATACATGTAAAATAACTAACAAAATGATGAAAGATCCGATTTTTAGCGACGTCTTTCCGACGAAATTGACGTTGCTAATTCATCGGAAATATTCTTGACGTTTCCAACGAATTTGTATCTAAAAATTGTGTCAAAAATTCGTCAGTAAAAAATTTTAGCTTCTGATAAATTTCCGACGAAATTAATTAAGTTTATATATTTTTATTAAATTAATTGTTAATAATTTAACAGAACTATCAAATTAAAACTTTTAATAATTTGTATTATCGATCCACAATTCAAAAACAAAAACTCCTAAAAACCATGAAACATGCTAAATATCTAGAAAAATTACATTCAGGAAACAATTGAATAATTTAATTGATAATCAAACAATTAATAAATAGACATAACACAATATGTGATTTCATCATTACAAAATATATTATAGCAATCCTAAACAAAGTTAAAAACACTAGATCTACGACTAACAAACCCTACCGGTTACAAATTCAAGATTCTGGCAACGAGTAAACATGGTGACATCCGTGTTGTCATAGAAGAAAGGAGGTTTTTCTTGTTGTGACGTTAGCTTCCTGTGCAAACTTCTCGAAAATGTCATTGCGGGCTTAAAGCCCTGCGCGGCTTGGAAGATTTCGAACGTTGGGGGAGCGTATTGAGGTGGGGTCCAGCCCACTTTTTGACCGTTGCACACTAATTAAAAAAAAATTCTCCTACCTCTTTATCTATATATATACACTTCTTTTTTAACCAAAAAAATCACCAAACAAAACCATAACGGTTTTAAAATCAAAGCAGTTACACTTGTCTTAGCAAATATATTGGACGAAAACTTGTAGGAAATAATAATTTATTTTCGCAGATTTTCTAAGGACAAACTTTTATTTTTTGATAAATACACATAATAAAAAGTTGCCACTTCGATACCTTTAAAACTAATTAGCCCTATTTAATAACTAGTAAAATATATAGTAATGTATTTGCTTAAAACTATTTGAAATACCTTAAATTTAAATAATTTTTATAATTTTTGTAGGAAATTCGTAGAAAATAATGTTTATTTCCGACGATTTTCTAAGGACAAACTTTTATTTTTTGATAAATATAATTTTTCGTCGAAATTCATTGGAAACAATTATGTTTTCTCACGAATTTCCAACGAAATATATAAAAAAATGAAATATTTCTTGTTTTAAATGCTTTTACTAACGTAAATGAAACCATACATGCATATATCATCGCATTAATGATTAAATGTATATAAACACCACAATACATATAAAAGTAGTTACAGTTACATATATTTAGTTAGTATACACATATACGTTGAACTATAACAATCATACGGACCTATGACATTCATGGATATATTGATGATCACATATATCTCTCTATCTATATAATATATAATATAATAATAATTATTATTATAACATTGGCAGATATTCATTTAATGGATATAAAATACTGCATAAATAATATACGCATAACATATACCTAAACATACTCAAATTATACGCATGCACATCAATGTACGTGTATAATAACACAAATACGTACACACATATGATTATGTGTAATACTATTTTAATAACTAGTAAAACATATAGTTATGTTGCTTTAAGCTATTTGAAATACCTTAAATTTAAATAATTTTTATAATTTTTGTAGGAAATTCGTAGAAAATAATGTTTATTTCCGACGATTTTCTAAGGACAAACTTTTATTTTTTGATAAATATAATTTTTCGTCCGAAATTCATTGGAAACAATTATGTTTTCTCACGAATTTCTAAGGACAAACTTTTATTTTTTGATAAATATAATTTTTCGTCCGAAATTCATTGGAAACAATTATGTTTTCTCACGAATTTCCAACGAAATATGTAAAAAAATGAATTTTTTCTTGTTTTAAATGCATTTACCAACGTAAATGAAACCATACATGCATATATCATCGCAATAATGATTAAATGTATATAAACACCACTATACATATAAAAATAGTTACATTTACATATATTAAGTTTATCTACACATATACATTGAACTATAACAATCATAAAAACATATATATAACATTCATGAATACATTAATAATCACATATATCTCTCTATCTATATAGTATATAATAATAATAATTTTAACATTTGCCCATGTTCATATAATGGACATAAAATATTGCAAAAATAACATACGTATGACATACACCTAAACAAACTCAAATTATACATATGTAAATCAATGTACGTGTATAATAACACAAATACGTACACACATATGATTATGTGTAATACTATTTTAATAACTAGTAAAACATATAGTTATGTTGCTTTAAGCTATTTGAGATACCTTAAATTTAAATAACTTTTATAATTTTTGTAGGAAATTCGTAGGAAACTGTCTATGTTTCCGACGAATTACTTAGGAATAATCTTATCTTTTTATAAACATAAATTTTTCGTCGGAAATTAGTCGGAAATATTTATATTTTCCTACGAATTTCCAATAAAAATTATAAAACATATTAGATTTTAATTGTAAATAAAGAAAAAAGAATTCGTCGGAAATTAGTTGGAAATATTTATATTTTCCTACGAATTTCCAATAAAAATTATAAAACATATTAGATTTTAATTGTAAATAAAGAAAAAAGAATTCGTCGAAATTCCTTAGAAAGTTAATTTTTCCTACAAATTTCCGAGGAAATGTTTTATTTGAAATTAATTTATATTTAAACTAAACGTTTCTAAGGTATTTCCGACGAAATATATTTTTGACATTAATTCCTCGGTATTTTGTCGCTGATGTGTGTATTTTAGTGTCGAATTTCCGACGAAATATAGTTTGTGGTAAATTCGTAGGAAATTTGTCACAAATGAGACAGTTTTCTATTCATGTTTTGTTTGTTTGAAATTCGTCGGTAAATCCTCGGAAAATTTCCGACCAAAAAAATTCGTCGGAAATTTCGTC
This sequence comes from Erigeron breviscapus, assembly GCA_034093135.1. NCBI lineage: Eukaryota > Viridiplantae > Streptophyta > Magnoliopsida > Asterales > Asteraceae > Erigeron > Erigeron breviscapus. The sequence continues at coordinate 4,351,532 of CM067170.1, read as the reverse complement.
GGTGATACCCACTTTTCTAGTAGTGTCCAACGTCAGGATCCTAGGGACCCCTGTCATATCTGTGTATTCCCATGCGAAAATGTCCATGTTGGATTGTAGTAGCTTCCGGAGCCTACTCTTACATTCGTCCGAAAGCTGGGCACCTATAGAGACCGTTTGGTCCGGAAAGGCTGGGTTAATCATTATCTTCGTCGTGTCTTCTTGACAATGTAGCTCCTGAGGGACGGAGGTATCTCCGTCTTCTATTCTTTTCACATCGTTAATTTGTTTTGTCTGCTCGTATGATGAGCAGATTGTGCCTATCCCTGCCTCAGATCGAAACTTGACGAGCCTGTGGATCACAGAGGGGACCATCTCCAGTCGCTGCATCGCAGCCCTTCCCAGAAGGATGTTGTAGGGTGACGGGGATCGCACTATCGAGAGGTCCAGTGTCTCGGTCCTTTCGTGCTTCCCATCTTTGATGGTGACGTCTAAATCGATTTCCCCCAGGGGCCAAGCGTGCTCCCCTGAAAAGCCAACTAATGGGCCTCGGGGATCCAATTTTCGGGCTCGTATGGCGTCAGGCAGTTTGAGGAAGCAATGTTCGAAAATGACACCGCATTCGCTTCCGCTATCCAAGTAAACCATGCGTACTTCGATATTAAATATCGTGGCTTGAATAATAAGAGGGTCGTTGGAAGCTTTATTTTTCCCCAGGGGAGGGAAATAAAAACCTTCTGGTACAGCCTCAGTCAGATCTAGGCGACTGGCCGTTGCCTGGCTGATTGCCAAAGTGCATCTTCTATTTTTCAAAGATCTGTTTTTGCTTTTCTTCACCATCTCTTGCGGCGTGAATGCACAAAAATCTTATTGCGGGTTTTTTGATTTTGAGTGATGCGAGGGTCCCACGGATGGCGCCAAATGATTGTACACCAAACCGAGATTAGGTTTAGAAAAGGGGGTGATGGATGTTTTTGGTTGTTTGTTGGCGATTCCCCGAAGGTAGAGTTCATGCCTCTTTACGCCAATCACATATGTGTATGCTAGCCGATTGTGATCGTACTTAGCGACTAGGTTTAGATTTGAGCGATCATGTTTAGAATGTATTATGATCGGGGTGATAGCCGATTATTATCGTGCTATTGTGTAGATTTTGAGTCTGGTTGATCGTATTGAATTGATGAGTATACGCGAGTGAATCGGAATGCCTTTGAAGGTCTTATGCGTCTCCTTTTATAGAGGAGATTCGACTTGGAGAGGAAGCCAAGCTTTCTAGGGTTTTCTTGGTTTAAGGCCAGGAGTATTATTTCCATAATTGCCGGCCTTCTATGATAAGAACAAATCCCGACTTCATAGGAGAACAATTCTTATCTTTTTATCTTCTGCGCGAGCCTTCGTTACGGACGAGCTTCCGTAGCGCAACGTGTTGATACTTCTTCGCGTGACAGGTTCTGAGTACCGCTGGAGGGGTATGTCATCAGTATATTAAACAACACTTAGTGATGAAAAAACAAACATACCCAGATTCATTAATTATTCCATAATCTTTGAAAGTATGAAGACAGTTTTTGTTGGTGAACACGAACCAAATTTGCATTTTGTAAGTTGTAAAATATCTACATCATTTGTACCAATGCATGATAGAGAAATGTTGTTCATCAAAATTAACAAACAATAAGTTGTATAAACACACATACAATAATATCTTTCATCTGCTTGATTAACAAAATAACAATAAAATTCATTAAATTGTTCGTTACGTTATACAATGTGTGATTATTGATATGTCCATGCCATATTGCCATTACATAGAATTAGAAGTAACTTCATTTCTATGACTACTTCCCAACTTAAACCTTAATTTTGTATGATTGATAATCTGTTTTATTGATTTGACAGATAATGTTGGGTTTGTTTGCAGGTAAACCAAACTAATATAGAAATGTCTGATTGTTTGTTGGTTGAATCATGTCTTACACACAATTAGAGAAATAATTTGTGGCCATAAAATATTTGTGTTAGCTCCAAACTACCAATAAATTAGGTTTCAAGATGACTCACATCAACCTTTTTATCTTCTTAATATATTGCAGTATTATAAATTGATGTTCTGTTATAATTTCTGTGGTTATTAATTCATTTGTCACAATTAGAATGTTTGATATCTTGCTTAGAGTAAGATTTGTTAAACAAAGTTATATGTCACCTCACATTGCTTCATTATCCTTTTTTTAGAACAAATTTATGCCCATGCGTTATGTCTCTTCGAATTCATATGTTTTTTTCCAATTCTAAAAGAAACCAAATTATTTATGAAAAAAATTCCCTTCCAACCTGAAAAACATACTGCTTATTATGCCTAAAACTTTAAAATTTCAAGCCCTTATCAGTCCATGAAGCCTAAATTTTGCAGGCCTCTCATCAATAAATATGGGTTGATATATCCAGCTTCCTTAATAACGAATTTTTAAGAAAAATGTTATAAATATGGTTTGATAGAGCTTCCTCACACCATCATTTATAAACATATATCATCAAATATGTTTTTAGTGTGTTATATTGTGAAATTTTATGAAACATGTTTAGTATATCGTTACCACTTTTTTAAATGTACTTCATTAAATATGTTTAGAGTGATTATTATACTATAAAATGATGTTAAACACGTCTAGTAATACATTGCAAAAAAATAATGTTATGAATTAGTTTTCATTAGAAAAATGTAAAAAACAAAAATTCTATTATTTATAACATGGAAAATGATAAATCCTTTTAAAAATTAACTTAAAAATCCTCCTAAAACTATAAGAAGATGACATGTGTTATTCACTAATTCTCTTTCCTAATCTTGTCCCCTGATTTTGCCACATGTCTTCATCCAATAGTTAAGAGGATTTTTATGCTATTCTTTTAAGAGGCTTAATCATTGCCCTTATAATATATTTAATAATTGAATTAAATACCCGCGAATCCCAGCCAAATTGAGTGGCTGAAAGATGGAGGCACACACATCAAAGCTTGGGGACCTTGATGACACGTGTACTGGTACCATTAGGATTTCTTGAAAATGTACAGCCTCAATATATACATTGTTCAGAGTTTATGTACGTGTCAATATGAATCAGATCCTACTAGACATGTGTCACATACTTGTGGGTCTCACCTTCCACGTGTAAACCTTTGTCATGTCATTAGTTTTAAAGTTATCGACCTAAATCGTCCCTGTGGTTTACCCAAATAATCAAGTTTCGTCCCTGCATATTCGAAACGTCAAGGTCCGTCCTTTATAGGAGGATAAGGTAACCATTTAGTCCTTTGACCGTTTGACCGTTTACCCCCCTCCGTTAAGCCCCCCACGTGCCATTCACGTGAGGGGTATTCGAGTAATTTCGCACCCAGCTGGCCCCCTTCCTTCTCTTTCTCGTTTATATATACAACAAAACCCCCCTCTTTTCCCCCAAAATTGAAGTAAACCTAATTTCATTCCTCCCTCTCTCTTGAAGTCGACCGAAACCCAGGAAGACTACATGAAATTCAACAATGGTTTTTTGTGGGTGTGGTAAACAAGCAATAATCCTAACATCATGGACCTCCAAAAACCCAGGAAGGCGTTTTTATGCTTGTCCCAACCAGGTAATTGCCATTAATTTTTCAATTAGGTTAAAGTTTCTTACTTAAATTGAATTAGGGTTTTATGTTGAATAGGGTTCAAAGTGTAAATTCATTGGATGGTTTGATCCGGCAATGTGTCAACGGGCTACTGATATCATACCAGGATTGTTGAGATCAAAGAACAAATTGGAAGCAGAAATAATAAAAAAAGATGGTGAATTGAAGAAATTCAAGTTATTGTTGGTGATTGCTTCTATTGTCATTGTGTTTCTTGTAGCTTTGTTAGTTGTTTGAATGCAAGATATGTAATATTGCAATTATATTCGTGTTGTAACCAAATGTATGCTGACAATGAATGATAATATAAGTTGTTTACTTTCTGTGTAAATGTTTTATTGATTTTGGTTATTGAAATTGTGTTATTGACTTTGGAAGTTTACAAAGATAGTGATACAATGGTATATAGCACAAAATAATAGACCAAGAATGTGTCAAAGATTGCCTAATTGAATATCATAGATAGCATAGATACCATATTGTAACAGATTACATACCCAAAAGATACCAAATGTAGCAAAAGATAGCACATGACATTAAACATCTTTTCACTTTGTGCTTTTGAGGTAGCACCTTTTACCACCTGGACTGGAAATCAACCTGGCATTACTAGCTCTAACACTAACATGTTCTTGAGTTGGAACTGCCTGACTTGCACTTGATTGACTTGCAGTTGACTTGCAGTTGCTTGACTTGCACCATGACCTTGTGACTTGCAGTTGCTTGACTTGCACTGACTTGGACTTGAGTTGCTTGACTTGCACCTGACCTTGTGACTTGCAGTTGCTTGACTTGCACCATGACCTTGCTGACTTGCAGTTGCTTGACTTGTGACTTGCTGACTTGCACTTGCTTGACTTGCAGTTGCTTGACTTGCACCATGACCTTTGACTTGCAGTTGCTTGACTTGCACCATGACCTCTCTGACTTGCACCATGACCTTGCTGACTTGCAGTTGCTTGACTTGCACCATGACCTCTCTGACTTGCACCATGACCTTGCTGACTTGCAGTTGCTTGACTTGCACCATGACCTTCTGACTTGCAGTTGCTTGACTTGCACCATGACCTTTGACTTGCAGTTGCTTGACTTGCACCTGACCTTGTGACTTGCAGTTGCTTGACTTGCACCATGACCTTGTGACTTGCAGTTGCTTGACTTGCACCTGACCTTGTGACTTGCAGTTGCTTGACTTGCACCTGACCTTGTGACTTGCAGTTGCTTGACTTGCACTGACTTGGACTTGAGTTGCTTGACTTGCACCTGACCTTGTGACTTGCAGTTGCTTGACTTGCACCATGACCTTGTGACTTGCAGTTGCTTGACTTGCACCTGACCTTGTGACTTGCAGTTGCTTGACTTGCACCTGACCTTGTGACTTGCAGTTGCTTGACTTGCACTGACTTGGACTTGAGTTGCTTGACTTGCACCTGACCTTGTGACTTGCAGTTGCTTGACTTGCACCATGACCTTGTGACTTGCAGTTGCTTGACTTGCACCTGACCTTGTGACTTGCAGTTGCTTGACTTGCACCTGACCTTGTGACTTGCAGTTGCTTGACTTGCACTGACTTGGACTTGAGTTGCTTGACTTGCACCTGACCTTGTGACTTGCAGTTGCTTGACTTGCACCATGACCTTGTGACTTGCAGTTGCTTGACTTGCACCTGACCTTGTGACTTGCAGTTGCTTGACTTGCACCTGACCTTGTGACTTGCAGTTGCTTGACTTGCACTGACTTGGACTTGAGTTGCTTGACTTGCACCTGACCTTGTGACTTGCAGTTGCTTGACTTGCACCATGACCTTGTGACTTGCAGTTGCTTGACTTGCACCTGACCTTGTGACTTGCAGTTGCTTGACTTGCACCTGACCTTGTGACTTGCAGTTGCTTGACTTGCACTGACTTGGACTTGAGTTGCTTGACTTGCACCTGACCTTGTGACTTGCAGTTGCTTGACTTGCACCATGACCTTGTGACTTGCAGTTGCTTGACTTGCACCTGACCTTGTGACTTGCAGTTGCTTGACTTGCACTGACTTGGACTTGAGTTGCTTGACTTGCACCATGACCTTGGACTTGAGTTGCTTGACTTGGACTTGCTGACTTGCACTTGATTGACTTGCAGTTGCTTGACTTGCACCATGACCTTGACTTGCAGTTGCTGACTTGCACCATGACCTTGCTGACTTGCAGTTGCTTGACTTGCACCATGACCTTGCTGACTTGCAGTTGCTTGACTTGCACTGATTGACTTGCAGTTGCTTGACTTGCACCATGACCTTGCTGACTTGAGTTGCTTGACTTGCACCATGACCTTGCTGACTTGCAGTTGCTTGACTTGCACCATGACCTCTCTGACTTGCACCATGACCTTGCTGACTTGCAGTTGCTTGACTTGCACCATGACCTCTCTGACTTGCACCATGACCTTGCTGACTTGCAGTTGCTTGACTTGCACCATGACCTCTCTGACTTGCACCATGACCTTGCTGACTTGCAGTTGCTTGACTTGCACCATGACCTCTCTGACTTGCACCATGACCTTGCTGACTTGCAGTTGCTTGACTTGCACCATGACCTTCTGACTTGCAGTGGCCTGGCTCCTGCATCTATCTGAATAGGCCCAACAACTGCCCCACTAGGATTAAACACTGGCAACTTTCCTTCACACACTGCCCTCACTCTTTCCTTATCATTTTTCACAATTTTCAATTCCCTCCTTGTCTCTATTGCATGTGCCCTTATCATATCCTTCACCTCCTTGGTATTTCCAAAAGTTTGAGACAAGTGAAAGCCAGTTTTATATATGACAGGAGCCTCAGTTGTCTTCTTCTTTCCCATTTTTTTCAACAGTTTGTTCCTAGCCTTATTCACATCATCTTCTGGGTCAGAACCACTTTCAAACTCATCATTGTGTAATACATCAACCTCTGGATCATCATCAACATGTTGTACAGCTTCTTGTACATTTCCACCCATGAACTCTACTTCTTTATCTACATGCAGTTCAAACTGTCTCATATCAACTTCTACATCCTCTATCTCATTCTCCTCATCCACAATATAGTCACTATCCTCAGAATCATCACTTTCCTCACTGTCATCATTTTTATCACTCATGCTCTTTTCACCACTACTACTAACTGTTTCATGTTCCCCTAACACTTTTTTACCCTTGTCATTTGCACCAACAGTCACATTAACATTGGCATTGTCATGTAACTTCTCATTGACATCTTTTAAGTTTTCTTGAGTATTAGGGGTTAAAACAGGTTCCTCATTCCAATCAAGCAACAACTTTCTATAAGGGCCAGTCTTTCTCTTTGGTCTAGTCTTAGAGGCAGTGGTGGTATCATCATCTGTTATGTCTTCTATGACAACATGTGATGTCCTTGGCAGAAAATATCCATCTAAATTTGACATTCCATGTTCTATGTAAACACATATAAGGTTTGCATTCTCTACATGCTTAGATAACTCATGAACATCTTGATCACTAGCAAGGGGATGTAAGCCACTATCTAATGGACACCCTGGTTTTAAAAAGTGATAGAACATAGACTGACCTTCTCTGTAACCTAAATCCTCCAGAATGGAGTCCAACTCATGAACAGAAAATTGATCAATATTGATACAATCAGCATGATCAATCTTACCTCTTACGTACTTCATCCCTGGCCATTCAGTAAAGAAACCTCCATGGTGCACCTTCAACGAGAACAATCCAGCATATGCATCTACATTATACACAAAATTGTTAATAAAACCCAGAAAAGTTATTTACTTTGTAAATTAAACCCAGAAAAGTTAATAACTTTGTAAAAAAATAAAACCCTAGAAATTATATATAAACCCTAAAATTGTAAATACTCACGATACATGGTGTCGAGATCCCATAAGTGGTCTTCACCATGAACACGAATGGTGTATAAAGGACAAGTCATATTTGACAATTTGATTCAATTCATGAGGTTTCAGGGATACGAATCGATTGATTTTTGATGTATAAGGATGATTTTAGATGATTTTAGGGGAAATGGGTGTATATATACATATTAAATAAACGAAGAAAGAGAAGAAGGGGGCCAGCTGGGTGCGAAATTACTCGAATACCCCTCACGTGAATGGCACGTGGGGGGCTTAACGGAGGGGGGTAAACGGTCAAACGGTCAAAGGACTAAATGGTTACCTTATCCTCCTATAAAGGACGAACCTTGACGTTTCGAATATGCAGGGACGAAACTTGATTATTTGGGTAAACCACAGGGACGATTTAGGTCGATAACTCTTAGTTTTATTTTAGTGTTGGCCAATACAAAACTTAGGCTCACGTGGGATCGATAACTTAAGTTTTAGGAAAATGATTAATCAACTTAACTCATGTGCCTAAAAAGTAATCTAAAACCTTAAGAATTTGAAATCTGGATTCAACTAATTCTCTTTCCTAATCTTGCCCCGTGATTTTTCCACATGTTCATCTGGGAAAAGCGGATGATAAACATTTTTTCCGTTTGTGTTTAAAAATATGGATTTTCAAAAATTTTCGCCTGACGGCGTCAAAAGATAGCGGAAACAACTTTAAAAGACCAAACCAGAATGACCTGTTTGGTTCATTTATCAAATAGTGTTACTAGCAATGTCATCATAAATAGTTCAAATGGAAATCCAACGGTTGTCCAACATAAAACAACCGACATCAAAGTAATTACAAGTCATCAATGTCTAGACAAAAGCAAATGTCTAATATGGGAAGCTATTATGGGTAAACTAAAGCCGGCTTCATTGTAATCTACCCATGCCTCGCACTTTATCGTCATCTAGCTCAAGCTTGCTAAACCTGAGGGAACAACACATTTCAAGAAACAAGTGTTAGCTAACGAATTAGCTAAGTAAGATAACACATAGTTTATAAATCATTTGTCCATTTCAATATTTGAAAGACTACATTATAATCGTTAAGGCACACGTCATAACATAAAATCATCTCACATTACATTAAACATCATAGGATTATCAATCCTAATTGTGCCTATCCACATCAAGCATCACACATCTCACGTTAGGTGAAAGTTTATGTGTTGGCGGTCATAAGACCTCACAATAACCCTCACACCCGACTCAATGGTGAAACCTTTCGGCAATCCATCTTTGTCGTTAAGGATAGGCAAAGCCGATCCAGGAGTAGTCCGTATGTTCAAATACATTGGTAGCTAGTTAGGCCTACCCAGAATGACTCATCTCACATTTACATCACATATCATATCTCACGTTTACATCACATATCATATCTCACGTTTACATCACATATCATATCTCACGTTTACATCACATATCATATCTCACGTTTACATCACATATCATATCTCACGTTTACATCACATATCATATCTCACGTTTACATCACATATCATATCTCACGTTTACATCACATATCATATCTCACGTTTACATCACATATCATATCTCACGTTTACATCACATATCATATCTCACGTTTACATCACATATCATATCTCACGTTTACATCACATATCATATCTCACGTTTACATCACATATCATATCTCACGTTTACATCACATATCATATCTCACGTTTACATCACATATCATATCTCACGTTTACATCACATATCATATCTCACGTTTACATCACATATCATATCTCACGTTTACATCACATATCATATCTCACGTTTACATCACATATCATATCTCACGTTTACATCACATATCATATCTCACGTTTACATCACATATCATATCTCACGTTTACATCACATATCATATCTCACGTTTACATCACATATCATATCTCACGTTTACATCACATATCATATCTCACGTTTACATCACATATCATATCTCACGTTTACATCACATATCATATCTCACGTTTACATCACATATCATATCTCACGTTTACATCACATATCATATCTCACGTTTACATCACATATCATATCTCACGTTTACATCACATATCATATCTCACGTTTACATCAAATTATGTGCGACTTAAGCCACACATCTCACGTTAGGTGAAAGTTTATGTGTTGGCGGTCATAAGACCTCACAATAACCCTCACACCCGACTCAATGGTGAAACCTTTCGGCAATCCATCTTTGTCGTTAAGGATAGGCAAAGCCGATCCAGGAGTAGTCCGTATGTTCAAATACATTGGTAGCTAGTTAGGCCTACCCAGAATGACTCATCTCACGTTAACTATGTTGCAAGGAGCCACCCAAGCAACCACATCTACGCACTAGCCGGGCAAGGGCAAGTACGGGTTAAGCTTAACACTTCTCACATCAATAGCTCGAGCATTTCTCACATATAGTTTAGGTGTTCACATTACCTAAACATTAATAACATATCACATCACATCACATCTTATTAACGTTTGGGCCCTTAAACGTGCACGTGTCATGGCAACTTACAAAGTCTAGTGAACTAGATGTACAAGCCAGATAATCATCATATCTCACATTACATCACATATCATATCTCACGTTTACATCACATATCATATCTCACGTTTACATCACATATCATATCTCACGTTTACATCACATATCATATCTCACGTTTACATCACATATCATATCTCACGTTTACATCACATATCATATCTCACGTTTACATCAAATTATGTGCGACTTAAGCCACACATCTCACGTTAGGTGAAAGTTTATGTGTTGGCGGTCATAAGACCTCACAATAACCCTCACACCCGACTCAATGGTGAAACCTTTCGGCAATCCATCTTTGTCGTTAAGGATAGGCAAAGCCGATCCAGGAGTAGTCCGTATGTTCAAATACATTGGTAGCTAGTTAGGCCTACCCAGAATGACTCATCTCACGTTAACTATGTTGCAAGGAGCCACCCAAGCAACCACATCTACGCACTAGCCGGGCAAGGGCAAGTACGGGTTAAGCTTAACACTTCTCACATCAATAGCTCGAGCATTTCTCACATATAGTTTAGGTGTTCACATTACCTAAACATTAATATACATATCACATCACATCACATCTTATTAACGTTTGGGCCCTTAAACGTGCACGTGTCATGGCAACTTACAAAGTCTAGTGAACTAGATGTACAAGCCAGATAATCATCATATCTCACATATACACACATATCATATCTCACGTTTACATCACATATCATATATCACGTTTACATCACATATCATACATTGTTACATCACGTACATCATCATATATCTCATATCGTTACACATCGTATGTCATTGCATATCGTATATTATTACATATTGTTAGGTCGGAAATCGACCAAGTATAATTTGTTCAGAAATAGCTTGAAGTTCAGTGAAAACGTTTGTACAGAATTCTGAGCCGTCTCAGAATTACTTCACTGAAGCTTCACTTCAGTTCAGATCAAGATAAATCTGAAGCATTCATTCTGAAGTCAAAGACTGAAGTATGAAGAAGAGAATCATCTCAGAAGCGAGCAAAGAGTGATTCTACCAGATCGAAGACTGAAGCAACTCAGTGTAAAGTATTTACAACACTTTACACTGATTACGAGGAAGACTTTTTACTTTACATACCTTTACCCAGTTAATAGATTTATCTATTAATAAAAGGTACAAGGTAAAAGTATAGGTTTGGAACGTAGTACTATAAGTCACATCAACTGACTTATATACTCTTCCTAGTACAAGCATGTAAGGAATTAAGTTTAATTCCTTAAATGCTCACAACCACTTTTATACGATCTTGTCCATGTCATCATGAACTTGGTCTATAAATATAAAGTCTTCTCACAACTTGCAAAAGGCTTGAAACTTTAGCATTGCAACTTGTGAGATATACTCTAAGTAAACTTACGAGTATTTCCAAGTTATTTAGATCACTTGTTTTTCGGGATTGTTTAGATACTTACACTTGGGTGTTTATCTTTGTTCCGCAACAATCCTTGTATTTGTTTATATATCAATAAATCAAATACATTAGAAAGAAAACAACGTGTCTCAATGCTACATACTTGATTATACACATATATATCTTTATATAGTTTCTGCCATTTAGTTCTTGCATTTTACTTTAAGTCAATTGTTTCTTGTTATCCATATCTGGATCGTAAACTTAACTTGTCCATCAAGATTAGTTGTACTTGCCAGTCGGGTTAGTTAATCATCTATATTTGGGACTCACAATTGGTATCAGAGCAGCAAGGTTGAATTATATCAATTCTTTAACCTTTGATCTGCATAGATGGCTGACTTTCAACAAGAACGTCCTGACCCTAATAACTCTACTCCACCCCCTGTCATCAACAACAATATACCATCGCATAATGTACACGTACACTTTCTAAATAATCCTGTTCCCAAGTTTGATGGGAACAGTGAAAACTTTCAAACATGGAAAGCATGTATGCTAAAGTATATTGCTGGTGTTGAAAGACACTTACCCGATATCTTAAAAGAAGGACCCTTTATCCCCATGAATGCCTCTACTGTTGTCAGGAATACCGATGGGACTCCTAGGCAGTCACCTAAGGAGAAGGATCATTGGTCTGAGGAAGATCATAGACTTGTAGACCTTGACACTAAGTTACAAAATATGATTTTATATGCAGTTCCTGAAACCCTTATGCCCACTCTTGTTTTACTTGAAAATTCCAAATTAATGTGGGAGGAACTAATGACACAGTTTGAAGGCACAAATGAGACAATTGTCACAAGAAAAGTTGCTTTAAACAAAAGATATGAGTCTTTCTTTGCTATCCCTGGGGAAACCTTAACTCAAACTTACATCAGATTCACAAATCTGGTAAATCAACTGAAAGCCCTGGGTGTTACCAAAGATAAAGAAATTCTGTTGGAAAAATTTTGTGACATTTTACCTTCTAAATGGGAAAATTTAATCTTGGTCTTGAGACAAGGCAAAACTTTGCACAGTCACACTCTTGCTTCCCTTTATGGAGCCTTCAGATATACTGAAGAGAACAAAGCTGAGAGAGCTTTGGCTGAGCAAGATGCCAAGAATCATGTTTCTACCAGTTCTGGTATGGTTCAGTATTCTGAACCACATAGTACTGCTCTACTATCTTCTGAGAGTGACATTTCTGACTCAATGAAGAAGATGGTTTCTGAAATGTTAAAAACTGGTGTCTCTGGTAATGTTACTCATGATTGTAATGAGGATGACAATGATGATCTGGTTGCCATGCTGGCTAAAACGTTCAATCGTTTTAAGGCCAAATCAAATCGATTTGGCAAACCTTTTGCTTCCAGCGCTTCTATTGACAAGTCTAATCTTGAAAGCTTTAAATGTGGCAAGAAAGGACGTTTCATGAAGGAATGCAGATCTAGTCAACCCTCATCATCACAATCTGCTCCTAACCATTCTATTTTTCAGAAATCTGATGACAGCTATAAGGCCAAATACAAGAAGTTAAAGGCACATATGGCTCTTCTGGCACAAGACAACTCAAGCAACAGTTGTATGATTGCAAAACTAAAAAATGGGAAGAATCTGATGAATCATCTGATGATGAAGAAGAAGTTAGGGACATGTGTTTCATGGCACAAGAAGATCAAGGTCATTTGGTCAAATCCGATGTTGAAACTGGTCGCTGGGTGGATATTGTAATGAAAAAGGTCAGTAATTTTGGCTTTGAAAAGAATGAGGAACACAAACTGGACCTTTTGGTTCTTTTAGAGGCTGACATCTCATTTGTTAAGACAGTGCGTTCAGAAAGCCTAAAAATGTTTGAAAATAATGCTTCTGAACTAAACGCCAGTCATGCCAGACTGAAGGAACTGAAAGATGTTCATTTGGCTCTAAAAAGTTATCAGTCTATGGTTGCAACTTTAGAATTGGAAAAGGAAGAATTAAAATCCATCCTTGAAAAAGAACAAGCAATTATTAAATCTTGGATGAAAGCACCAAGACCAGATGCTGCAATTAAAAATACTTTTGCATCACAAAGAGCAGCATATGAGTCTGGTGATCTTCATTTGGCATCCATAATCACTGATTTAGATGCACTTCCAAAGGAAATAAAACCTGAAATCATTTTTCCTAAAGTTGGCAAGCAGAAAACTGTAACTAATAAAGCCCAGGAACAATCTGAGGGTAAATCTGAAACATCTCAGACAACTGTTTCAGAAAGGAAGGCTAAATCCAAAAAGCCATCCCCTCAGACTTCATCTAAGGTTCCTAAAAACCTAAAGAAGAAGAAAAATTTCTCCCCTACTGAGCCACCTACCTCAGATTCAGGTAAGGCTCAAGTGTCTAATGAAGAATCAATTTTGTTAAGGTTAGAAAGTCAATTTCAACTATTGGCTAGACAAGTGCAGAGTTGTAATGCACGTTTAAGAAATGTTGAAACTCCTTCTCTTCAACCTAAACAAAATACAAAACCTTTTTCTAAGCAAATCAAGCAGAAATCTGAAAAGAAAAAGGTTGAAAACCCCATCAAACCAACTATGTTTGTGTCATCTGAAATAATGACTGAAATCCCCTTTGATTCTTCTGTTCCTTATGAACCAAATAAATCTAAGACTACTAAGGGAGAGTCTAGTGAACCCATCAAAAGATGGGTTCCCAAAAAGAACTAATCTTTGTTTGTGTGCAGGGAGACCGAAAGAAGAATATATGGTTTCTGGACAGTGCTGCTGGCCGAACCATGACTGGTTATCAGACCCTGCTAGAGGAATATAGGGTGCAAGAGGGGCCCTCAATAGTTTTTGGAAATGATGGTAATGAAAAAACTGAGGGATATGGTGTGGTGAATAATGGTCAAGTCAAATTCACACGTGTTGCATATGTGAACGGTTTGAAATATAACCTGATCAGTGTCAGTCAACTGTGTGATGATGGCTTCAAGGTTTTATTTGATATTTCACAAGGCACCATATTCAACAGAGATGAAAAGGTGGTACTGATTGCACCAAGGAAGGGAAACATTTATGTCATTGATATGAATCCTTCTACCACTGAACAATGCTTCTACTCAAAGGCAGATGAAGACACAAACTGGATGTGGCACAAGAGATTATCCCATCTGAACTTCAAAAATATTAATAAGTTGTCTAGAAAACAACTTGTTGATGGGATACCCTCTATGTCTTTCAATAAAGACAAGCCATGTCCAGGTTGTGAAATGGGTAAGCAGAAAAGAGCTTCATTCAAGACAAAACAAAGCTTTAGTATAACTGAACCTCTTCACATGCTTCACATGGACCTTTTTGGACCAGTGAATGTTCAGACCAGAGCAGGAAAGAAGTACACCCTTGTTATAGTTGATGAATATTCAAGATACTGCTGGGTGATTTTCCTCAGGTCCAAAAGTGAAGCTGCTGCTGAAATCATTGCTCTCATAAAACAAATTGAGCTCAAGCACAAGCGAAAAGTTTGTCAGCTCAGAAGTGACAATGGCACTGAATTCAGAAATGCTACTCTGGAGTCCTTCTGCACTGAAACTGGCATATCTCAGAACTTCTCCTCAGCTCACACACCAAAGCAGAATGGTGTTGTAGAAAGAAAGAATCGTACATTGATTGAAGCTGCTAGATGTATGTTGAATGAATCTGGTCTTCCCAAGAATTTCTGGGCTGAAGCTGTTGCAAATGCCTGCTACACTCAGAACAGATCTGTTTATGTCAAAAGACACAAGAAGACCTCCTATGAAGTACTCAGAAATAGAAAGCCTAATATTGGATACTTCCATGTATTTGGGTGTCCAGTATACATTCTGAATGATTCAAATCATCTTGGAAAATTTGATGCAAAAGCTGATGAAGGATACTTCCTAGGATATTCATCAAATCGCAAAGCCTTTAGAGTCTTTAACAAGAGACTTGAAAAGGGTTGATGAGTCAATTCATGTTACCTTTGATGAATCCAATTCTGCAATCTTTAAAAATTCCATTCCTGTACCACCCTCAGAAAGTCCAATAAGTTTTGGTGATTCTGATCCTATTACTGAAACTGATCAGTCACCTAAACCTGCTTCTGAACATCTCCGTTCAGAACCAGTAATAAACAAGCCTAGCAACATTCCATTTTATCCTCCAGTCAGTTTCAAACTACCTTCTGAACTGACTATTGGATCAGATGTACATGCTGCTTCTCCTCTGATATCAGGCTCCACTGAGCAACCTCAATCTGAAGAATTTCATGATGCAAGTCATGATCTGCAGGAAGAAGAAGAAGCTGAAGATGTATTTTCTGAAGCTTCTCCTGAAGTTACTCAGAGAAGTTCTTGCACTGATATCATTGTTCATCCTGGTCAATACTCTAAATGGACAAAAGCACATCCAATCAAACAAATTATTGGAGAGTCCAGTAAAGGGGTTCAGACCAGAAGAGCCACAAGCGATCAATGCTTAAACGTCAGCTTCTTATCTCTAATTGAACCCAAGAAGATTGACAAGGCTATGCAAGACCCAAGTTGGGTTGAAGCCATGCAAGATGAGCTCAACCAGTTTAAAAGAAACGATGTATGGGAACTCGTTCCTTGTCCCAGTAACCTGAAGAAGGAACCAATTGGAACAAGATGGGTCTTCAGAAACAAGATGGATGAAGATGGTCATATCATCAGAAACAAAGCAAGACTTGTTGCAAAAGGATATGCACAAGAAGAGGGAATAGATTTTGATGAAACTTTTGCACCAGTTGCTAGACTTGAAGCTATAAGAATATTCTTAGCTTTTGCAGCTCATCATCAGTTTAAAGTCTATCAAATGGATGTCAAAAGTGCATTCCTGAATGGAGAACTAGAAGAAGTCGTTTATGTGTATCAACCACCAGGGTTCATCAATGAAGAAAACCACATTGGGTGTACAGACTGAACAAAGCCTTATATGGTCTGAGACAAGCACCAGAGCCTGGTATGATACTCTTACTAAACATCTTCTTAAAAATGGTTTTAAACGTGGTGCAATTGATAACACTTTGTTCATATTGCATGATAAAAGTGATATCCTTTTAGTACAAATTTATGTTGATGATATTGTGTTTGGTTCTACAAATGAGAAGATGTGTGAAAAATTTTCTAAAATCATGTCTTCTGAGTATGAAATGAGTATGATGGGTGAACTGACATATTTTCTGGGACTTCAAGTAAAACAAACTGAAGATGGTATTTTCATAAACCAGGAAAAATATGTCAGAGATTTATTAAAGAAATATCAATTTGATTCAGTCTCATCAAAAGATACTCCTATTTCTGCTCCATTAACTTTGGATTCTGATCCACATGGAAAACCAGTGGACCATACAAAATATCGTGGTATGGTTGGTTCACTGATGTATTTAACTGCAAGTAGACCAAACATAATGTTTGCAACATGCCTTTGTGCTAGATTTCAGTCTGATCCCAGAGAAGCACATGCAAATGCTGTTAAAAGGATCTTCAGATACCTTAAAGGTGTCCCCAGATTGGGTCTTTGGTATCCCAAAGGCTCCAGTCTAGATCTAATGGGTTATTCAGATTCTGATCATGCAGGTTGTAAGATAGACAGGAAAAGTACCATTGGAGGGTGTCATTTCCTTGGTGGCAAATTAGTAAGCTGGACCAGTAAGAAGCAGACTGCAGTATCACTATCCACTGCAGAAGCTGAGTATATTTCTGCAGCAAGTTGTTGTGCTCAGATTCTATGGATGAAAAACCAGCTGACTGATTATGGTGTTACTTACACAAAGACTCCAATCTTTTGTGATAACACTAGTGCCATTGCCATATCTCACAATCCTGTGATGCACTCAAAAACCAAGCACATCGATCTCAGGTATCATTTCATTCGTGATCATATTCTGAAAAGAGATATTGAATTGCACTTTATTCCCACTGATAAGCAACTCGCTGATGTTTTCACAAAACCTTTAGATGTCAAAACCTTTAAACATCTGGTCAGTGAGTTGGGTATGTTAAATCCTTAGACTGGTAATCTTGTTATGAACGCCTCAGTGACACTGATCTGGTTCACCAGTCTGAGCGATCCATGCAATTTTTGCTCGCCTAGCTATCGAACGCCTTTGTGATACTATCTTGGCAGTTATTAATTCATGGATCATCACTTCAGGGGGAATGTTAAATATTTTTTTTCAAACTTTAAAATAAACCTTCATTTTTGAGGGGGAACCTTTTTGCTCAGAAAAACGTATTTAACTGAAGCATTTCAGAAAATCAAAGTTATTTCAGTTGAATTTTATTAACTGAGATGGTTCAGATCTCTTTGGAGCTGACCATGCTCAGAATTTATTTTGTCATCACTGAAAGACAACAATCCTTTCAAGATATTTTTTGATACTTGGTCAATTGTGTGTACACGTGGCCTACTGCATACTATTTTTTTAACTTACGTTGGTCATGCTTATGTGTCACACAAGTTGCGCCGTAAAAGGAAAGAAATGAGTACTTTTTCTGAAAAAGTGTTGCAGGGTGGGGTCACTCAAACGTCTCTGCATTTAATGCGGACTTGACCCCAGAAATTGTTTTTAATTGGAAAATCACTTTGTATTCCATTTTAAATTCAAATTCCTTTTCATTCTTTCATTTACTTCGTTTTTCATTTACTTCCCAATCATCAATCTCTCTCATATTTACTCTCAAATTCCTTAACTCTTCATATTCTTTTCACTTTCACTTTTGATTCTTAAAAAATGTCTAAATCATCATCTTCTTCACAACCCAAATCGCTCATCAATTTTAAATATACTCCATCGGATGATGTGAAAACATCTGCCACATGGCCAAAGAATTTCACTCCTTCACAAATTCGATTTAACATGAGCAATTTCTTGGCTCAATTAAATATGAAATCCAAAACGCTAATGGGAAGAATCAATAATTTTTGGGAGAAATCCCCTTTTCATTATGCTCTGACCGCTAATCCTCAGGCATTGTATCATCGATACTTGCTTGAATTCTGGTATACTGCTGTGGTGAGCAAAGATGAACAATCCATCTCCTTCACTCTCAATGAGGGCACCAAGCAGTGTGTCATCACTCTTGAGGGGTTCAGAAATTCCCTTCATCTGAACTACCTCAAACCTTCCCAGGTATTTGCTAAACGACTCAAAGGAGTCAATTTCAGGGAGGTTCTAGTCGCCACCAGTCATGGCGATATGGAGGATGCTGATGGTAATCTGAAGACCTCCGACACATATTTATGTCTGGATTTGGCAATTGCTGGAGGTTCTTCTGGACCCAGATTGTGGAAAGTCTTGGTGGCAACCATGGAGGGTTGGACCAACTTTCATTACCCCAAGTTGAGATGGGGTATTATATTTGGAATGGGATACAAGCAGACTTTGCTGAGATTCTCTTTTCTCAGCTAATTACAAAACTAAAAGGAAAGAGAAGTCTGCATGTTGCCTTTCCAAGATTTCTAAGCTTATGTTTCATGGATATTCTTGGTGAAGCTTATAATCAAGCTGGACCTGAAGCTTCAGTGCCTGAATACAGCAGAGATTTTTCAAAGGCATCCACTGCTGAAAATGAGCCTGAACTATCCACTGCTATGCTTCAGGTATTTAATAAAACTGTTTCAGCCACACTAGCTGGTTCAGAAAGGTCACTAAGTGGGCCACAAAAGAATGTGGGACCCGTTAGTCGACCTAAAGATAAGGTTGAGCAAATCATTGAATCTGGTAACGATGCACCTGCTTCTGCAGATGTTGAACCAGAAACTGGTGCGGGTACTAGTGACCCAAACCAGAGCATATCTGACCAGATTGTGAAAGTGAATGCTTTCTGGGATGACGATGAGCTACCTCAGGGGAATCTCGATTCCCTTGCTGATTTTGAGTTTGACGAGGGATTATTGGAGGCGAATCAATCTGATTCTGATCCAGCCACCATCCTCGCAAACGCCCCTCCTCCTCCCCCAGAAATCCAACAAGAACAAGATATTAATCCTTACGTTCCACCACCTCCATCTCATCAACATCCAATTTTTCCACCGGGCACTAATCCTGCCTATGTTACAGCCGGTACCTTTAATCCTTCACTTCAATTTCTTCACCCCCAAATTCACCAACTCCCACCGCCTATTAAGTATGATGCCCAAATAGAAACGGACTTGGATTCTGAAACAGAATCTGAGAGTCCAACTGATTTACAACTGAACAATGTTCTGAAAGGGCTTGGTAATCTACCATTTGTTGCTCCTGCTTCTGCACAGCCCCCACCTCCTTTAAATGTAGAAGCACAGTTAGAGAAGACTCAAACTGAAGTCCAAAGCCTTATTCTAAGGGTGGAGGACTTAACCAAGTCTCTAACTGCCAATACTAGTTCTGTGGCTGAAATGAAAAGAGCTCAGATGTTTCTTGGAACTGAGTTAACCAAGGTTGCTGGAAACGAAGGACTAGTATTTGGGAAGCTGAATGAGCTGGTGATGACTTGCAACAAGGTGAGCTCTGCAATCAGAGAAGCCTTCAAGCTAACAAAAAGAGATGTGCAAGCTTCGGTGGTTTGCAAACTTGACATCTTGTGTTCAGTTGTTGAAGCAAGATTTTATGGCTGTTGGAAGAGAAGTACATGAGTTGGTTCAGAAGCCAAGTATAAATGAAAAAGAACTTGGGGCTTCTATAAGTGTTGGTATTTTGGATAATCTGAAGTCTGAGCTAACTCAGAATCTAGTTACTCAGATTTCAGAATCGGTCTCTGAGAAGGTTGGTGAGAAGGTTAGAGTGATGATTGCTGAACTAACCAAAGACACATATACCAAAGTGGACAAGGCTGTGAATGAAGTAAAAGATTCAGTGTCCAAACTTGAAGGCTCAGTTCAGAATCAGTCCAAACAGTTAGATGAAATTCTAACTCTTCTGAAGAAGGAAAGTGTTGTTGCTCCTCCACCCCCTGCTTCATTTACTGAAGAAGATAGAAAGCATTTAAAAGAAATAATGGATAAAGAGTCGCTGAATCTGAACTCCAATTTCAGATTAAGATCTCAGTTTGCTCAGCTTTCTAGAGGAATTTCTGAATGTTTACAACAACAAAGTTGGGAACCACTGAAAGGCATGCAAATGGCCATCGAAGAATTCGCTAAGTTGCCTTCAGAGGTCCCCAAAGGGGGAAAAGGTGTGCCTATTGGTCTGCTTGCAAGTACACAAGAAATCATTGAAGCAACCAAGAAGCAAACTGAGGTGCCATCTGGTAGTGCCTCAGTTCAGGGGGAACAAGTTCAGAGATCTGAAACTGAACCTGCTAAGAAAGACAAGGGCAAGGCCCAAGCAGTGGAAGAACCAAAGAAAAGTTCTAAGGGTTCTGGGATTGTTGTTGGTGAGAATGTGGATGAACATGGTTATCCCTTGCACGATCTTGATGCTGATAGTAAGAAATTGGAAGCTTTGCAAAAGCAGGTCTCCAATCAATTCATCATGTGGAGGGAAAACAAAGAAAGAGAAAGGGAACAACATCTGAAGATGGGGACCCTTGATCATATAGATGCTGCAGCTGGTGAGACAAAAGCAGGGTAAAAATTGAGAAAGAGAAAGGGAACAACATCTGAAGATGGGGACCCTTGATCATATAGATGTTGCAGCTCTTGGTTTGTCACTGGAAAGATACTTAAAAATCAAAAATGATCCAAGAGTGCAAAAGGCTGTTGTTGATATGCTCGAGTATGAATGTGGGATGAATTACTCACCTCTGGAACAAAAGCTAGAGAGTCTAACCTTCAAGTTGTCTATTGAAGACTTGAAGAGAAATAGAGAAAAGGAAATGGCAATTAAAAGGAAGGAAATTCTGGCCGAAGTTCTGAAGGTTGAAAAAGAGTTGTTCAGACCAACCACAAAGCCCAAAGTAACTGGAACAAGGTCTGCAAGAAAGAATTCTCGTGATGTTGTCTTTACTTCTCTCAAACCATCTGATGATGCTGCTGAACTTGAAAGAAAGCATGAGAAGGACCAGTATGATCATTACATGAATCATCGATCGCATCAGGCCAAAATCATTGATATAGAAGTTACAAAGGCTGATGGATTGAAGTTGTTTGATTTGATTGTAAGAGAAGGTAGGGCAGCTGAAGAATATAATCAAATTTCAGTTCACGAGTTTGGGATTTCAGAGCATAGGGAGATGATCCAGATTCTGAGGGGAAGCCGAAATCTGCTTTGATTGGTGCATGGTTAGCAAGAATACAACAAAAGATGCAGGCCAAGGTAGAAATTGAAGGAAGATTGTTTGGAAAGAAGGATCATTCTCCACTGAAGAGGAAACCTACTGAAGCACCTTCTGGTTCAAGGCCTGCCAAGAAGTAGTTTCTTTTCAGTTTATCATGTACTTGTAATATATTTACATTTGTAACAAACATTTCAGTTTGTATATATATTGCAAATTGTAACCAATAAGTAGATGGTAAGTTTAAGTTAGAAAAACCATAAGTAAAATTCTGAGACATCAATGATCTATAAGATGTACTTAGAAAATTTTTACAACTTAAACAAAAACTTGCATTTCAAACTTACAAACATGTATAGATAGAAGTCTGAGATGCATGCACTATTTCAGAACAAATAGGGGGAATTTGTTAGGTCGGAAATCGACCAAGTATAATTTGTTCAGAAATAGCTTGAAGTTTCAGTGAAAACGTTTGTACAGAATTCTGAGCCGTCTCAGAATTACTTCACTGAAGCTTCACTTCAGTTCAGATCAAGATAAATCTGAAGCATTCATTCTGAAGTCAAAGACTGAAGTATTAAGAAGAGAATCATCTCAGAAGCGAGCAAAGAGTGATTCTACCAGATCGAAGACTGAAGCATCTCAGTGTAAAGTATTTACAACACTTTACACTGATTACGAGGAAGACTTTTTACTTTACATACCTTTACCCAGTTAATAGATTTATCTATTAATAAAAGGTACAAGGTAAAAGTATAGGTTTGGAACGTAGTACTATAAGTCACATCAACTGACTTATATACTCTTCCTAGTACAAGCATGAAAGGAATTAAGTTTAATTCCTTAAATGCTCACAACCACTTTTATACGATCTTGTCCATGTCATCATGAACTTGGTCTATAAATATAAAGTCTTCTCACAACTTGCAAAAGGCTTGAAACTTTAGCATTGCAACTTGTGAGATATACTCTAAGTAAACTTACGAGTATTTCCAAGTTAGTTAGATCACTTGTTTTTCAGGATTGTTTAGATACTTACACTTGGGTGTTTATCTTTGTTCCGCAACAATCCTTGTATTTGTTTATATATCAATAAATCAAATACATTAGAAAGAAAACACGTGTCTCAATGCTACATACTTGATTACATATATATATCTTTATATAGTTTCTGCCATTTAGTTCTTGCATTTTACTTTAAGTCAATTGTTTCTTGTTATCCATATCTGGATCGTAAACTTAACTTGTCCATCAAGATTAGTTGTACTTGCCAGTCGGGTTTAGTTAATCATCTATATTTGGCATTACATATCATCTTTCATTGCATAACATAGTTCATTACATATCGTATTTCATAACATCTCAAAGCATTTCATATCATTTCACATCATATCATATCATCTCATAACGTCACATATCTTTGGGTAGCATTTCAGGCTTCAATATGCATATACATAGCCCATATCACCTCCCATGTAATCCCGATTAACCATAAGTAAACAAAAATGTCATTTAGAGGGTTTTTTTTTCGTAAGAACAACACAGAATGTAGCTTTTCAAGATATTCAAGATATAAGAGGATACCAAACACAAGTCACAATTTATCGACTTACTTGAACTCATGAACTAAACAAGACAAGAAATATAGAACACTATACTTCTAGAATTGAAATGAGCAAGTGACGTAGTTTTGAACAAGTATGTAAGCCAAAAGACGATCGTATTTCATTGATGTTCAAAAATTTACATAGTCTGACGAGTACTGTTCAAAAATCTTGTGGGAACTACATCCACAAATCAAATCATGTGGGAACTACATCCACAATGATATACTACACAGTCAGAGTGATACGATCCAAAACACGTGGGAAATACATCCACAAAACTAGACTACAACTCAAATACAAGAGTATGAGTTGTTATAAGTTCTTAGGCTTACAATACGTTACTACTACAGATTACATCTTGAAAAGAACGACAACAAGCAACGCCACAACCAAGACTACAAAAACTAACAGTATCCAGATCAACATCCCAAGGGTCTCCTTCCCTTTCCTAGCAACCATCATAGCTTCAGAAGCATGCTGATAAGCTCCAGTCAGTGCTTGAGCTTGGTTCTCAATAGCCTCTCTAGTACGGATGAGAGAGTTGTTCATCCTTGACATTTGTCGGAGTGCATATTCCGACCTATCAGTTGCATCAGCAACTGGCATTGCTATAGCAGCATCGGGGTTGTAAACAGGCACTCTGGATGAACCCGCAGCATACGGATCACCCAGAAGAAAAGAAGGACCAAACATACGGTTGTCCTGAGCCGGTGCAGAAGGACCTGCAGCATAAGGATCTCTAGGAGCGTAAGGAATACGAGCTCCCTCAGTAGTCCTCCTCTGATATGGAGCTACTGGTGGTAAAGATGATTGAACATGGATAGACACATGTTCATTTCCAGATTCACTGGACGACGATACAAATTGATAGGGCGAGATTCATTGCCCGATTCCTCCATTGGTTCCTCTTCATAAGAGTCAGGAACATAAGGAATGGAGTTTGCCAGACAGGAACTGGAGGTGTACAAGGTACAACAGCATTAGAGCTAACTCCGTCCGACATGACTAGTCTGAAAAGATAGTCAAGAATCCATATAAGTCCAACGGATATGACAATTTGAGTCAATCGAATGAGACAGTACGCACCATGAGTTTCAAAGAGATCTTTGTCTAGATTATACACATTCGGTTTGGGTTTCTATTACCAACATATCTTCAATGCTTATATATAGGGTCACCCGCAGCCTTCCCACCACATTTACAATATGTTGTTAATATAATCCAAACTATCACGTATATAAACCTTATGTACACACATACGATTTGAGTTTCTATTCCTAACATACCTTCAATGTTTATATATAGGGTCACCCGCAGCCTTCCCACCACATCTACAGTATGTTGTGAATATAATTCAAACTAACACGTATATACACAATTTAAGATATTTATTTCGAGCCTTATACTATTTTACATAATCGGGACGTAGTTGATCGGGTTAGGTCTAATTATTGACAAATAGTATAACTCTCGAGATAACTATCCTAAACCTTAAAGACTTAGATTTCCTTATTTGAAGCGACCATGGCTATAGATTGAGTTATTCACGAGGAATAACTCCGTATTCACTATAACCTTGGCTCTGATACCAATTTTTGTCACACCCCGTTGTAGCGGAAATACAGGGTTAACAAATAATTGCGTACTAATCAGAAGGTAATAGAGATTACATCCATAAATCCAAATACGAGTTTATTACAAGTATAATCGTTCGGAAGTGGACCCCAATACACGGATACAAACTATCCTCAATTGGAAATGGGCCCACTAAATATACAACATTTGGACAGTCTAGTACAATTAGAACTAATAATATGATAGTCCTCAGATGTCTGACGCTAATTGTACGTCCAAAGTTCAAAAGATGGCTTCTAAAATGCCATATACGCTTCCAATACTTACTGTTGGTTCCCTGAAAAGCATGAAATTTGAAAGGATCAACTATCGAAATAGTTGGTGAGTTTACAGTATGTTTGACCAATGTTTATTCGTCATTGTGAGCACACAAATGACATATAGTTATAAAAGACCAGACAATCAGTATATCTAAATCTGACAACACTTTTATAACAAAACAGTCAGTATATCAAATCTGACACATCTCTTTTACTTTATATCAAGACAGCCAGTATATCTAGATCTGACAACTCTTATATCACAATTTATAACAAGATAGTCAGTATATCAAATCTGAACTCATCTTATATCACGTCAATCAGTATATCTAGATCTGATGACAGCATATGCCTCGCACAGGATTTCCCTTCGACAATGGGGTGCGGACCATAACCTCGCACAGGATTTCCCTTCGACAATGGGGTGCGGACCACAACCAAGACAGTCGAGATATCTAGATCCGACAATACAACCAATAGGGGAAACATTTTAGTTTTTCAAACACAAGGAAACCATTTAATCAGCCCTCACACGGCAATTCAACGTCATTTCATTCAACATTTAATAAATGACACGTATACACATTTTCGACAGCCGTCAACATGGCAAAATTTAAGTCAAATGATCTAAGCATCCAAATCACATGGCATACTCACAAAACAATCATTTATTTAACAAATCGTGTATACTATAACACATGCTTTTAAGGCCCAAAGTAAAAAGGAAAAGAGCGCCATAAACTCACCTTAGTGTTCAAAGTGCTAAAAAGGTGCTAATAACTTGAGAAGATCCATAGTCAATTCTCCACGTTATCCAAAACCTATGATATGATTACCAATAGTGAGGATCCAAGCTCACAACGACAAGTATCCTATGTAGAACTACTTAGCTATAGACCCTAGAATGCCATAACCGAGAATGTGATTTAAACTTTCATTTTATTTAACTTTAGTTGGTAATATCAATGACATTGTCATTATAAGGTAGTCTAAAGTACCATTCGATATTCACCAAGTTCAAACGTTCAAGTTGTAAAAAACTAAAAATATCAAACAGACTAAAAACTCGCGACGCGATCTGGGTGACTCGCGGCGCGATGGCCCTTTTTAACTAGCTCGCGGCGCGAGACCTGAAGGGTCGCGGCGCGAGAACAGACCTGCACGAGTGAAAGTGCAGTTTTTGACCTTTTTCGCCAAACCAAATCGTTTCCATTTCAAACCTTTTCATTCCAACAAGTTTAAACATATTCAAAAGACCTGGAAACATCCATTTCGCCTACCATTTCACCATTTCAACCATTTTGATTTCAAAGACCTAATTCTAAATCAAAATTTCCATTATCTAAGAACCCTAATTACATAACAAGTTTAAAGGCTTCTAATTCCATTAACAATACTGAAACAAACCCTTAATTGAATTTAAATCAAATCAAAAGTTTAGGAGAAAAATGGTTACTTACAATTTGAAGTTCTTGAAGACAAAAATTGAAGAAGATAAAGATGGTGATGATAATACTCCAATATTATAACTTTAAAACCCTTTTAATTCTTCCTTTGCAAAACCCAATTTAGAAGAAATAAGATAAGAGAGGATTTGAGATTGAAGAGTTTTGTGAATTGTGTGTGTGTGTGTGGTGTGGTCGACCAAAGAAAGAGAGGGAGGGTGGGGTGTGTTAAATTCCCTCCACTCAAATATAGAACCGGCCCATGTGGCTTAATTTGATATTTTTGTATACCCTTTATTTGGTAAAATGCTTACGATTAAATACCATTTGACTCAAAAGGTTATAATTTAAAGTAAAGGTATTTTCCTCTCGTCTCATTTTAGTTAAGACAAGTCAATAAACTTCGTCAAACTAAACTTTAAATATTTAAAGTTATTTTTAAGACTCGGCATTCGTCTAAATAGCTAATAGTCTACGTCATCAGGATACGTCTAATTGAACTATATCAAATGTTCAATTATCTAATAATTTCCACGTCATAATCTCTAAATTAGACGAAATTATAATAATGATCGAGATTAAGACTAACCCGTTGCTAATAAATTACAATTATGGTCATAACTCAGACCTAAACATCTATAAGCATGTCCCATTATAATGCTTGATGCATTGAAGATTCGATTAATACTTTATAGCTCACAGAACTTGATGAACTCGACCTTCACTCACTAAATCAACCTTTCAGGTACTTTTGACATTAGAATAATCTTTTAAAAGCATTACCATTAGAAAATAGACTCTCTCACGATTCCGTGGATAACTTATTTGTCAAAAACGGAGTTACGGTTCAAAAGTTATGGCCATTTAAAACTTCTGTCGCTAATGCGTCGCAGTGGGCAAACTGCGTCGCAACTAAAGTCGCTGCACACAAACTGCGTCGCAGTTTAGTGACTGCGGCGCATCAAGCCCCGATTCTGCACAAACCACTTGTTTAACCTCCAAAACTTAACCAAACACACCCCAAACGACCCCAAACCTTATGAACGACTTTTTTACCTCAAAATTCATCATTTTAAGACCATAATGATGCAATGAAATCATTGATTAACCCCTACTTGATTTGCATCACAATAACAAACGTTTTAGGTTACCGAATCGATCAAAACACACATTTTTGACATCAATTAATCCTCTAATGACCTAGACCAGTAATCAAACGAATAATATGATTGAAAAGACATAAAATCAATGTTATTGTACCTCTATTACCTGAAGGTTACAAAAAGGATGCAAAAGCTTGATCAAACACACCCGAATCAACACTTTTTTGGAAGATTTTTGCAATGGAATCGATATGGAGTCAAAGGGGGCGGTTAGGGTTCAAAGAGAAGATGATAATATAATTGGGGCTAATGATCAGTAACCCTAATCCCATTTTTTTGTTTACACATATGTCAAAACTAGTCCCTAGACTTCCTTATGGTTCATATTAGGCTAAAATCACCTATTGGGAATACTTACAATACATTAAGCACTTCAAGCACCTCTAAAGGCATTTAAAATATACCTTAAACACATATCACATCAATCATTAAGGCATTAAAGCCTTACACATATAACACATTAAACACATAGCCATTAAATCTCCTAGAGACTTAACAGACACGAAGTGTTGACTTAACGACTCAAGTCAACCGTTAATTAAAAGTTCGAGATGTTACATAAATGATACTTATACTTTTCAAATATGAAATGAATGTGACGCTGACGTAACATTAAGTAAGAGGTGAAAAAAAAGGATTACGTGAGACCTAAGATTTATCCCTTAATTTTAATCTTTTTTATATTTTCAATATGTGAAGTGATAGCATTACAAATCTTTTTTATATCACAATGACAATAAGTAATATATTTACTACATATATGTTTTATTGATTTATATAATATTTATAATAATCCCTTGTTATATTTTCAAAATTTCAATATGTGATGTGATACTTATATCAACAATAATTAATAGATTTATCTCATATGCTTTTATTTACAGTTTTAAAAATGTTAATAGAAAAATACAATGATATCACTATTTATAAGTAAAAAAATTAAAACCTGTGTCCATAAGTTAGTTACCCATTGTAAAGTAGGGCCATATATAGCAAAGTTCGTGAGAATGAACCTTGAAAAGAGCGTATAGATGGATAATTTAATATTTTTCAAAATTATTACTCCGTATAATTGTAGACCCGACTAGACGAGTAAGTTCCTAACGATTATTTATAGCAAATTAATTTGTTATAACGTCTCACTACGTACCATAGACTAGTCTAAGTCAGTAAGTCTATAACATTAAAAATATTCTTTCGAATTAAAAACTGGTTGTGTTT
>CM067170.1:4303246-4321444 GCA_034093135.1 Erigeron breviscapus | reverse complement strand
TTTTTTTTTTTTTTTTTTTTTTTTTTTTTTTTTTTTTTTTTTTTTTTTTTTTTTTTTTTTTTTTTTTTTTTTTTTTTTTTTTTTTTTTTTTTTTTTTTTTTTTTTTTTTTTTTTTTTTTTTTTTTTTTTTTTTTTTTTTTTTTTTTTTTTTTTTTTTTTTTTTTTTTTTTTTTTTTTTTTTTTTTTTTTTTTTTTTTTTTTTTTTTTTTTTTTTTTTTTTTTTTTTTTTTTTTTTTTTTTTTTTTTTTTTTTTTTTTTTTTTTTTTTTTTTTTTTTTTTTTTTTTTTTTTTTTTTTTTTTTTTTTTTTTTTTTTTTTTTTTTTTTTTTTTTTTTTTTTTTTTTTTTTTTTTTTTTTTTTTTTTTTTTTTTTTTTTTTTTTTTTTTTTTTTTTTTTTTTTTTTTTTTTTTTTTTTTTTTTTTTTTTTTTTTTTTTTTTTTTTTTTTTTTTTTTTTTTTTTTTTTTTTTTTTTTTTGTTTTTATCAAAGTAATATTATCCTTATAATATTAAAACGCAGCGGAAAATTGAACCTTTTCAATGTGTTATATGTAGTTAAAAACCAAAGTTTAACTTATAAAAGAAAACCCAAACAATAAGGATCCATGTATATGAATAACATACATACAAAACAACAACCATAGGGTGTTTTAGAAGACTACCTGTAAGTGCATGATTCGGTTGACAACAGCAACATCGATTTGATCAGTATATGTTTATGTTTTGTAATATGTAATCATAGACTTATTATATGTTTAAACTTGTTATTTGAACTTAAGTAATGTGAATGATTACATATTGAGCAGAGTTTTGGTATGTTTAATGTTTACGACTTGTATGAATGTGATTATAAATAACATACAGGTACAAGTGATAAACTAGTCACGTTTTGAGTATTAAAGTATACTTAAAAGATGACAAAATAAAGTGTATACAAACTCGTGCTACAGTAACACGAGTTTGCCTAAACTCGTGCTACAGTAACACGAGTTTGCCTAAACACGTGGTATTCACGTGTTTACTTAATGACACGCGTTTGTTAATGGACTATGGGCTTTAATATACACGGTCCATACTTAGCACGCGTTTAGTACATCTTAGTATAAATACATCTCGAAAATACGTAATTAGTAACAGTTAATTAAGATAATTAGTCTAAACTCTGTCCAATTGCAAACCCGCGCGCGTTTAAGGTCTTAGGTTGTATAAACAACGAAAGACGATAATTTAATTAAGCAAACAGGTTATCACGAGAGGATTCCGCACTCTCGTCATAACTATAAGCGTTCTCGTTGACGATCAGTCCACTAGGACCTACAAGTGGTATCAGTTTATGTCTCTGATTCGTGGTTTGTTTTAGGGTTTTGCACAGCGAGAAGGTTATGACTACAATGAAACTTTTGCACCAGTTGCTCGGATTGAAGCTATAAGACTATTTTTAGCTTATGCAAGTTTCAAAGGAATAAAGGTGTATCAGTTAGATGTTAAGAGTGCCTTCTTGTATGGAGAAGTTAAGGAAGAAGTGTACGTTCGTCAACCACCGGGGTTTGAAGATCCAAATTATCCAAGAAGGGCATATCGACTGGATAAGGCTCTTTATGGACTACATCAAGCACCAAGAGTGTGGTATGAGAAGTTGTCAACACATTTGTTGACAAATGGATTTACAAGAGGATCGATAGACAGCACGTTGTTTATCAAATGGCAGAAGCAAGATTATATAATTGTGCAAGTTTATGTGGATGATATCATTTTGGTTCATCTGACATTAAGATGTGCAAGGATTTTGAAATGAGTATGAAGAAGGAATTTGAAATGAGTGCTATGGGAGAATTAAAATTTTTCCTTGGACTGCAAGTTGATCAACGAAAAGATGGATTTTTCATTCACCAGACTAAGTATGTCAATGACATCTTGGAAAGGTTTCAAATGTTAGAATCCAAGACTTATGGTACTCCTATTCAGTTGAATCATGGTTTAGGAGTTCCTGATTCTAAAGATACACTTGTGGATGCTACTTATTATCGGGCGATCATCGGCTCATTGATGTATTTAACTGCTTCGCGTCCAGATATCATGTTTGCTGTTTGTCTGTGTGCTAGATTTCAAGCAAATCCGAAAGAGTCACATTTAACAGCTGTAAAACGGATCCTCAGATATTTAAAGGGAAACCAAGGACTTGGTCTATGGTATCCGTTGGGAGGAACGTTTGAGTTTGTTGCTTACACTGATTCGGACTTTGGAGGTTGTAACAATGATAGGAAGTCTACAACTGGCGGATGTCAATTCTTAGGAGGGAGACTTGTATCGTGGCAATGTAAGAAGCAGACATCGGTAGCTCAGTCTACTTGTGAGGCAGAGTACATGGCTGCTATAAAAAAAAAAAAAAAAAAAAAAAACAACTAAAAAACGAAAAAATGAAAATTTAAAAAAAAAAAAAAAAAAAAAAAAAAAAAAAAAAAAAAAAAAAAAAAAAAAAAAAAAAAAAAAAAAAAAAAAAAAAAAAAAAAAAAAAAAAAAAAAAAAAAAAAAAAAAAAAAAAAAAAAAAAAAAAAAAAAAAAAAAAAAAAAAAAAAAAAAAAAAAAAAAAAAAAAAAAAAAAAAAAAAAAAAAAAAAAAAAAAAAAAAAAAAAAAAAAAAAAAAAAAAAAAAAAAAAAAAAAAAAAAAAAAAAAAAAAAAAAAAAAAAAAAAAAAAAA
This sequence comes from Erigeron breviscapus, assembly GCA_034093135.1. Classification (NCBI taxonomy): domain Eukaryota; kingdom Viridiplantae; phylum Streptophyta; class Magnoliopsida; order Asterales; family Asteraceae; genus Erigeron; species Erigeron breviscapus. Next base: position 4,318,749 of record CM067170.1, on the reverse strand, counting down.
AAAAAAAAAAAAAAAAAAAAAAAAAAAAAAAAAAAAAAAAAAAAAAAAAAAAAAAAAAAAAAAAAAAAAAAAAAAAAAAAAAAAAAAAAAAAAAAAAAAAAAAAAAAAAAAAAAAAAAAAAAAAAAAAAAAAAAAAAAAAAAAAAAAAAAAAAAAAAAAAAAAAAAAAAAAAAAAAAAAAAAAAAAAAAAAAAAAAAAAAAAAAAAAAAAAAAAAAAAAAAAAAAAAAAAAAAAAAAAAAAAAAAAAAAAAAAAAAAAAAAAAAAAAAAAAAAAAAAAAAAAAAAAAAAAAAAAAAAAAAAAAAAAAAAAAAAAAAAAAAAAAAAAAAAAAAAAAAAAAAAAAAAAAAAAAAAAAAAAAAAAAAAAAAAAAAAAAAAAAAAAAAAAAAAAAAAAAAAAAAAAAAAAAAAAAAAAAAAAAAAAAAAAAAAAAAAAAAAAAAAAAAAAAAAAAAAAAAAAAAAAAAAAAAAAAAAAAAAAAAAAAAAAAAAAAAAAAAAAAAAAAAAAAAAAAAAAAAAAAAAAAAAAAAAAAAAAAAAAAAAAAAAAAAAAAAAAAAAAAAAAAAAAAAAAAAAAAAAAAAAAAAAAAAAAAAAAAAAAAAAAAAAAAAAAAAAAAAAAAAAAAAAAAAAAAAAAAAAAAAAAAAAAAAAAAAAAAAAAAAAAAAAAAAAAAAAAAAAAAAAAAAAAAAAAAAAAAAAAAAAAAAAAAAAAAAAAAAAAAAAAAAAAAAAAAAAAAAAAAAAAAAAAAAAAAAAAAAAAAAAAAAAAAAAAAAAAAAAAAAAAAAAAAAAAAAAAAAAAAAAAAAAAAAAAAAAAAAAAAAAAAAAAAAAAAAAAAAAAAAAAAAAAAAAAAAAAAAAAAAAAAAAAAAAAAAAAAAAAAAAAAAAAAAAAAAAAAAAAAAAAAAAAAAAAAAAAAAAAAAAAAAAAAAAAAAAAAAAAAAAAAAAAAAAAAAAAAAAAAAAAAAAAAAAAAAAAAAAAAAAAAAAAAAAAAAAAAAAAAAAAAAAAAAAAAAAAAAAAAAAAAAAAAAAAAAAAAAAAAAAAAAAAAAAAAAAAAAAAAAAAAAAAAAAAAAAAAAAAAAAAAAAAAAAAAAAAAAAAAAAAAAAAAAAAAAAAAAAAAAAAAAAAAAAAAAAAAAAAAAAAAAAAAAAAAAAAAAAAAAAAAAAAAAAAAAAAAAAAAAAAAAAAAAAAAAAAAAAAAAAAAAAAAAAAAAAAAAAAAAAAAAAAAAAAAAAAAAAAAAAAAAAAAAAAAAAAAAAAAAAAAAAAAAAAAAAAAAAAAAAAAAAAAAAAAAAAAAAAAAAAAAAAAAAAAAAAAAAAAAAAAAAAAAAAAAAAAAAAAAAAAAAAGATAGAGTTTTAAGTTGATGCTTTAAGACGATTAGAAGTGAGGATATTTTAGCTTTTAAGCTTGCTTAATCGTAATATAACTGCTTAGTTCAGTGACTACTTCTAAGGATGTATCGGTAGACACAAAGTACCGAAGGTTTCCCTGAATATTAATTGTTCAATAACCGTATTTGTGGGTAACACGTCAGCATATGGCTTTGAATATGGACTCTTCCTTGTGAATTGATTTGCCATCCTTAATACTTAAGAAAGATTTAGCATTTGGTTTGAGATTGGATGTGTTTGTAAACCATAGGGGGGATTCGCATGCATTCATGTATGTCATTTTATTTTATTTTATTTTATTTTTATTTTTATTTTATTTTTATTTTTATTTTTATTTTTATTTTTATTTTTATTTTTATTTTTATTTTTTTTTTATATTTTATTTTTGTTTTTGTTTTTATTTTTATTTTTATTTTTATTTTTATTTTTATTTTTATTTTTATTTTTATTTTTATTTTTATTTTTATTTTTATTTTTATTTTTATTTTTATTTTTATTTTTATTTTTATTTTTATTTTTATTTTTATTTTTATTTTTATTTTTATTTTTATTTTTATTTTTATTTTTATTTTTATTTTTATTTTTATTTTTATTTTTATTTTTATTTTTATTTTTATTTTTATTTTTATTTTTATTTTTATTTTTATTTTTATTTTTATTTTTATTTTTATTTTTATTTTTATTTTTATTTTTATTTTTATTTTTATTTTTATTTTTATTTTTATTTTTATTTTTATTTTTATTTTTATTTTTATTTTTATTTTTATTTTTATTTTTATTTTTATTTTTATTTTTATTTTTATTTTTATTTTTATTTTTATTTTTATTTTTATTTTTATTTTTATTTTTATTTTTATTTTTATTTTTATTTTTATTTTTATTTTTATTTTTATTTTTATTTTTATTTTTATTTTTATTTTTATTTTTATTTTTATTTTTATTTTTATTTTTATTTTTATTTTTATTTTTATTTTTATTTTTATTTTTATTTTTATTTTTATTTTTATTTTTATTTTTATTTTTATTTTTATTTTTATTTTTATTTTTATTTTTATTTTTATTTTTATTTTTATTTTTATTTTTATTTTTATTTTTATTTTTATTTTTATTTTTATTTTTATTTTTATTTTTATTTTTATTTTTATTTTTATTTTTATTTTTATTTTTATTTTTATTTTTATTTTTATTTTTATTTTTATTTTTATTTTTATTTTTATTTTTATTTTTATTTTTATTTTTATTTTTATTTTTATTTTTATTCTTATTCTTATTTTTATTTTTAGTTTTATTTTTATTTTTATTTTTATTTTTATTTTTGTACTTACAATCTTATGTGTCAAGTAGTTGTGTCAAAACTAGTTCTAATTGCACGAGAGAGTTGATAAGCATCTAATGATTCTATTGTTCAGCTATATGGTCCTTAACTGGATTATATGAGTCTTTATTGCTTGAAGTAGTATGTTAAAAGATTGTTTTCTGATATGGACATTAATTTGTTTAAGTTTACGGAAATGATCTTTCTGAATTTTGTTGCTTTGGAAAAGTCAAAATATAGTCAAGATTAGTTTGATATGTTTTTGAGATTTCAATTTGTTTTTGGTGAAAAGATATGCTTGACGATGATTCTTGACTGACCATAGGTTTTCATTTCGATATTTTCTTTGCACGCTTAAAATAATGTTATCTGTTGATATTGATGCATTGATGAGTTTCCTTTAAGTGTGCAGGACTTTCGATATTGGAATTGTGTGTTTTTCCAAAGTTGTTAAAAAGAATCTTACCCGGTATCATTAGTTAAGGGGGAGTTTGCTTTTGCAGGCTTTCGATTGCTAATGATTATCGGTGAATGAATTGAGTCCAAATCAAGTCCTGGTATCGATGTTTTAAATGTCCGTTACTTTATGGTTTTATACATCACATTAACTTGTTGTGTAAGTTTACCAAAGTTTATGTAATGGTTTTTCAGTTGATACAGGTATATGGTAAAGTCACGATTATCAGGTTTGATTGTTAAAATTTTATCTGCTAATGATGACTTGATTTTCAGGGGGTTCAATCATTGAGTTTCATACAGGTTATCTCTATCCTGTGTATTGGCTGGTTATTCAGGTTTGAAGGTAAAGGGTATGAAATTTCTCTAAGTGTTGTTTGAAAATGTGTTTGATTGTACAGGTAACACGCGTTTAGCTAAAATCGTGCATATTGTCAAAACCGTGCAATTGGTTACTGTTTGTGATTAGTATTTGTACTTCGTGATTTGTTATTATTCATCGACCATCTTCGTGTTAATTACAGGTATGTTTTCCTTGATTTTGTTTGATTTTCAAAGATATATTTGTTTGTTTCTGAATTTAGATGACGATGAACAGTAACTTAGGGTTGGATTTCACACGCGTTTGAAAATTAGAAATCAAAATTCAAGTTTTTTTGGGGGGGGGGGGGGGGGGGGGGGGGGGGGGGGGGGGGGGGGGGGGGGGGGGGGGGGGGGGGGGGGGGGGGGGGGGGGGGGGGGGGGGGGGGGGGGGGGGGGGGGGGGGGGGGGGGGGGGGGGGGGGGGGGGGGGGGGGGGGGGGGGGGGGGGGGGGGGGGGGGGGGGGGGGGGGGGGGGGGGGGGGGGGGGGGGGGGGGGGGGGGGGGGGGGGGGGGGGGGGGGGGGGGGGGGGGGGGGGGGGGGGGGGGGGGGGGGGGGGGGGGGGGGGGGGGGGGGGGGGGGGGGGGGGGGGGGGGGGGGGGGGGGGGGGGGGGGGGGGGGGGGGGGGGGGGGGGGGGGGGGGGGGGGGGGGGGGGGGGGGGGGGGGGGGGGGGGGGGGGGGGGGGGGGGGGGGGGGGGGGGGGGGGGGGGGGGGGGGGGGGGGGGGGGGGGGGGGGGGGGGGGGGGGGGGGGGGGGGGGGGGGGGGGGGGGGGGGGGGGGGGGGGGGGGGGGGGGGGGGGGGGGGGGGGGGGGGGGGGGGGGGGGGGGGGGGGGGGGGGGGGGGGGGGGGGGGGGGGGGGGGGGGGGGGGGGGGGGGGGGGGGGGGGGGGGGGGGGGGGGGGGGGGGGGGGGGGGGGGGGGGGGGGGGGGGGGGGGGGGGGGGGGGGGGGGGGGGGGGGGGGGGGGGGGGGGGGGGGGGGGGGGGGGGGGGGGGGGGGGGGGGGGGGGGGGGGGGGGGGGGGGGGGGGGGGGGGGGGGGGGGGGGGGGGGGGGGGGGGGGGGGGGGGGGGGGGGGGGGGGGGGGGGGGGGGGGGGGGGGGGGGGGGGGGGGGGGGGGGGGGGGGGGGGGGGGGGGGGGGGGGGGGGGGGGGGGGGGGGGGGGGGGGGGGGGGGGGGGGGGGGGGGGGGGGGGGGGGGGGGGGGGGGGGGGGGGGGGGGGGGGGGGGGGGGGGGGGGGGGGGGGGGGGGGGGGGGGGGGGGGGGGGGGGGGGGGGGGGGGGGGGGGGGGGGGGGGGGGGGGGGGGGGGGGGGGGGGGGGGGGGGGGGGGGGGGGGGGGGGCGTTTGGGAAATCACGAGTTTACAAACACGTGTTTGTCCTTTCACACGCGTTTACCATTTGATCACACGCGTTTACCTCTTGATCACACGCGTTTACCTTTTTACACGCGTTTACCTTTGGTCACACGCGTTTACCCTTCTACACGCGTTTACCTTTGATCACACGCGTTTGCCATGATACCACGCGTTTGAAGATTGGTTCACGTGTTTAGGTTTTTGTAGCAGATTTCACGCGTTTGAAACTTTTACACGCGTTTACCTTTATACACGCGTTTACTTTGATCACACGCGTTTACCCTTCTACACGCGTTTACCTTTGATCACACGCGTTTACCTTTGATCACACGCGTTTACCTTTTCACACGCGTTTACTTTGTCACACGCGTTTGAAACTTTTACACGCGTTTACAAGCAGTTTCCAAATTTTCTAAGTTTTATTGTGCAGAATTATTATTGCTAAATTTTCGTTATTGCACTATTGTTTTTGTTTTCCAGAAATGGCAGGAAATCCAAGAAATTTCTTCTCAACTCACAATCAGTTGATCGATTTGTCGAGAGATCGAAGAAATGTGGAATTTAATGGATTGCTTCAGTATCTGGAACGCTCACGTATTCATTTCGTGCTAACTCACAATCCAGTGCTATATCAAGGATATCTGCATCAATTTTGGAATAATGCTTCTATAAGGGTGGTTCAAGCACAGCCAGCACAAGGAGATAGACCTGCTGTCCCTCGGAGTGTTAGGTTTCAGACAACTGTGGCTGATCACACGTTTTCATTTACTGCGGCTGATTTGCGAGATATACTGCATTTAGGGACTGTTGAAGAAGAAAATGGTCCAATAGAGCTAGATGAGACGTTGATTAGAGGTTGTTTTGGAAGAATGGGACATGCTACGCCAGGTGCTAAGTGGCCGATTGCGAAGGCAGGATTCTATGGCCAATGGAGGTTTTTGGCTCATGTATTGATTGTGGCGATCAGTAACCGTCATGCAGGGTTTGATCAGCTCAATAAGCAAGTAGGTTCGCAGATGGTGGCCTTGACTTTGAATAGACCATACTCATTCTCGGATTACTTCTTTGATATTTTGAAGACCCAGATTACTCAGACGGGGTCGCAGAGGTTTATGATGTTGCCAAGGATAACCACCACCACCACCACCACCACCACCACCACCACCACCACCACCACCACCACCACCACCACCACCACCACCACCACCACCACCACCACCACCACCACCACCACCACCACCACCACCACCACCACCACCACCACCACCACCACCACCACCACCACCACCACCACCACCACCACCACCACCACCACCACCACCACCACCACCACCACCACCACCACCACCACCACCACCACCACCACCACCACCACCACCACCACCACCACCACCACCACCACCACCACCACCACCACCACCACCACCACCACCACCACCACCACCACCACCACCACCACCACCACCACCACCACCACCACCACCACCACCACCACCACCACCACCACCACCACCACCACCACCACCACCACCACCACCACCACCACCACCACCACCACCACCACCACCACCACCACCACCACCACCACCACCACCACCACCACCACCACCACCACCACCACCACCACCACCACCACCACCACCACCACCACCACCACCACCACCACCACCACCACCACCACCACCACCACCACCACCACCACCACCACCACCACCACCACCACCACCACCACCACCACCACCACCACCACCACCACCACCACCACCACCACCACCACCACCACCACCACCACCACCACCACCACCACCACCACCACCACCACCACCACCACCACCACCACCACCACCACCACCACCACCACCACCACCACCACCACCACCACCACCACCACCACCACCACCACCACCACCACCACCACCACCACCACCACCACCACCACCACCACCACCACCACCACCACCACCACCACCACCACCACCACCACCACCACCACCACCACCACCACCACCACCACCACCACCACCACCACCACCACCACCACCACCACCACCACCACCACCACCACCACCACCACCACCACCACCACCACCACCACCACCACCACCACCACCACCACCACCACCACCACCACCACCACCACCACCACCACCACCACCACCACCACCACCACCACCACCACCACCACCACCACCACCACCACCACCACCACCACCACCACCACCACCACCACCACCACCACCACCACCACCACCACCACCACCACCACCACCACCACCACCACCACCACCACCACCACCACCACCACCACCACCACCACCACCACCACCACCACCACCACCACCACCACCACCACCACCACCACCACCACCACCACCACCACCACCACCACCACCACCACCACCACCACCACCACCACCACCACCACCACCACCACCACCACCACCACCACCACCACCACCACCACCACCACCACCACCACCACCACCACCACCACCACCATGCACCACCACCACCACCACCACCACCACACGGACCTCAAGTTCAAGTTCCACGTGCGGTCCCACGTCAACGACAAGTTCAACGACGGGTTCGTCCACGAGTTCATCCTCAAGTGGCACCACAGGCTCAACCTGAAGTTAGGCCAGTACAAGCTGCTGCTGAAGATGTTCAGGCAGATAATGAAGCAATGGAAGACTTGTTAGATAGGGCAGAAGGTGCTAACCCTGAAGTTGGTGAAGCTTTTGTGCATGCTGCATTGGATCCACATGATGTGATTGCTCAAGTGGATAATTTTCAAGCTTTGGATCACTTGGAGTTGTTTGTAGCTCCAAATGCTGAACGAGATCAAGAATTGGATAGATTATTGGAAGATGTCGATGACCCTCTGAATGTTGCTGGTGATGCCGCAGAAAGTTCAAGAGGAAAGACTGTTGATCCAGAGGCTACAGAGAGTGATTCCGATGTTGATGTGCCTGGACGTGCAAGTGATACTTCTCCTGTTGAGAGAGGTTTGAAACGAGTTCGCACTGAAGATGAGAGTGACCCTACTTATGAACCAGAGGAAGAGGAGATTCCTTTGATAAGACGAAGGAAAGTGCCTAGGTCGGGAAAGGTTTTACCTGCTCATTTGGCTGAAGCGTTTGAGACTTATAGACGACAAGAAGAGTCTGAGAGAGATGAGGTGACGGAAGGATCAGTTCCTGATGAACCTGTACAATCAGAGGTACCTGTTGTTGCTACGGTGTCTACGTCGTCTTCAATCGGATATAGAAGAAAGAAACTTCGTCCACATCGAGTTGCAGTAACTCAATCTGAATCAATTCAAGTGTCAGTTCCTCAAGATACACAGAGTGCTTCGATTCTGATTCTGATTCTGATTCTGATTCTGATTCTGATTCTGATTCTGATTCTGATTCTGATTCTGATTCTGATTCTGATTCTGATTCTGATTCTGATTCTGATTCTGATTCTGATTCTGATTCTGATTCTGATTCTGATTCTGATTCTGATTCTGATTCTGATTCTGATTCTGATTCTGATTCTGATTCTGATTCTGATTCTGATTCTGATTCTGATTCTGATTCTGATTCTGATTCTGATTCTGATTCTGATTCTGATTCTGATTCTGATTCTGATTCTGATTCTGATTCTGATTCTGATTCTGATTCTGATTCTGATTCTGATTCTGATTCTGATTCTGATTCTGATTCTGATTCTGATTCTGATTCTGATTCTGATTCTGATTCTGATTCTGATTCTGATTCTGATTCTGATTCTGATTCTGATTCTGATTCTGATTCTGATTCTGATTCTGATTCTGATTCTGATTCTGATTCTGATTCTGATTCTGATTCTGATTCTGATTCTGATTCTGATTCTGATTCTGATTCTGATTCTGATTCTGATTCTGATTCTGATTCTGATTCTGATTCTGATTCTGATTCTGATTCTGATTCTGATTCTGATTCTGATTCTGATTCTGATTCTGATTCTGATTCTGATTCTGATTCTGATTCTGATTCTGATTCTGATTCTGATTCAGATTCAAAAACAAACAGTTTTGGAATCTGATTCTGATTCTGATTCAACTTATGAGATTGATAAAGATTAGATGATTTGTATTTTCGATTGCATGTAATAAGTTATGATATGTAAATGTAATATATTTTATTTCAATGCAATTGTATTTCATCTTTATTATTATCATTGTATTCTGGTGTTTATTCTGTGTAATCTTAATAGATGATGCAGATGATGCAGAATTGTTCTTTGATGGTGATGATCTTGAGGAAGGTGAGATTGTTCCTGAGCCGAATATGGACTTATTCAAGAATGCGTGATGCAGATGATGCAGATGATGCAGATGATGCAGATGATGCAGATGATGCAGATGATGCAGATGATGCAGATGATGCAGATGATGCAGATGATGCAGGAGATAGATGATGCAATTGCAAGTACATCTGGAGCTGCTGGATCAAGTGCGCCTCGTGATGCTGAGGTCATTGAAGCACTTGACGATTCAGATGATGCAGATGATGCAGAATTGTTCTTTGATGGTGATGATCTTGAGGAAGGTGAGATTGTTCCTGAGCCGAATATGGACTTATTCAAGAAGCCTTATGGGTTTGATGATTTTTGGAACTCAATTCCTGAAGACCCATCAGTAGAAGAAAGAAATGTGTTGGAATTAAAGAGGAATGACGTTAAGGAAAGGATGCTTCAAACTCCATTTAGTAGCAATACTAAAGTTTTAAACTTTGTAGTATATGCTAAGGTTGAAGATGCATTGGTTCCTTTTCCTTATGAGATTAATTTGACAAGACCATTTAATCCAAATGAGTTTCCAGTGCCTCTCAGAGATGATGATCCATTACAGGTGATTGATAGATTTGTACCTGGTCAGAGAGTTGGTGAATTTAGAGTCACTAGGGATACTCTGAGACCCTCTGTGTATTGGACTCATATCTCGGATAAAGATGCTGCAAAATACAAGACAATTATCTGGAGTTGGTTTTATGATGAAGAACTGAAGCTCATACAGAAGCAAGAACTAAGGGGGAGTTAGAGAAGGATGTTGCAAGTACATCTGGAGCTGCTGGATCAAGTGCGCCTCGTGATGCTGAGGTCATTGAAGCACTTGACGATTCAGATGATGCAGAATTGTTCTTTGATGGTGATGATCTTGAGGAAGGTGAGATTGTTCCTGAGCCGAATATGGACTTATTCAAGAAGCCTTATGGGTTTGATGATTTTTGGAACTCAATTCCTGAAGACCCATCAGTAGAAGAAAGAAATGTGTTGGAATTAAAGAGGAATGACGTTAAGGAAAGGATGCTTCAAACTCCATTTAGTAGCAATACTAAAGTTTTAAACTTTGTAGTATATGCTAAGGTTGAAGATGCATTGGTTCCTTTTCCTTATGAGATTAATTTGACAAGACCATTTAATCCAAATGAGTTTCCAGTGCCTCTCAGAGATGATGATCCATTACAGGTGATTGATAGATTTGTACCTGGTCAGAGAGTTGGTGAATTTAGAGTCACTAGGGATACTCTGAGACCCTCTGTGTATTGGACTCATATCTCGGATAAAGATGCTGCAAAATACAAGACAATTATCTGGAGTTGGTTTTATGATGAAGAACTGAAGCTGTTCGTTCTCAAAAGACCAGAAGGTTGTCAGTATTTAGCATGGAGTGAGAGACATTTTAGAAGTTTATGTGAAGAAGACCTACATGAACTTGGAAATACTTGGATTATCAATCCAAGCGAGTATGGTCTTGCTGATGTCATTGGTAAGAAGCTTCGTGAAGATTTTAAGATGAGATCGAGTATGAAAGACTCAGATAAGCCGAAGTTTCATATCAAACCGAGAAAGAAGAAGAAGGTGGTGAAACCAGATAGAAGCGTTGAGTATATTCAACGTGATATCAAGTGCATGATCAAAGTCCCAGCCAAGAAGTGGCCACAAGATGAGCTAGAAAAGATGGATAATTGGGAGATTGATCGAAATACTGGTGAAGCCAAGATGTATGCAGACTCACAGAAGAAGATTTTGTTGAGAAGAATATATGATCCAATGCAGTTGGTCAACTTCTCAAGAAATGATCTAAGAAGGTTATACGATACAGAGTGCTCATTTTTGCCATTTTGGAAGGATGAAGAAAGCCGATATCGTAAGATTATTCAAGTTTGCTTACATGAGAATATCCATGCAAATAGCAAGAGATTGACGTTTGATGGATGATAGATTTTTACAAGACTGAAGAAATCGTGTAGCTGATGTCAAGGGGGAGACTGTAAGTGCATGATTCGGTTGACAACAGCAACATCGATTTGATCAGTATATGTTTATGTTTTGTAATATGTAATCATAGACTTATTATATGTTTAAACTTGTTATTTGGACTTAAGTAATGTGAATGATTACATATTGATCAGAGTTTTGGTATGTTTAATGTTTACGACTTGTATGAATGTGATTATAAATAACATACAGATACAAGTGATAAACTAGTCACGTTTTGAGTATTAAAGTATACTTAAAAGATGACAAAATAAAGTGTATGCAAACTCGTGCTACAGTAACACGAGTTTGCCTAAACCGGGGGGGGGGGGGGGGGGGGGGGGGGGGGGGGGGGGGGGGGGGGGGGGGGGGGGGGGGGGGGGGGGGGGGGGGGGGGGGGGGGGGGGGGGGGGGGGGGGGGGGGGGGGGGGGGGGGGGGGGGGGGGGGGGGGGGGGGGGGGGGGGGGGGGGGGGGGGGGGGGGGGGGGGGGGGGGGGGGGGGGGGGGGGGGGGGGGGGGGGGGGGGGGGGGGGGGGGGGGGGGGGGGGGGGGGGGGGGGGGGGGGGGGGGGGGGGGGGGGGGGGGGGGGGGGGGGGGGGGGGGGGGGGGGGGGGGGGGGGGGGGGGGGGGGGGGGGGGGGGGGGGGGGGGGGGGGGGGGGGGGGGGGGGGGGGGGGGGGGGGGGGGGGGGGGGGGGGGGGGGGGGGGGGGGGGGGGGGGGGGGGGGGGGGGGGGGGGGGGGGGGGGGGGGGGGGGGGGGGGGGGGGGGGGGGGGGGGGGGGGGGGGGGGGGGGGGGGGGGGGGGGGGGGGGGGGGGGGGGGGGGGGGGGGGGGGGGGGGGGGGGGGGGGGGGGGGGGGGGGGGGGGGGGGGGGGGGGGGGGGGGGGGGGGGGGGGGGGGGGGGGGGGGGGGGGGGGGGGGGGGGGGGGGGGGGGGGGGGGGGGGGGGGGGGGGGGGGGGGGGGGGGGGGGGGGGGGGGGGGGGGGGGGGGGGGGGGGGGGGGGGGGGGGGGGGGGGGGGGGGGGGGGGGGGGGGGGGGGGGGGGGGGGGGGGGGGGGGGGGGGGGGGGGGGGGGGGGGGGGGGGGGGGGGGGGGGGGGGGGGGGGGGGGGGGGGGGGGGGGGGGGGGGGGGGGGGGGGGGGGGGGGGGGGGGGGGGGGGGGGGGGGGGGGGGGGGGGGGGGGGGGGGGGGGGGGGGGGGGGGGGGGGGGGGGGGGGGGGGGGGGGGGGGGGGGGGGGGGGGGGGGGGGGGGGGGGGGGGGGGGGGGGGGGGGGGGGGGGGGGGGGGGGGGGGGGGGGGGGGGGGGGGGGGGGGGGGGGGGGGGGGGGGGGGGGGGGGGGGGGGGGGGGGGGGGGGGGGGGGGGGGGGGGGGGGGGGGGGGGGGGGGGGGGGGGGGGGGGGGGGGGGGGGGGGGGGGGGGGGGGGGGGGGGGGGGGGGGGGGGGGGGGGGGGGGGGGGGGGGGGGGGGGGGGGGGGGGGGGGGGGGGGGGGGGGGGGGGGGGGGGGGGGGGGGGGGGGGGGGGGGGGGGGGGGGGGGGGGGGGGGGGGGGGGGGGGGGGGGGGGGGGGGGGGGGGGGGGGGGGGGGGGGGGGGGGGGGGGGGGGGGGGGGGGGGGGGGGGGGGGGGGGGGGGGGGGGGGGGGGGGGGGGGGGGGGGGGGGGGGGGGGGGGGGGGGGGGGGGGGGGGGGGGGGGGGGGGGGGGGGGGGGGGGGGGGGGGGGGGGGGGGGGGGGGGGGGGGGGGGGGGGGGGGGGGGGGGGGGGGGGGGGGGGGGGGGGGGGGGGGGGGGGGGGGGGGGGGGGGGGGGGGGGGGGGGGGGGGGGGGGGGGGGGGGGGGGGGGGGGGGGGGGGGGGGGGGGGGGGGGGGGGGGGGGGGGGGGGGGGGGGGGGGGGGGGGGGGGGGGGGGGGGGGGGGGGGGGGGGGGGGGGGGGGGGGGGGGGGGGGGGGGGGGGGGGGGGGGGGGGGGGGGGGGGGGGGGGGGGGGGGGGGGGGGGGCGACCACATAGAGACCACATGGGGTTCCACTAACTTTTTATAACATGTATTTTCTATGTAGTATTTTGTATAAAATTAACATAATTTGTTACATACCTTATGTAATATGTTACATATTATACACAACATACATAAGTGTTTATTTTGCCAAATAAACATATTCACATTTCTCTCAAAATAAATCATCCATATAATTTATTTATATATCTCAAGTGCAATTATTTAGAAACCCACTTTCTAAATGTTTCAAGTATTGATATTTATTTAAAGATCATATCATATAAATAAATATCATAGTGTTTGTCTAGCTTGTTATTGGGTATGACCCGACTTGGATCATCACGTACTAGCCACGTCAATTTAATATGTGTCTTGGGCAGACGAATTCCTACAATTCTCCAGTCGTCTTGCCCCCAAATATAAATTTTCGCCAAGTACCTCTTGAAATGGGACACAAGGAGTGTTTGGAGAATGGGGTGTTGAAGACTAAAGGTGCGATGACCATGAAGGGTCTTACACCTTCATGGAGGTATTTTTTCATCCACCTGGTGGAGAGCATGGGTGGGAGTTCTGGTGGACTTGACCAGATTAACTCCTCACAAGCAGAAATGGCTTATTGCTTGTGGAACGGATTGAGAGTGGACTTTGCAGATATTCTGTTTAGAAGCCTGGTACAAAAGCTGAAGGGCACAAGGGGTGTGTGTATCCCCTTTTCAAGGTTCCTCTCTCTTTGTTTTAAGCATATTCTGGGCAGAGAAGCATATAATAGTACAGATTCACCGTACACTGCTCTAGATATGTTAAGGAATTTAGACTCTCTGGTATCTGAAGCTGGAGAGGTCGAAATTCCAGAACGAATGCAACTGGCATTCGCTTCAACTGATGCACCTATTGAAGGTGAGTCAGAAAGGCAACTGGGCGGGCCTCAAAATAATAAGGGACCCTCCAGTTCGTCTAATGTTGTGGTTGAGGATAGAGCAACCATAACTGAAGCAACCCCAATTACATCTATCCCTGGTGAAGATACTTCGGTATCTGATCCACCAACAGATGCACCCAACCAGGAAACTGGGGAAGGTCATCTGGAGACTGACCAGGAAACTGGTCAGCCCTCAGTTACATTCATGGATCTGGACATGAATGTTAATGACGAGGAAATCCTTATAGAATCTTCGGATTCTGAAGGTACTGAAACAGACTTGGAGATTCTTGATGCTTCTGTACAAGCTCAAGACCCTTCATCTCCAGTCTCCCTTCCAGACGCATCAATTTCACTTTCACCCTCCCAAGAAAATGTGCCTACTGATATATCTTTCCCAACATATACCGCTCCTTCACCAACTGGGCAATTCTCATTTGCTCGAGAAATGCCACCCCCACCGACGCCGTTGTTCACACCTGAGCATTCTCAGCATGAACAACACTTTGATTTTCCAGTCCTTTCTTCATCCACCACTCCTATTATATCTTTAACTGCTGGTTTGACAACTGGGGAGACTTCCTTAAGTTTGCCTCCTCCAGTTGCTCCAGTAGTAACTGCTGCTGGTCCAGTGACACCTTCTCCTTCGTCACTGGACAGTCAAGTTGTCTCACTTCAAGCCGATCTCTAAAACCTTCTAACCAGGGTGGAGGAGATTCAGAAGACACTTGACAAAAACACCAAGCCATTCTCCAGATACCACAAGGATCACCTGACAAACATCAAAGTGGTTGATCTGGGGATAAACAAGTTTTCATCTAATGAAGACTTGGTGTTTAAAAAGCTAAATGAGTTGGTCACTGGCTGCAACAATCTGGCTGGTACTTTAAAGGAAGCCTTTGACCTAACTCACTCCAAGGTTACAACCTCAATCTCCAACTTGCTGGGAAACACTGTTAGAACTTCAGAAGTTGATTTGAAAGAGATTGAAAGGCAGGTTAAGGAATTGATTGAAAAACCTGGCCTAGATGTAACTGGACTTGAAGAGCAGTTGATGACTTCGGTTGGTCAGAAAATAGAGGATACGTGATGTGACCAATTTATATCCATCGCCCACATCGTTATTGGCCTTTTTATTATATGTTTTTAGTCGATTTTGCTGGCATTTGGCGCGTTTATGGGTTTTGTTAGTGGTTTCAGGTTCTAAACAGGTGACGTATCCGTTTCGTGCAATTTCGAGTAATTTTGAGGCCATGAAGTTGATTGGAGAGTTCGAGAGTTATTTAGGTGAAAGAGATAGAAAATTTATGCAAGTTCTTATTTTTGAAGAAGTGTTATTCGGACCAGTATAGTTATACTGCGACGCAGTGGTGGTGAACAAGCCCACTGTGCCGCAGTCATCTAATGGAAATGAGCATCGGAACA
>CM067170.1:4210569-4302246 GCA_034093135.1 Erigeron breviscapus | reverse complement strand
AGAATCCTAAAGCTTTCAAAATGAAGGTATCCTATTACTCTATCATTCAAAATAGACTGTATAGAAGATCAGTTGCAGGTCCATATTTAAGATGCCTAGAAAAAGAAGAAGCACAAGAAGTAATGAGAGAAATACATGATGGAGAATGTGGAAATCATTCTGGAGCCAGAGCATTACGCACCAAGATAGTTAGAACAGGATATTATTGGCCTACTATGGATAAAGATACAAAGAATTATGTAAAGAAGTGCGATGGTTGTCAAAGGCATGGTAACATATATCATCAGCCAGCTGAACCAATGTATCCCATTGTTTCTTCTTGGCCCTTCATGAAGTAGGGGATGGATATAGTGGGACCAATGACAAAGGCACCTTGTGGGAAGAGATTCATGCTAGCAATGACCGACTATTTCTCCAAATGGATAGAAGCAGAAGCTTTTGTTCAGATTGAGGAAACAGAAGTGATCTCTTTCATCAAACGCAATATACTGACTAGATTTGGAGTTCCAGCTGAGATCATCTGTGATAATGGCTCACAATTTATTGGAAGAAGAACAACTGGATTTTGTGAAAGCTATGGTATAAAGATGATCACTTCTACTCCTGTCCATCCTCAAGCTAATGGTCAAGCAATAAGATTATTGTCAATAATCTTAAGAAAAGGTTAACAGCCAAAAAAGGATTATGGGCAGAGGAGTTGCCATTTGTGCTTTGGGCTGATAGAACCACCGTTCAACATGCTACTGGACATACACCATTTTCTTTGAGTATTTGGAACTGAAGCAGTACTTCCAGCAGAAATGATGGTGCCAATTGCAAGATCTAGTGTGCAGACGGTTCAGGAGAATAATCAAGCATTATTTGAAGACCTTGATTTAGTAGATGAATTGAGGGAAGCTGCTAAAATTCGCATAGCTGCTTATCAACATCAAGTGACAAGGGCGTATAATAAGAATATAAGGATTAGAAGGTTTAAGATTGGAGACTTAGTTTTGAGAAAAGCTTTTAAGAATACAACTAAAAAATCTGATGGAAAGCTTGCTCCTAAATGGGAAGGTCCCTACTTTATAGAGGCTGAAGCAGGTAAAGGATCCTACTGGTTACAAGAGCCAGATGGTAGGATGATTCCAAGAGCTTGGAATGCGATTCACCTTAAAGCATATTATCAATAAGTAATTATCATTCTTATTAAATTTTTATAGCAATAATACTGACTTGAGCGTCGGAGTGGCATTAGCCAAAAGGGCTAATGTCAACCCTTGGCATATGTTTTCTTTTAATGCTCTTATGCAGGATTATCAACATTTAGGGTCTTGCTGGATGAAGATCACAAGCGTACGTCCAAGGTACAAATCCTGAACAAAAGCAAATTCTCCTAAGTCTAAGTCCTTAAACGGACTACAGTGGATTGAACTAAAACTTCAATCCTAGTGATGTGTGAAATCGAGTTTAAAAATTAAAACAAGGAATACCTAAAACTGACTACTACACACTTGCGGGCAGTGGACCCGTTCGTATATAGTATAGCTAGAAGGTAAGTCCAGGATCGAACACGGGGAATGGTTTTGAAATAGTTGTCAGCTAAAGTGGTTTTGGAATAAGGATGGAACCGTAGCCTAATTGCTACCTCACCTTGATAATATGAAATTAAAGAAATTGAAATGACAAGACAATTGAAAAGTAAAGAAAGTTCAAACAATATGAATAAAGATCACCCACTTCGAATCCACTTGACTTCAGTTATGATTGCACTCGATAAAGTTCAGATTATTTAGAGTTGACAAGATAATCGTGACAGGATAAAATGCTCGCGTGGTACCACCAACCGCTCACAAATAACCCAAACACCTAAGTTGCTAGTTAAATTACCCAAGCCGGTACCACCAATGCCTAGAAAATCTCCCCAACAATTAGTTTGCTTGATTATCCAATTACCAATTATGCCAATGTGAATGAAAACGTGGTACCACCTACCGTTTCTAAACACGTTTACCACTTAACTCCTATTATAGATTTGACATTCACCGTCATACAATGAACCGGTGACAAACGACCATAGACAATCGAATTGAAACGATAAACGTATTCACCTAGTACCACTAACGATGAACACATAAACCAACAACATCAAAAGAATAAATCGCAAGGAATTAATTGATAAAGATCACGACACAACGATAATTGAATCAACTTGAATTAAAATATTGCAATCATATCATTCGTCAAGTTTCATCAAAGTGGATGATTAGAAATCTAGCCAATCATACTAAATTGAATTGCAATAAAGAAATTGAAAGAAAACATATTGTACCAATGATTGTTGAATATAAATTGCAAGACAGAAGATTAGATACGATCTAGATGGATGTCTTGAATCTTCAATGAATCAAATGATGAAATCTGCGATGATCCATCAAAGACTCGTGGTAGAACAGCTCCTAGAAAGAAAAACTTGGATCTGGGCAAATAGGGTTTTTTTCTTTATATACCTCCCCCAAATCTGATGCAAAGAGGCTGTAGCCCTGATCTCCCCGTGTACTCACTGCGCCGCAGTGAGTCTTGTGCACCACCACTGCGGCGCAGTGACAGGCCCCTGGAATTCTGTTCTTTGGTTGACTGCGGCGCAGTGGGGCAACATTCCTCCCACTGCGGCGCAGTTATAATCCACTGGAAATTATTTTGTTTTTGATCGACCAAGGACTGCGGCGCAGTGGGGCAACATTCCTCCCACTGCGGCGCAGTGTAAAACCTCTGGAAAGCCTTGGCTTTGGCACACCTTGACTGCGGCGCAGTGAGGTGTGAATACTCCCACTGCGGCGCAGCTCAAACTTGCTGGAATCCATGTGGCTTCTTCACTCCAGTGACTGCGGCGCAGTGGGGCAACATTCCTCCCACTGCGGCGCAGTCAAATCTTGCTGAAATCTTTGATTTTCTTTATCAACATCACTCGAACACTCGGATCAACATCTTGGCCTAAAATCGTCAGAAAATGTACCAAATGGACGCACAACCTGCTAAGAACCTGAAAGCACTAACAAACACCATAAACGCGCCAAATGCATACAATATCGACTCAAAACACATACAAAAAAGGCCAATAATGAAGTGGGCGATCTATATAAATTGGTCACATCAAATCCCCCCACACTTGAGCGTTGCTTTCCTCAAGCAAATCTGGAAATTAAGCAAAAAGCGTTCCTTGACACGAAGCTATATAAACACATTACGATTATCAAAAAGAAGCCACACCAAGCATGTCAATGACAAAAAGTTGGGTGAAGCAGTTTTAATCTTAAATGAAACCCCGAAATGTTTGACAATATCTGAACAATCCACAAGCCACAATAACACGACTAAGCAAAAGTGAAACAAATGAGCCTATCAAAATCATCCTACTCCAACGAACTTACTATTGGGTTGAATATATATGAATAATCACTCATTGCGCGGTCGTGATGCATATCTTACCATAGGCTTGAACAAGGATCATAACTCCACCGACGTGGCGTAAGCACCAAGTACATCATCAAAATATGGCATATAGGTCGGTTGTATAGTTAGGCTAAGGTATATATAATGGAAATTTACAATGGAGTATGGGAAATTTAGGTTAGTGATAGGAAGTAACAAAAGTATAAGGTATGTATGAATTATGTACAAAATAGTCTAATCAAACCCTTACCATTGATTGCCAACAACCCATAAGATGTTATCCCGCTAAGACACCTCAAAAATACCAAGCGAAACCCGACACCATTGTGGTGTATCAACTTCAAACAACTTAAATTCAACCAAGTCTTCCATTCTTAATGATACAACAAAACTTTAGACATCTAAAAATGAAAAGTACCTACTAGTAGCCCAAGTTTTTTTTTTTTTTTTGAATTACTCTTTTCTCTTATTTTGAACCATTTTTACTCTACTAGTAGGCACCCTCTTACAATGATGAACAATGTCTATAACAATATATTTCCTTTGAACAATCCAAGACATTCCCCAATAACTTGACCAAATGACGTATTCTCATAGACAAGAATATTCCACTAGACAATCCACTGAAGCACTCCCAAACTATCCAAACAAACCAATGACAATCAATGGCCCCCCAGATTAGACTATCGGTATAGTAAGGTATAATTAGGTAAAGTTTACATATTTAAATGGATATATACAAAGGAAAAGGCTAAGTTAAAAAGAAGGATGTATAAGTGTACTTTGCACTAAGGATGAGTGCAACAAAGGTTTACAAAGGAAGGAAAGAAAGTGTATGTACATGTATAAAAGTATGTATACTGAAGGTAAAAATATACATAAGCAAGGGTGCAAAGAAAGAAAGAAAATACGGGTCAAACCTAATATGCCAATTCGTCATCCAATGTACTTATATCACAAAAGTGATCTCACTGCGGTCTCGTAACGATCACCAGGCCAAGTTCTAGCTCAACACATCACCGGCACACTCAAATCAAAGAAAGAACCCGGAAATGGAATAAATTAACCTCAAATTCGCACATCTTAGTGCAGAGTTCGAAATGGAACCCTTACTCCCGAATAATCCAAGAGCCTAAGAGAGGGACAAATTACAAGGCAATCAAACCAAAACCATAAACACCTAGCACATCTATAAATGAATGATGAATCTCACAACTTTAGGTGTTTGGGGAAATTTGAGTATGCAAGTAATGTTATCAATCCACAAGGATTAGCCCAATAACCGTTCAGAACACATTTCGCCGATTAAAATGGTGCCAAGGAAAAATTTTGTAGTAAAATTGCTTATTAAATTATTATGATTTAAGTGACAAAAGCAATTTACCACAAGGACAAGCTCAACACAAGTTTCAAATCATATCATCTTCCGTCATCTTACCAAATCGAAACAACCAATCTCAAACATGCACATCATAGTTCAGAATTCAAGATAGACACCTTACTCTTGGATAAAACCCAAGAGCCTACGAGAGGGACACATCTACAAGAACGGTTAAATCTCAATGGCAAAACAACAAAAGAGATACATCCGGTTACTTAAACCTATTTGTCACCCCCCACACTTAAGATGGACAATGCCCTCAATGTCCATATTCGGTCAGAACAAAGATAAATAGGGGTAAGCACAATAGACAGAAAGAATGAGAACACATACCGGATCATGGACACATTCCGTTTCAAAACAAGTAAGTCGACCCCGCACCACAAATTGCTCTTCCTAAGAGGAAGTCCAATTTGCTTAACGGGAGAAACAAACTAGTCCCAAAACGGAAGGTGTGAGAACTGTGTGTGAAACAATGTCAATAAAATGCCAATCAAAAATGTTGCGCTGAACTTACTGCCAGCATATGCACATGACATCATAGTGAGCTACTAACACGGTCACACAATCAAACAAATCCAACGGGTCCTCCCCCACACTTGGGTGCCACTAGGTATTGCAATCATTCGGATCAAACCTGCTCAATTACAAGAACCCATCCAAAATATCCATACAAAATGCAAACTAAAAGAGTATCATGCAGAAAATAAAAGAAACAAAGCAAATTACAAATGTTTCATCACCCCGTAGGGTGGATACCAGACAAAGATAAATAAAGTAATTTCATCAGAATACCAATCAAAATCAATCATTATATGATTCCATCCCACGGTGCCGGATGGGAATCATCTCCACTCACTGCTGATGTCCATGGTAGCCATAGGGTAGTCCAGGTTTTCCAAATATACTTGTCACCCAATCTTGCTCTTCCTCCTGAGCTGAACCTGAACCACCAGCACCTCCCCCTGACTGATCAGCATCAAATCCTGACGCACCTGCATCCAAACCTGCAACAAAACCAGGAACAAAAGAAGATGAACCACCGGCATCATGTCCACCCTGAAAAGTACCAAACTGCACTGGCCCACGAGGAGATCCTCCCAAATTATGGGGCCGAGGTGACATGTCCCCCGGGGCAGTCATAGGGAAGAAAGACTGACCACCCTGGCGATAATCGGGGACATGAATAGGTGGTGGTCTAAACTCCAGAACCGGATCAGATGGAACAAACTCGTTCCCATGATATTGTGCATTCCACATAGGCTGATAATAGTCCAATGTATAGTTCGTGTAGGCCTGCTGCGAACCAACCCATGTCATATCCTGGTCCATCCGTCTCTGATAAGCCTCAAATGCCCGGCGGCTCTCCTGTTGATCCTCATATATCTTCTGAACCGTGGATCCTAATTCAGTCAAATCAAAACCGCTACGGCCACGCCTTCTCTGTGGCTCCTGAGGAGCATCCTCCATATCAACATCATCCTCCTCCACATCCGGCGGTGGTGACCCTACAACCCCCTCATCATCCAACAGTCTCTCCGGCACATTCCCCTGCTTCTTCCTTACTATCTTCGCCCTAATCAACTCCTTAGAAGTTAAATCCACTTGATAGACGGCTGAGAAAGATACGTCTGGCACGCATCCAATTCGAACACTCCCATCCGTTTATAAATCCGGGTGATAAAATGACCCAAAACAAGCTCAGAATCGGAATGGTTGCACATTCGGTCCAAGAGTACCATCGGAGGCAATGCAAACTTTCTAGGCGACCCCTCAGAAAACAGCTTCATCAACCACAAATCTAATTGATAGGCCTTATCCCAATGAGTCGACCTTTGAACAAAATACATCCTGTGGAGCAACCGTAACTTAACACTTTTGATTTTAGAGACACTACCATAACCTCCAGTAGGCCAAGCCACTCCCCCAGAAATCCGAGTCCAATACTGAGGAATGGACTCACCATCACCCAAATCTGCCTTAACATAAAATCCTTGCCTCAAAAGATTTCTCCAATCCGGGTTATCCAATTCTTGCCTAGAATACATACCTACGTAATGACCAAACTCTGCTATGGATAACTTCCTCTTCTCTCCCCCACAGTAGAACACAACAATCCTTCCTCAAAAATGTCTTTGACCTTGTGCAATTCCTTAGTCAATCTCAAGGTCGAATAAAACTCCAAACACAATTCCCGGTAAACTGGTTCCCTGTTAAGAAACACTATATCCCAAATTTCGCAATTGACCACCCTATTACCAACTCTCATCCCCATAGAATACCACTGACGAATATCTGCTTGCACCCCAAAGTATTAAGCCTGAGTATGAGTGAAATACTTAGGTGGGAAAACGGATGCTTTTGAAGCTTGTACAGTTTGTTCAAGTAGTTGTTCTTGTGAGGTTGCCTAATTCATCAATGTAACACCCGTCGTTTAAAAATATGGGTTTTCAAAAACTTTTCACCTACGGTGTCATATTGCGGAAGAAAGGACCTTAAAAGTCAAAACCAATAAAACATTTTGGTTTCTGCATTTAGTTGGTGTTACTTGCGACATCATAAAATAGTTCAAATGAAACCCAACGGTTGCCCAACATAAAACAACCGTCCAAACGTCATTACATAAATTCGACATTAAGTACTGAATGTAACAAATGTCTAAACAAAGCGTCTATTGGGTAGCTAAGGCTCCTGCATTGCATCTACCCAAGCCTCACTCGTTCTGCATATAGTTCCTTCAAGCTAAACCTGAGGGAACAACCACATTAAGAAACAAGTGTTAGCTATAAGAATAGCTAAGTAAGATAACACTTAATTTAAAAGCAATTGTCCAATTAAAACAATCTTCATTATTAGACAATTTTTATTAGGCACAACACACATCACACGTTCACACATATACTGCATTTCAACTTCGTTTCAATTAGGATCATCATCCTAAATGTGCCTATCCTGCATTAGTTCCCACATTATCACACATATCTTCGTTATCTGCTTTATTAGTTCACACATTGTCACACGTATCTTCGTTAACTGCATATAAGTGTGCCCTGCATCACACCCGACTGGATGGATTAGTCAAAAGACTACTCATCTTACGTCGTTAAGGAATGGCAAGCCAATCCTTGAGTAATCCGATGTGGAGGTTGGTCAAACCTCTCGTATTACTCGCCCTGCGTTATAAAGACCATGTTGCGAGGAGCCACCAAGCAACAACTGCATCTACGCACTCGCCCGGCTAAGGCTAGTACGGGTTAAGCTTAACACTGTTCCTGCATCTGTTTTATGAGCTCAATTTCACACATATAGATTGGGTCCCTGCATTCCCAAACATTCACACACATATAGTCTAGGTAACACACATTCCTAGACACTCACACACTTTATCTTCATTACGTTTGGATCCTTAAACGTGCAAGTGACATAGCAACCTAGCAAGTCTAGTGAACTAGGTGTACAAGTCAAGCATGCATATCACACATCAACTTCATTTCTATACATTATGCATATAAAGATACTTCATTAAACTACATCAACTGCATAGCTACATACTACATTAAGCAATACTGCATTACACTACAATAGGGACTGCATCTCAGGTCTCATGGTCAACTGCATAACCCATAATACCTCCCAAGTAACCCATATGCCCACATGCAATATTAAGGTACCGAATGGAAGTGTTTACGATTTGAAACCAGCTTTTAGTTGATCCCCCAGCGTGTCAGAGTAGTGTATCTTACCTGATTGTAGTACCCGCGCACAAACAAGTAGTTAATACTGCTTATCAGTAACCTCCGACACCTATCGCACATTAACATTTAAAGTATAAGTCATTTAGGACCTTAAATAGACCCTCGTACGAATTTAAGACTGGCTACGTAAAATTCCAGAATTACACCTAACGAACTTAAACTTCGTACGAACTTTATCTTCGTTCGTTCTACTTTACGAAAATAACCTCCTTACGAAAATAGACCTTACGAATTTAGTCCTTAACTTCGTTTAACTTGTTCTTACGAACTTAACATTATCTTCGTTTGTTTTCCTTTACGAATTTAGCCAACGGATTTGATTACAAAACGAATTTAAACAACGAACTTCATCTTCGTTGGGGCAAACGAATTTAGACTGTATGAACGAACTTGGCACCAGCAAACGACTTTAAGCATATTTTCGTCCAGAATTCAAAAACGACCAACTTCCATCAAATTTCCAGATTTTGATCGATCAAGGCTTCTTTCCAAACATGTTTTTGACACAACTAAACATCCCTTGATTAATTCGATCGATCACAGACTCATTTAACACCAATTTTGAACGTTAATTAGTCAAAACACCATTAAACACTAATTCTTTGAAAACTCCTTTAAAAACCAGATTTGAATCCATATAATTCGACCTTAGATCTCGAAAATACATTCAATGATTCAATAATTACCTGCTTGACTCGATGATAGATCAATTTCCAACACCAAAACGTTGATCAAATGCTCTAATAACTGCTTTAGGATTAAAGAAAGGATTTAATTGCTTTGTTAAACACTAATGGCTGCTTAATCACATCTAATGGCAGCCCTAAACCCTTAATCCCGTTTTTTGATTTCAACCTATGTCAAAATCAACCCCTGGACTTCTAAACCCTTCATTATTGGTCACAAACTGCATTATTGACCATATACAACATCAACCCTTCATTAGATGTCACTACATAGACATAAACCTTCATATTTCACACATTTATACTACATTAATATTTAGGCTTCCAAGCCTAACCACTTTATCTACATTAATCACACATAGCTACATTCAAATATTAAGTAAAGACTTAACGACACCCCAAATTGACTTAACGGCATTAGTCAAACATTACATAAAAGTTCGGGATGTTACAATTACCTCCTCCTTAAAAGGATTCCGTCCCCGGAATCTCATCAGATAGGAACAACTCGGGATATTTCTCCTTCATTACTGCTTCAGTTTCCCAAGTCAAGCTTTCTCCATGATTATGTTTCCACTTTATCAAAACAAGATCTATCACCTTTCTGCGTAACTTCTTTTGCTTTCTTCCAAGTATCGCTACCGGTTCGTCTACTATTCTCTTCATTGGGTCAATACTCACGTCTTTAATAGGAATCACACTTGACTCCTCTGCTAAACATTTCCTCAAGTAGGATACATGGAAGGTGTTGTGAATTCCATCCAATTCTGGAGGTAATTCCAACTGATATGCTACATCTTTGATGCGTTTCACCACTTTAAAAGGTCCAATAAATCTCGGACTCAACTTTCCCTTCTTTCCAAATCGGATAACTCCTTTCCAAGGTGATACTTTCAGCATCACTAAATCACCCACATTAAACTCAATCGGTCTCCTTTTCTTATCTGCATATGTTTTCTGCCTTTCTCTGGCCACACGTAAGGCTTCTTTAGCTACATTAACCTTCTCAGAGGTAATTTCAATAATTTCGGGACCGGTCAACTGCTTTTCACCGGGCTCCATCCAACAACTTGGAGTCCTACATCTCCTTCCATATAACATTTCAAATGGTGGCATTCCAATACTTGCATGGTGACTATTATTATAAGCAAATTCAATCAACTTCAAGTGTTCATCCCATGCTCCACCATATTCAAGTACACACGTTCTCAACATATCCTCCAAGGTTTGAATAGTTCTCTCACTTTGCCCATCGGTTTGGGGATGATAGGCGGTACTCAAATTTATTCTACTACCCAACTCCCGTTGAAGACCCTTCCAAAAATTTGACACAAACCTCGAGTCTCGATCCGAAACAATAGATAAGGGAACTCCATGTTTCGCTACTACTTCATCAATGTACATCTTTGCCATCTTCGTTAAAGGCACATCTTGTCGGGTAGCTAGAAAATGAGCACTCTTCGTCAATCTATCTACAATCACCCATATCATATCATTCCCTTTCGGCGTTTTAGGTAGCTTCGTTACAAAGTCCATGGTAATATGATCCCATTTCCACTCGGGAACGTCTAATTGATGCAACAAACCATACGGCTTTTGATGGTCCGTCTTCACTCTTGCACACGTCAAACACTTTGCTACAAAATGAGCTACTTCACCTTTAATATCCGGCCACCAATAAATCGGCTTCAAATCTGCATACATTTTGGTGACACCGGGATGCATCGAATACCTACTTCTATGGACCTCTTCAAGGATCAACTCTCGGTTACCACCAAGCAGTGGCACCCAAATGCGACCTTTGTATGTTTTAAACCCACGACTATTAGTCTCCATCACAAGTCGTTTCTTCTTTCCAATACTCTCGTTATCAATATTATCCTTCATTAATGCCCTCTCTTGTGCTTCTTAATTCGATCTAATAGACCCGACTTGGCCTGAACTTGCATGCTCATCAACTTACAAGGAGAGCTTTGCACTTTCCTACTTAGTGCATCCGCCACCACATTGGCTTTACCCGGATGGTATTTGATTTCACAATCATAGTCCTTAAGTAATTCCATCCACCTTCTTTGTCTCACATTCATCTCCTTTTGAGTAAACATATATTGTAAACTCTTATGGTCGGTGTAAAGTGTGCACTTAGTACCATATAAGTAATGTCTCCATAATTTCAATGCAAACACAACCGCCGCTAACTCAAGATCATGGGTAGGGTAATTCTTCTCATGAGGCTTCAACTGACGTGAAGCATAGGCAATCACCTTGTCTCTCTGCATTAAGACACAACCCAAACCCGTAATAGAAGCATCGCTATATACCACTAAATCATCAGTACCTTCAGGCAAGGCAAGGATAGGAGCTTCACACAACTTCTTTTTCAACGTTTGGAATGCATTTTCCTGCTTTTCAGTCCACTCGTACTTCACACCCTTCTTTGTTAATTCCGTCATAGGCTTGGCTATTCGAGAAAAATCCTGAATAAACCTTCTATAATACCCAGCCAAACCAAGAAAACTCTTAATCTC
Organism: Erigeron breviscapus; assembly: GCA_034093135.1. NCBI lineage: Eukaryota > Viridiplantae > Streptophyta > Magnoliopsida > Asterales > Asteraceae > Erigeron > Erigeron breviscapus. Next base: position 4,290,464 of record CM067170.1, on the reverse strand, counting down.
GGTAGGAGTCTTTGGCTGCTCCCACTTTGAAACAGCTTCAATCTTGAAGGATCTACTTTAATACCTTCCGATGTAATAACATGACCAAGAAACTGCACTTCTCGGAGCCAAACTCACATTTAGAAAACTTTGCGTACAACTTCTTCTCCTCAACACCTCCAAAACTGCTTTCAAATGCTCACGGTGTTCATCCTCTGACTTAGAGTAGATCAAAATATCGTCGATAAACACAATAACAAAATGATCTAGAAAGGGGCGGCATACCCGATTCATTAAGTCCATAAACGCGGCTGGAGCATTGGTCAACCCAAATGGCATGACCAAGAACTCATAATGACCATATCTAGTCCGGAAAGCTGTCTTTGCTACATCTTCCTTCTTTACCTTCAACTGATGATAACCGGACCGCAAATCAATCTTTGAAAAATACGAAGCACCATGTAGTTGATCAAAAAGATCATCAATTCTCGGGAGAGGATACTTATTCTTGACCGTTCGTTTGTTCAACTCACGGTAGTCAATACACATGCGCATTGATCCATCCTTCTTCTTAACAAAGAGTACCGGAGCTCCCCAAGGCGAGGAACTAGGTTGTATGAACCCTTTGTCAAGTAACTCCTGTAGTTGCGTCATTAATTCCTTCATTTCTGTAGGAGCTAATCGGTAAGGTGCTTTAGCAACGGGTGTAGCACCTGGAATAAGATCTATCTGAAAAGTAACTTCACGATCGGGAGGAATACCGGGTAGATCATCGGGAAACACATCGGGAAAATTGGATACTACCTCAACACTAGCGATTGAAGACTTCTCTTTTCTTGCATCAATAACATAAGCCAAGAAATGGCTCTTGTTTTTCCTTATACTTTTAATAGCTTTCATCATACTAATAATCTTTATTCCTCCTCTCTTCTTGTCTCCATACACCGTTATCACTTTACCCTCGATATAGGCAATCGAATTATCTTTTGGGAACATAAGATACTAGCTTCATTCCTAGCCAACCAATCCATACCAATCACTACATCAAAACCACCTAAGGTAGTAGGCAATAGTTGAACCGGAAAAGAACAACCTTCAATCTCAATCTCACAATCGTCATAACCCACACGTATATTATTAACTGTACCATTAGCAATTTCTACCTCTATTGAGCAATCTAAAAAAAAAAAAAAAAAAAAAAAAAAAAAAAAAAAAAAAAAAAAAAAAAAAAAAAAAAAAAAAAAAAAAAAAAAAAAAAAAAAAAAAAAAAAAAAAAAAAAAAAAAAAAAAAAAAAAAAAAAAAAAAAAAAAAAAAAAAAAAAAAAAAAAAAAAAAAAAAAAAAAAAAAAAAAAAAAAAAAAAAAAAAAAAAAAAAAAAAAAAAAAAAAAAAAAAAAAAAAAAAAAAAAAAAAAAAAAAAAAAAAAAAAAAAAAAAAAAAAAAAAAAAAAAAAAAAAAAAAAAAAAAAAAAAAAAAAAAAAAAAAAAAAAAAAAAAAAAAAAAAAAAAAAAAAAAAAAAAAAAAAAAAAAAAAAAAAAAAAAAAAAAAAAAAAAAAAAAAAAAAAAAAAAAAAAAAAAAAAAAAAAAAAAAAAAAAAAAAAAAAAAAAAAAAAAAAAAAAAAAAAAAAAAAAAAAAAAAAAAAAAAAAAAAAAAAAAAAAAAAAAAAAAAAAAAAAAAAAAAAAAAAAAAAAAAAAAAAAAAAAAAAAAAAAAAAAAAAAAAAAAAAAAAAAAAAAAAAAAAAAAAAAAAAAAAAAAAAAAAAAAAAAAAAAAAAAAAAAAAAAAAAAAAAAAAAAAAAAAAAAAAAAAAAAAAAAAAAAAAAAAAAAAAAAAAAAAAAAAAAAAAAAAAAAAAAAAAAAAAAAAAAAAAAAAAAAAAAAAAAAAAAAAAAAAAAAAAAAAAAAAAAAAAAAAAAAAAAAAAAAAAAAAAAAAAAAAAAAAAAAAAAAAAAAAAAAAAAAAAAAAAAAAAAAAAAAAAAAAAAAAAAAAAAAAAAAAAAAAAAAAAAAAAAAAAAAAAAAAAAAAAAAAAAAAAAAAAAAAAAAAAAAAAAAAAAAAAAAAAAAAAAAAAAAAAAAAAAAAAAAAAAAAAAAAAAAAAAAAAAAAAAAAAAAAAAAAAAAAAAAAAAAAAAAAAAAAAAAAAAAAAAAAAAAAAAAAAAAAAAAAAAAAAAAAAAAAAAAAAAAAAAAAAAAAAAAAAAAAAAAAAAAAAAAAAAAAAAAAAAAAAAAAAAAAAAAAAAAAAAAAAAAAAAAAAAAAAAAAAAAAAAAAAAAAAAAAAAAAAAAAAAAAAAAAAAAAAAAAAAAAAAAAAAAAAAAAAAAAAAAAAAAAAAAAAAAAAAAAAAAAAAAAAAAAAAAAAAAAAAAAAAAAAAAAAAAAAAAAAAAAAAAAAAAAAAAAAAAAAAAAAAAAAAAAAAAAAAAAAAAAAAAAAAAAAAAAAAAAAAAAAAAAAAAAAAAAAAAAAAAAAAAAAAAAAAAAAAAAAAAAAAAAAAAAAAAAAAAAAAAAAAAAAAAAAAAAAAAAAAAAAAAAAAAAACAAGAACACAACACTTTCTTATCCTCGGGACAATCACAAGCTTCAAAAACCATCTCAGTATCATCGAGCCATTCCATGCAACCTACTGCATTAAGTGTTCCATAGAATTTCTGAGCTCCACACTTCTGGAAACTTTCTAGCTTAGGAGCAAATAATGTGGACACAAACGACCTATTTGCACCTGAATCAAATAAAACAGAGGCAGGCTTTGAGTTAACAAGGAAAGTACCACTTACCACTTCATCGTTGTTCCTTGCGTCATCAACCGTCATTTGAAGAGCTCTCACTTTTGTTGCTGTCGTGGCGGTCTTCTTTCCAGCATTCTTCATCTGTGGACAATCAGCAATGAGATGACCCGTTTCTTGGCACTTGTAGCAACGAGTCTTGTCCCTACATTCAGTTGCAAGATGCCCCGACTTCCCACACTTGTGGCACCTTCTTGTCTTGTCGGTACAATGCCCTTCATGAATGGTCTTGCAAAATATACACCATGACCCATTCTTCTTTTTATCCTTGTCACCGCTTGAGCTGGAATTTCCACGGAACTTCTTATTATTATTATTGTTGGATGACCAATTTGACCTTCTTTTAAATCCCACCTTCTTGTCGTCGACTTTCTCAACTACTTTCTTGTCCGAAGCAAAATCATCATCAAGCTTCTTAGACTCCTTGATTGCTTCAGTCAGAGTCTTGTGCTGCCTGCAGATACCTCGATAACTCGGAGGCAACCCATCAACATAGCAAGCAACCTGATCTGCATCAGTACGGAACAGATGGCCTACGAACTTCATCTTTTCCAGAAAGGAACGAGCATAATCATTAATTTTGCCAACTTCAGCTGTCAAAGCACGGAACTCTTTTTCCATTTTACGCTGCTCATGTACTCCAATATATTCCTCAATGAATTTCTGCTTAAAATCAGCCCACGTAATAGCAGTTACCATAGCCGGAGTCATCGAAATAGTAATGCTCTTCCACCAATCTCGAGCACCTTCTTTCAACATCCTACTAGCACACAACACTTTCTTATCCTCGGGACAATCACAAGCTTCGAAAACCATCTCAGTATCATCGAGCCATTCCATGCAACCTACTGCATTAAGTGTTCCATAGAATTTCTGAGCTCCACACTTCTGGAAACTTTCAAACTTGAATCGAGGGGCGTGAACATCATTAGGAGGAACCACATTAACATTAGCATGGGGAATAACAACATCATCGACCGGTGGCTCAGTGTAGTGAGAAGGCACAGAGTGACTGTTACCAGTTCCTTCTGCGTTAGCTGCCAACGCCTGATTCAATTGTTCTTGCGTTTGGGCCAACTGGGCCTGAAGAGTTAGCACCAGATTATACATCTCCGTCTGATTGGGAATCTGATCCACTGCTACATCGTTAACTCTCGGAGGATTGCCAGGTGGTGGAGGCATCGGACCCAATGAGCCTGGTTGATTAACACGGCGGGGGTTCACACGATTCACATTAGCATTAGCCGTAGCATTAGCAGCATTAGAAGCGCCTGCACCCGAATGGACAGGTGGAGTAACGCTAGCAGTAGCTCCGTCGCGTTGGATGTTGCGGTTGCGAGTGTTTACCATTTTCCTTCAATAAAATGGTGGAGTCGATAAGCGCAAAATAAACCAAAAAGCTCGTCGAAATAAGGCTAAAACATAACATCGTAACGTAAACATCTCGTAAGCCCTATCATTCTCGCACTCATCCCAACCCATCCTACATCACATATCATCTCTAGCTAAGGCATCCTACGAGTCCCTAGCATGCACACCTTAAGTTTAAGTCCAAATCCTATGGTCAATAGGCCTTGGTTCACTTAAACTACTTCTCTGATACCAACTTGTAACACCCGTCGTTTAAAAATATGGGTTTTCAAAAACTTTTCACCTAGCGGTGTCATATTGCGGAAGAAAGGACCTTAAAAGTCAAAACCAATAAAACATTTTGGTTTCTGCATTTAGTTGGTGTTACTTGCGACATCATAAAATAGTTCAAATGAAAACCCAACGGTTGCCCAACATAAAACAACCGTCCAAACGTCATTACATAAATTCGACATTAGTACTGAATGTAACAAATGTCTAAACAAAGCGTCTATAGGGTAGCTAAGGCTCCTGCATTGCATCTACCCAAGCCTCACTCGTTCTGCATATAGTTCCTTCAAGCTAAACCTGAGGGAACAACCACATTAAGAAACAAGTGTTAGCTATAAGAATAGCTAAGTAAGATAACACTTAATTTAAAAGCAATTGTCCAATTAAAACAATCTTCATTATTAGACAAGTTTTATTAGGCACAACACACATCACACGTTCACACATATACTGCATTTCAACTTCGTTTCAATTAGGATCATCATCCTAAATGTGCCTATCCTGCATTAGTTCCCACATTATCACACATATCTTCGTTATCTGCTTTATTAGTTCACACATTGTCACACGTATCTTCGTTAACTGCATATAAGTGTGCCCTGCATCACACCCGACTGGATGATTAGTCAAAGACTACTCATCTTACGTCGTTAAGGAATGGCAAGCCAATCCTTGAGTAATCCGTATGTGGAGGTTGGTCAAACCTCTCGTATCACTCGCCCTGCGTTATAAAGACCATGTTGCGAGGAGCCACCCAAGCAACAACTGCATCTACGCACTCGCCCGGCTAAGGCTAGTACGGGTTAAGCTTAACACTGTTCCCTGCATCTGTTTTATGAGCTCAATTTCACACATATAGATTGGGTCCCTGCATTCCCAAACATTCACACACATATAGTCTAGGTAACACACATTCCTAGACACTCACACACTTTATCTTCATTACGTTTGGATCCTTAAACGTGCAAGTGACATAGCAACCTAGCAAGTCTAGTGAACTAGGTGTACAAGTCAAGCATGCATATCACACATCAACTTCATTTCTATACATTATGCATATAAAGATACTTCATTAAACTACATCAACTGCATAGCTACATACTACATTAAGCATACTGCATTACACTACAATAGGGACTGCATCTCAGGTCTCATGGTCAACTGCATAACCCATAATACCTCCCAAGTAACCCATATGCCCACATGCAATATTAAGGTACCGAATGGAAGTGTTTACGATTTGAAACCAGCTTTTAGTTGATCCCCCAGCGTGTCAGAGTAGTGTATCTTACCTGATTGTAGTACCCGCGCACAAACAAGTAGTTAATACTGCTTATCAGTAACCTCCGACACCTATCGCACATTAACATTTAAAGTATAAGTCATTTAGGACCTTAAATAGACCCTCGTACGAATTTAAGACTGGCTACGTAAAATTCCAGAATTACACCTAACGAACTTAAACTTCGTACGAACTTTATCTTCGTTCGTTCTACTTTACGAAAATAACCTCCTTACGAAAATAGACCTTACGAATTTAGTCCTTAACTTCGTTTAACTTGTTCTTACGAACTTAACATTATCTTCGTTTGTTTTCCTTTACGAATTTAGCCAACGGATTTGATTACAAAACGAATTTAAACAACGAACTTCATCTTCGTTGGGGCAAACGAATTTAGACTGTATGAACGAACTTGGCACCAGCAAACGACTTTAAGCATATTTTCGTCCAGAATTCAAAAACGACCAACTTCCATCAAATTTCCAGATTTTGATCGATCAAGGCTTCTTTCCAAACATGTTTTTGACACAACTAAACATCCCTTGATTAATTCGATCGATCACAGACTCATTTAACACCAATTTTGAACGTTAATTAGTCAAAACACCATTAAACACTAATTCTTTGAAAACTCCTTTAAAAACCAGATTTGAATCCATATAATTCGACCTTAGATCTCGAAAATACATTCAATGATTCAATAATTACCTGCTTGACTCGATGATAGATCAATTTCCAACACCAAAACGTTGATCAAATGCTCTAATAACTGCTTTAGGATTAAAGAAAGGATTTAATTGCTTTGTTAAACACTAATGGCTGCTTAATCACATCTAATGGCAGCCCTAAACCCTTAATCCCGTTTTTTGATTTCAACCTATGTCAAAATCAACCCCTGGACTTCTAAACCCTTCATTATTGGTCACAAACTGCATTATTGACCATATACAACATCAACCCTTCATTAGATGTCACTACATAGACATAAACCTTCATATTTCACACATTTATACTACATTAATATTTAGGCTTCCAAGCCTAACCACTTTATCTACATTAATCACACATAGCTACATTCAAATATTAAGTAAAGACTTAACGACACCCCAAATTGACTTAACGGCATTAGTCAAACATTACATAAAAGTTCGGGATGTTACAATCAAATTGCAACCAAGCATGTCTTTCATTCAACTCTCCCACAAAGTGAAGCGGCACTTCCTCTTGTCGCCTAGGTGCTTTATGAGGCACGTTAGCTGCCTCACTAGATTGGCCTTCAGCTTGTTTCCTCTTGTCAGCAGCGGTCTGCAATTAAATACATAAAGCAAATAAAACATGAGAACTAAGAATGCAAGACTTAACCCATTATGTAATAACAAACAAAATCGCAGGTCAAAGAGTCTGCATTGCGGCGCAGTGAGACTTGGCAGCCCTCACTGCGGCGCAATGAGATTGTAATCACGTGCAGGTCAGGTGGTGGCCACTGCGGCGCAGTGGCAACATGCATACCCACTGCGGCGCAGTGGCGAATAAAATCTGGGCAAGTTCATCAGTTCATCACGATGGGTAGCCAAATAGGGGTTAATTAAATACTCAAATTCAGCAATAATGAAGCAATAGTCACCAACTAATCCAACATTAACCTCCCCCACACTTGTTCATCACAAATCTCTAAACTCACAAAACCCTAATTTCAAAATCAAAATCAGAATCGGATGAACAAGCATTTTAAATGAAAGATTAACCACCCCATTAGCCTCATTAGCCCATAAACAACTAAACCCTAGAATTAATTACGAAATTAAAAACCCTAAAAATTAAAAATCAAAAATAAAGAAATAAACATAGAAAATAATCAAGAAAACTTACTCCTCTTCCCATGATGATAATGTAGAGATGATAATCTAGGAGAAAGAAAGAAAAGATGGAAGAAAAATGGAAGATCTTGATGGGAAACAATGGGTGTTTTGTTGTTTTTAGATGAGAGAAAGAAAGAAGAAAGAATGAAAGTGAAAAAGTAGAAGAAACACTTACCTGGCTTCATCTTGACTTACCCGACCCTTCACTGCGGCGCAGTGAGGCATCACACCCTCCCACTGCGGCGCAGTGAAGGATTTTGTACAACTGGCCAGTGGGTTTCTCATGCGGCGCAGTCAGCCTATCCCACTCCCCACTGCGGCGCAGTGGGAAGTTGCTGGAAGATTTTTCTTCAAAAAATTATGACAAAACTCAAATTCCACATACCCGGAACCGCATCAAATATAAACCACACCTGCACTTACTTAACTAAAACAAGATTAAAACTATCCAATTCAAAGAAAAGTAAAATCCAATAAAATAAACACGGGTTGCCTCCCGAAGAGCGCTTAAGTTATTAACGAGTCTTTAGCTTGACTCGACCAACCTTCAAGTTTCCAATTCAAACACGGGGATCTCATCAAATATCCCCTCAACCTGCTCTTCTTTCACATATAACTTAAGTCGATGACCATTGACAATGAACGATCCTTCACCATTTCGCTTAAACAACTCAACATATCCCGACGGGTACACATGCTTAATCTCAAACGGTCCAATCCATCTAGAAGTGAGTTTGGGTTGCTTAATCTTAATTTTGGACAAGAACAACAACACTTTATCCCCAACCTTAAACTCCTTCCTACGGATCCTCTTATCATGCCAAATCTTGGTCCTTTCCTTATAAAGCCTCGAATTCTCATAAGCACCTAACCTAAGCTCATCAAGCTCATGTAGTTGTAACATTCTAAGTTCACGTGCTTCCATCAAATCCAAATTCAGACTCCTCAACGCCCAATATGCTTTATGCTCTATCTCAATAGGAAGATGGCAAGTTTTGCCATAGAGCAACCGGTATGGCGTGGTGCCAATCGGCGTCTTAAAAGCCGTCCTAAATGCCCACAAGGCGTCATCTAACTTCTTTGACCAAACCTTGGGGTTATCTCCAACAGTTTTCTCTAAAATCCTTTTCAAAGCCCTATTGGTGTTTTCTACTGTCCACTAGTTTGTGGATGATAAGAAGTAGAAAAATAATGCACAACACCATACCTCTTCATGACCTTGGCTAATTGACGATTTGCAAAATGGGTTCCTCGGTCACTAATCAAAGCTCTAGGGCAACCAAATCGACAGAATAATTGTTTCCAGAAATCAATGACTACCCTCGCGTCATTCGTGGGCAAAGCCTTGACTTCGGCCCATTTAGACACGTAGTCAACGGCAACAAGAATATATTGAAACTTATTAGACGGTGGGAATGGTCCCATGAAGTCTATACCCCAAATATCAAATACCTCGCATACCTGAATGCTTTGTTGAGGCATCTCATCCCGCTTAGTTATGCTCCCTTGTCTTTGACAAATGTCACAAGTCTCTACCAAAGTCTGGGCCTCCTTGAAAATTGTAGGCCAATAGAAACCTGCATCAAAAACTTTCTTACCAGTAACTGAAGGACCGTAATGACCTCCAGTTGGACCATAGTGATAAGCATCAAGAATCTCCCTCGTTTCAGCTCCAGCTACACATCTCCTTACCATACCATCTGCACAAACACGAAACAAGTATGGACTATCCCAAAAATAGTGCTTAGCATCCGATATGAGCTTCTTCTTTTGCTGGGACGTGAAATCATTCGGTATCTCACCTGCAACCAAATAATTAGCAATATCTGCAAACCAAGGAGCATCATCAGAGTTAGAAATAAACATTAAGGACTCATCGGGGAAGTGATCATTAATCTCCCCATCTCGAAGTTCCTCCCGGTGAGGATCTTCCAAACGACTCAAATGGTTGGCCGCCAAGTTTTCAGCACCTTTCTTATCCTTAATCTCTATATCAAACTCTTGTAACAACAAAATCCATCGGATAAGCCTAGGTTTAGCATCTTATTTCGAGAACAAGTACTTAAGGGCTGAATGGTCAGTGAAAACTATGGTCTTACTCAAAACAAGATATGATCTAAACTTATCAAATGCGAAGACCACTGCAAGCAACTCCTTTTCTGTGGTGGTGTAATTTTGCTGGGCGGGGTTCAAAGTTTTACTAGCAAATTAATGGGCTTGAAATGCTTATCAACCCTTTGCCCAAGCACGGCTCCCACAGCATAATCACTTGCATCACACATCAACTCAAATGGCAATTCCCAATCCGGTCCAACCATGATAGGAGAATTAGTCAACTTCTCCTTTAAAACCTGAAATGCACTCAAAAAAGCATCATCAAACACAAAAGGGACGTCCTTCTCCAACAAGTGGGTCATAGGACGAGTAATCTTAGAAAAATCCTTAATAAATCGGCGGTAAAAACCGGCATGTCCAAGAAAACTCCTTACCCCTTTCACATTGGAAGGCGGGGGCAATTTGGCTATAACATCTATCTTAACCCTATCAACTTCAATCCCGGCCTTAGACACTTTATGCCCTAACACAATTCCCTCGGTCACCATAAAATGGCACTTTTCCCAATTCAAAACAAGGTGTGCCCTTTCACACTGTTCTAACATCCTTTCCAAATTATGCAAGCAAGTATGAAAAGAGTCCCCAAAAACCGAGAAATCATCCATGAAAACCTCCATGGAGGTTTCAAGCATGTCCTGGAAAATAGCTATCATGCACCTTTGAAAGGTGCCTGGGGCATTACACAAACCAAACGGTATTCGCCGATAAGCAAAAGTACCAAATGGGCATGTGAAGGTGGTCTTTTCTTAGTCCTTGGGATCAATGGGTATTTGGAAGTACCCGGAAAACCCATCTAAGAAACAAAAATATTCATTACCTGCGAGTCTTTCTAACATCTGATCAATGAAAGGAAGGGGAAAGTGATCCTTACGGGTGGCATCATTAAGCTTACGGTAATCAATACAAACCCGCCAACCCGTTATAGTCCTAGTGGCCAAGAGTTCCTTATTCTCATTCTCAATAACTGTCATGCCCCCCTTTTTGGGCACACAATGAACAGGACTAACCCAAGGACTATCAGCAATAGGAAAAATGATCCCGGCATCTAACAACTTAATGACCTCTTTCTTAACGACTTCTTTCATGTTCGGATTAAGCCTCCTTTGTCTCTGGACAACGGGCTTAACATCATCAACAAAATCTATTTTATGCTGACAAAAGTTAGGACTAATACCTGGAATATCGGTGGTCTTCCAAGCAAAAGCCCGCTTATGGGCTCGAAGCACAGACAAAAGACAATCCTTCTCGTCACTCGAGAGTGAGGACGAGATAACCACGTGTAAAGAAGATTCACCTGACAAATAAGCATACTCCAAATGGGAAGGTAATGGCTTAAGCTCCAAATCAGTGGGTGGTACATCAACAGAATTCGGTACCCTCGAACTTCCATCAGCAACAACCTCCTCAAAACTCTTATCCTCGGGAGGTGTCTCATCCAAGCTAAGCGCCGTAACCTCTGCAAACAAATCATCGTCAGATATATCTCCCGATCCTAAATTAGAAATCTCCTCATCTCCAGTGTCGGCCTCCATTAGTTCCTGAAACTCTCGGTCTAAAGCATCATCAATAACGTCAATCCTGAAACAAGACTCATCATTAGAATATGAATGCTTGATGGACTTTTCAACATTAAACACAATTCTATCCGTACCCACACCCAAAGAAATTTCCTTATCCTTCACACGGATGATAGCATCCGCGGTATTAAGGAATAGTCGTCCAAGAATAAGGGGTACCTTCGTATCTTCCTCCATCTCGAGGATAACGAAGTCAACTAGAAACACAATATGGCCTACCCGGACAGTCACAAGCTTAGGTGGGATGCGGTTCTGCAAGATAGCAGAACACTCGGCATTAAGATAAGTAGCTTTCACCTCATCCATTTTTCCCTTGTCAGTCACAAGCTCCTTAATGAACTTGGCATAATGTGGCATCCCCTGAATAAGATCAACTAAAGGCACATTAATATGAACATTTGTTATCATCTCCACAAACTTGTTATATTACTCTTTCAGTTTTGCCTTTTTGAACCTCTGCGGAAATGGTATTTTCGGCTTGTAAGGTCTAACTTCTGGAACTACATCCGGTTTTGGTGGAGTGACCGGAGTCTTCACGGTTGAATCTTCCTCCATTTCAATCTCTTCATCAACCTCATCATCATCACTCCCTTTATCCTGCACATCAGAAACAACAACATTAGGCATAGGAGGTGAGTCATAAGACCTACCAGTACGAGTGGTGATGGCTTTGGCTTGCTCATTGCGGACTGGTGGTGAAGTGTATTTTTGTCCTTGATTCTGTGGTTGATTCTGTCCTTGACTAAACTGAGGTCTAGGATTCTGCTGTGTGTTGCTAGGAAGAGTCCCCGTGGGCCTAGCAAGAGCAGTCATCCTACTTCGAGATCCTTGAAATTAACTCCCTGATTTTTCATATTGATCTCCACCTTCCCACTTAACTGATCCAACCTCTCACTCAAAGTCTTAGTGTCTTCCCTTGTCATTTGAATGCTAGTATTTGTTTCAACCTGATTACTAGCCAACTGCTTCATCATCTCTCTCAACTCGGCATTAGGATCGGCATTAGAAGAAGAAGAACCTGATCCTTGTCCTTGCTGAGTCTGCTGTTGTGGCTGATTCTGATAATTATCTCTTTGCCACCTATTTCCTGAAAAATGAGAATTATTAGATTGAAAAGAAGAGTTATAAGAAGTATTACCTGAAGGCCGGTTCTGGAAACCGGTGTTGCGGTAGAAATTCCCTTGGGGCTGATTTTGAACATAATTCACATCTTCGGGTGCCCGATTTGGACACTCATCAGAATAGTGCATATCACCACAATGATCACACCCATCGGCCACTACCTTTACATCCCTCTCAATTGCTCCAAACCTACTCTCTTGAGCAGCAAACCCCTTTTCCATGCGCTCAGATAGCACCCTAATCTCTCCAACAACCCCTGGGTCATTGCTAACTTCAACCTTAGCAACTCTCCCTTGGTTAGTACCTCTCTTCATCTTTTTCTCATTCTTCAAAAACCTTTCATCATCCAAAGTTGAGCTATCCTTCGCCATGTCTTCCAAGATTCGATAGCCTTCATTGGGTGTAATGTTATTGAAACTACCTCCGAAAGCATATCCCAATTCTCGTTTAGACTTTTTATCCAACCCATCAAAGAAAAGCTCCACATATTTCTCCCTAGTCAAATCGTGACCTGGGCAATTTCTCAACATTTCCTTGAAACGAATCCAAGCCTCAACAACATCTTCTCTATCATCTTGTTCAAAAGATCTTATCATGTTCTCCAACCTTCTTTGAGTTCTAAGTGAATAAAACTCACCAATGAAAGCCTCCTTGAGTTGGTTCCAAGTAGTAATAGAATTTTCTGGAAGATCATTGAACCAATCAAGTGCTTCTCCTGTGATTGACATGGGAAATGTTTCAAGTTTCACGGCATTCATTTGGTTTTGCCCATATTGATGTAGCCGAGCCAACTTTTCGAACCTATCCAAGTGTTGGTAAGGATCCCATTTCCGTTTACCATCAAATTGATGCTCTTCTATGCTTTTTAGATGGTTTCCTTTTAAAGCAAAAGTGTGATCAATGGTTGGAGGTCTAATAGCAGAACCACGTCCCGTTGGGATAGTTCGGACCCTCTCGCCATAGCGAGTGTCATTCGGATCCCTTGGTTGTTCGTCCCCCATTTCCTCTTGCTTTACCTCAAAATTGAAAAACTCGTCCAAAAAGAACCCTTCCTCGTCCGAATCAGGAGTGGGTTTAGCTATAGGTGAAAATGGTGTCGGTATTGGTGTTGTGGGTTCAGCGAAGTTAAACCTACGCCCTCTTGGTCTTCTCGGAGTAGACAAGGGACTATTCAAAGGGAGACCCGAAGAACGCAAGTTCATCAACTAACACAATTCCTGCAAATACACAACTAACACAAACACGTCAAATGCACCTGTGATAAGAAAAGAAAACTAAACTAATAAACAAGTAACTTTCTCATGCGTGAGAAAGGATCAAACCACTAAATTAACAACTAAATCGGCACACATTCCCCGGAAGCGGCGCCAAAAACTTGATGTGAAATCGAGTTTAAAAATTAAAACAAGGAATACCCTAAAACTGACTACTACACACTTGCGGGCAGTGGACCGTTCGTATATAGTATAGCTAGAAGGTAAGTCCAGGATCGAACACGGGGAATGGTTTTGAAATAGTTGTCAGCTAAAGTGGTTTTGGAATAAGGATGGAACCGTAGCCTAATTGCTACCTCACCTTGATAATATGAAATTAAAGAAATTGAAATGACAAGACAATTGAAAAGTAAAGAAAGTTCAAACAATATGAATAAAGATCACCCACTTCGAATCCACTTGACTTCAGTTATGATTGCACTCGATAAAGTTCAGATTATTTAGAGTTGACAAGATAATCGTGACAGGATAAAATGCTCGCGTGGTACCACCAACCGCTCACAAATAACCCAAACACCTAAGTTGCTAGTTAAATTACCCAAGCCGGTACCACCAATGCCTAGAAAATCTCCCCAACAATTAGTTTGCTTGATTATCCAATTACCAATTATGCCAATGTGAATGAAAACGTGGTACCACCAACCGTTTCTAAACACGTTTACCACTTAACTCCTATTATAGATTTGACATTCACCGTCATACCATGAACCGGTGACAAACGACCATAGACAATCGAATTGAAACGATAAACGTATTCACCTAGTACCACTAACGATGAACACATAAACCATCAACATCAAAAGAATAAATCGCAAGGAATTAATTGATAAAGATCACGATACAACGATAATTGAATCAACTCTTGAATTAAAATATTGCAATCATATCATTCGTCAAGTTTCATCAAAGTGGATGATTAGAAATCTAGCCAATCATACTAAATTGAATTGCAATAAAGAAATTGAAAGAAAACATATTGTACCAATGATTGTTGAATATAAATTGCAAGACAGAAGATTAGATACGATCTAGATGGATGTCTGCGCGTAGTGGGGCAACATTCCTCCCACTGCGGCGCAGTTTGTGCACCACCACTGCAGCGCAGTGACAGGCCCCTGGAATTCTGTTCTTTGGTTGACTGCGGCGTAGTGGGGCAACATTCCTCCCACTGCGGCGCAGTTGACAGGCCCCTGGAATTCTGTTCTTTGGTTGACTGCGGCGTAGTGGGGCAACATTCCTCCCACTGCGGCGCATTGACAGGCCCCTGGAATTCTGTTCTTTGGTTGACTGCGGCGTAGTGGGGCAACATTCCTCCCACTGCGGCGCAGTTATAATAGGCCCTGGAATTCTGTTCTTTGGTTGACTGCGGCGCAGGGGGGCAACATTCCTCCCACTGCGGCGCAGTGAGTCTTGTGCACCACCACTGCAGCGCAGTGACAGGCCCCTGGAATTCTGTTCTTTGGTTGACTGCGGCGTAGTGGGGCAACATTCCTCCCACTGCGGCGCAGTTATAATAGGCCCCTGGAATTCTGTTCTTTGGTTGACTGCGGCGTAGTGGGGCAACATTCCTCCCACTGCGGCGCATTGACAGGCCCCTGGAATTCTGTTCTTTGGTTGACTGCGGCGTAGTGGGGCAACATTCCTCCCACTGCGGCGCAGTTGACAGGCCCCTGGAATTCTGTTCTTTGGTTGACTGCGGCGTAGTGGGGCAACATTCCTCCCACTGCGGCGCATTGACAGGCCCCTGGAATTCTGTTCTTTGGTTGACTGCGGCGTAGTGGGGCAACATTCCTCCCACTGCGGCGCAGTTATAATAGGCCCCTGGAATTCTGTTCTTTGGTTGACTGCGGCGTAGTGGGGCAACATTCCTCCCACTGCGGCGCATTGACAGGCCCCTGGAATTCTGTTCTTTGGTTGACTGCGGCGTAGTGGGGCAACATTCCTCCCACTGCGGCGCATTGACAGGCCCCTGGAATTCTGTTCTTTGGTTGACTGCGGCGTAGTGGGGCAACATTCCTCCCACTGCGGCGCAGTTATAATAGGCCCCTGGAATTCTGTTCTTTGGTTGACTGCGGCGCAGGGGGGCAACATTCCTCCCACTGCGGCGCATTGACAGGCCCCTGGAATTCTGTTCTTTGGTTGACTGCGGCGTAGTGGGGCAACATTCCTCCCACTGCGGCGCAGTGGAAATTCCCCGTGCACCACTGCGGCGCAGTGAGTCTTGTGCACCACCACTGCGGCGCAGTGACAGGCCCCTGGAATTCTGTTCTTTGGTTGACTGCGGCGCAGTGGGGCAACATTCCTCCCACTGCGGCGCAGTTATAATCCACTGGAAATTATTTTGTTTTTGATCGACCAAGGACTGCGGCGCAGTGGGGCAACATTCCTCCCACTGCGGCGCAGTGTAAAACCTCTGGAAAGCCTTGGCTTTGGCACACCTTGACTGCGGCGCAGTGGGGTGTGAATACTCCCACTGCGGCGCAGCTCAAACTTGCTGGAATCCATGTGGCTTCTTCACTCCAGTGACTGCGGCGCAGTGGGGCAACATTCCTCCCACTGCGGCGCAGTCAAATCTTGCTGAAATCTTTGATTTTCTTTATCAACATCACTCGAACACTCGGATCAACATCTTGGCCTAAAATCATCAGAAAATGTACCAAATGGACGCACAACCTGCTAAGAACCTGAAAGCACTAACAAACACCATAAATGCGCCAAATGCATACAATATCGACTCAAAACACATACGAAAAAGGCCAATAATGAAGTGGGCGATCTATATAAATTGGTCACATCACCTAGGTTGAAGGGATCACCTTCTCGAACGCCGAGGTTAACATTAACACCTCATTTCGCCCGGGGAGCACGTCATAAAAAATTCTTGATTGTGGGTAGACCCTCATGGTTGGGAATTTTCAAAGGGTTGTTGATTTTACAATCAACTCATTTGGTTTTGACTACTAATAAACAGTCATCAAAAAGAATAGGGATAATCTCTCTATTAAATACAACCGTTTGACAAAAGGATTACTTAATGAATTAACAAATGAGTTTCTTTTTAGTGTCTTTTTCTTGAAACAGGAAAATGAGAATTAATAAATATTGGTCATCACAAAGGTATGTGGTTCAAAACTCTAAATCTTTGTGACATTTGCAGGTTTTGCTTGAGATACGGAAATAAAGGTACGCTTGTTTACACAAGACTAATTTTATTTATCACCAAAAAAGTAGTAGCTTACAAAGATATATATATACAACTGCTACTAAGTTAGATCTAGTGGACTCAAGCCTTTTCATTTTATCTATCATCGTCCACTGAAAAACCTAAAAAACCTAGAAATAAGATCCGCCTTCGAGGATTTCATCTGCAATCTTGGCGTTAACATCGGGATACTTCTTCTTCAAGATCGACACAACCGACTTCAAGTAGACAAGATTAGTCTTAGCGGTGCTTAACTCTTCTTGAGCGCGGTTAAGTTCGTCATAAGCTTGAAGGATTTCCCCTTTCAAAGCTTGAAGATCATCGCCCCACTTGCTGATGACGTCCAGAGTGAGTTGTTGGTGAGATTTGCAGATATTCATTGAAGATGTGAAACAAGAGTTGATATTCATGAGAAGATTGTCGTTGAGTTTCGCCTGCTCCTCACACCGAGTGATAATTTCGTGCAAGTTCTGAAAAGATGAAAAGAATAATTAGGAGAAAACTTTAATAAAAAATAACTAAATAAAAAGTTTTTTACCTTGTTTTTCCAAACCGGTCCTGTGGATGAAGACATTGTTTCGAAAAGGAAAAAGTTTTTGAAAAGATTTCTTGATAAGAAAGTGTTTTTGAAAAATGTGGATAAAAGATTTTTTGAGAGATGAGATGGAAGATTTTTTGTGGAGGTGGTTGAGGATTTGAGGAGTTTAAATAGGCGAAGAGATAGAGAGTCATGGGGAGACAAAGTGATAGGTTAAACGTCTCATCAAGCCGAATAAATTTAATTTACTCATCATTTCCTGACTGATCACACTGCAATGCGCCACTTGGATATTAAATCGACTGGATACGCAATTAAGTCTCGATACAATACTAGTTTGGATGCTTCTTGGTTACGACTTAAAAATTTATATTTAACTAATGAGAGGTTAAATATAAATTTGGGGACAATTGTTTGGGAATCCTGAATTAAGGATCATCATCCAGGATATTCAAGAATAAGCTAACGGTCGAAAATAAATATCCAGCCTCACAAGGAAGAAAAGAAACGTGCAATCCCTTGGATATCGGAACAAACTTGAAGAATAAACGTGTCAAAGAGGACTCAACGTTCACTTTTTCATCTTCAGCACGTTGAATAGTATCACACGGAAGATCCCAGATATTTCGGCTAGTTAGTTAGGGATTTCTATTATAAATAAGAGGTGATTGATCGAGATTAGGATAACTGCTCACACACTTGTATTCGCACACACATACTCACTGCTTTCTTATTTACTTTTACGTTCATTAGCTCGATCAAATCACTCTCACCCTCGTTGTATTGTAATCACCCACAAATAATAATAAAAGAACACAGGAAGGGTCGATTGAATCCTCCCGGGGTTTTTTACCTAAGATTTCTTAATTGAATCAAGGGTTTTTCCCCGTCAACAAAATTCTGGTGTCGTTGTCATTTTCATTTTATCTTTAAGATCCTAGCTTTACTTTTCAGTACTTTAATTATATCTTCAACAGTTTTCTTAGATTCTCAAAGTATTTCTGTCTCAAAGGCTTTCATAAAACTCTTTTTAGCAAAAACTCTTAGTTTAAATCGTTATCTTTAAGAAAACTTTACTTTTATTTGAAGATCCTAAAACACCGAATCCCACTTACAAATCTTCGGTTCTTAAATTATCTTTAATCCTTTCTAAAATTATCTTAGGTAATTTTTGCCCGAAGCACATTCCAAGGAGTTCTGTGAGATACCTTTTAGCTAGAAGAGTGGATATCTCCCTTCTCAACATCTTGCAATCTTCTGTGAGATGGCCAAAGTCTTCGTGATAGGCACACCATTGGCTAGGATCCTTCTTTTTGAAATAAGAATCATTCTTCTTTTGTGGCCATCTTACTTTATCTCCAAGTTCTCTTAGCGCCATTATAACACCAGGCGTGCCTACTGAGAAACAGTATGTTGAAAGAGCAGGATAATCAA
Source organism: Erigeron breviscapus (assembly GCA_034093135.1). Lineage (NCBI taxonomy): Eukaryota > Viridiplantae > Streptophyta > Magnoliopsida > Asterales > Asteraceae > Erigeron > Erigeron breviscapus. The sequence continues at coordinate 4,271,663 of CM067170.1, read as the reverse complement.
TCCCATCATCTTCTTCAACTGCATTAACTTGATTATCGACATGTCTTGTGTAAGGTTTGCTTCTTGGCTTGAATATTGGAGTTTCTGCTTTCCGATTTGGACGATCATATGATAAGGCTTCTAATTTTGAAGAAGTCAATTCGTTTTCTTCAAGCCTTATAAATCTTGCAGCTCTGGCTTTTGCTTCATCCAAATTTCTGCATGGCGTCATTATAAGATCTTCCTGGAATTTGGATCCCAGTTTGAGGCCTCTTTGCAGAGCTTGGATAGCGGTCAACATATCCAGTTTTGGAATATTAAGTGACTCCTTCGTAAACCTGGTCATAAAATCTCTAAGGGATTCGTTAGGTTTTTGAGTAACTTTATAAAGATCATCTGTCAATTTTTCAAAAGTTCTACTACAAGAAAATTGACTATAAAATAAATTAGTTAAATCCGCAAAAGAATTAATAGATAAAGGAGGCAAACTCTGCAGCCATTTTAAGGCTGATCCAGAAAGTGTAGATCCAAAGCTTCTACATAAGCAAGCTTCTTTTAGGTTGGAGGGAATGGGCACAGTCTCCATCTTCTCCAAATATAGTGCTATATGTTCCTGAGGATCTGTAGTTCCATCGTATGGCTTCATATTTGGAACTTGAAACTTCTTTGGGATCTCTACATTGGCGATCCTGTCACCATATCTATTTATAAGATAAGATGCAGGGTTGACTTCTGGGATTGGATTACAAAATCCAGGAACAGTAGAGATCATATCTTTCAGTCTTTGAAACTCCCTTGCAATGTAGTCGTTTGTTGTTTGACCCTGCGATGAGTTAGTAAAACCAAAAGAACCAGAAAAAATATTAGCATTATGTAAACCTGCACCCATAGACGCAGATGCCCCAGCAGCATTAGTATTTTGTGGAATGTTGCTCCCAAAGTTCGAGGTTGCAGTTGGGAATGGCGTGCTTGGAGGTGCAGATCCAGGGGCTGCAGATGGTCCTGGAGTTGAAAATAGATTCCTTGGAGTGAATGATGGTCCATTCTCTGAAATCCTGGACTCCAAGATCTTAAACTGAGCCTGATTAAATTCCTGATTTGTCTTAATTGTGTCGTTAATATTGTGCAAAATAGTGATTAGGCATGTTGTCAGAATCATTATTTTGAGCAGAATCTCTAGATCCAATATTAAATGGGTCTGGATAGACTTCAGAATTATAAAAGCTCGATCGTCCTGCTTGGCCAGATCCAGTGTTAAATTGAGACAAATTTCCTGCAGGAATGTCTCCAGCAGCATTAAAGTCAGTGCCCTGATCAGCAGGTCCCTTGTCTTTGTTTTGATTCGGGATTCGAACCATATTGTTCCTGTTTCTTCGATACGAATTATTTCCTGCAGAATGACCAATCATAGAAGAAGAAATAGCAGGAGCAGTTTGCGAAGAGTTAGTTGGTTGAGTCGACATTTTCGGAATTAATTTCGGAAAATTAGTTTTCTTTGATAAAAATTGAAAATTTTAATCGATCGAAAGCACCTTTTGCCCCACGGTGGGCGCCAAATTGTTTTGGTCAAAAATTACCCAAGATAATCAACCTTGAAGACTTAGATCAATTATGTCGTTCGTGAGGTTAAGGGCTTGTAAAATATGTTGAGTTTCAAAGATGCGTGTTAAAGAAAAGATTTGCTAAAGATTTATGTCGACTAAACAAGGAATTAAAGGACAAAGATAATCGTAAATAAAGAACTTAAATGTATCGAGATAATGTAAAGAACAGAATGTAATGCTAGATATAATGAAGATCTAATAATTAACAAAATAAAAGTAAAGATAAGGGAACAAGAACACCGAGATTTGTTATCGAGGAAAAGCCCTTAATCCTTATGGATCGCCGGCATAAAAACCCCGGGAGGAAGCAATCGTCCCTGCCTTTGTTCTCTTATTAATGATTGTTAAAATGATTACAATGGCGGAATTCGATTGATCGATTATTGCTAAGTGTGAGAATAAAGATGAGAATGTAGAGAGTAGTGTGTGAATACAAGTGATCAGAGGTATTGCTAGTGAGTAAAGTATATCCTAAATCGATCAGCCTCATTCGTTATTTATAGACCTAGATGCTAACTAACTATGTGAAATAGTAGGGATCTTCCTGGTCTTCAATATTAGAACGTTGGAGAGTATCTTGACCAGTCAAGTGAACGTTGAAGTATTTCTCCTCATGCTGAAATCAACTAGAAGTCGGATTATGTTGCGAGACCAAGTCTTCTTTGCGTGTTGATGATAAATCCCATGTGTGAATTCCTTTTTGCACCGTTAGAGATATTTTCCATAGCCTTATATCGAATATTCTGGAATCTGCACACTTAACTCATGTGGAAATGATAATAACAAGTAATTCATATCGTTAGCAAGATATTAATAAGTTATCAGAATATTCATCAATGTCAAGATCCTGATATGTCAAAATCTTAGGCTTTCAAGATATTGGTACTTGAAATTTCACCCATAACAGCGTGTATTAGAAAATATAGGGGTCGTCTATGTAATAAAAAAAGTTGAAAAAGGTATCTAGAACCATCAAAATGGTTCATAAAGTAATACTCCCTCAGTCCCAATTTGAATATCCTATTTTGACTTTTGAAGTCTTGCTTTTACAACTTTTACCTTAAAGTTTTTTGTTTGTATATGTAAAATATATAAATAAACTGAGCTTTATATGTATTTTTCATTGATATAAGTTTCATTAAGTATTATGTTGTGTAAGCAAAAGAATCTACAGGCAAAATTAGAAAAAAGGACTCAGCAAGTCAATTTTAGACATTTAAATTGGGACGGAGGGAGTAGGTGTGTAAAACCATCACAATTGTTCAAAGTGTCTTTACATGGTTTATAAATAGCCATGATAACATTGTAAAGAAGTGTTGATTTATTCTACAAAGTTATATCAATTGTGTCAACCAAATTTCGCCCATATCAATATCAATTCACGATCAAACAACATAACAAGAATATCAAGAACATTCATGTCAAATATGTGATTGTTTTAAACTATTAGGTTGATTATTATAATAGACTAACGTAATCAACCAAGCGTTCATCATATACCAATTTTCATCATCAACAATAAGCGTTCAAGAGGGCTAACCGTAACCAGTAATAAACAATTGTCAGAATCATCAAGGAAGAAACAAGATTCCACAAAAGGCTTCAGGGACATCAGATTAAACATCATATTAGGAGGGAGATATGGAACAGTGCGAGAAAAAAAGAGAGGGAAAAGGCTAGGCCCAAAACTCATTATTTCTTCTAAAAGAATTTATGGGCTAGTATAGTAAGTTTTTAAATTAAAGCCCAACGAAATCATATAATTAGGTATATAGGTGTAAATAGTTAACAGATTGGTAAACATTCTTTTTAAGATTTTTACAACTTATAAATTATTGTAGGAATTATTAATCATTTGGATTAGTAAAAGAATTGAAAAACAAGACCTTAGTGGCAAATAAGATGTGGCAATTAAGACCTTCGTGGCAAATATGTAACACCCCGCCTTACCACAACACAATATTGTCCGCTTTACCCGCAGGCTCACGACTTTGTTTCTGGTTGCTCGGGCAAACTTCCCAGAAGGGTCACCCATTTGGCATTACTGCCACCCGAGCACGCTTAACTGTGGAGTTCTCCTCTCATCCACAGCCAATACGCCCAAAACGCGTTGTGTTATGTAAGGCCAATGATAGTACTTATAGCCAGGATCCCCCTTGTATGTTAGCGATGTATGCTTTCACACCCCCTCAACACAACTCAACGTCCTCGTTAAGTTATGAAAGTGCGCCATACACTCCTAACAATCCCAAGGGTTGCTCTGATACCACCTGTAACACCCCGCCTTACCACAACACAATATTGTCCGCTTTGCCCGCAGGCTCACGACTTTGTTTCTGGTTGCTCGGACAAACTTCCCAGAAGGGTCACCCATTTGGCATTACTGCCACCCGAGCACGCTTAACTGTGGAGTTCTCCTCTCATCCACAGCCAATACACCCAAAACGCGTTGTGTTAGGTCCAGATTTACTGGACTCACTCCAGACTTGAAGACTAGAAAGTTTCTGAAGAGTTGTCCAGGATAATATTTGTCCAGACTTGAATATTGGAGCGACACTGAAGATTTGTTCAGAAATAATGGAAGACCAGTGAGCAAAATACTTGTATAGGAAAATCTGGAATCCTCCAGATTAGCTCACTGGACTTCACCCCAGTCCAGATCTATTCTACTGAAGACATTCTCACTAAAGTCAAAGACTGAAGTTAGAATAAAGAAGACTGACAAATGGCGGAGTCCACTGGAAGTCTTACCAGATCTACGACTGGAGGTTTGTCAGTGTTCTAGACCTTACAAGTCTGAACACTGATTACGAGGAATTGACTTTTTGCCTTTACACACTTTCCAAAGAACATTCCACTTGTTCTTTACTAAAGTTCATACGTGTGTAAAGGTGGTTGGTTAAAAGAATAAAGTCATATTGATGTGACTTTATCCTTGTACTTTAACCAATGCATTTATCGACCTTGTCGGTTCATTAAATGCATGCAACCATATTTGTACGACACAAATTCACTGGTGAATTTGTTTGCCTATAAATACAAAGTCATTTCCTTGTTAAAATTACTTTTAGCATTAAAGGTGAATTTGTCTAAATACTCTCGATCGTAACAGGGATACTTCACAACTTTAAGTATCTCGATCCAAAGAGTTTATTTGGCAAATATAGATCATTTGTAATTCATAGGTTGTTAGGATACTTACATATTTGTATTATCTTGATTCCGCACAACCTTGTATTTTATTTAACATCATAAATAAAATACACTTGAAAATATTACATTGTGTTCCACCTTTACTTTAAGTCGTGTATTACTTTGTTTATATACTTGCATTTATATTCAAGTAATACTAGTCCAATCTAGTGCTTATTAGACTTGTTGTATTTTACATTCTGGGTTAACCATAAAGAGAGTTTGGGACTCACAATTGGTATCAGAGCAGAAGGCTAAACAAACTTGCCTAGATCTGCTTCTTTGATGGCCACCCCAGAAAATACACAAGGAGGTTTCAATCATGGTCCTGATCCTAATATCAATGATCAAAATAATGAACCACCTGTTAATAACACTAATCCACCACCTCCTCCTCCTACTCCTGCTTCTCCACATGTGCATGTGCACTACTCAAATAATCATGTTCCTAAATTCAGTGGGAATAGTGATGAATTTGGTACGTGGAAGGCTAGGATGATATTGCATATCACTGGTATTGAGAGAAATATGATGAAAATTTTAAATGAAGGACCTTATGTCCCCACATCACCTCTCAATGCTCTTCTTGATCCTACTAGATCTAGAAGAGGCAGGGAAAAGAGGGAGGAACATTGGTCTGAAGAGGAGAGGAGATTGGTAAATCTAGATACCCTTCTCAAAAACATGATCCTCGGGGCTGTTCCAGAAACCCTAATTCCCACACTAGTTCTTTTACAAAAGTACTTACGTGTGTAAAGGTGGTTGGTTAAAAGAATAAAGTTATATTGATGTGACTTTATCCTTGTACTTTAACCAATGCATTTAATGACCTTGTCGGTTCATTAAATGCATGCAACCATATTTGTACGACACAAATTCACTGGTGAATTTGTTTGCCTATAAATACAAAGTCATTTCCTTGTTAAAATTACTTTTAGCATTAAAGGTGAATTTGTCTAAATACTCTCGATCGTAACAGGGATACTTCACAACTTTAAGTATCTCGATCCAAAGAGTTTATTTGGCAAATATAGATCATTTGTAATTCATAGGTTGTTAGGATACTTACATATTTGTATTATCTTGATTCCGCACAACCTTGTATTTTATTTAACATCATAAATAAAATACACTTGAAAATATTACATTGTGTTCCACCTTTACTTTAAGTCGTGTATTACTTTGTTTATATACTTGCATTTATATTCAAGTAATACTAGTCCAATCTAGTGCTTATTAGACTTGTTGTATTTTACATTCTGGGTTAACCATAAAGAGAGTTTGGGACTCACAATTGGTATCAGAGCAGAAGGCTAAACAAACTTGCCTAGATCTGCTTCTTTGATGGCCACCCCAGAAAATACACAAGGAGGTTTCAATCATGGTCCTGATCCTAATATCAATGATCAAAATAATGAACCACCTGTTAATAACACTAATCCACCACCTCCTCCTCCTACTCCTGCTTCTCCACATGTGCATGTGCACTACTCAAATAATCATGTTCCTAAATTCAGTGGGAATAGTGATGAATTTGGTACGTGGAAGGCTAGGATGATATTGCATATCACTGGTATTGAGAGAAATATGATGAAAATTTTAAATGAAGGACCTTATGTCCCCACATCACCTCTCAATGCTCTTCTTGATCCTACTAGATCTAGAAGAGGTCGGGAAAAGAGGGAGGAACATTGGTCTGAAGAGGAGAGGAGATTGGTAAATCTAAATACAAAAAGCTTAAGGCCCAAATTGCTCTCATGGCACAACAAATGGAAAATAATAATAAGTGCATGATTGCAACAACTGAAGAAAAAATGGGTTCCTTCTGATGACTCATCTGTTGATGAAGAAGAAGAAAGAGATTGCTGTTACATGGCTCTGGCAGACGAAGAGAACCTGGTGAAGGAAGATGTCACATCTGGAAGATGGGTGGACATTGTTATCAAGAAGGTTAGTGATTATGATATGGAAACTGACCAAGAATTAAAACTGGACATTGCTGAAGCTCTTAATTCTGATTTAATATTTGGTGAAACTGTTAGATCTGACTGTGTAAATGGTCTAGAAACATATTTTTCTGAAATAACTGTTTTAAAATCAAAATTAAAAGAACTTCAAGATATTGAACTGGCATTTCAAGCCCAGGTTCTGGTAACTGAACAACTGATTCAAGAAAAACAAGATCTTGAAGTCATTTTAAAGAAAGAAAAACTGGTCATTAAATCATGGCTTGAAACCAGAAAGCCATATGATGCTGGAGTAAATCAATTTCCCACTCAAAAACGTGCTTATTTAGATGGAAATACTCATGTGGCATCATTAATACCAGTAATTGATCAGTTACCAGAGGGATTCAGGCCCAGTACCATTTATGATGAGCCTGTAACTCCTAAGGCCAACACTTTCCCAGTTCAATCCCCAGAGGTTAAGACTGGAGCATTCCAGATGACTACTCCAGTCAAAAAGGTTAATCGGAATAAACCTTTGCCTCAGACCAATCCCCTACCTAAGCCTCGAGTCCAGTCAACTGGAAAGGCTCAGGTGTCATCTGATGAAAATGTTTTGTCAAGGTTAGAGAGCCAGTTTCAACTACTGACTCGTCAATTTCAAAGTTTTAATGCAAGATTAAACTTTATTGAGGGTACTTCATCTGGCCCTAGACAAAATACCAAACCTTTTTCCAAGAAAGATAAATATATTTCTCCAGTTGAGAAAAAGAAAAAGTTTTCAAAACTATCAACCCCAGTAGTCTTTTCAACTAAGACTACTGTTGAAGAAAGTAAACTCAACCAGATACCCCCAGGGACCTATAAGGGAGGGTCCAGTGAACCCATCAGTTGATGGGTTCCTAAATCTAACTGATATATCTGGTGGATGTGCAGGGCGATTGAAAGAAATATATCTGGTATCTTGACAGTGCAACTGGCAGGACGATGACCGGATGTAAGACCCTGCTGGAGGAGTTCGTAATTTCTGACGGACCCTCCATTACTTTTGGAAATGATGGTTGTGGAAAAACTGAGGGGTATGGTGTTCTGAACAATGGACAAGTCAAATTCAGATTGCATTTGTGAATGGTTTGAAATATAACCTGATTAGTGTCAGTCAACTGTGTGATGATGGCTATCAAGTTCTATTCAATATTGCTCAGGGCATTGTATTCAACAAGGACTGGAAGGTAGTATTGATTGCTCCCAGAAGAGGGAATGTGTACGTGATGGATTTGGAAAGCTCTCCTTCAGAGCAGTGTTTCTATACTCAAGCTGATGAAGACACTAACTGGTTATGGCACAAAAGGTTATCCCATTTAAATTTCAAAAATATTAATAAGTTGTCTAGAAAACAACTGGCAGATGGGATACCTTCAGTTTCCTTCAAAAAGGAAAGGCCATGTCCAGGATGTGGGATGGGTAAGCAGAAACGTACCAGTTTCAAGACCAGACAGAATTTCAGCATATCTGAACCACTTCACATGCTTCATATGGATCTCTTTGGTCCAGTGAATGTTCAGACTCGTGCTGGTAAAAGGTACACCCTGGTGATCGTAGATGAATTCTCCAGATATTGTTGGGTTATCTTTCTCAGGTCTAAAAATGAAGCTGCTGCTGAAATCATCAGTCTTATCAAGCAAATTGAGCTAAAGTACAATCGAAAGGTGTGTCAGTTAAGAAGTGACAATGGAACAGAATTCCATAATGCAACTCTGGAGTCATTCTGTACTGACACTGGCATCTCCCAGAATTTCTCATCAGCTCGCTCTCCAGAACAGAATGGAGTTGTAGAAAGGAAGAATCGAACGCTGATAGAAGCTGCCAGGAGTATGCTTGCTGAATCTAGTCTTTCTACCAGTTTCTGGGCTGAAGCAATTGCTACTGCTTGCCACACCCAGAACCGGTCAGTGTATGTGAAGCGACACAAAAAGACAGTCTAGAAGTTTCCAGTCATCCTGATCTGGAACCTGTTCAGACTAAGAAACTCTCCAGTGGTACTCCATTCTATCCTTCAATTATTTTCAAGCTACCCTCTAAAATTATTATTGGATCAGATGTTCGTACTACTCCCCCAGTAACTCCGATTGTCTTCTGTGAATCTGATCCTATCAACTACAATAAAGAAGATTCTCCAGAAGAAGTTTCCAGTCATCCTGATCTGGAACCTGTTCAGACTAAGAAACTCTCCAGTGGTACTCCATTCTATCCTTCAATTATTTTCAAGCTACCCTCTAAAATTATTATTGGATAAGATGTTCGTACTACTCCCCCAGTAACTCCGATTGTCTTCTGTGAATCTGATCCTATCAACTACAATAAAGAAGATTCTCCAGAAGAAGTTTCCAGTCATCCTGATCTGGAACCTGTTCAGACTAAGAAACTCTCCAGTGGTACTCCATTCTATCCTTCAATTATTTTCAAGCTACCCTCTAAAATTATTATTGGATCAGATGTTCGTACTACTCCCCCAGTAACTCCGATTGTCTTCTGTGAATCTGATCCTATCAACTACAATAAAGAAGATTCTCCAGAAGAAGTTTCCAGTCATCCTGATCTGGAACCTGTTCAGACTAAGAAACTCTCCAGTGGTACTCCATTCTATCCTTCAATTATTTTCAAGCTACCCTCTAAAATTATTATTGGATCAGATGTTCGTACTACTCCCCCAGTAACTCCGATTGTCTTCTGTGAATCTGATCCTATCAACTACAATAAAGAAGATTCTCCAGAAGAAGTTTCCAGTCATCCTGATCTGGAACCTGTTCAGACTAAGAAACTCTCCAGTGGTACTCCATTCTATCCTTCAATTATTTTCAAGCTACCCTCTAAAATTATTATTGGATAAGATGTTCGTACTACTCCCCCAGTAACTCCGATTGTCTTCTGTGAATCTGATCCTATCAACTACAATAAAGAAGATTCTCCAGAAGAAGTTTCCAGTCATCCTGATCTGGAACCTGTTCAGACTAAGAAACTCTCCAGTGGTACTCCATTCTATCCTTCAATTATTTTCAAGCTACCCTCTAAAATTATTATTGGATCAGATGTTCGTACTACTCCCCCAGTAACTCCGATTGTCTTCTGTGAATCTGATCCTATCAACTACAATAAAGAAGATTCTCCAGAAGAAGTTTCCAGTCATCCTGATCTGGAACCTGTTCAGACTAAGAAACTCTCCAGTGGTACTCCATTCTATCCTTCAATTATTTTCAAGCTACCCTCTAAAATTATTATTGGATCAGATGTTCGTACTACTCCCCCAGTATCAGTCCCAGTTGAAACTGAACCAGTACTTCAAGAAATGCCTTCAAATGAAGAATTTCATGATGCAAATCGTGATTTAAATGAATCAGATGAAGATGTTGAAGTAGTCTGGGAAGATCCTCCTCCTGAAGCAACATCAGAGGAGACTCAACTGAATTCTTGCACTGGTATTGTTGTCAGTAACAATCCTGGTCAGTACTCCAGATGGACAAAAGTTCATCCTATTGATCAGATCATAGGTGACTCCAGTAGAGGAGTTTAGACCAGAAGAGCCTCCAGTAATCAATGCTTAGATGTCAGTTTCTTATCAATGATAGAACCAAGAAGATTGACGAGGCTATGGAAGATCCAAGCTGGGTGACTGCTATGCAAGAAGAGCTTCACCAGTTTGAAAGGAACAAGGTCTGGTACCTGGTTCCTTTTCCAGTTGGAAAGAAAGAACCAATTGGAACCAGATGGGTCTTCAGGAACAAGGTAGATGAAGATGGCCACGTAATCAGAAACAAGGCCAGACTGGGTTTTTATAATATTTTTGGATTTTTTTTTTTTTTTTTTTTTTTTTTTTTTTTTTTTTTTTTTTTTTTTTTTTTTTTTTTTTTTTTTTTTTCTTTTTTTAGTAGCACAAGGGTACTGCCAGTCAGATGTCGATTTTGATGAATCATTTGCTCCAGTGGCTAGACTTGAAGCGATCAGAATATTCTTAGCATTTGTTGCTCATCATCAGTTCAAGGTCTACCAGATGGACGTGAAAAGTGCATTTTTGAATGAAAAACTTGAAGAAGAAGTTTATGTCAGACAACCACCAGGTTTCGTTGACGAAAAGCATCCACACTGGGTATATCGTCTGGACAAAGCATTTTATGGCCTCAGACAAGCCCCACGTGCCTGGTATGATACTCTGACTAAACATTTATTGAAAAATGGTTTCAAAAGAGGTGCAATTGACAATACCTTATTTATTCTTCATGAAAAAGGTAATCTTCTGATGATACAAATTTATGTTGATGATATTATTTTTGGGTCTACTGATGATAAAATGTGCAAGAAATTTTTGAAAATAATGTCAACTGAATATGAAATGAGTTTGATGGGTGAATTAACATATTTTCTTGGACTCCGGATTAAACAAAACAAAGATGGTATTTTTATTAATCAGGAAAAATATGTTAGAGATCTTTTAAAGAAATATGATATGAACTCTTCACCATCTAAACCCACTCCAATTTCTGCACCATTAACATTGGACTCAGATCCAGATGGTAAACCAGTGAACACCACTGTCTACAGAGGCATGGTTGGTTCACTGATGTATTTAACTGCCAGTAGACCAGATATTATGTTTTCATCATGTTTATGTGCCAGATATCAGTCTAATCCAAAAGAATCTCATATGCTTGCTGTAAAGCGCATACTGAAATACCTTAAGGGTGTCCCCAGTTTGGGTCTTTGGTATCCCAAAGGCTCAGGCATGGATCTAATGGGTTATTCAGATTCAGATCATGCAGGTTGTAAGATAGACAGGAAATCCACTACTGGTGGATGTCATTTCCTTGGTGGCAAACTGGTCAGCTGGACCAGTAAAAAGCAAACTTCAGTTTCATTGTCCACTGCTGAAGCTGAATACGTATCTGCAGCCAGTTGTTGTGCTCAGATATTCTGGATGAAGAACCAGTTGCTTGATTATGGTATTAAGTATTCAAAGACCCCAATCTTTTGTGATAATACCAGTGTCATTGCTATCTCGAACAATCCAGTCATGCACTCAAAAACGAAGCACATTGATCTCAGGTATCATTTTATTCGTGATCATATTATGAAAAATAATATTGAACTCCATTTTATTCCCACTGACAAACAACTTGCTGACATTTTTACTAAACCTCTGGATGTCAAAACTTTTGATTATCTTGTTGGTGAGTTGGGAATGTTAAACCCTTAAATCTGGAACCTTGGTATTGAACGCCTTTGTGTACTATCAGGGATCCTTGATTTAAAGATTCATAATCTATGACTGCTTAGATATCGAACGCCTTTGTGTACTATCAGGGATCCTTGATTTAAAGATTCATAAATCTATGACTGCTTAGATATCGAACGCCGTTGTGTACTATCTTTGCATTAATAGATTTCTGGATCAACATTCCAGGGGGAAGACTGAAAGATATATTTTTGTTCTTAAAAATGTTTTAATTTCAGGGGGAATTTATTAATTTATTTTCTCACTGGACAAAATTGTTCCAGAAAATATTACTGGTACCTTGTAAATGTGTCCCTCTCACTGGTAATTTGATAGGTTGAAGTGCATGTTTGAGGTGACTTCTGTCTCCTTGTAAATGTGTCCCTCTCATTTGTCTGTATTAGTTGACGTGCATATTTGAGGTTACCAGTCTCTTTCAAATGGTTTTCACTGGTACTTTACTGGAGTGTCCTTCCAGTGTACCATCAGTACATGCTTCACTGGCCTAATCCACCAGTGATACTGGAGTGTCCAGTCAACCTCCAGATGCACTGAATTGAGTCATAATATTTTTAAATACTTGGTCATTGTGCGTGCCATGTATGCAAAATCTTTGAAAAGATATTTATCTTGATATTTATCTTATTATCCTACGTGGCATGTAATTTTTTCAAAGAAATGATGGTATTTTTACCTTGGGAAGACAAAAAGTGCAAGTTGGTAATGTTTATGGGCTGTAAACCGTCACACATTTATGTGTGATGTGATGTATTTAATGCGGATCTCAGAACCCGATCAAAATTATATTTGATAAATTCAAATTAACCGTTTGAGTTCCACATTCTCTCTCATATATAAATACCCACTTTCACTTTCATTAGCATTTACTTCGAACATATTTACTCCCAAATTCTTCAAATTCCTTCATTTACTTCATTCTTCATTCAATTTCCAATCATAAATCTCTCTCATATTTACTTCATCAAATCTTCATAAACCCTAATTTTTTGTTCCATATCATCTATCTATCATATTCAATGGCACCAAGACAATCTAATTCACCGAAAAATCTGCTCGCTGCTGAATATGCTCCCGTTCCAAATATTGTAAGGGCACCTCATATTTCTTTGGAGGCAAAGGCAATAAGAATAAACATGAATAACTGGATGGCCAAACTCTCACTCTCCAGTGTTCATAATGCCCAATCCATTATTGGGAGATTAAATACCTTTTTTCTCTCATGTCCTCTTTATGGTGCATTGACCCTAAATCCTGGGAAGATGTACCACGACTATCTCTGTGAATTCTGGTACACTGCAGTATATGATGATGAAACTTCATCAATTTCTTATTCTCTTAAGCAAGGTACCAGATCCTTGGCTTTCACTGTTGATACACTCAGATCTATTCTTCAATTGAACTATTTTGAACAGAACGAGATGCCCATTGAACTTCCCTCTGGCATAAATACAAGGGAAGTGTGCAGATTGATGGGGCACACAGACATACTGGATGAGCATGGCCAGCTATCCAGAAAGGGAACAATCTACATGAGCAGGCTGTCAGACTCATGGAGATTCTTTTTCACTCATTTGGTTGAATGTTTGGGAGGCAGTTCTGGAGGACTTGACTAGATAAATCAAACACATCTCCAGATTGCTTACTGCCTCTGGTTCGGATATAGAGTGGATTTTGCTTAGATTTTATTTGATGATCTGGTAGAGCGTCTTAAGGTGAAAGGTAGAAAAGCATTTGTACCTTATATTCGTTTCCTTTCACTAATTTTCAAAAGAGCTCTAGGAGACCAGTATGATTTTGAAACCACTCACTTTTCTGTATGTGAGTATATGCGTGATCTGACCAACCTTAGATCTCCACCAAATGAGGTAAATATCCCTCAGACCATGCTTAGCTTCCAAAAGGAAGAAAACGATGCTTCATCATCTGATGAGCCAGAAGAGGTGTAACAACCCTACTTTTTGAATATTATATATGAGCTAGTTATGTTGCCTATGATCTCGCAAGCCATAGTTATACTTAAAGCTGGTAGATAATGCCCCTAAACTAGCAATCTAAAGCTATTGTTAAATTCTAAATGTGAATTATAAAGTACCATTGAACGAAATTTATTGATGATCAATCAAATTAGCTGAATAATAATGTAAGTCTCACAAGTTGAGATAACCATCAAAAATCCTTACGAAGGTCCAACAACTTAATCATTTAGCTAATTAAAGTAAATTCGGTCACAAAAATAAAATCTCTATGTCAAAATATGTTATAAGTTCGTATGCGCATAAAAGCGTTTAAATCATAATAAGTATATATTTATATATACGTATATACTTAAGACAAATACAAGATTACCACCAATGAGCTTTGTAACAAATTAAAACACCCAAATATATACACATATACATGACATATATACATATGCACATATTAGAACAAACATCAACTTATAACTACAAACTAACACATTTAACCTTACAAAATATATATACACTTACACCTAACATACATACACATTATATACAACATTTTTATAAAAAAAAAAAAGATACAAAACCCTTCCCATACCCTAATGAGGCCGCCCCCCCCCCCCCCTTTTACACCATACACATGCCATTTCAAACTTCACACTCTTCATTTCTCCCTTGAAACTCACACACACACTTACACTTCTTACACTCTTCTTTTCTCTCTCAAGAAAACTCTTCCTTTCTCTCTTCTTCTCTTTAGTTTCGGCCACATCAAGAACAAGGGAAAACACCATCAAAAATCAAATTAACACTTACTAATAATAAGGGTTTTAAGTTAGATTGATAAAGGGTTAATACAAGCAAGGTTCAAGGGTTGTTTTAGGCTTAGATTAAGGGTTGTTTGAGGGTTTGAAGGCCACGAAAATCTGCCCAAATTTCATCATCCAAAATCAAGTTCAAGAGGGTATAATCTTCATCCTTTTTACTAGATCTAATCTCGTTTTGTTTATATTCAAAGGTTTTATCAAAAACTCATACTTTCTTCTTGTTTTCTTTGTAATATACACTTAATGAGGGCAAAGTTGATAGGATCTTTCTTTCCATGCTCATGCATGTCGAATCTAATAAGAAAGATCCAAGGATTCAACAAGTTTAAGACCCAAAAGTGTGGTTATAGATTCGTAGCTTTTAAAGTGACTTTCTTGTTGATAGATCTATATGTTTTTGTATATTTTTGAAGAGTATATTCTGAGATTTTTCATATAAAAGATGTTTTTGTATTGTTGAAAGTTAGATCTATAAAAGTTGATAGTAAAAAGTGTTGATTCGAATGCATATATGCTAGATTTAAGAAAGTTGGATCTTTTGTTGGATTATGAGATGGATATGGACTTGTTATAAGTGAAAAATATGTTAATATTAGTGTTAATATTCTGGAAAAATTGATAAAATATCAAGGATATAAAGCTTGAATCAAAACATGTTAAAATAAGCTAGAAATCACAAACCGAAAACACGCAAAAAATGCATTTTGAGCACACACATGCACCATAATCTTATGACCAAGAAAATATGATAAACCTACTGGAAAAATGTTGAAATAAAAGCACAAAACTCAGATCTATTGGTTCATGACAACAACAAGCTCAAAAATCACCTTTTCGGGTCAAATAATCACTAACCGAAAGCACTAAATTGCACATATCACACCACCACCACTCTCACGATTTTGGACACCAAAATATGATGAACTTTCTGGAAATAATGAAACAAGAATGAAAATCCATTTTGAAGCACTTTAATTGCTCAAGAAATGAGGCTAAAATCACTATTTCGGTAAACGATTTTTAATCATAAAACCCTCAAAATGAGCAAGACACAAGAGAGGTTGAATTGATATGATTTTGTATGAATAAAAGTTGCCTAAAAGGCCTGAGATTTTTGACCAAAATGTTTGGTGATGATTTCTAAGAATTTCCATGAATTATTGAATTTAAATGGTAATTAAAAGACATAAAAATCAATAAATAAATTATGTAAATCAAGAATGAAGTTAAATCATCTTAACCATTGATAAAAATAACTAAAACCTACTGGAGAAAAATATCTAAAAGGCAAGAGACATGTGTTACATAATTTAAAGATAAATAATTAAGTAAAAACAATTAATTAAATATTATTATTAAAATAAATGGAAAATACACAAATAAAAGTATAAATCATGAAATTATAAATTAAGAAGCTTATATATCAGAAGATAATTCAAATGAAATCATTCATAATTTATAAAGACAATTATGACACTTAAAAGTATTTTTAAGGATTTATTTAGCAAATAAATCAATAAAGTGAATAAATAAATAATTAAATATTATTAAATTAAATATATATTTACAAATCAGAAAATATACATAAAATATTTATATTATAAGACCACTAATGTCAAATATTATTACCAAGCAAAGTGTGCAATGGAAATCATATAAATCCAAGCCAAACTACCGAAATTCCAATAAACGTACAAAAACGTATAATGAGAAAACGGCTCTTACCACCAAATCTCTTATACCCAAACAATGAGAACATCATAATGCACTTAAAATTCCATAATCTAATGACAACCAAATATGGGCAAGTCTACTAGTATACATCTCATGATCTAGCTCACTAGTTCATGTCACGCGAACTTACGCCACGAATATATACGTTATGGTTTAGGCTTGCTTGAGGCGCAACAAATCTAAGTGAAGGAATCACGTTTGATCAGCCCCTATTCACTCTCTAATCAAGTGATTCATAGCCCCCTTTCAAACTCTTTTATATGTTTTACTTACGGGGTGAAAAGCATGATTAATTAAAATGACTTTCTTATGAAATGATTCTTTGAAATAATGATAATGATATGGGAATTGTATTGTATGTTCAACGTGTTATATGTTATATGATGAGCTTGAGTACTGTCAAACGGTGGTCCCCTGTACACTACTATTAACTCATTTGAGGCCTGTAGTTAGAGGGTTGCGCAACTAGGACTTGTCCCCTCATCCACTATTATAGGTAACGGTGGGATGTTTGGTCTGCCTTGGTGGCCACCTTCATCGCCAGTCTGGCCTCGCGGTGCTCTAACTACTATATATTTATGGGCGTCTCCATGGCACGACCCTTGGTTATTATTATTGCACGTGATTGACAGCATGTGCTTATCATTATCTTATCATTTGGGACATTATATATTATTATTGGGACATAACCGGTCTTAGTAGTGGCTCAAGCATATACTCATCGAATTATGTCATGGTAGTCTTACCATTGACCCAGAGGTATTGATATTATATTATGGATGGAAATTATTGATTGAACATACGGTTTGGGTGTGGACAGTATGATGAAATTCTTGGAAATTTTATGACCTCTGCTTTCTTGAATTGGATTAAATATATGTGTGTTGTTAGCATAATCCTATGAACTCACTCAACTCTCGTAGTTGACACTTTTTCTTCATGCTTTTCAGGTCTAGGACAGTAAGGTAGCTTTTTGGACCGCTCCATGGTTGATGTGTTATTTGTTGCATCTTGGACTAGTATCGCAAACATTTGAACTTTTGATTATGAACTTGGTTGTGTAATGGTTATTAAACGTCAACTTGAACATGTAATCTTTCTAAATTGAATGGCATTTGGAACTTGATGTTGATGTTTTATACTTAAATCTTTTGTACCATGTCGTTCTGTGGCATCTCGTGTTTCCGCTATAGTCGGGGTGTTACAGAAAAATGGTATCAGAGATCAAGGTTATAGGGAATTTTTGCTATAACCTACGTATTTTCAAAACGAGTCGAATATTTCTTAAACCGTTGAGTCGATCATAAAGTATTCTTGTTTTACTTATGCATAGCCTGATCAACTATGCCTAACTAAAAATTTAATATGGAATGATCGAAATGATTGTCTAAGGAATATTCAAAATGAGTCTTTTGAAATAATGATAATGATATGGGAATTGTATTGTATGTTCAACGTGTTATATGTTATATGATGAGCTTGAGTACTGTCAAACGGTGGTCCCCTGTACACTACTATTAACTCATTTGAGGCCTGTAGTTAGAGGGTTGCGCAACTAGGACTTGTCCCCTCATCCACTATTATAGGTAACGGTGGGATGTTTGGTCTGCCTTGGTGGCCACCTTCATCGCCAGTCTGGCCTCGCGGTGCTCTAACTACTATATATTTATGGGCGTCTCCATGGCACGACCCTTGGTTATTATTATTGCACGTGATTGACAGCATGTGCTTATCATTATCTTATCATTTGGGACATTATATATTATTATTGGGACATAACCGGTCTTAGTAGTGGCTCAAGCATATACTCATCGAATTATGTCATGGTAGTCTTACCATTGACCCAGAGGTATTGATATTATATTATGGATGGAAATTATTGATTGAACATACGGTTTGGGTGTGGACAGTATGATGAAATTCTTGGAAATTTTATGACCTCTGCTTTCTTGAATTGGATTAAATATATGTGTGTTGTTAGCATAATCCTATGAACTCACTCAACTCTCGTAGTTGACACTTTTTCTTCATGCTTTTCAGGTCTAGGACAGTAAGGTAGCTTTTTGGACCGCTCCATGGTTGATGTGTTATTTGTTGCATCTTGGACTAGTATCGCAAACATTTGAACTTTTGATTATGAACTTGGTTGTGTAATGGTTATTAAACGTCAACTTGAACATGTAATCTTTCTAAATTGAATGGCATTTGGAACTTGATGTTGATGTTTTATACTTAAATCTTTTGTACCATGTCGTTCTGTGGCATCTCGTGTTTCCGCTATAGTCGGGGTGTTACAGAAAAATGGTATCAGAGATCAAGGTTATAGGGAATTTTTGCTATAACCTACGTATTTTCAAAACGAGTCGAATATTTCTTAAACCGTTGAGTCGATCATAAAGTATTCTTGTTTTACTTATGCATAGCCTGATCAACTATGCCTAACTAAAAATTTAATATGGAATGATCGAAATGATTGTCTAAGGAATATTCAAAATGAGTCTTTTGAAAATAAGCTCTAAAAACGATTCTTGGTGCAAAAAGATACATAACCAAATCAAATGTTTGCATTACCTATTAGAACCCTTAGTTAATACCCCCACTTGGCTAGCATTACTTTGTCCATTTGGGTATTATACATGAGAGCTATGCACGAGTTGAATTCTAGTCATTACGTTAATTATAATTGGTTTTATCGGTCGTGCGGGTCGAGTTGGTCGTCGGTTGTGAACGGCCATGTCGTCGTTCGGTTGTCAAGCTTGTGAGTCGTCGGTAGAGTGGGTTGGTTGCTTGTCAAATGGTTAAGGTCGTCTCATGGTCCGTCGAGTCGTCTTGCTGTCCGTAAGTTGCCATATGGGTCGTCAACGGTCAAGTCGGTCGTCCCTGGTCGTCTAAGCGTCGAGTCAAGTCGTCATCTCACGCCTTTGTGAAACTTGTGTAGGAACGTCATGTCACGAGCAAGCGGAGCTTCCGGATCAGCCCCTGGACCAAGGAACTTGTACGGATTTGTGGACTATTTGGAAGAGGAAGAAAGGAGAAGCCTAGAGCAAGAGCAACCTCCCCAACCACTCCATGAAGAAGAGGAAGAAGAGACCGATCCAAGTGAAGGCCCATCGGAGGATGACAATGCTAGAAGTATTGCCCCTAGCCAATCTGAACGCCGCTCACCCTCGCCACCACCATCACCACCTGCCCCTAGAGCACCTACTCCGCCGAGGCAAGATGCACCTATGAACCTAAGCGATGGGCGATTTCCAGCCCAAGATCCCTACTTTCAGCCGCGTCTTCCTCGTGATCATCCCTGGTACCATCTTGGACATAGGCGTCAAGGAGAGGAGCCACACTGCCCAGTCTATGGAGTACCCCCTCCACCTCCCATTGGTATGACTCGTGAAGAAAGGGAGAGGGTGTGGGGAATAGCTAACGGATTAAGGGATGCTAGAGTAAGGGTGAGGACTCAAGAGGTGATGATGGAAAGGGCCTTAGGAGTTATGGATCGAACAGGAGATTATGCGAGCTTGGCGATATCAGAAGTTCGACGAGTTAATGAAGTGATATTCATTATGGGATGTGTGCTTACAGCTTTTTGCACTCTCGTAATAGCTCTCATGCTTAGGAAGTAAACCTAAGAGTTACTTTATTTATGAACTTGTTTGATGTATGAACGTTTGTACTTTGTTTCACTTTCTTGAACCTTCTAGCTTTTGTGTGACGATGATCACATAGTATTTGGCATGTAGCAATTTTGTGAACCCATATTGAATGATATGCATGTAAGCTTGATGCCTTCCTATGGTTACATAATGTTCTATCCTTGTTGTGATAAAGTTATCTCTATTATGAAAGTTATAGTTACAGCAGGAAATCAGTTCTGACCACTTTTAGTAGAACGGCCATATCTGGAGTTCTATTTCGTCTTTTGACCTGATTCCAATTGGAGGTGAAACTTAACTCATAGGGCTACGTTTCATATTTTATGAGTTTTTCCCAGATCGTCCATCTTAAGCCACTTTTACGTGCTCCAAGTTCGTACACAGATTCTGTACTTCTCTTAATTAACCTAGAAAGCATGGTTGATTAATTTTAGAAATTTCCTAACCATTTATTTACTCATAATGACAAGTGAGCCGTAATTATAAAAAGGAATATGAGTCGGGACATACGTACACATATGTGTGCAAACGAACCCTCTATGCACTAAATAACTTTAGATATACTCGTGTGAGATCAAGAAGTCGTGAGTCGAGTTTATATAGTATGATTCAATAAACGAATAACTAAACTATATTATCCTTTGTAGAGACATGGCACCACGAAGGACCGGCGGAGAAACAAGTGAAGAGGCCCAGCGAAGAGCCGAGTTAGCCGAGCTTATCTCTCAACAGATCAATGCCGCCATGCCGAACATTGCCACCCAAATAGCGGAGAATGTAACCGCTACACTCAACACGGCTAGAAGACAAGATGGAGGAGAGAATGCTATTGACAGGAATGCCTACAAGGCTTTCACGTCTTGCAATCCCAAGGAGTTTCATGGGACGGAAGGTCCTGTTGCATTGCTTACTTGGTTCCAAAGCATGGAAGCCAACTTGAACATCATTACCTGTGCACCGGCTGACCGTGTTAAGTTTGCTGCTAGTAAGCTTCAGGGAAGAGCTCTTACTTGGTGGAATCTCCAAGCGACTACTAGGGGTCCTGCAGCAGTCAATGCTTTGACTTGGGAGCAGTTTAAAGATGAGTTGAAGCGTGAGTATTGTCCACGAGAAGAGGTACAAAAACTAGAGATGGAATTCTGGAACCACGCCATGAGAGGACTGGAATTGGAGGCCTATGTGATCCGCTTTCATGAGTTGAGCGTGTTGGTGCCAGAGATGGTAACCCCTGTGGCTAAGAAGGTTGAGAGATTTATCTATGGGTTGGCACCGGAAGTTAGGTTGATGGTCACTGCAGCAAGTCCTACCACTCTGGAGCAGGCTATAAGCTTGGCAACTAGGCTAGTGAACGATTTGGTTAGGCGTGGGAAGTATACAAGAGGTGAATCAAGTTCGAGACAAAGTGGAGGAAATCGGTTTGGCGATCGAAAAGGGAATGGACCGGATAAGAGGCAAAAGATTGTGAGAAACTATGGGGTTGTGGATGCTAACCCCAATCCATATCGTGGCATGCCCCCAAGGTGCAACCGATGTGGTTATAGTCACTTGGGTGAATGCAAGCGTTGCACAACTTGCAACCGCATGGGTCACCTTGCTACTCACTGCCGAAGCGGGCCAAGGAATGAAGGACAACGAGGAGGATGTCACGAATGTGGAAGTACAGATCATTGGAGAAATGCTTGTCCTAGGTTGAGAAGAGCGCAAGGCAACCGTGGGAATGGAAATGGTAACCGTGGTAACTTTAGGAATGTTGGAAATCGCGGGAACCAAGCAAACCGAGGAAACAATGGAAATCAAGTCAATCGAGGAAATGTTGGGAATCAAGCTAATATTGGGAATCAAGGCAACAACGTTAACCGAGGAAATCGTGGGAATCAAGGAGGTCAAGCCCGAGGAAGGGTGTATGCCATGGGAGCGAATGAGGCACGTGATGACCCTAATGTCATCGTAGGTACGTTTCCAATAAATAATGTTTATGCATCTATGTTGTTTGATTCTGGAGCTGAAAGAAGTTTTATTTCCTTTGAATTTAAAGAATTGATTGATAAGAAACCTAGTGAACTGGAGGAAACTTATTATGTTGAATATGCTAATGGAAACGAGTATAAGGCTAAGGAAATTATTGCTGATTGTAAGTTAACTTTAGATGAGAAGGACTATAGTATAGACTTGATTCCCATAGAAATAGGAAGTTTTGATGTGATAGTAGGAATGGATTGGTTGTCGAAAATGCATGCTGAAATACTTTGCCATGAAAGGATCATTAAGATTCCTTAGATAGCGGTGAGGTGCTAATAGTTCAAGGCCATAAGGCGGGAGTCCAACCTAAGTTGGTGTCATCCATGAAGGTGAGGAAGTACCTACGGAAGGAATATCACACATACTTGGCACAAGTAGTGGATAAGCGAGTGAAAGATAAGGACCCTCTCAAGGTAGCCGTGGTTAGAGATTTTCTAGATGTGTTTCCGGACGAACTACCTGGACTTCCCCCAGCGAGACAAGTAGAGTTTACAATCGATTTAGTTCCCGGGGCAGCCCCCGTGGCTAAGGCACCATATAGACTAGCGCCCTCCGAAATGCGAGAACTCTCGGAGCAATTGCAAGAATTGCTTGATAAAGGTTTAATCCAACCTAGTTCTTCACCTTGGGGTGCGCCGATTCTCTTTGTCAAGAAGAAGGATGGATCTTTGAGGATGTGCATCGACTATAGAGAGTTGAATAAATTGACGATCAAGAATAGGTACCCGTTGCCGCGAATAGACGATCTGTTCGACCAACTGCAAGGAGCGTCGCATTTCTCGAAAATTGACCTTAGGTCCGGCTATCATCAGTTGAGGGTACGAGGAGAAGATGTACCTAAAACGGCTTTCAGAACTCGCTATGGGCATTATGAGTTCCTAGTGATGCCATTTGGTCTCACAAATGCACCAGCCGTTTTCATGGACCTAATGAATAGGATCTGCAGGCCATACTTGGATAAGTTCGTCATAGTGTTCATCGATGACATTCTGATATACTCTAGAAGCAAGGAGGAGCACGAGAAGCACCTGAGGATAATCTTGCAGCTACTTAGGGACGAGAAGCTATATGCGAAGTTTTCTAAGTGTGAATTTTGGCTCCGACAAGTCCAATTTCTGGGACACGTTGTGAACGAAGAAGGGATTCATGTAGATCCGTCTAAGATAGAGGCAATCAAGAAATGGGAGACACCCAAGACACCAACGGAAGTGTGTAGCTTCCTAGGTTTGGCGGGTTATTATAGGAGGTTCATTCAGGGATTTTCTAAGATTGCGGTACCTTTAACCCAACTGACCCAAAAGTCAAGGGAATTCGAATGGGGTGAAGAACAAGAGCAAGCGTTTCAAACGCTTAAGGACATGTTGTGTGAAGCACCAATACTAGCGTTGCCGGATGGAATGGAAGGATTTGTAGTATATTGTGATGCGTCGAATAAAGGACTAGGGTGCGTACTAATGCAAAGAGACAAAGTTATTGCGTACGCATCTAGGCAATTAAAGCCACATGAGAAGAATTATTCAACACACGATTTGGAGCTAGGAGCCGTAGTGTTTGCCTTGAAGATATGGCGACATTATCTTTATGGAACCAAGTGCACCATATTTACTGATCACAAGAGCTTACAACACATCTTCGATCAGAAGATGTTAAACATGAGGCAAAGAAGGTGGATGGAGCTACTTAACGATTACGAGTGCGAAATTAAGTACCACCCAGGAAGGGCAAATGTGGTTGCTGACGCCCTTAGTAGGAAGGTGAGCACTAGGGTGTCGAAGACAAGAATTTATCACTTACAGGTGAAAATGTCTCTAAGGGACAGGTTCTTAGAAGATCAAGCAAAAGCTTTTGAAGGGAAGAACATTGAAGAAGAGGCATTGAGTGGAGTAGAAACAAGGTTCGATAGGGATGATGAAGG
Organism: Erigeron breviscapus; assembly: GCA_034093135.1. NCBI lineage: Eukaryota > Viridiplantae > Streptophyta > Magnoliopsida > Asterales > Asteraceae > Erigeron > Erigeron breviscapus. Next base: position 4,247,549 of record CM067170.1, on the reverse strand, counting down.
CATCTTGTATTTCAAGGGAAGAGCTTGGGTCCCAAATATCAACGGGCTGAGAGAGGTGCTAATGAATGAAGCTCACAATTCAAAATACTCGATTCATCCAGGAGCGGACAAGATGTACCAAGGTCTAAAAAGGGATTTTTGGTGGCCTGGGATGAAAGGTGATGTAGCACTATATGTGAGCCGATGCATGACTTGTGCGATGGTTAAAGCTGAGCACCAAAAGCCAGCTGGACTTTTAAAGCAGCCAGAAATACCCGAGTGGAAGTGGGAGCAAATAGCAATGGACCTAGTAACGAAATTGCCTCGGACGAAGAAAGGTCATGATGCTATATGGGTGATTGTTGATCGTCTTACGAAATCAGCCCATTTCATCCCCATCAAAGAAGACTGGAACACTGAACGTTTAGCACATTTGTACGTTGAAAAGATTGTGACATTGCATGGTGTACCTCTGTCCATCATATCCGATAGGGATGGTAGGTTTACCTCACGTTTCTGGGGTCTTGTGCAAGAAGCAATGGGCACTACGTTAGCATTAAGCACGGCTTACCACCCACAGACGGATGGGCAAAGTGAGCGTACAATACAAACATTGGAGGATATGCTAAGAGCTTGCGCGTTAGAATTTAGTGGAAGTTGGGATGAACACTTGCCATACGCAGAATTTACTTACAACAACAGTTATCACTCTAGCATACAGTGTGCGCCGTTTGAGGCTCTATACGGACGTAAATGTAGATCACCCATGTGTTGGATAGAGGCGGGCGAGAGAAGCCTAGCTACCGTTGATTTTGTCCAAGAGACAACGGACAAAGTGGCGATCATTAAAGAAAAGCTTAAAGCCGCGAGAGATCGGCAAAAGAGTTATGCGGATAAAAGGAGGAAGCCCCTAGAATTTGAGGTTGGCGCCAAAGTACTATTAAAGGTGTCACCGTGGAAGGGAACCGTAAGGTTCGGCAAAAGAGGAAAGCTGAGCCCCCGATACATCGGGCCATTTGAAATTGTTGCTAGAATAGGCCCCGTAGCCTATAAGTTGAAATTACCCCAAGAATTGGGAGATGTTCATGACACATTTCATGTGTCAAACTTGAAGAAATGTGTGGCGGATGATTCGAAGGTAGTCCCACTGGAAGAACTACGTGTGGAGGATAGGCTCCAATTTCGGGAGGAGCCAATAGAAGTTCTCGATCGCGATGAGAAACGCCTAAAGAGGAGCAAGATCCCTATTGTTAAAGTTAGATGGGATACGAAACGCGGACCAGAGTTTACATGGGAGCGCGAGGACTTTATACGCGAAAAATATCCGCACTTACTCCCTAAGCAAATTCAAATTCCGAGACGGAATTCTTCTAAGGGGGTAAGGATGTAACAACCCTACTTTTTGAATATTATATATGAGCTAGTGATGTTGCCTATGATCTCGCAAGCCATAGTTATACTTAAAGCTGGTAGATAATGCCCCTAAACTAGCAATCTAAAGCTATTGTTAAATTCTAAATGTGAATTATAAAGTACCATTGAACGAAATTTATTGATGATCAATCAAATTAGCTGAATAATAATGTAAGTCTCACAAGTTGAGATAACCATCAAAAATCCTTACGAAGGTCCAACAACTTAATCATTTAGCTAATTAAAGTAAATTCGGTCACAAAAATAAAATCTCTATGTCAAAATATGTTATAAGTTCGTATGCGCATAAAAGCGTTTAAATCATAATAAGTATATATTTATATATACGTATATACTTAAGACAAATACAAGATTACCACCAATGAGCTTTGTAACAAATTAAAACACCCAAATATATACACATATACATGACATATATACATATGCACATATTAGAACAAACATCAACTTATAACTACAAACTAACACATTTAACCTTACAAAATATATATACACTTACACCTAACATACATACACATTATATACAACATTTTTATAAAAAAAAAAAAGATACAAAACCCTTCCCATACCCTAATGAGGCCCCCCCCCTTTTACACCATACACATGCCATTTCAAACTTCACACTCTTCATTTCTCCCTTGAAACTCACACACACACTTACACTTCTTACACTCTTCTTTTCTCTCTCAAGAAAACTCTTCCTTTCTCTCTTCTTCTCTTTAGTTTCGGCCACATCAAGAACAAGGGAAAACACCATCAAAAATCAAATTAACACTTACTAATAATAAGGGTTTTAAGTTAGATTGATAAAGGGTTAATACAAGCAAGGTTCAAGGGTTGTTTTAGGCTTAGATTAAGGGTTGTTTGAGGGTTTGAAGGCCACGAAAATCTGCCCAAATTTCATCATCCAAAATCAAGTTCAAGAGGGTATAATCTTCATCCTTTTTACTAGATCTAATCTCGTTTTGTTTATATTCAAAGGTTTTATCAAAAACTCATACTTTCTTCTTGTTTTCTTTGTAATATACACTTAATGAGGGCAAAGTTGATAGGATCTTTCTTTCCATGCTCATGCATGTCGAATCTAATAAGAAAGATCCAAGGATTCAACAAGTTTAAGACCCAAAAGTGTGGTTATAGATTCGTAGCTTTTAAAGTGACTTTCTTGTTGATAGATCTATATGTTTTTGTATACTTTTGAAGAGTATATTCTGAGATTTTTCATATAAAAGATGTTTTTGTATTGTTGAAAGTTAGATCTATAAAAGTTGATAGTAAAAAGTGTTGATTCGAATGCATATATGCTAGATTTAAGAAAGTTGGATCTTTTGTTGGATTATGAGATGGATATGGACTTGTTATAAGTGAAAAATATGTTAATATTAGTGTTAATATTCTGGAAAAATTGATAAAATATCAAGGATATAAAGCTTGAATCAAAACATGTTAAAATAAGCTAGAAATCACAAACCGAAAACACGCAAAAAATGCATTTTGAGCACACACATGCACCATAATCTTATGACCAAGAAAATATGATAAACCTACTGGAAAAATGTTGAAATAAAAGCACAAAACTCAGATCTATTGGTTCATGACAACAACAAGCTCAAAAATCACCTTTTCGGGTCAAATAATCACTAACCGAAAGCACTAAATTGCACATATCACACCACCACCACTCTCACGATTTTGGACACCAAAATATGATGAACTTTCTGGAAATAATGAAACAAGAATGAAAATCCATTTTGAAGCACTTTAATTGCTCAAGAAATGAGGCTAAAATCACTATTTCGGTAAACGATTTTTAATCATAAAACCCTCAAAATGAGCAAGACACAAGAGAGGTTGAATTGATATGATTTTGTATGAATAAAAGTTGCCTAAAAGGCCTGAGATTTTTGACCAAAATGTTTGGTGATGATTTCTAAGAATTTCCATGAATTATTGAATTTAAATGGTAATTAAAAGACATAAAAATCAATAAATAAATTATGTAAATCAAGAATGAAGTTAAATCATCTTAACCATTGATAAAAATAACTAAAACCTACTGGAGAAAAATAGCTAAAAGGCAAGAGACATGTGTTACATAATTTAAAGATAAATAATTAAGTAAAAACAATTAATTAAATATTATTATTAAAATAGATGGAAAATACACAAATAAAAGTATAAATCATGAAATTATAAATTAAGAAGCTTATATATCAGAAGATAATTCAAATGAAATCATTCATAATTTATAAAGACAATTATGACACTTAAAAGTATTTTTAAGGATTTATTTAGCAAATAAATCAATAAAGTGAATAAATAAATAATTAAATATTATTAAATTAAATATATATTTACAAATCAGAAAATATACATAAAATATTTATATTATAAGACCACTAATGTCAAATATTATTACCAAGCAAAGTGTGCAATGGAAATCATATAAATCCAAGCCAAACTACCGAAATTCCAATAAACGTACAAAAACGTATAATGAGAAAACGGCTCTTACCACCAAATCTCTTATACCCAAACAATGAGAACATCATAATGCACTTAAAATTCCATAATCTAATGACAACCAAATATGGGCAAGTCTACTAGTATACATCTCATGATCTAGCTCACTAGTTCATGTCACGCGAACTTACGCCATGAATATATACGTTATGGTTTAGGCTTGCTTGAGGCGCAACAAATCTAAGCGAAGGAATCACGTTTGATCAGCCCCTATTCACTCTCTAATCAAGTGATTCATAGCCCCCTTTCAAACTCTTTTATATGTTTTACTTACGGGGTGAAAAGCATGATTAATTAAAATGACTTTATCTTATGAAATGATTCTTTGAAATAATGATAATGATATGGGAATTGTATTGTATGTTCAACGTGTTATATGTTATATGATGAGCTTGAGTACTGTCAAACGGTGGTCCCCTGTACACTACTATTAACTCATTTGAGGCTTGTAGTTAGAGGGTTGCGCAACTAGGACTTGTCCCCTCATCCACTATTATAGGTAACGGTGGGATGTTTGGTCTGCCTTGGTGGCCACCTTCATCGCCAGTCTGGCCTCGCGGTGCTCTAACTACTATATATTTATGGGCGTCTCCATGGCACGACCCTTGGTTATTATTATTGCACGTGATTGACAGCATGTGCTTATCATTATCTTATCATTTGGGACATTATATATTATTATTGGGACATAACCGGTCTTAGTAGTGGCTCAAGCATATACTCATCGAATTATGTCATGGTAGTCTTACCATTGACCCAGAGGTATTGATATTATATTATGGATGGAAATTATTGATTGAACATACGGTTTGGGTGTGGACAGTATGATGAAATTCTTGGAAATTTTATGACCTCTGCTTTCTTGAATTGGATTAAATATATGTGTGTTGTTAGCATAATCCTATGAACTCACTCAACTCTCGTAGTTGACACTTTTTCTTCATGCTTTTCAGGTCTAGGACAGTAAGGTAGCTTTTTGGACCGCTCCATGGTTGATGTGTTATTTGTTGCATCTTGGACTAGTATCGCAAACATTTGAACTTTTGATTATGAACTTGGTTGTGTAATGGTTATTAAACGTCAACTTGAACATGTAATCTTTCTAAATTGAATGGCATTTGGAACTTGATGTTGATGTTTTATACTTAAATCTTTTGTACCATGTCGTTCTGTGGCATCTCGTGTTTCCGCTATAGTCGGGGTGTTACAAGAGGCTCCAGGTGGGAACCTAGTTGGTGAAGGACCCTCTGGAGTCCTAAATGTTGAAATTGTGCAACCAGTAACCCAGGTGGCTCCTAAAGTTCAGCAGACTTCTAATGTTACTCGACCCAGAACTTCCAAACGCCTTAGAAAGGGTGGAGTTCAGGTCAATCTGAATAGAGCTGAATCGAGCCATCCAGGTGACATAATGAATGAAGATGGGTCACTGATTGTTGAGCAGATAGAGAATGTTGTACATGATGTTGAGCAGGTAGAAAATGTACAGGTTGTTGAGCAAGAGACTGGTGAGCAAGATGCTCAGATAGATTTGAATAGAGAAGTGGTTGATCAGACGATTGGAACGGCTCCAGATTGGGATGAGGTAGATTCCCCAATGTCTGAAGGTAATATGTTTGATGTGAACATGAATTTCCTGGGTGATGAAGTAGAAAATGTTGTCACATCTGTTATTGCTTCAGTCACCCAACCACTTATATCTACTGAAATGCCACCACCACCTCCACCACTTTCAATTCCACAAAACACTCCATATTTCAATCCTCCTTCAATTCAAATTTCACAAAATCCACCACCACCACTTGAAACTCCAATTGATTTATCTGAACACCGTGTGATGGACTCAACTATAGTCACATCTGAAGTTTCAACTGAAGAGGTCCAAGCACAAGTACCATTGGTGACCAGATTGGCTTCTGGATTGGCACCTCCCAGTAGTCTCTCCACTTCGTCTTCAGCCGAGGTCCAAGGCCTTTTAAGTAAGGTGGCGGACCTAGAGAGATCACTCCAGTCTTCATCGCAGGTTGTTTCTGATTTTAAGTCTTTATTATCAAATAACCTTTCATCAGAAATGAATATTTTTGCTGGTAAGGAGAAGCTGGTGTTTGAGAAGTTGAATGAGCTGGTACTGGCCACAAATAACAATTCTGAAAATATCAAAGTGGCAGTCCAGGGCTTAGAGGCAAAGTTGGTAAATTCTGTTCAGACTACAATGAAAGCTGAACTTGTTCAACCACTGGCAGGTCTGACAGATGAGGTTCAGAAGTTGATTACCAGGGTAAGTAATTTGGAGAATAGGCCAACACTTGATCAGAATGCTGTTGTTAGCACTATTAGTAATGAATGTACTAAGAAGTTCAGACAGGGCATGTTGAAAGAAATTTCTGGGTCTGTTCTTAGAACCATTCAAGATGGGTTGTTGCCACAGGTTGTAAAAATGATTGAAAATGAAATACCAAAGCACTTTTCTTCAGAAATTGAATTTATCAAGAAGGAAGTGACTCAACTAAGGAAGACTGTGAACATCACAACTCCAGTGGCTGAAGAACTTTTGGTGCTACAGACAGATATATGCTTGAACAGTTATGGAGTGCCCACAAGTCTCAAACTGGTGGACATTCCAAGGGGGAAAAGTCTGAAGTGCAGGTTGAAAAGTCTGTTGCCACTGAGTCTGTTCCAGAAGGTTTGGTAAAGAAAAAGAAAGAAGTTGTTGCAAGTGAAATTGAAAAGGCCTTTAGCACTGAAGCTATTGTGCAATAAGAAGAAGTGACTGGTACTGATGCCAGTGCACAAGAAGCACAGAAGGCACTTGGCACTGAAGCCATTGTGCAGGTTGAAGAGGTTGCTGGTACTGATGCCAGTGAGCCCCAGTTTGAAGAATTCCCAGATATCACAACCACTCTAAAATCAGCAAAAGGAAAGCAACAGGTGGTATCTGGAGAAGAAATTGAAACTGCTGAAGGTTCATCAGAACTCCCTACTGCTGATGATGACACCTCGAAGAGACTGGAACAAGAATGCATTATGATAGAAATTTTTAAGAAAAATCAAAAAGATGAACTGCTGGCCCACAAAAGGGAGATGGCAATCATGGGGACTCTTGATTCTTACAATGCTGGCAGGTTGGGCATACATATTGATGTTTATAAAAGAATGAAGGAAGACCCCAGAGTTTATCAGTGTCTGGATGCATTGGATGATGTCTACATTCGCTCCAGGTACTCTGAAGAAGAACAAACTTATGATTCTGTAACTTATGGTGTCAGTGTAGTTGAGCTGATAAGACAAAGGACGGAGGAACTGGTGAACCTCCAGAAGAAGATTAGAAAGAATGCTGGTGCTCTGGAGATAAGATAAAGGGCTTACTAAAACTCACTGCCAAACAGTTAAAGGAAATCAGAGATGCTGATCTAAGCACTTTCATTCCTCTGGATACTTCACAAAGAATCAATCGTGAAGCACTCCAGTCTGCCATGGAACAGCAGAAAGTATCCAAGGAAACTGAATACATGATCCAGATGGCTAAGCAAAAAGCCAAATATGAAGATATGTTGAAGTTCAGGGCTGATACCAGAAGGATCATTGGTGCAGAGATCAAATTAGCTGAAAATCATGAAGGTATGTCCAGGTTTGAAGTAAAGTTGACCAGGGAGGGTAACTTTACTGATGAAAGGAAAAATGCTTCAGTCCAAGCTTTTGGATGGACTGAACTGAAGGAGATAGCCTTAACGTTCAGGGGGAAGACTGATTTGTCGACTGATGTTAAAGCATTTTTGAAGAGGATTGAGAAGGTATGGAAAAGAAAGCAACAGATGGAAGTTGCAATAGGCATAAAACACCAGAGTCTGTACCATCCTCACCTTCACCAAAGAGAAAGGCTTCTGAAGATGCTCCAGGACAGACGTCGAAGAGAAGAGCCTGACTCTTGTATCATTTACTTGTACTTGTATTTATTTTCACAAAATTGTAACTTATTTTCTTTTGATGGCTGTAAATATAGTTGCATATTTTGTTTCACAAAGTAAATGATCAGAATTAGTCTAAGTTAGAATTAAAAGATGAAACTGGAACACTGATGATCTATAAAGTGTTTCCCAGTAACATAAATTTTTAGACTAAGTCAAAACAAGTGTTTTTCAAGCATACAAAATTGTATAGATATAAGCTTGAAAAACCTTGCATTATTTCTAAACAAATAGGGGGAATTTGTTAGGTCCAAATTTACTGGACTTACTCCAGACTTGAAGACTGGAAAGTCTCTGAAGACTTGTCCAGGATAATATTTGTCCAGACTTGAATACTGGAGCGACACTGAAGATTTGTTCAGAAATAATGGAAGACCAGTGAGCAAAATACTTGTATAGGAAAATCTGGAATCCTCCAGATTAGCTCACTGGACTTCACCCCAGTCCAGATCTATTCTACTGAAGACATTCTCACTGAAGTCAAAGACTGAAGTTAGAATAAAGAAGACTGACAAATGGTAGAGTCCACTGGAAGTCTTACCAGATCTACGACTGGAGGTTTGTCAGTGTTCTAGACCTTACAAGTCTGAACACTGATTACGAGGAATTGACTTTTTGCATTTACACACTTTCCAAAGAACATTCCACTTGTTCTTTACTAAAGTTCATTGTTAGGACCAGTTTTGTTGAAACTGGCCAGTCTCCAGTTGCACCTGAAGACCAAGAAGATTTGTCCAGAAATATATTGAAGTCTAGTTGCATCGTACAGTTAACGCAACTGAAGACTTCCTCCAGTTGAGAACTGACCAGTTGAAGAATCATTCCAGTTGAAGTCGAAGACAACAATTGGAAGATAGAGAATGACAATGGCAGCGTAGCCCAGATGACATTCTGCTCAGTTACAAACTGGAGACCATCAGTGGAAAGCTCTTACAAAGCTTTACACTGATTACGAGGAAAAGACTTTTATGCTTTATGTGCTATTACACGGATAAAAGGATTTATCTAAGTATAACGTACAAAAAGGTACATAAAGCTGGTTGAGTAAAGTTGCTTTATACTATAACTTTACACAGCATTTTAAGGAATTAAATGTTATTCCTTAAATGTTCTCAACCATATTTGTACGGCCAAAGTTGACATCCCAATGTCAACTTTGCCTATAAATACAAGTCATTGCACAACAAGAATAACACACACATACTTTGCAAACCTGCAATATTAAAAGGAACATTTCACAACTTTAAGTGTTTCGATTGTTAAGAGAATTTCCAAGTGTAGATCAATTGTAGTTCATAGGTTGTTAGGATATTTACATACTTTGTATTATCTTGGTTTCGCAACAACCTTGTAATTTATTTAAAGTTAATAAATAAATTACACTTGAAAATTACATATTGTCTCACCAATTTACTTTACAAGTATTTTATGTTATTGCATTGTTCTTACTTATTGTCACTTAAATAAGTAATCTATCCGAACTTGGTATATGCTCACTGCAACTGGTCATCTCCAGTTCAGTGCTTATATTGCAAAGTAATCCCACCATCGACAAGAGGTGTCTTCAGGTAGTATCATCTATTGAGTTGAGACTTACAAGTGGTATCAGAGCAGAAGGCTAAAATAATTGCCTAGATCTGCTTAGATGACTACTACTGAAGGTGGGAATGGTTCTGGTCAAGATGAAAACCCTTTAAATGTTAATACTCCACCTCTTCAAAATGTTAATACAAAATGTTAATACAAACCCTCCTCCTCCTACTGCCCCTAACCATGTCCATGTACATTATTCCAACACTCCTGTTCCCAAATTCGATGGAAACAGTGAGACCTTCGGTACATGGAAGGCCAGAATGCTCTTGCATTTTGGAGGGATAGAGAGATATATGCTGAAAATCCTTAAGGATGGACCGTATATACCCATGTCTCTTGGGGTAAGTCCTCTTCTAGATCCAACTGGAAGAAGATGTTCCAGAGAAAAGCTCGAAGACCACTGGTCAGATGAGGATCGTAGACTTGTAGATCTGGACACCAGACTCAAGAACATGATCCTTGGAGCTGTTCCTGAAGACTTAATTCCAACGCTTGTGTTATTCCCCAGTGCCAAGTCAATGTGGGATGAATTAGTCATTCAGTTTGAAGGAGGTGATGATACCATTGTCACTAGAAAGGTTTCCCTGAACAAGAAGTATGAATCCTTCTTTGCTCTACCCAATGAAAGTCTAACTGGTACTTACACCAGGTTTTCTAGCCTCATTAATCAGTTGAGAGGCTTGGGTGTAGAGAAGGATAAGGATATTCTTCTTGAGAAGTTTTGTAATATTCTTCCTTCCAAATGGGAAAATATGGTTCTTGTCTTAAGACAAGGTAAAACCCTACACAGCCATACTCTTGCATCGCTCTATGGAGCCTTCAGATTCACTAAAGACAATAATGCTGCAAGACTGGTGGCTGAGCAGGATGCCATGAACCATGCCCAGAGTCCCAAGGTTGCTAGTGTAACTGAGTGACCTTGTGCTGCTTTAATGTCTGCAGAGAGTGTCCAGGCACACTTAATGAAGGAGATGTTAAACAGTTTCTTGAACTCTGGGCTGACCACTGAAACTAGTGATGGTTGTGATGAAACTGACGATGATGATCTGGTAGCCATGATTGCTAAAACCTTTAATAGGTTTAAGCATAAATCCAAAAGATTTAATGGCCCAAACAATGCTTCCAGCTCCAGCTCTCTGGATAAAACCAATCTTACCTGCTATAAATGCGGTAAGAAAGGTCATTTTATGAAGGAATGCAGATCTAGTCAGATGAACAACCAAACTAGTCCCTCTGTCCCAAATTTCAATCGGCCTGATGATAGCTACAAAGCTAAATATAAGAAGCTTAAGGCCTAGATTGCCCTCCTGTCCATGGAAAAAGAAAAGGATCAGTGCTTGATGGCACAAACTGAGGGAAAATGGGAGTACTCTGATGACTCATCAGCTGATGAAGAAGAGGAAAGGGACATGTGTTTCATGGCCTTAGAAGATCAACAGCAACACGTGGCAAAAGAAGATGTCATCACTGGAAGATGGGTGGACATCATTTTGAAAAAGGTATGTGATTATGACAACCAAGTTGACCCAGAACTGAAACTGGACCTTGCTGAATCATTAAGTGGTGATTTGGCTTTTGTGGAAACTGTTAGAGCAGATAGTGAAAGATATCTGGATACTATCTTAATTGAACTGAACAATGTTAAACCACAACTAAATGATTTACAAAGTGTCCAGTTGGCTCTCAAGGAGTCAGTTTTGAAAATTGAGGCTTTAGAATTTGAAAATCAAAAATTAGCTTCTGATCTTGAAAAAGAACAATTGATTATCAAATCATGGGTAAAAGCATCTAGAAAGAATTATGATGCATTTTCTAGAACTATTGATGCCCAGAAAAATGCATGAAAATCTGGAGATCTTGAAATGGCAGCTCTCATACCAGATCTTCATGCATTGCCTCCAGCTCTCAGGGTTGAAACTCCTTATGATCAACCTGAGACTGTCGAAACTGTACTCATTGAGACCACCCCCATTGAGGTTAAACTTGGAGCCAATCAGGCTAATGCTCCAGTTAAAAAGGCCACTGGTAACAATCCTTTACCTCAGAAGTCTAAGGAGCCCAAGACCCAAAAGACTAAAACTCCAGCTGAACCAAGGTCCAAGGTTCAGCTGCCTGATGAAAATATTTTGTTTAAACTGGAAAGTCAACTCCAACTTTTGTCTAGACAGGTTCAGAGTTGTACTGCCCGGATTAAAAATCTGGAAGGAGGTTCATCACCTCCAGTTGAAAAAAAAATATTAAACCCCCTTCTAAACCAAAACAAAAGAATGTTCCATCTGGAACTAAATCTGATAAGAAAAAGGGGAGCAGGTATCAAATACCAATCGTTTTACTCCTGCACCTGGATCTGGTGAAAAAGATCCAGATGTAGTCTTCAGTTTACCACCACAACAATCAACTGAGACTTCTGTAGAGAAGTCCAGTGAACCCATCAAGAAAAGATGGGTTCACAAAAATAACTGATGATTCTTGTGGGTGTGCAGGGCGATCGAAAGAAGAACACCTGGTATCTGGACAGCGCAGCTGGCCGAACAATGACCGGATGTAAGCCCCTGCTTGAAGAATTCACTGTCCAAGATGGACCAGCAGTGACGTTTGGTAATGATCAAAGTGGAAAGACTGAAGGATATGGTGTGCTCAATAACGGACAGGTCGAATTCAAAAGAGTTGCATTTGTGAATGGTTTGAAATATAACCTGATCAGTGTCAACCAACTTTGTGATGATGGCTATAGAGTTTTGTTCGATATTGCTCAAGGCACCATATTTAACAAGGATTGGAAAGTGGTGATGGTTGCACCAAGAAAAGGAAATGTGTACATCATGGATATGGAACCAGCTTCAAAAGAGCAGTGCTTCTATACCAAGGCTGATGAGGACACCAACTGGCTGTGGCATAAAAGATTATCCCATCTTAATATCAAAAATATTAACAAGTTGTCTCGCAAACAACTGGTTGATGGGATACCTCAGATTTCTTTCAATAAAGAAAAGCCATGTCCAGGGTGTGAGATGGGCAAGCAGAAAAGGGCCAGTTTCAAGACAAGGCAAAACTTTAGTATCACTGAACCTCTTCACATGCTTCACATGGATCTCTTTGGTCCAGTGAATGTTCAAACTAGAGCTGGAAAGAAGTACACTCTAGTTGTGGTCGATGAATTCACCAGATATTGTTGGGTGGTATTCCTCAGATCCAAAAGTGATGCACCTGCTGAAATCATCTCTCTTATCAAAAGAATTGAACTCAAGTATACTCGAAAAGTGTGTCAGTTGCGAAGTGATAATGGTACTGAATTTCAAAATAAGGTACTTGAAACATTTTGCAATGACATTGGCATCTCTCAAAACTTCTCATCAGCACACTCTCCAGAGCAGAATGGAGTTATGGAAAGAAAGAATCGCACACTGATAGAAGCGGCCAGAAGCATGCTATCTGAATCAGGTCTTCCTACCAGTTTCTGGGCTGAAGTAGTTGCAACTGCTTGTCACACCCAAAACCGGTCAGTCTACATCAAGAGACATAAGAAGACTGCCTATGAAGTACTCAGGAATCGTAAACCAAATATTGGATATTTTCATGTATTTGGTTGTCCAGTTTGTATTTTAAACGATTCCAGTCAGCTTGGAAAGTTTGATGCAAAAGCTGATGAAGGTGTATTTTTAGGCTATTCAGATATTCGAAAGGCCTTTAGAATTTATAATTATAGACTCCAAAAGGTTCATGAGACAATTCATGTCACATTCGACGAATCAAATAATGCAATCAACAAGCAACCAAGCCTTGATATTTCTCCAGTCGTTCCAATAAATTTTGGTGAAACTGACCAAGTTCATCAGTCAGTTGCTTCACCAAAAGATGTTTCCAGTTACACTCAATTGGAACCAGTTAAGAAGAAGAGCACAACCAGTGACACTTCATTCTATCCCTCCATCAATTTCAACTTACCACAGAAATTGGTGATTGGATCTGATGTACGTGTCACTCCAATATCAGCACCAGTTCAAACTCCAACTTCTCCAGTTCTTCAAGAAATGCCTTTCAATGAAGAATTTCATGATGCAAATTGTGACCTCGTTGACTCTGATGAGGATATAGAAGTAGTTTGGACTGATCCTCCTCCAGAAGCTGCTGCAACTGAAGAAGATCGTCAGGTGACTTGCACTGATATTGTTTTACACCAGCCTAGTCAATACACTAAATGGACTCGAGCACATCCAATTGAACAGATTGTGGGTGATCCAAGTAGTGGGGTTCAGACTAGAAGAGCCACTAGTGAGCAATGCTTAAACGTCACCTTCTTATCACTGATTGAACCGAAGAAGATTGACGAGGCTATGGCAGACCCAAGCTGGGTTGAAGCTATGCAAGAAGAGCTTATCCAGTTTGAAAGGAATAATGTGTGGGAACTTGTTCCTTGTCCACCAGGGTTAAAGAAAGAACCCATTGATACAAGATGAGTCTACCGAAACAAGATGGATGAAGATGGCAATGTTGTAAGAAACAAGGCCAGATTAGTTGCCCAGGGTTATTGTCAGGCAGAACGCGTTGATTTTGATGAAACTTTTGCTCCAGTTGCAAGGCTTGAAGCCATCAGAATATTTCTGGCTTATGCAGCCCATCTGCAGTTTAAAGTCTTCCAGATGGATGTCAAAAGTGCATTCCTTAATGGAACATTGGAAGAAGAAGTGTATGTTAAGCAGACTCCAGGCTTCATCAATGAGAATCATCCTCACTGGGTCTATAGACTGAACAAAGCTTTGTATGGTCTTAGACAAGCCCCAAGAGCCTGGTATGATACTTTAACTAAACATCTTCTTAAAAGTGGCTTTCAAAGAGGTGCAATAGATAATACCTTATTTATCTTGAAAGAAAAAGGTAAAATCTTATTGGTACAAATTTATGTTAATGACATTATATTTGGTTCAACTGATGATGCAATGTGTAAAAGGTTTTCTAAAATCATGTCATCTGAGTATGAGATGAGTTTAATGGGAGAATTAACATTTTTCTTAGGTCTTCAGATTAAGCAAACTGAAAATGGAATATTTATAAACCAAGAAAAATATGTCAGAGATTTGTTAAGAAAATACAAATATGATTCTATCCCATCGAAAAACACACGTATTGCAGCACCATTAAATTTGGACTCTGACCCAACTGGCAAACCAGTGAACACCACTGAATATCGTGGTATGGTTGGTTCACTGATGTATTTAACTGCCAGTTGACCAGATATAATGTTTGCAACATGTCTTTGTGCCAGATTTCAGGCTAACCCAAAAGAATCACATTACACGTTGTTAAGCGTATCTTCAGATACCTGAAAGGGTGTCCTAGCCTTGTTCTTTGGTACCCCAAAGGCTCAGGGTTAGATCTAATGGGTTATTCAGATTCAGATCATGCAGGTTGTAAGCGAGATTTGACATGAAGGATATGGGTTTAGCAGATGTCATTCTTGGAATGAAAATTACTCGATAGTATGATCAGATCTACCAAAGATATGTTGAAAGCGAGATTTGACATGAAGGATATGGGTTTAGCAGATGTCATTCTTGGAATGAAAATTACTCGATAGTATGATCAGATCTACCAAAGATATGTTGAAAGCGAGATTTGACATGAAGGATATGGGTTTAGCAGATGTCATTCTTGGAATGAAAATTACTCGATAGTATGATCAGATCTACCAAAGATATGTTGAAAGCGAGATTTGACATGAAGGATATGGGTTTAGCAGATGTCATTCTTGGAATGAAAATTACTCGATAGTATGATCAGATCTACCAAAGATATGTTGAAAGCGAGATTTGACATGAAGGATATGGGTTTAGCAGATGTCATTCTTGGAATGAAAATTACTCGATAGTATGATCAGATCTACCAAAGATATGTTGAAAGCGAGATTTGACATGAAGGATATGGGTTTAGCAGATGTCATTCTTGGAATGAAAATTACTCGATAGTATGATCAGATCTACCATAGATATGTTGAAAGCGAGATTTGACATGAAGGATATGGGTTTAGCAGATGTCATTCTTGGAATGAAAATTACTCGATAGTATGATCAGATCTACCATAGATATGTTGAAAGCGAGATTTGACATGAAGGATATGGGTTTAGCAGATGTCATTCTTGGAATGAAAATTACTCGATAGTATGATCAGATCTACCAAAGATATGTTGAAAGCGAGATTTGACATGAAGGATATGGGTTTAGCAGATGTCATTCTTGGAATGAAAATTACTCGATAGTATGATCAGATCTACCAAAGATATGTTGAAAGCGAGATTTGACATGAAGGATATGGGTTTAGCAGATGTCATTCTTGGAATGAAAATTACTCGATAGTATGATCAGATCTACCAAAGATATGTTGAAAGCGAGATTTGACATGAAGGATATGGGTTTAGCAGATGTCATTCTTGGAATGAAAATTACTCGATAGTATGATCAGATCTACCAAAGATATGTTGAAAGCGAGATTTGACATGAAGGATATGGGTTTAGCAGATGTCATTCTTGGAATGAAAATTACTCGATAGTATGATCAGATCTACCAAAGATATGTTGAAAGCGAGATTTGACATGAAGGATATGGGTTTAGCAGATGTCATTCTTGGAATGAAAATTACTCGATAGTATGATCAGATCTACCATAGATATGTTGAAAGCGAGATTTGACATGAAGGATATGGGTTTAGCAGATGTCATTCTTGGAATGAAAATTACTCGATAGTATGATCAGATCTACCATAGATATGTTGAAAGCGAGATTTGACATGAAGGATATGGGTTTAGCAGATGTCATTCTTGGAATGAAAATTACTCGATAGTATGATCAGATCTACCAAAGATATGTTGAAAGCGAGATTTGACATGAAGGATATGGGTTTAGCAGATGTCATTCTTGGAATGAAAATTACTCGATAGTATGATCAGATCTACCAAAGATATGTTGAAAGCGAGATTTGACATGAAGGATATGGGTTTAGCAGATGTCATTCTTGGAATGAAAATTACTCGATAGTATGATCAGATCTACCAAAGATATGTTGAAAGCGAGATTTGACATGAAGGATATGGGTTTAGCAGATGTCATTCTTGGAATGAAAATTACTCGATAGTATGATCAGATCTACCAAAGATATGTTGAAAGCGAGATTTGACATGAAGGATATGGGTTTAGCAGATGTCATTCTTGGAATGAAAATTACTCGATAGTATGATCAGATCTACCAAAGATATGTTGAAAGCGAGATTTGACATGAAGGATATGGGTTTAGCAGATGTCATTCTTGGAATGAAAATTACTCGATAGTATGATCAGATCTACCATAGATATGTTGAAAGCGAGATTTGACATGAAGGATATGGGTTTAGCAGATGTCATTCTTGGAATGAAAATTACTCGATAGTATGATCAGATCTACCAAAGATATGTTGAAAGCGAGATTTGACATGAAGGATATGGGTTTAGCAGATGTCATTCTTGGAATGAAAATTACTCGATAGTATGATCAGATCTACCAAAGATATGTTGAAAGCGAGATTTGACATGAAGGATATGGGTTTAGCAGATGTCATTCTTGGAATGAAAATTACTCGATAGTATGATCAGATCTACCAAAGATATGTTGAAAGCGAGATTTGACATGAAGGATATGGGTTTAGCAGATGTCATTCTTGGAATGAAAATTACTCGATAGTATGATCAGATCTACCAAAGATATGTTGAAAGCGAGATTTGACATGAAGGATATGGGTTTAGCAGATGTCATTCTTGGAATGAAAATTACTCGAACCCATGATGGTCTAGTGTTAAGTCAATCTCACTATGTGGACAAGATCCTTGAGAAATTCAGTCCCGAGGACTCAAGAGTCGCTCGATCTCCAATAGATACGACGCAACATCTATCGAAGAATAGAGGTGAAGGTGTTGCTCAATTGGAGTACTCAAGGGTAATTGGCAGCCTAATGTATCTCATGACTAGTACTAGGCCAGACTTAGCCTATGTTGTTAGTAGGCTAAGTAGATATACTAGTAATCCTAGTTCGGAGCATTGGAAGGCTATGACTAGGTTACTAAGATATTTGAGATATACAAGGAATTATGGGCTGCATTTTGGCCGAGATCCAGCTGTATTGGAAGGATATAGTGATGCTAATTGGATATCCGATATAAAAGATTCCAAATCCACAAGTGGATATGTGTTTACTATTGGAGGAGCAGCTATAGCTTGGAAATCATCCAAGCAAACGCTCATTGCCAGATCCACGATGGAATCTGAATTTATAGCATTGGATAAAGCTGGAGAAGAAGCAGAATGGCTACGACATTTCTTGGAATATGATCCTAGATGGCCAAAGCCTTTGACGGCTATTTGTATACATTGTGATTGTCAATCGGCTATTGGTAGAGCTCAAAATACAATGTATAACGGCAAGTCAAGACATATTCGTCGTAGGCATAATAGTATACGACAACTGCTCACAACAGGGGTTATCACTATTGACTATGTGAGGTCAAAGGATAACATTGCGGATCCGCTAACTAAAGGTTTAAGTAGTGAGGCAGTTTATAAGTCGTCAAGGGGAATGGGGCTAAAGCCCATTGAGTAAATTTGTACGAAGGAAAACCTAACCTAGATGTAAATGGAGATCCCATGATCTAGGTTCAATAGGACAACCTAATTGTACGAATAGAGGAGGTCACTGTGGGGGAGCACCCCAAAACAATCAAGGGAGTTTGCAGTCACTGTGGGGGGAGAACCCACCACAATAAAGTGAGTTGCAAATTTCCTAGCCCATTCCTATATCAAATCAGTGATATCATAGAGGTTAAGCTTATAGCTTTTAATGATTGTGAGCAATCACCTATGTTAGAGAGAAGTGTGGTCGCTTCGAATGGAATTGTGTGGGGCGCAATTCCTAGAGCTCTCGCAGAACCAGGATAGTGTTCCATGACCATAACGGACACGAAAGTGAGGGGTTAACCAAACTAGGGAAAGTATTGTGTGATGTGTAATAACGTCTACGTAAAAAGGAGTTAGTTCAAAGACATCAAGTTCTACTAACTGCTAGGAGACTAAGTGCACTCACAAAGGAAAGTTCAAAGGGTAAAACCTACTTCTCCTGCAATACTCGACTGTCAGAATTTATCTTTGATAACCATATCTATTCATGTGGGGGATTGTTGGAATTTTATGTTATATTTATTATTTCATAAGTTGAAATAATCTAACATAAAATATACCAAAGTGAATAGATATGTTTAAATGGAGTTGAAAGTGTATTTAACTAATGTGAGTTTGTCCCACATTGGTAGAAGTATAAACATTAAGTGTGTTTATAAGGAGGAGTGTTGGAGGAATAATAATTCCTTATAAGGGGCTACACCCCAAGTGGGCAAGGAGGGTGCGAAGCACCCGACGCGCCCGAGCCCGAGACCGGGACCGGGGCCGGGGTCTTGGTTAACTCCGGCAGTACATACTGCTTTGGCTGTTGTACCCTGGAAAACTGACGGGTTCACTTGGGTGGCCCGAAATCAGTTTTAAGGGCCCTCTGTTAAACAGAATCCTCAGCCCGTAGTTAACTTGTTCCTTTCTTTTTATGTTATTGTCTTGTATTTTGATTCTTGTATTAGTTTCTTAGTTGTTAATTTCTTTGTAACCTTCTTGTAATTCGAATGTTTATCAATAAAATGTTATTTTAAGAATGGTGTTCCTACAAAATATCACGGACGATTATGTGCCATGACCCAGAAGGTGATGGTTCGATTCTCATTAACCTCATTTGAATAGGGCCTTTGGGGTTATATCTTGTGCGCCTACGTGTTGGATATAGTGAAGTCCGGTTTAGATAACCGATTGGCGTATTCTATTCGACTGTTACCAGTAAAAGGATACATATAATAATAACTAGAGGTGGGATCAAATTTATGATTTAGACTGAGATAGTTTACCACTTTAGCTTAAAACATAGGGGGAAAATTCAAATCAGTTCATCAAGCCAATCTTAAGAAATGACTCCCCAAAAGATGGGCTATAAATCCAGGACGACAGCTATCCAAAATGGAACATTTCAAAAAAGATACCATCCATCTTTGTTTTTTTCTACAAAATTATATATATAACAAGTCACAATTGTCGGCTATGTGAGTTAAATTACTGTTGCAAGTTACTGTAGCTAACATATCCAATCAATGCTTGCCATGTGTATGTTTTACTTCCCTTTTTTCCTGCCGGTCTTTCTTTTTTTCTTTTTATAACTTTTTTGGCTGTTTCTTCAATTATTCAACTTTAACTTAACTATTCCAAAAAAAAGTAAAATAAATGAAACAAATGGAGCTTAACAGCAAAGAAAAAATAAGGAGAAAAGTGGGGAGTTGCCCACGGTTTTGTTTAAATGGTTTTGTATTATGCTCTAACTATTTTCATTTATTAATTTTATTAATAAGACCATCTTTAAGAGCTAGGTGATAGAGGTTGATGAAATGATGTG
The DNA here is from genome assembly GCA_034093135.1 of Erigeron breviscapus. Taxonomy (NCBI): domain Eukaryota; kingdom Viridiplantae; phylum Streptophyta; class Magnoliopsida; order Asterales; family Asteraceae; genus Erigeron; species Erigeron breviscapus. Next base: position 4,227,555 of record CM067170.1, on the reverse strand, counting down.
GCATTTAGGTGAATGGTTAAGGGCTATAGGTGAAATAGAAAGGTGAAAGGAGATGGGAGATATGTTTCACCTTGATGAAAAACAATTCATAAAAGTCAACTTTGTGAGTTATTTACTGTAGCTAAGTTTGTGAGTTATTTACTGTAGCTAAGAGTTGTCACTCATGGGCTTACACGTGCTTATTTATTTATTTATTTATTTTTCTCACGTTAGCAGGAGGTACAACTTCATTCACTTTCCATTCCAACATAGATTCCTTTTGCTTTTTCTATTCTTCCAACATCAAACAACATTTTCCACCTGCTTTAATCTACTATCTTTTTCATATTTTTATTACTTGATTGTTAAAAGCTCACTATAATCACCATAAGCTGCGAGCCTAGATTCACCTTCAGCTACCTAGGACCATAAAGCCTCAAATCAACCTCCTTAAAACATAACCAAATGAACACATTTTGGTCCAACCACAGTAAGTCGCATGTAGCCTTAATGAAATGGAACTTAAGGTGAATCTAGAAACATATCTTCGAGAACATGAAAAACTTAACAGGATATTTGTTTTGCAACATATCTCATATCTTTTAACACTTTCTATTGTGTGCCTTTCATTATGACATATTCATAATGACTACAAGCTTTTTGTAATGACAAATTAAGCAACTCTAGACTTTTGTAACTACAAATACAATAACCAACACTATGTTTTCTAATTTGTCAGTCCGCAGCGAAGCGCGGATGTATTATCTAGTTCATATATAAAGGCCATGAGCCACATATACTCACGGATACACTATTATCTTTATGATTTAGACTGAGATAGTTTACCACTTTAACTTAAAACATACATCTAACGGTAGGAAAAAAAATCGAATCAATTCATCCATCCAATCTTAAGATATGACTCCCCAAAAGATGGGCTAAATCCAGGACGAAAGCTATCCAAAATGGAACATTTCGAAAAAGATACATAAATTCATATATAAAGGCCATGAGCCACATATACTCACAGATACACTATATTCTAAGTAGTTTTTCGTGCTTCCAATACCAACGTCAACTCACCTTTATCTCTTAGGAAAACTAGTTTTTTCAAGCAAGAGCAATTATCATCAACCAATGGGGTGACACCCCCATGTTACCGTTGCCGTGTGACCATATGGCCCACAAGGCAGCATCTCACATGTACAAAATTTTCAAAGTCAAGTGGAAAAACTATATTTTTGTGATTCATCAATGAGTATATGTTAGATATATATTAGATCATTGATCTTTCCACATAGATGTGAAGATACAAGTGGTAGATCTACTAACATCAAAGGTGTCATATGATATTTTGTTCATAAATTTGCAGAAAAAAATAAGTTACACTCAAACAAAAATACTTGGATTAAAGTTCTATTAAAAATAAAAAATTTAGAACAATCTTAAAGATTGTATAGATATGTGTGTGTGTGAGATAATAACTTACAAAAACTATCAGTGATGAGATCGATCCCTTTTTCAAAATGAACAAAAGAGATAAAAGGAAGATGTATGTGATGATTTTGGAGTGATTTTTGATGAGGAGAGAAGATGTTTATGAATATTTATTTGAATAGGAGTTGGTTGAAATGAGATGAAAATGTTATATATAAATGTTTATGTGTTGGTGTATATTTGAAATTAAATGAGAGGATATTAAATGAAATGAAATTAAATGAAAGGTGGTTAGTTGAGTGACCTATTTTTATTAATTGAAATTTAATGAGGTAGTTGGCATTCAACCATTTTAAGGTGAAAACATTTAATTTTCAATTGTGGTGATTTTGAGTGACTTTTTCTCTTTTAAACTTTTGAATAATACGATTTTTCATTAAGATAATGTTTGTTAGACCTCATGATATTCATGAGTAATTCACACCTTTAAAAAAAAGTTGACATTGAACTCATTTTATTGACATATCCATATTTTTTATCATTATTTTACTAAAACGGTAATTTTGGGCTGAGCAGACATATGTCGTCATATACCTAATATCAACTCTAAAGAAAATACATTTTTAGGTGAACCCATGTCTCCAATCTTGAAACTTTTTTGTCACACCAATATTTAAAACCAAGACCCAAGGTCTCAAGTCGCCTCAAATACCAGTCCATTCATATTTATATATTATATTATATCTTTTATCGAGACAATTCAATGTGAATAGTAATTACAAAGGATTAGTATATATATTTGTTATCCCAAAATAAAATAATCTTATGTGTTAGATGTAATGGTAGACTCATCCCTTTATAACTAAGGGGTCTCGGGTTCAACTCTTTCCCCCTCGGAGTAGTAGGTTCAAAACACATCTTGGTCTTTTTTCTTTGATATTTTATATTTAAATCTAAGACCCCAAGATCTTAAGTCGCCTCAAATACCAATCCATCCATATTTACATATTATACCCTTTATTAAGACAATTCAATTTGATTAGTATATATATTTGTTATAAATAAACAATGTGATGTGTTAGATTGAATAGTAGACATGTCTCTTTAAAGCTAAACCCTCATGGACTGATGGGTTTTCTATTCTCAAAGTTGTAACTTGGAAACAGTTCAAAACATATCTTAATTCTATATTTTATTTTTGGGTTAAGTGCACGGAAATGTAATCAACTAAGGCTGAAAAGTTATTGTGTACATGAACTTACAAAAGGTTTATTGTATACATGAACCCTTAAAAAAAGGTTATAGAAAACACGTTTTACCTGCTATAACGTTAGCCGGTAACCCTTTACATTTTCCCACATTTTTTGCTTACGTGTACCGCACAACGTTTATATTTTAATAAATTAATAAAAACGAAAGATATATAAATATGTATATACTGCTATTCACACACATAGTTACACACACACACAAACACACACTAAAACGCGATCGTTCGTTTTGAGGCTTGAAATCCAGAATTCCGGTCCGATCAATGACATAAAACATTTTATCTACACAATCTAAGGTATTTTATCACTATCTATGCTAATAATCGATCTCAGTAATTGTTTTTTGCTTCAGAAAACCCTAAATTGAAACAGTAAAATTTAGGGTTGAATATTGCTTCAGAAAAACCATAATAATCGTTGCTTTTTTCGTTGCCATTATGTTATTTACCTTGTATTTCTTGTAATATTCATAATGTATCGATGTAAGTAACACAAAATCGTATAAATTAGGGTTAAAAATTGGGGAAAACGCATTTTCTGATTATAATATTGATTTATTTGAATAATTTATTTCTTGCAATAATAATTAATTATTTTTAGTTTTATTTTGTAGAAATGGTATATCCTGGACCGTTTCCTATCACTCTACACCACGATGGTGTGTTTGAGTTCATGCCACTTCGTTATGAAGCTGGGATAACCAAATTCTTGAACATTCCAAGAGTTTCATTAGAAGAGCTAAGAAGTTACATTGAAGCTGAAACAGGTAGCCCTATATTTGGCATTTACTACCTTTTAACTAGTGGTGATTTTGGTACTATAATGAGGTTACTTTTAAATGATGATTTGGATGTATTCTACGATGTTGGTGAAAGCTATGGCACCATGCATATTTATGTTGATCACCAGAATATAAACTTGAACAATATATAAATAATGTCCCTGATGCACCTGAGGATCAGTTAGGAGATGATGATAATCATGAAGTTGTAGAGCAGGTTGAGTTGGTAGAGGATGATGATGATCATCAGCCTCCCCCTGAGGATGATGATGATGATGATCAGCCTCCACATGTGGATGAACCAGATGACTCTTTTAGGACTCCTGAGTCTGGTCAATCTAGCAAACAACCACAAGATGGCAACTTTAGTGATTCTGAAGATGAGGACTATGAACCAGATGAATCTGATGCTGAATCTCTTTCTTCTTTAGATCATCTAAGTGAGGGTGAGGAAGAACTGGAACAGGTTAGAAGGGGTAATCCTATTGCTAGGATTCCCACAAGTAAACAATTGCCTAAACTTGGTGGTGGTGTTAAACATAGAGAGGACAAGACAGTACTACATGAAGAACATGATGATTTTATTTCCAAACTAGTGAATGCATTGAAAGATGATAGCAACTCAGAGTGGGTTGATCCATTGGAACCACCCAAAGAAGATGTGCCAAACTTTCCCATACATGACAAAGATACCCATTGGAGATTGAAGGAACCCAAGGTATCCAATACTTGAAAACTTTAGTATCTTTTTATACTTTTTCTTGTCAAAAATCATTAATAACTTGAAACTAATTTAATTTCACAGCTTGGTGAGAGGTATGAGGGTCCACAGCAATTGAAAGAATGTTTGTCTTATTACGCATTGGTCAATGGTTATTCACTGTGGTATGAGAGGGCTTCCACAACTCACATCATTGCAAGATGTGGAGTTAGGCCACCAAGGATAAAAGATCCCAGTCTTGGCAAACAGAGAAAGAACAGAAGATATCAGCCCCTTGTACAAAAATGCAATTGGAGGTTGTCTGCTTCATGGATGACTTTCAGAAAGATCTTTCCAAGTAAAGAAGCTGGTTGATTCCCATACATGTACAAGGAATTTCAAGTATGGCAGTTTGATTAACTACAAATGGATAGGTAGACACTTTGCAGACAGAATTAGACAACAACCTGATATCAAATGCTCTCTACTTCAAGAACTGGTAATGAAAAAATATAAATGTTTTGTAACACAACAGCAAGTAAAAAGAGCTAGAGCATGGGCATTGAATGAGTATGAGAAGTCATTGGAGGAGCACTATGCAATGCTAAGGCCTTATGGAGATGCACTGTTAAGGACAAATCTAGGGTCAACTGTGCAATTAGGTACTACCACAAATCCAGATGGGAAGACTTACTTTGATAGGTTCTATGTGTGCCTGTTTGGTCTCAAGGAAGGGTTCAAGAAGGGATGTAGGAGAATAGTTGCCTTAGATGGATGTTTTCTGAAGTCATCATGTGGAGGTGAGTTATTGACTGCAGTAGGGAGATTTGGAAATAACCAGATATTTCCTATTGCATGGGCAATTGTCAATGTGAAAAACAAGCACAATTGGACATGGTTTCTTACACTACTGAGCAATGACCTAGCTGCCCCCAATGGATTTGAACTCACACTGATGTCAGATGGACATAAGGTATGCAATTACTTACCTTTATACTACTTACAAGTTTAGTAATGAATGCTTATATGATGTATATATGTACAGGGACTGATTGAAGCTGTGAAAGATGTGATGCCAAGAGCTGAGCACAGGCAGTGTGCAAGGCATATATACGAAAACTTCAGGAAACTATACAGTGGGGTTGAATTCAGGAATTTGTTTTGGAGAGCTGCTAAAAGTAGTTACCCAGCACAATTTGACTCTGTGATGAAAGACATTAAAGCTGCTAACCCAAATGACTTCAAGTACTTGATGGAAAGGAACCCAAAGTCATGGAGCAGGGCATTTTTCAAGACTGATGTATGCTGTGAATCTGTTGAGAATGGCTTCAGTGAATGCTGGAACTCTGTGCTGACTAAGGTAAGAACCAAACCAATTATTACTCTCTTAGAAGCATTGAGAGTCATTGTGATGATTAGGTTAGAAACAATTAGAGAGAAATGGTCACTTTGGCAACATGATATTTGTCCTGCTATAAGAAAAAAGTTAGAAATAATCAATAGTGGAAGGGCAGATTGGTTAGTGATACATGCTGGTGGGAACAAATTTGAGACTAGGAACTATAGATATGCATATGGTGTGGATATAGACATGGGTACTTGTGATTGTAGAATGTGGCAGTTGAGTGGTATACCTTGTGTTCATGCAATGCAAGCAATGTGTAAGATGAACAGGAATCCAGAGGATTTCTTAGCCATTTGGTTCAGGAAGTCTCACTTTATGTATGCATATGAGCACTACTTGAATCCAGTTGGGGGAATGGACACATGGTTATCATTTCCAGGTTCAGTTGTGCCATTGCCACCCAGGCCAAGAACTATGCCTGGAAGGCCCAAAAAGAAAAGGATGAGGGCAGCACATGAACCTAGAGTGTATGGTTCCAGGGTTACAAAACATGGGGTAGAGATGAGTTGTTCCAACTGTCTGCAGAAGGGCCACAATGCTAGAGGTTGTAAGAATGAAAAAGTTGAAAAACCAGTGGTTACAAAGACCAAAGGGAGGCCACCAAAGCAGAAAGCTAGTGAAACCATGAGTTGTGGCAATGCTGGTCCAAGTCAGAGACCAAGTGCACAAGTAATGAGTGAGGACAACCAAATACCTAGCCAGGGACCACAACCTCAGGGTACTACTTTCACTGCTGTTCCACAAAATGCAAGTCAAACCTCTAGTGTCAAAAAGAGACTGTTTCAAGATAGTCAAAATCCACCAAATCAACAAAGTCAATCAAACAGTAATGGTAAGGCACCAGTTCAGTCAACTCAAGAGACACAAGAACCTGTTCAGACCAAAGCAAGTATGTCTTCACCACCACTGAGTCCAGGCAGAAGAGTGGGAGTTACAAAAGGAGGATACAGGTTTCCTCTTCCTGTGGCAGAAAATGCAGGTATGCAAAACTAATATTGCTTCAATTTGACTCTGTAATTGCTATGTGATATGCATTTTCAAAGTTTAATATAGTTAAGAAAATTGTTACTAATATGCAATGACCTTTTTGATAGATTGTGTTGAGAAACTACCTCCTAGAGTTCCAAAAACTAAGAGGGGTGGTGGAACCTTAGGGTTAGGAAGGGGTGGACCAAGAGTTGCATTTGGAAGGACAATGCCATGGTTAAGTAGTGGGGTGGGTACATCTGAGAAAGTCACTTTTTCTACAATAAGGAGAAAAATGCAACCAAGGAAGCAAGTTTCTGCACCAACCATGATGGCTGAACCACAAGTGGGGACACAGGAGTCAGTGAATGAAGGCACAAGTAAAAAAGCAACACCCAAGAAGCAACAACCACCTTTGAAGAGAAGGATTCCAAACCAGAGAATATTGGAGAAGAAACTGTGCAGGAAGGAGAATGATGATCGCCCTGGACTCACAGAAGATGATGCTATTAGTATATCGTAATTTGGTTCTAAATTATGTAACTTTGGTTGATGTAACTTTGTACTGTAATATGTAGGTGTAGATGGATGGTTTGGGCAGTTTGTTACCATTTTGTGTAACTTCTCTTTTGTGTATCTTGTAACAAACTGCCTTGTACTTCTGCATATGTGCAGGTAACAAAAACACTTAATTGTTGGGTTTTATGTACCTAACATGTGACAACACTAATCTTTTGTATGTCATGGTTTGATGAAGCCATGATATGTAATGCAGTTGCAGTTATTAGCTTATTTACATGTCTTTTGCCTTTATTTATGTAAGTATTTTCTCTTTGATTGCTTAAACTGCTGCCATTATATTGCATTCAAAACACAATCAAACACTATTGGCAAACTTATAAATCAATCAAACAAACAGATACCATCAATTATTTAATCAAAGCCCATTAAAACACAAAAGTAACTAAAATACATGCATATTACTTTGACAATTTAACATGACCATTATTTCATCAAAACAAAAGCTAGGACAAGGAAAAACATGGCCATAAATCCGGTACAAACATACACAAATCTTTCAAAGCAACCAAACGTTGATTTCACTAAAGACACCTCCTCCTCTTCCATCAAAACAACTTCCACCTTCATACGATTCTGTGAGTGAAGATCAAACAATAAATCTTTGTAGTACTCACTAGGAAGCTCATCGTCAATGAATCTGAAGGTGGTACAGTAGCAGGTTTTAACCTGAAATAAACAACATGATGACAATATACGAAACCAACCTTTATATGATGAAACCGGGCAAAAAATCGAACTCTTACATTAGGGCATCGAACAAAACGCCTCCCCGGGTTTCTGTTGGTCCAAGATGTCATGAGTTTCATCTTTTGTCCACAATGACAAAGTATATATCTATCTCCTCGATTTGTAGCAGCCGATGATGACGAAGAAGATGCCATGGTGGTGATGGGTGAAGCTTCAGAGCGGGAGAAAGAGGGAGAAAGAAAGAAGGGCGGGAAAAAAAGGGGAGGGAAAAATATTATGTGGAAAAAGGGGGGAAATCTGGATTTTTATAGGCAACGTGTCATCAAAACCGGGCCCACATCAAACATTAGCCGGTTTCGTTATACAATAGAAAATTTGCAGGGTTCATGTATACAATAAACCTTTTGTAAGTTCATGTATACAATAACTTTTCGGCCTTAGTTGATTACATTTCCGTGCACTTAACCCTTTATTTTTCTCCTCAAAAGTATGTATTTTATTATTGTATCACAAATAACCAAATACAATTTTCCTATGTTTATTACAATGTGATGTGTTAGATTGAATGGTAGACATGTCCCTTTAAAACTAAACCCTCGTAGAATGATGGGTTTCTTATTCTCGAAGTTGGAACTTGGAAACAGTTCAAAACTTATCTTAATTCTATATTTCCCCCCCTCAAAAGTATGTTTTTTATTATTAGATCATAAATAACCAACTACAACTTTTTTATGTTTATGTAAGACATGCCCATCATAATGACACTATCTATACTATACACTATCTATACTATACAACCATCAAATGCACTTTAATCAATGACTTGATTTTGATCCTTAGGGATGATAAAATCTTGAGATTTTTCCTTCTGAATACTTTTAACGGCTCATTTGTCTAGGGTACGTGCAAGGTTTTACCATTATACGATGAGGTTTCCCCAATGTCGTATACCGACTGAATGTTCGGAAAAAAAACACTAACCTATTATCTATACACGATTCAAACAACGTACAATGCGTATACATAAACGACGCATAACTAATCAACAGTTTGCACCTTAATCATCCATCATCAAAATTTGCTGAATATAGAGTAAGATTGCTCCATTCCAAGACCAGATATTGATACATATAGCTTCATCAGTCTGAATTTCACATTACGCCCATTCTGTCTTCTCACTGCTTCAATGAACAAGCAAAAAATAATCTATCATAGCCATCCAAGACCTTTCCTAATGTAGCTCCCATCTGCTTTTTAAGTCACAATACGCATTGCATTTTTTAAACTTCAAAGTAACCAATCTTAATTTAATTGCTTCCAAAATTTGGTCTTTGATCTTTTCCTTTGGTACGTTCCCCCTGATTAAACACTCTTCTATTTCGCTCATTCCATATCCAATATACACAAGCAGCTAGTGCAAGTCTTTGCACAACATTCCACACTTTATTCTTGCATTTCGAGTCTATGACCCATTTGATCACTTCTTCCCAATTCACAGGGATCTCATTTCCATCCATCCTGATTCTAACCTCATTTCACATTCAAAGTAGTACAGAATTCCCGTTCTCCTTGTAAAAGACACATTCATATGTTTTCATCGGGTACCATTTAACTAGTCTAACATGTTTATGATAGATTGATTTCGATGAGTATTTTTCTCCGTACTACTCTTAAATTAGTATGAGAATATTTTGTTTAAATCATTACTTCAAAAAAAAATTTCCATTCTTTTTTCTTTCTTTTTTATGAATTTTTGTCACTTTTGTATCTTGTTAGTTTTTTAAAAGCTTTTTATTTTTGATATTTTAAACCAAAATAAGCATATGACTTTTGCTTAAGAGATAATAATGAAAGATTAATTTTAGTGGATTTTTCCCCCCTTAAATAGAAATATATATAATAACTAGTTTTTTTAACTTGGACGTTGCCCCGAAAAACATAACGATACGTAAAATTTGCAATGTATATGAGATCAGTGATATATACATGAGATAAACGTACATTATGAAAACGTATCACAAACCTAAAAAAATACAAAACTAAAAATATAAAGTGTTGCAAAAGACTATTTGAAAGCTGACTTTTTGTTATAGCAAAAACACGACATCATAGTGTTATATCCGCCCGTTGGTCAGTGATTACCTGGTAGCAAATATTAACCATTTCTTATTGAAAATAACTCTTAAAAGATCCTCACAAATTACTATATCAATAAGTAGATGTGAAATGTTCATTTGAAAACTAAAATTTCTGTGAAAACTAGAAAACTGGTCAAAACACACTGTGATCTGAATCTAACACAATGTTTTTTATTGTGTAATCTAAAAACACATTGTGTTAAGTTTTAAATCACAGTGTGTTTTTGATAGCGCGTGAAAATCAGAAAATTGTTCAAACACACCGTGATATGAACTTAACACAATGTGTTTTCTAAAAAAAAATTAAAAACACATTGTGTTAAATTCAGATCACAGTGTGTTTTAGTCAGTTTTCTAGTTTTCACGAAAATTTTAGTTTTCAAATGATCACAAACCATAAGTAGATAAAAAATAAAATAAAATATGAATGTCAATCAAAAGGTTGATAAAAAGGAAAAACGGTAAGAAAACAAAAATCAAACCGGCATTCTTATAGATAGCTATGATCGTTGGCTAGGGATTACTTGAATGTTAGTCGGTGATAACAAATATTAGTTTTCTTTCTTATAGGCACGCTTAGATGTAGATACACGACAACCTATCAGTTATGATAGTTAAAAACGGTTTTTTTGGGGGAAAAAAACAAGCAAGCGCAACAAGCAGCATGCTTACTTCACTATTCCTAAAGATGTTGTAATTTGTATAGTAACTAGTTTTTTAACCCGGACTTTGTCCCGGTAAACATAACAATACGTAAAACTTGCAACGTGTATAGGATCAGTGATACATACGTAAAGATAATTTTGATCGTTGACTCACTTAACCACTTGGTCTTAGATCTAGTGGCCACCTGGGGTCCTCTTTGGGGGTTTTGGGGGAGGGGATGTTGGCTTGGAAACCAGGGATCAAATCTCAATTCCCCATGGTTTTGGGCATTTACCTCTTCAGACGCGTGGGGGTCGTGTTATCGCACCCTTGGTCTCTAGGGGTGCCTTCTGGTTCCAACCTCTAGCATACTGCCCGCTTGGATGTCACTGCGAGAGTTCGAACCACTAACCAACTAACACGCCGTTCTAAAAATAAAAAAAACATATGTAAAGATAAACGTACATTATAAAAGCTTATCATAAAGCTAAAAAAAACAACACGCAAAATAAAAAGTGGTTCAAAGACTATTATAAAAAAATACCGCACCATAGTGTCATGTGGTTACCTAGTCGTTGGACATGCAATTATAAACTATTTTTATTTTATAAAAAAAAACCCTTTAAAAATCCGTACAAATTAATATCCCTACATTATATAAATGTCACTTCAAAATTTGTTAGTTAATGCCTATGTGGCATGCTTAAAAATGCAAGAAAGCCCAAAAATCCCTACAATATTTCTCCATACAAGGTCTATGGATTAGTTATACTTTTAAGAAGTGCAAATTTTCAAAAATACTTTTAAGAAGTTCAAATTTTCGAAAATTTGAAAGTGTAACCGTTCGTGTATTGTTAAGAAGTGCAAATTTTCAAAAATACTTTTAAGAAGTGCAAATTTTCAAAAATACTTTTAAGAAGTGCAAATTTTCAAAAATACTTTTAAGAAGTGCAAATTTTCAAAAATACTTTTAAGAAGTGCAAATTTTCAAAAATACTTTTAAGAAGTGCAAATTTTCAAAAATACTTTTAAGAAGTGCAAATTTTCAAAAATACTTTTAAGAAGTGCAAATTTTCAAAAATACTTTTAAGAAGTGCAAATTTTCAAAAATACTTTTAAGAAGTGCAAATTTTCAAAAATACTTTTAAGAAGTGCAAATTTTCAAAAATACTTTTAAGAAGTGCAAATTTTCAAAAATACTTTTAAGAAGTGCAAATTTTCAAAAATACTTTTAAGAAGTGCAAATTTTCAAAAATACTTTTAAGAAGTGCAAATTTTCAAAAATACTTTTAAGAAGTGCAAATTTTCAAAAATACTTTTAAGAAGTGCAAATTTTCAAAAATACTTTTAAGAAGTGCAAATTTTCAAAAATACTTTTAAGAAGTGCAAATTTTCAAAAATACTTTTAAGAAGTGCAAATTTTCAAAAATACTTTTAAGAAGTGCAAATTTTCAAAAATACTTTTAAGAAGTGCAAATTTTCAAAAATACTTTTAAGAAGTGCAAATTTTCAAAAATCTTCAAGAAAGCCCAAAAATCCCTACAATATTTCTCCATACAAGGTCTATGGATTAGTTATACTTTTAAGAAGTGCAAATTTTCGAAAATACTTTTAAGAAGTTCAAATTTTCGAAAATTTGAAAGTGTAACCGTTCGTGTATTGTTGTGGCGGTTACTTCCTTGCGTGTCTATGTCTATATAAGTCCACTTCCATTCAGTTTTAAGGCATTTCAAAACAAAAACACATTTCAAAACATAAACACATAACATACCAGTTAGCATGGCTTCACTAAACCATGTTTCAATTAGAAATTTGCGTCCAAATAATAAGCCATGTACGATAACGGTTAGAATTTTGCGGCTATGGAAGCAACCTCTATATGGAGATGTTAATAACATAGGTAGTATTGAAATGATCCTGATGGACGAACATGTAAGTATTCATCGTATGCTGTATATATGCAGTATCATATTGGTTAATATTTAATTTTAAAACAGGGAGATCGTCTTCAAGCATCAGTGAGGAAAAACTTGATGAAAACCTTTGAGCCTTTGTTAATTGAGGGTGAGACAAGGAGGTTCACAAACTTTTTTGTGAATGAGAATGTTGGTTCCTACAGGATTCTGGACAATCCAGTGAAGATCATGCTTCATAAACTGAGTTCAGTTAAGGTGTTTGATAACTTTGATGGTCCGCTTCATGGATTCATGTTCGTGTCTTTTCGTGATATTTTGGACGGAAGAGTGGAAAATAATCAAGTAATTGGTATGTCTTTAAATTATGTAGTTAAAAGTTATAAATAAATTTATGCTTCTATTTTTCTTAACTGCGGTTATATTCGACGAATGCAGATGTTATAGGACATGTTAGTGGATGTTCCGATGTTGTGTTTGGAGAAAAAAATGGTCATCCCAATAAAAGGCTTGATATTCAATTACAGGATTTGGAGTAATATCTTACTTTTAGTGATTTTATGTTTTTATTGCTTTATTGAGTACTGATCTGGATTTGTGTTTTTTGTAGTGGTGTTAAACTTAAATGTACATTTTGGGACTCTTATGCTGATGATTTTAAGGCGAAGTTTGCTGAAGAAAACTGTGACATAAATGTTTTAGTGATTCAGTTTGCGAAATTACGTGAATGGAGGGGTAAAATGATTATCCATGTTATAGTTTTTAAACTTAACCGCCCATGTTTAAAATGACTTGGTAGTTGTTTAATAGATTATGGTTTTGGATTCAGTTGTTTTTTTAATTATAATTATAATGAATAAGTTGGTTACTTTATATTGTTACGTTCAGTTTTTTGATTTATATATGATTCCCAGATTTGTTGAGAATTTTGGAGACGAAACTGCTAAGCTTAAAGTAAAATCGTTAGGCGATCCTGCTACTGAAGCGTTTTTTAGCAATTCAAGTTGTATAAAGCTTGATTATTTGGATGTTATATATGAGGTATACTGTATTGACATCATGTGTTATTTAGGTACTGTATATATGTTTAAACACAAAATTAATATGGTTAATGTGGTGTTTTGGACATTGTTATTTTTAGCCTACTTCATGTGTTGCTGTTGTTACTATCAAAGAAATTGAGATGGACCAGCCTTGGTACTATATTGCCTGCCGAAAATGTAACAAAAAAGTTGTTACACATAATCCTGATGATGTTGATGAATCTGTTGGTTCTTCCAGTAGAAAGACTCGAACAATTCATGACTGTCCTGAGTGTGGGCCGGAAGTTCCAATCATTCCAAGGTTTATCTAATAATATGTTTTTTTGTTAAACAAAGAAACATAATTTCATCGTTTTTTATATGTGATTATTATGATTTACAGATTCAAAGTACAGGCGAAAGTGAAAGATGATTTCGGTGAAGCATCTTTGGTCTTCTTTGATCGTGATGTGATAAAGCTAATTATGAAAACTGCTCATAGTTTGGTTGATAAATGTGCTGGTATTGAATCGTATCCGGATGATTTGGATGCTATGATCGGGAAGAAGGTGATGGTGAAGTTTCCAGTTACAAACTATAATCTGAACAACAACTACCAAGTCTATGCTGTATCTCGGATGACTGACAATGACATAATGTTCAAGGCTTTCTATAAGTTATCAATGATCGAGATGGTATGTGAACTATAACAGATATTTAATTGATGTATTTGCTATTTTTTTTATATTATAAGTCAATTGACATATATATGATATTATATTTACACTGCAGGAATTGCACAGTGCATATGACAAAGCTAAAGATACTGAAACTTACGCAGATGCAATTGAAGCAACTAATATAATTCTCGGGGTTAGTTAAACTAATCTATACATACTATAAATACGAGTTCTTTTCATGTATATTAATTTTTATTTAAATTGTATAAATTGATTTGAAGATAAATTCGGATTCAACTGAAGCTGAAATGAACAATCTAAGTGCACCATCCATGACAAATGTTGGTGTTGTTGAACATGAGGTATGTATTAATTCTAACAGATTAATTTATGTGTTCAGTTATGTCTATTTACAAATGCAAATAATGGTTAATGTTTTTGTCAGATTGGTGGAGCAGTTGTTGATGATGTTGATGAATCTGTTGGTTCTTCCAGTAGAAAGACTCGAACAATTCATGACTGTCCTGAGTGTGGGCCGGAAGTTCCAATCATTCCAAGGTTTATCTAATAATATGTTTTTTTGTTAAACAAAGAAACATAATTTCATCGTTTTTTATATGTGATTATTATGATTTACAGATTCAAAGTACAGGCGAAAGTGAAAGATGATTTCGGTGAAGCATCTTTGGTCTTCTTTGATCGTGATGTGATAAAGCTAATTATGAAAACTGCTCATAGTTTGGTTGATAAATGTGCTGGTATTGAATCGTATCCGGATGATTTGGATGCTATGATCGGGAAGAAGGTGATGGTGAAGTTTCCAGTTACAAACTATAATCTGAACAACAACTACCAAGTCTATGCTGTATCTCGGATGACTGACAATGACATAATGTTCAAGGCTTTCTATAAGTTATCAATGATCGAGATGGTATGTGAACTATAACAGATATTTAATTGATGTATTTGCTATTTTTTTTATATTATAAGTCAATTGACATATATATGATATTATATTTACACTGCAGGAATTGCACAGTGCATATGACAAAGCTAAAGATACTGAAACTTACGCAGATGCAATTGAAGCAACTAATATAATTCTCGGGGTTAGTTAAACTAATCTATACATACTATAAATACGAGTTCTTTTCATGTATATTAATTTTTATTTAAATTGTATAAATTGATTTGAAGATAAATTCGGATTCAACTGAAGCTGAAATGAACAATCTAAGTGCACCATCCATGACAAATGTTGGTGTTGTTGAACATGAGGTATGTATTAATTCTAACAGATTAATTTATGTGTTCAGTTATGTCTATTTACAAATGCAAATAATGGTTAATGTTTTTGTCAGATTGGTGGAGCAGTTGTTGATGATGTTGATGGAAATAATGTTGTTACTGAGTATGCATCACCGATATCTAACAAGCGTGGTCTTGAAGTTCTTGAGGAAGACAAACGTATTCAAAATGCTCCAAAGAAACAAAGGAAGAAAGCCACCAACGTTCAGAAGTAGTTTTCATGCTTTGGTGACAAAGAAGACTGTTTTCTAATTTAATAAATTTAGTTACTTTAGTTGATGTGTTTTCATGTTATTTCCAGTAGTCAACTTAAATATGTTTTTAAGTATGTAGTTTTGATCATGTAATCCGTTCGACTTATGCTTTTAATGGTTTATGTTTTTAAATAACTCATAATAAAATTAAAAAGATACATCAAATTATGAATATAAACCACACTGATATATTAATATAATACTATGATTGCAAATACTTATCTAAATAATTTATTAAAGATAAATAAACTTTATTTGGACAGACGATTCCTAAATCATTTATAAATACAAAAAAACGGTTAGTTAACTTTATCTAAGTACATCCAGTTAAAACAAAAACTGTAAATACATGATCCCATTATGTACCTAAAATCTAGCATATTCAAATAAGTATAACTGTACATGTAAATACAGTTTCATAAATGAACTTTTAAATTTTAAAAAATGCCGCCCATATATTTAGCAATTTAATAACCGTGATACATGTATTATATGTTTATTTATATATCAAATCATATAGCTATGTACTACAACTTAAAAACACTTTGTCTTCTTGAAAGTTTTTTTAGCAATTCAAGTGTTTTCACATATTAGGTATAATAACCGATGTCATTGGTGTCACAAATACATTTGGTACAAACTTATGAATACAAATGAATGAAATAACATCTATTATGTTACAAGATAAGTTTGATGGTCCATTATATGGATTTTCATTTTCTGATTTTCAAGAGCTATATGAGATGGATTATATGGACTCAAAGTTATGTGGTGAGTTATTTCTATATTTTGATTTTATATATGCAAGATATGATCATAAACAAATGATTATTAAACTGATTAATTATAAATTTTATTTTATTATAAACATTACGTACAATCAGATGTAATTGGAAGAGTTGTAGATGTTGGAGATACAATGATTATAAAGTTTCACCATATTTTTTCTATTTTGTTTTGTTTTGTAGGAGTTGAAACCGGAGCTTGAGATTCCTATGTTAATTTAATGGATGTTGTTCGTGTAGTTAGTTTATTAGTACTATTTAAATTTCGTATGGAATCCTAATAATTATGAACATGTATGTATAAATCGAGAATTCTATTAATTTCTTTAGATTTGGTTGTATTATTTTATTGAGTTTATACTATTTAATTGGTCTTTTCATTTTTGATTATCAAAGCCCATCATCTTAACATTTTTAATAATTTTAATTGGGC
>CM067170.1:4113069-4208069 GCA_034093135.1 Erigeron breviscapus | reverse complement strand
TGACATTGATAACAAGCCAGACTTAAAAAAAGGATTGGTGAGTAAATTTACTAACAATCTTATTATGCTAAAGTTTCTCATATATCAAAAATATATTTTACTAATATAATTATTGACTTCTTTTTTCAACATATGTTATTTAGGTTCTTCCAGAGATATTTACAAACAAATTACCGGAAGGATGTTCATCTTTGAACATGTATGGTTACAATTCAAAGAAATACCATTTAAAAGTTTCAAAAGTTAAAAACTGTTTGAAACTTTTTGGTGAGGGATGGCGCAGTTTCGTCAATGATTCAGTTAAATACAATGGCATATCTACATTATGTATTGTAATACTTAAGGAAGCTTATTTCTTGGTGAAGTGCTTTAATAAACGGGGTTATGAATATTGGGAAAACGATTTGACAAACTATACCCTCAACAGTATTTTGGTAGATGTGACTGAAGAAACTTTTGCGACTCTGGTATAGCTTAAATACATTTTCAGTTTATTATATGATGTATATATATATATTTAATTGTACATATATAATGACAATCAATATAACTTTCTTATTGTAGAAACTACCCCCAGTATTCATTGAAGATATAAACAAAAGCATGACCAAAATCAAAGAAGAAGTTGATTCTGCTGTTCGTAATCAGACAATTGAGGTGAATGATGTTTATTATATGTAACTAATATTGAATTATTGATGTATATTTTGTAGTTTGTACATTTACAATGACGCATATTCTTACTTTCTTATTGTAGATGCCAACCCAATATAGAATATATATATATATATATATATATATATATATATTATATATATATATATATATATATAGCTTATATATATATTAATACATATTTTCAGTTTATTATATGATGTATATATATATATTTAATTGTACATATATAATGACAATCACTTACTTTCTTATTGTAGATGCCAACCCAATTAAGATTCGAGAAGCGTCTATCTAAAAGAAGGAAGATTTCGACAAGCAACCTGACTGCTTATGTTCGTGGATACAAACAGAATGCTGATGTGAACGTCGCATTTGACTACTCAGATGACAAGGTATTTGGAAAAGCAATTGGTTTCGAAGGAGATGCATGGTGGAACTTTCTTAGTGTGAACCAAGTTGAACCTAAGTTCAAACTGCTCCTTTGTAACCATAAAAGCCGTAACTTCACTGTGCGGATTTTCAATGAACATGGAGTTGGTCTTAATGAAGAACGATTGCGTAAGTAATTTAGTATTACTTTATTCCTTTATTATGTTTTTAAAATATGGGTTATATAAAGTTGAATACGTATGATTTTGTAGTTGATGAAGAGAATTATGAGGACACTTTGTATGGGGAATCAATTATGGTTGGACCTGATGAGAAAAATAATGTGCTACGTTTCAACCATAGGTGCTCCCATAAACATCATGCTCACATTACCAAATTTCCACGCTTCTTCAAGATATTTGAGAGCCACATTTTGAAACGCCATATGCTGGTATATATGTAAAACTTTGTTTTTAACCTTATTTACGATTTGATATCTATGATTATTAATATTTGTTTGTACAGACAATTCCCAGACCATTTGTAAGGCAGAATGATATACATACTTACAAATGGGCTTCTCTTCATTATGGTGCTTTGGATTTCATGATGAATCTGGAAACTGTTACGGATATGCTTGATGAACAAACTCATATTGTAATGGTATCTGATGATTGGGCGAAGTTCAAGTCAACATGTGGTATTATTGAAGATCAAATCCTTAGGTTTCAAATGAATGTGAAGGCATGTGTTGAATCTCAGGTTGTGGACTTTGATGTTTGTTAGTTTCTACGTAAAATTAAGTAAGTCGGCTTATAAAACAATATCTTTTGATGTTTAATAACTAATAACTTTAACTTATGGATGATCAATCTGGTATGTAATAATATATATTGTAGGTAGTATGTTTTATATTTTGGTAGGCTGTATGTTTTATATTTTGGTAGGCTGTATGTTTTATAATTTGTGATATATATCTCTATATATATACTGGACTATTTCTGCATGTTATATATAAGATATGTTGCTTTTGCAAGATCAAGGTTATTGACACTAGCTATGATTAGGGAGTATCATATTTATATTGTAATGAGTTAAGAAATTTGGTGTTGGTCACAAGTAAGGTTCAAGTAAAAGTATCTATATGATGTTGTTGCCATTAGTCATAAGTCAATAGTCTCAAAATGGAAGAATCTTTATTATGAAATCAAATCATCTTAGGATGAACTTTCCTTGTCTATTTTGTCATATTATAGTTGGAATGTAATAGCTCTGTTATGGATTTTTATTATTAAATTTGGTGTTGGTCACAAGTAAGGTTCAAGTAAAAGTATCTATATGATGTTGTTGCCATTAGTCATAAGTCAATAGTCTCAAAATGGAAGAATCTTTATTATGAAATCAAATCATCTTAGGATGAACTTTCCTTGTCTATTTTGTCATATTATAGTTGGAATGTAATAGCTCTGTTATGGATTTTTATTATTAAATTTGGTGTTGGTCACAAGTAAGGTTCAAGTAAAAGTATCTATATGATGTTGTTGCCATTAGTCATAAGTCAATAGTCTCAAAATGGAAGAATCTTTATTATGAAATCAAATCATCTTAGGATGAACTTTCCTTGTCTATTTTGTCATATTATAGTTGGAATGTAATAGCTCTGTTATGGATTTTTATTATTAAATTTGGTGTTGGTCACAAGTAAGGTTCAAGTCTAAGTATCTGTAGGTTGTATGTTTTATATTTTGGTAGGCTGTATGTTTTATAATTTGTAGGTAGTATGTTTTATATTTTGGTAGGCTGTATGTTTTATAATTTGTGATATATATCTCTATATATATACTGGACTATTTCTGCATGTTATATATAATTTGTGATATATATCTCTATATATATACTGGACTATTTCTGCATGTTATATATAATTTGTGATATATATATATATATACGTTATTTGTATTTACTCTAAAAACATGATAATTTTTAATTTTTCAGAGTGTGCTTGATTCAAATTTAACACTTTAACCCAAAAAAAATATAAAACTTTAGCCCAACAACATTATGGTTCAATTCATTAACTAAAATTTCGAATTTCTATTCAAAATTATGTATGTCAAATAAATCAGTTTCATAAACCGCCCCATTTATTAACTACCTCTTATGTTAACTACCATATTTCAAATTCAAATAGAAACCGCTCATATGTTAACTACCATATATCAAATTCAAATATAACCCGCCCCATTTCTTATTATATATACTTGATCACTTTAATACATTAACTTATACAATTTTTTTCTCTCATATCTTTTAGATATGCCTGTGTTATTAAATAGAAGAAGAATATGTGCAAGACATTGGTATGAATATATAAATAATGTATTGGTTTTTATATATGTTGTTATTTTATTAGTAGTTAATTGTTTTATTATAATATTTAAATCTAATGATATATTGTTATATTGACAGGATCGATCCAAATCCTCCACCCATTGTTTTAATTTGTTTACATCATGGTGGTGAAATGTTTAAATTAAAGCAAGGTTACGAATATGTGGGTGGTGGATTATTGATGATTCCCAACGTGAAAACAGATGAATTTTTAATGAATGAATTGAGAAGATGGTATTACACTAATTTCCCTTCCACGGACGAAGTTTGGTTCAGGTACAAACAACCAGGAAAATCACTTGGTGATAAGAATTCGATTCAACAACTTTTTGAAGATATAGACTTGAATTGGTTATATAGAATATCAAAAAATAAAGTAGCAATACATATATATGTGATGAAGTCGCGCCATACCACTAAGAGGTATTCATAATAACCTGTTATAGTTGTATTCATTTATATTGTTTTGTATTCTTTATTGTTTAGTATCAATATTAGTCAAATTAAATTTTTACACCACTAATAAGTTTCAATGTTTACAGATTTATTCGAAGTCCTCCAACTATTGTTAGAATATGCTTGCATTATGGTGGGAAGATGAATAAGTTACATCAAGGCTATCAATATGTTGGTGGTGGGACTGTGATAATTTCTGATGTGAACACAAGACAATTCATGATGAATGAATTGCGAGCGTGGTATTATAAAAAATTTCAAAATTGCAAACATAAAGTTTGGTTTAAATGCAAACGTCCAAAGAAGTTACTTAGGGATCAAGGTTCAATTGCTTCCATTTTTGAAGATCAACATTTGAAATCATTATATAATGTATCGGAAAAAAACGAACCAATAGATATATATGTGGTACATACTCCACGTTCAACACGGAGACATTAATTTATCATTTTATTGTTTATTTGTTTCGACATCTATGTATTTGTTTTACATAAGTAGCGTTATATATAATTGTAATTTATATATCGTTAATTAATAATCTATCTTTGTGTTTGTAATGCTTAATTTATTATCTACTGCTTAAGCTTAAAATTTATATGTAACTATTAATCATACATTACATCTTACTTCATTATCTTACTTCATTATCTCATCACCAGATGTCATCGTAATGTTTATCAAAGATTATTTTACTCTTTGATTACGAGACTTTTATATGGATTTCACACGCTCGAATACCAGGAGTCTATATTGAAATACAATGTATTTGTGCTGTCTTCGTGAATTATAATTTATAGAATAATGTATTGCCTAATACTCTTATATGCACAACAACAACATATAACACAATTATCATATGCAGATAACATAATGCATGTATTGCGGTTATTTAAATGGGCGATAAGAAGTTATAAACCTAAATGGGCGGTTAACTTTAAATTTAAATAAGAAGTTATAAACCTATATGGGCGGTTAATTTTAAATTTAAATAAGAAGTTATAAACCTAAATGGACGGTTAATTTTAAATTTAAATAAGAAGTTATAAACCTAAATGGGCGGTTAATTTAAATTTAAATAAGAAGTTATAAACCTAAATGGGCGGTTAATTTTAAATTTAAATAAGAAGTTATAAACCTAAATGGGCGGTTAATTTTAAATTTAAATAAGAAGTTATAAACCTAAATGGGCGGTTAATTTTAAATTTAAATAAGAAGTTATAAACCTAAATGGGCGGTTAATTTTAAATTTAAATAAGAAGTTATAAACCTAAATGGGCGGTTAACTTTAAATTTAAATAAGAAGTTATAAACCTGTATTTACATACAGGACATACAATACAATCTCTACTAACTTATTTGATTCATAAATTCGATGAAACATTTCTTGTGATCCTATATTTATGGACACTATCTATAACCGTCATAACTTTGAATAACTTATATAATCAGTTTCTTTCACAATTAAACTACCATTCACACACAAACACTAAAAAAAATATACAAATGGCTTTTCACCCACAAATTTTTGGTTCTTCATCTTCTAAAAATAATCAATCAACTGTTCTTCCAAACGAATTCGATATATTTGAAAATGCTGAGTCATACTTTATATATTCATGTATGAATAAAATGCATTTCACACAAAGTCTAGGTTCCTTTCAATATCTGAATTCTTCTTTTGTTGATGTTGCTTCCAGTGAATTTTACGACGTCATTTTGAGAAGATCGTTCATAATCGAACGACCAATTAACAGGTTTTCTTTTGCATCTAACGATTTAATCCATCTTTTATCTGATTCTGGTCTTCTATCTACTGTCACCAATCTATCTGCATTCACAACTGAAGTTATTCGTGAATTTTATTCTAATTTACGACTTAGCATAACTGATCATACGTCTCCTATGTTCCATCGTGTTTTTGTAAGGGGTCACTTTTATGAATTCTCGCCAAATATCATTAATAAATATTTTGGATTGTCTGATAATGAAACAATTTGTAGTATTGATATTCATTCTGTTGCTCGAACATTATCAGGAGGAAACCTTAATTCATGGCCTAAAGAAGGTTTTACTTCTAACATACTGATTCCAAAGTATAAGGCTCTTTTCGATGTTGGTATTTTTAATTGGGTTCCATCTTTAAATAACAACTTGGTTTCTGAATTGATGGGTAGAGTTCTATTTGAAAATGCTGAGTCATACTTTATATATTCATGTATGAATAAAATGCATTTCACACAAAGTCTAGGTTCCTTTCAATATCTGAATTCTTCTTTTGTTGATGTTGCTTCCAGTGAATTTTACGACGTCATTTTGAGAAGATCGTTCATAATCGAACGACCAATTAACAGGTTTTCTTTTGCATCTAACGATTTAATCCATCTTTTATCTGATTCTGGTCTTCTATCTACTGTCACCAATCTATCTGCATTCACAACTGAAGTTATTCGTGAATTTTATTCTAATTTACGACTTAGCATAACTGATCATACGTCTCCTATGTTCCATCGTGTTTTTGTAAGGGGTCACTTTTATGAATTCTCGCCAAATATCATTAATAAATATTTTGGATTGTCTGATAATGAAACAATTTGTAGTATTGATATTCATTCTGTTGCTCGAACATTATCAGGAGGAAACCTTAATTCATGGCCTAAAGAAGGTTTTACTTCTAACATACTGATTCCAAAGTATAAGGCTCTTTTCGATGTTGGTATTTTTAATTGGGTTCCATCTTTAAATAACAACTTGGTTTCTGAATTGATGGGTAGAGTTCTATTTGCTATTGGTGATGGTAATGGTAAATTTTATAATATTGGATCACTAATTTTTGATCAAATAATTAAATTTTGTGAAACGTATGATGAGTTTCATCCTATTATATTTCCCCGTACCATATATGGTATCATGTTGAATCAATATAATCCGTCTTCCATATCTGAGCCAATTTTTATTCCACAAGACGAGATTTATGCAGTTGGGAATGGATATGATAATCCAACATGTTCTTGCAATAATGTTTCTGGTATACAATAAGTTGATTAAATTTCACTTGAAGATGTAGCCACTTCAATGAAACGGAAGAAATCAAGCATGAAGTGAAGTTTTGAATTTAATTGTTAATTATGTAGTTTGTGGCTTTTTTATGTTTAGTTATATGGTAATATTATGTTCATATGAATCTGTAATCGACGATATTGTAATTATTTTCTTATTTATGGTCTTATTTGTTTACACAATTATGTTTCTAATTGCCTAAATGTATAATTGCTTAAAGAATAAAGTTTGTAAAATCGCTTACGACTGCAAGCGCATCACGCGGGTCTAAGCACTAGTATATCAATAAAAAATGAGGCTTTACTAATTCAAAATAAGTCTTATTTGTAACTTCTTGTGATGAATACATGAATAGGAGGTGTGCAAAATCAAGAAATATGAACATTACTAAAAAGTAAACAAACAAAACGAAAAAAGAGATATCGTTCGCTAAAGACACTGCATATCGAAAAATAATGCACATTCACAAGAGTACTGGTGATCAGTAAGAAAGAAAAGTATGACACGCCATCTGTTTTTTTTTCTTTTTTTAAAAAAAAAAAAAATTGTACCGAAGATGATTTTGCGCTACTTTTCATCTTGTAAGTAGTTGTTAAATCTTTACTCAATCTAAACCTTTGATTCTATGGGTTAGGTGTAGCAATTTGATGCCCTCCCCATTCCTTGATTCTCCTTCCAGCAATGGAGGCCTGCATTCCAAAACTAAATCAAACCGATTGTGTTTTGAGTAGTGATATGTCTAACACAGTTGCAATAGATTTGGTGAAGTTGATACAATCACACAATGCTGCTATGACAAAAAAGTTTTGATATAGAATGAACTAAATGGTGGTATAATAAAGTACCTCTTTATTCCAATTTGTTGCGTAAACAAACCAAAACAAGATCGTGGTCTGCACCACTGTTCCAGTCAACATCCCGATCCATATTCCCTGAAAGTTCCTAGTGTCGTTAACTTATTGTAACAACAATCCGAACCCATGAATTTGAACTAAAACAGATAACGACTCACTTGTACACCCATGTTGATTGCGAAACCCAAAGAGAGTCCTAAAGGTATTCCAAATATGTAGTAACACGCAATGTTCACATAAGCAACTGCAGCTTGCCATCCAGCCCCAATGGTCACACCTGCATACATTTTCACTTTACTTTTTAGTGTATCATCTTATTGGCCATCACCCTGAAAAATGATAATGAATATATGTTGTAGTTTACACACTTGTCAGATCTGGTTTCATTTGTAATGGGTCAAATGGTCACATGTAGCAATTTAGATAAACAAAAATAAAAATAAAAGGATAGAAAGTGGTTAAACAAGTCAAGTGTCGCTTAAGGCTTACAGTTTAGAAATTGGTTGTATCTGTTGTTTAGATGAAATAAGTTTTGCAACCATAACAAACCGGCCCATTTCAAACCTAAACTGTAATTACGTTCTTTGACACGAAGCTGTTTTGACAATTAGACCTATTGCCCTAACCTCCTATTTTGCTACCTCTAATAAAGGATGTATATATATACCTGAAAGTGCAGGTTGAATATTGTTAATGACAATGCAAGTTGCTAGGAGAGGAGTAAGTTTGTAAACTGCTTTTTAACTTCTACACTATCTGAAAATAAGCTAGGATACTGGTTCCGGAAGATAATAAGAAGGATGGCAAGCAAAAGGCCGATTAGAAATGCTGAAACCACAACCACCACCACCGATAATTTTGCAGGTCTTGGGTGTGCAGCACCTAATTCATTTGATACCCTTACACTGCATCCATAATCAATATTGGATGGTTTTCAATTGAGAAACATCTTATTTTGGGTTTTCATGATTTAAACGATAAGGATTTACGCTTTACCTGATAGCTGCATTGAAACCGATAGCTACCATCACTACCCATCCCACAATGTTTGTGCTGCAGAAAACCGGAAACTGTTAATTTTACTGAAGTAAACGCTTCCAAGTAACTAATAATCAATAACAAGAAAAGGTAAAAGGGTGAATGTAGTTACCATATTGAAAGTGCATCCACAGCAATTTCAGCATTTTTAAGATAACCAGCAAATAGCACCAGTGCCATAAAATACCATGTTTCCAAGCTGCATTTGGTACACAATTTTTAAAAAAATAACTTCTGGAAAATAGTTATGAGATTTTGAGATTACACAAGGTTGTTCTGTATAAGATAAACAATATAATAAAGATGAAAATGATAGATAACCATGAAATGGCTTCTTTGTCAAACCCAAGACAGAACTTTTTTAAAGCCTGTAGGAAAACTGAAAAAAAGAAGTTAATGAAAATGGTTTGCATGTCTAAGATGATAACAGAGGGAAGCAGAGTCATTTATTGTATATATTTAACTGGTTTGGTTGAATTACATATTAGATTTTCTTGGACCAGATAAGAATTCTTAAGTTGAATGAAAGGATGTTAATAAAAAAAAAAAAAAAAAAAAAAATTTTCTTATTTTTTGAAATCATATGTATAACAATTTTCATCTAGATGTTTGAGATATATAAGGGTGCACATATAAACGGATAAAATCGTAAACGGATGAGGTTTTCCTGTTCAGGCTATCTTGGGAAGACTAGTCTTTGACTTAGACGTACATGGCCTAATCGGTTATCTCCATGAATGTTTCAACCCTTTTCCCTGGCCACCCCAAAATGTTTACCTAGTGAGATTAGAACCAAAGACATCTTATGAAAACATCGAGGGCCTGTAATGGTGCAAATATCTTAGTACTATAGTTTTCAACGCCATGCATTTCAATTGTTAAGATCTTACAAATATACTAGCAGACGATTAAAAAGAAAACTGATAAGATATAAACATATAAATTCTGGTGCATTAGAGAAATTGCATACTCACCAAAGCATAACTGCAGAAGCAAGTGATAGCTTAACAAATCCCCAAAGGTTACGAAACGCAACCCAACTAAAGCCAGACCATGCTCGACCACATGTCCCGCTAAATATGTATATCAGTTGAGCCACCACAATGAGCCACCAAGACAAGTTCAACACCACAGCTCCACCGACAAGCCCCCATCCCAATTTCAACATAAATAACCAACTAAACAAAGTATGCAGAGCTAACACGACCGCTGATATACATGCCATCACCATCATTTTGCTTTGTGATTGCAGAAACTTTGAGATAGGAAAGTTCGTTGCATAAGCAAATAGTTGCGGTATCATCCATAGAGCTAATTCCCCGGCTGCGTTTGATATATCCTCGGTTTGACCAATCAATTTCAACAATGGTGTCGCGAATATGTATAGAAACATCAAAAATAAAGCAGTAACCAGCAATATAACCCAAGATCTTTGCATGTATATTCCTAACATATCTAACTGCCCTGCTCCATATGCTTGCCCACATAATGTCTCCAACGCACTTCCCATTCCAAGCTACTCAAATCATACAACAGTTCATAATCAAAAATTGATGGGCCAATTTCCATTTTTTAACTTATTTTTATTAGACAAATATTCTCACATTATACAATTATTCACATATACAACAAATCTGTTATATGTCTTTTACTTACACTTCTTCATTGTATGAAATAAAAGGCCACTGCACTTTGTTCACTTTTGTTAGATGTAGACGTTAAGTTACATTTATAAGTGCGAATAAATTTATGAAGTGATAAAATATTGACATCTGAAATTGTAGAAATAATAACTTTCAAGTGTAAACAAAGATAATTTATGTCCATAATTAGAAGTAGAGAGATTAACTTGTGACACTCGATTTCTTCACGTATTCTCTTCTTTTGTTTCGGGAATATGGTGTGAAATTATAACCTACACGTTCAATTATAGAAAGGTTTTACATTTGTTCAGGCTTCTAAACACTTTTTCTACAATTATTAGTGTGAAATTTGATAAAAGTTCTTATATATCTTTGCTTTCATAAATCTGCAGAGATGATATATAGAGCAAATTTTTAAACCTTCGTAAAATTCTGAACAAAAAAAAAACAAAAAACAAAAAACAAAACAAAACGAAGAAATGACGTATTTGTTTTTTAATATTAGATCGAAAAACTACTCGATTCCTATACTACTAAAGTGCTTTGCCTCTATCAAGTGGGCTAATTGCAGTAACATATTAGGGCTAATTATTTATAATATTAATAAAACTATTTCATCTAAATTTTTAATTCCCTAGCTAATTAAATTTATTAATACAAAATTGATAACTAACCATGATACCAAAAGAGAAACCAGCAATGACAGAGTTTTCAACCGAAAAAGCAGCAAGATCAAGAGTTCCAACATGGCCAGCAAACGTTTGGGTGATGGCACCGAGTGAGTATTGACACACGGATGTAAAAATAGCTGGAGCAGAAAGGTACCAAAGTTTTCTAGACTCCACTCGAAATTGTGTAAAAAAATCCGTAATACTAGTGATCGGAGGTATGTCATTAGCATCAGCAACGAAGGATGACCATAAGGAAGCGTTGGATGGATGAGGGAGGACGGTGATTGGGGATTCAGTACCGTCTTCACCGGATAGTAGTGGTGATGTGGGGCTGTTTTCCATTGTTATGTTTGCTCAAAGACAGTGACAGAAACAATGTTGTTTTGGAGGGAAAGAAGATAAGGAACTATTCTTTTTGAAACAGACTGATTCTGTCTCAAATATGTGTCAATGTTGCCATATACTTTTTGGTTTATTCTTCTTTGAAAATGGTATATTTTTGGATAATTATCTATTTTTGTCAATTGTATATTTGCTAAACGAGAGATAGTGCCCGCGTGTTGCGGCGGTGAGATGGTGGGGTGATAGGTCAAGTCATAGAGTATGATAGCCAAATGCCTTAGCCGTACGGGCTCCGCCCTCGGATTTAAAAATTCGTCGAAAGTATGTCGAATGACATCTCTAATGAAAGAGCATGAAATTTTAAGAACACCCATACAATTTTTATAATTTATCGATATACGGTTTTGAGATAAAAGATTTTGAATGAGTTAGAGGAATAAAATGATTTATGGAGGAGAGAGAAAAAATGAGTGGTTGAGATTTGAGGAGAGAGAGAAAAATGAATGGTTGAGATTTAAGGTATTATAGGTATATTAGGTAGAGATGTTTATATTAGTGAATAAAGAAGAAGAGTAATTTAGGTAGTTCAATTACTTAATTGAGATTTGAAAAAAGGGCAAAATGTTTTATAAGATAGTATTAGATAAGAAGGATGTATATGATTAGTAAAATTGTTTATTGTGAAATAGATAAACATGTGACTTTACATTCACGTTTAAATTATAAACTCGGTAACTTATTAAATGTTCTAACTATTTATAAATCTTATCACTTTATCAATCACACTCAATTTGGTAAGTTGATATTGAGAAAATTGTGAATACAGCTTTTTTTAGTCTGTTGCACATTTTCACACTTTTCTATCAACGGAAATTTTGAGATAAGCGTCATGTCTCTTCATACACCCAACTTGAATTACAGAAAAAACTCATTTTGTGAAACCCTTATGCCTCCATTCTTGAGAACATATTGCTCACACCAAAATTTGAGCCCAAAACCTTTTAGTCTCAGTCTCCGTCATATAACAATCTATCTATCTAACGATGGTTGGTACATTTTCACACTTTTAATACTGACTGAATAATTGGTGTCAGTCCATACAATTTATAGATATAAAGTATTGATTGTAAACAAGTACTAAATCGTGATTTGTGATTATGTGTGTGAGAGAGAGTTAGAGAGAGAAAAATGAATGGTTGAGATTTAAGGATATTATAGGTATATTAGATAGAGATGTTTATATTAGTGAATAAAGAAGAAGAGTAATTTAGGTAGTTCAATTACTTAATTGAGATTTGAAAAAAGGGCAAAATGTTTTATAAGATAGTATTAGATAAGAAGGATGTATATGATTAGTAAAATTGTTTATTGTGAAATAGATAAACATGTGACTTTACATTCACGTTTAAATTATAAACTCGGTAACTTATTAAATGTTCTAACTATTTATAAATCTTATCACTTTATCAATCACACTCAATTTGGTAAGTTGATATTGAGAAAATTGTGAATACAGCTTTTTTTAGTCTGTTGCACATTTTCACACTTTTCTATCAACGGAAATTTTGAGATAAGCGTCATGTCTCTTCATACACCCAACTTGAATTACAGAAAAAACTCATTTTGTGAAACCCTTATGCCTCCATTCTTGAGAACATATTGCTCACACCAAAATTTGAGCCCAAAACCTTTTAGTCTCAGTCTCCGTCATATAACAATCTATCTATCTAACGATGGTTGGTACATTTTCACACTTTTAATACTGACTGAATAATTGGTGTCAGTCCATACAATTTATAGATATAAAGTATTGATTGTAAACAAGTACTAAATCGTGATTTGTGATTATGTGTGTGAGAGAGAGTTAGAGAGAGAAAAATGAATGGTTGAGATTTAAGGTATTATAGGTATATTAGGTAGAGATGTTTATATTAGTGAATAAAGAAGAAGAGTAATTTAGGTAGTTCAATTACTTAATTGAGATTTGAAAAAAGGGCAAAATGTTTTATAAGATAGTATTAGATAAGAAGGATGTATATGATTAGTAAAATTGTTTATTGTGAAATAGATAAACATGTGACTTTACATTCACGT
The DNA here is from genome assembly GCA_034093135.1 of Erigeron breviscapus. Classification (NCBI taxonomy): domain Eukaryota; kingdom Viridiplantae; phylum Streptophyta; class Magnoliopsida; order Asterales; family Asteraceae; genus Erigeron; species Erigeron breviscapus. Next base: position 4,194,476 of record CM067170.1, on the reverse strand, counting down.
TTAAATTATAAACTCGGTAACTTATTAAATGTTCTAACTATTTATAAATCTTATCACTTTATCAATCACACTCAATTTGGTAAGTTGATATTGAGAAAATTGTGAATACAGCTTTTTTTAGTCTGTTGCACATTTTCACACTTTTCTATCAACGGAAATTTTGAGATAAGCGTCATGTCTCTTCATACACCCAACTTGAATTACAGAAAAAACTCATTTTGTGAAACCCTTATGCCTCCATTCTTGAGAACATATTGCTCACACCAAAATTTGAGCCCAAAACCTTTTAGTCTCAGTCTCCGTCATATAACAATCTATCTATCTAACGATGGTTGGTACATTTTCACACTTTTAATACTGACTGAATAATTGGTGTCAGTCCATACAATTTATAGATATAAAGTATTGATTGTAAACAAGTACTAAATCGTGATTTGTGATTATGTGTGTGAGAGAGAGTTAGAGAGAGAAAGGGAGAAAGGGAATTCTATTATCAAAGGTTAATTTACAAATGGGAGGTGAGGGGTTTATATAGGCTTGACATTTGCACTATAACCCCTCACTAATTACACACTAGTCCTTGTCTAATTACATTAACAATCCTTCCATACTAAACAAGATTAATCAAAAGGACAATTCTATTTCATTGTTACAAACACGCACTAACTATATATTTTAAAGCTAACAATCTCCCCCTTTAGTGCTGTTTGTGAACGATCACTTTCTTGATCTCTTTCTCTTTCTCTGTCTCCGATTCCTTTTCTTTGTGGATGATTCAGGCTTATCAGGTTGAACTGATTGAGATTTGAATGCTCGCTTTCTGTACTTGTGATAATTCTCCTTCCAGAACCTTTTAGGAACAAAATGGTACTTTGGATCTTCAGGGCGATTAGGTGGTTCAATGATGTTGTCAGCAAAATCAACAGGAGGCATGTTATGAGGACCTTGTTCATTATTAGGAGAATATCTGACCCAAGTACCTTCTGGTACATGAATTACTCCTTTTTCTTTCCTTTGGAAGCCTAGCCTCAATGATCTGTCTCGTTCTATCTCTGTGATCCAATCTTGCCTTGATCCTTTTAATCACTTTCATCAACCTTTTCTTTCCTTTGGAAGCCTAGCCTCAATGATCTGTCTCGTTCTATCTCTGTGATCCAATCTTGCCTTGATCCTTTTAATCACTTTCATCAACCTTTTCTTTTCCTTTACTGACTCTTCGAACTCAGCAAGACTTTCAAATACAAACCCTCGTGGATTATCAAATACAGCTCCAGTGTTAAAGTTCTCGAGGTTGATTCCTTGAATTCTTTGGTTAGGCAAGGTGAGGTTCACTTTCTTTCTTTTCTTTTCCACCGCCAATTGGAAGTCTTTTTGAGTTTGACTCAAAACAAGACTATCCAAATATCTCTTAACAGCATAGATTATCAACCACAACATTATCAACCACAACATTATCAACCACAACATTATCAACCACAACATTATCAACCACAACATTATCAACCACAACATTATCAACCACAACATTATCAACCACAACATTATCAACCACAACATTATCAACCACAACATTATCAACCACAACATTATCAACCACAACATTATCAACCACAACATTATCAACCACAACATTATCAACCACAACATTATCAACCACAACATTATCAACCACAACATTATCAACCACAACATTATCAACCACAACATTATCAACCACAACATTATCAACCACAACATTATCAACCACAACATTATCAACCACAACATTATCAACCACAACATTATCAACCACAACATTATCAACCACAACATTATCAACCACAACATTATCAACCACAACATTATCAACCACAACATTATCAACCACAACATTATCAACCACAACATTATCAACCACAACATTATCAACCACAACATTATCAACCACAACATTATCAACCACAACATTATCAACCACAACATTATCAACCACAACATTATCAACCACAACATTATCAACCACAACATTATCAACCACAACATTATCAACCACAACATTATCAACCACAACATTATCAACCACAACATTATCAACCACAACATTATCAACCACAACATTATCAACCACAACATTATCAACCACAACATTATCAACCACAACATTATCAACCACAACATTATCAACCACAACATTATCAACCACAACATTATCAACCACAACATTATCAACCACAACATTATCAACCACAACATTATCAACCACAACATTATCAACCACAACATTATCAACCACAACATTATCAACCACAACATTATCAACCACAACATTATCAACCACAACATTATCAACCACAACATTATCAACCACAACATTATCAACCACAACATTATCAACCACAACATTATCAACCACAACATTATCAACCACAACATTATCAACCACAACATTATCAACCACAACATTATCAACCACAACATTATCAACCACAACATTATCAACCACAACATTATCAACCACAACATTATCAACCACAACATTATCAACCACAACATTATCAACCACAACATTATCAACCACAACATTATCAACCACAACATTATCAACCACAACATTATCAACCACAACATTATCAACCACAACATTATCAACCACAACATTATCAACCACAACATTATCAACCACAACATTATCAACCACAACATTATCAACCACAACATTATCAACCACAACATTATCAACCACAACATTATCAACCACAACATTATCAACCACAACATTATCAACCACAACATTATCAACCACAACATTATCAACCACAACATTATCAACCACAACATTATCAACCACAACATTATCAACCACAACATTATCAACCACAACATTATCAACCACAACATTATCAACCACAACATTATCAACCACAACATTATCAACCACAACATTATCAACCACAACATTATCAACCACAACATTATCAACCACAACATTATCAACCACAACATTATCAACCACAACATTATCAACCACAACATTATCAACCACAACATTATCAACCACAACATTATCAACCACAACATTATCAACCACAACATTATCAACCACAACATTATCAACCACAACATTATCAACCACAACATTATCAACCACAACATTATCAACCACAACATTATCAACCACAACATTATCAACCACAACATTATCAACCACAACATTATCAACCACAACATTATCAACCACAACATTATCAACCACAACATTATCAACCACAACATTATCAACCACAACATTATCAACCACAACATTATCAACCACAACATTATCAACCACAACATTATCAACCACAACATTATCAACCACAACATTATCAACCACAACATTATCAACCACAACATTATCAACCACAACATTATCAACCACAACATTATCAACCACAACATTATCAACCACAACATTATCAACCACAACATTATCAACCACAACATTATCAACCACAACATTATCAACCACAACATTATCAACCACAACATTATCAACCACAACATTATCAACCACAACATTATCAACCACAACATTATCAACCACAACATTATCAACCACAACATTATCAACCACAACATTATCAACCACAACATTATCAACCACAACATTATCAACCACAACATTATCAACCACAACATTATCAACCACAACATTATCAACCACAACATTATCAACCACAACATTATCAACCACAACATTATCAACCACAACATTATCAACCACAACATTATCAACCACAACATTATCAACCACAACATTATCAACCACAACATTATCAACCACAACATTATCAACCACAACATTATCAACCACAACATTATCAACCACAACATTATCAACCACAACATTATCAACCACAACATTATCAACCACAACATTATCAACCACAACATTATCAACCACAACATTATCAACCACAACATTATCAACCACAACATTATCAACCACAACATTATCAACCACAACATTATCAACCACAACATTATCAACCACAACATTATCAACCACAACATTATCAACCACAACATTATCAACCACAACATTATCAACCACAACATTATCAACCACAACATTATCAACCACAACATTATCAACCACAACATTATCAACCACAACATTATCAACCACAACATTATCAACCACAACATTATCGAACACGAACTGATTATCAACACGAACATTATTAACCACACATTATCAACCACAACATTATCAACCACGTGCTCTACAATATCAACATCTTGAGGAGGATCTCTTGATTGAGCATCATCAGCAACATTTGTGTCATCTATAACCTCAGTAGCAGCACTGGCTCTTACATTAGCAACATCTTCATCCATATTCTCCCCCTCGTGTTGATCTTGATCATCAGGATCATCACGTCTTTGTAGAACAACGGCCTGCCTGCAAGTGGCCTCAAGTTCAACAATTCTTTTCTGAGCCGCTTCAAGTGCTGCTTCGGCAACAAACTTATCTTGTTCGGCTAGCTGCTTTAAAAGATTTATCATGTTTTGGTGATCATAGCGAGCTTGGAGGGTTGCAAGAATAGCCTTGTCAAATGAATCGGTTTGATCATCGAGGGAGATGAGATGGGCATATAAATCATTATAAATTTCCGCCAGGCGAGTATGTCTAGGAGAAGGAGCATGTGCGGATCCAGACTTAGAATTTTTATCAGATGATGATGATGAGGAAGATGAGTGAGAAGGTGACGGTGAGTTATGAGGGATGTTTGGTGGAGGTTGAGTTTGGGTTCTTTTAGTGTGGAGAAGACCTGCAGCGTCAAGGGCGATGATGTTGGCACGCTCTTCTAGATCATATGGAATGTTTAGGCGTTCAGCGGCTGCAGGAGGACTATCAGACTTATCACTATCAGATGGTTCAGTAGCGGCAATGGCTTTGCCTTTATCTTTTTGGAGCGCTTCGGTTAGTGGCGGTTCAATTGAAGAAGGAGGTATGACCGACGTAGAAATCGTTGTCGCAACTGTAGGCTCCGGAGGGTTTACAGTGCGGCCTGAAGGTTGTGAGCCAACAGGGCTTCCCAATGATTTATGAAGCGAAATCTCTACATTGGTTGTTGCAGAACGAATTGGCTTTGCGCGAACGCACAGCACAATGATCCGGTTGGTGGGACTTCCGGGATCCTCTGGATTGCCCGTTGAACTGGAAGATGGGCTAGGAGGAAGCCAGGCGAGCCTAACCTCCTCAAAGCTTCTCTCCGCAGCGCCTGTATTCAGTGCTTGCTCGATGATGGCACCGACAGGTCTTCCATACGGTCCTGGAAAAGGTTCACGAACCAATTCTCTGTATGTTCTGGCAACGTCCAAAGGACGTGCGTGCTCACGATCAAGTGGCCTAATTGGCGATCTAGACTCAATTGTGTGATCAAGAAAAGTCGGGAGAGAGGCAAGAGTCTCCGCTGCTTCAATATCGGCTTCCTCCGAATGAGGAATCGATAGTGGATGCGGTTGGTGCTTGTGCAATGATGCATCTGAATCCAGTGGAGAGGATCCAGAGCGGCGAGGAGGTGAAATATGCGAGGGTGGGGAGTCCTCGGCTTCTATCCTGGGGTTGTCATCCCAGCGAATAAGTGGTTCAACTATCGAAGGGCCAACGTTTTCTTTATGCCCTGTACCTAGCCCGGACCGCTCATTCTCTCCATTTTGTTTTTCAACCCCTCCCTCCAAACCACCTTGTCTCTCCGGAGATTCTAAGGTAACCTCTTCCTCAATCGGTGGAAGAGATTTGGAATATTTGAATTTGACTTTGCGAATTTTCTTTGATTTATGATGAGTTGAAGATGTTTGAGATTCGGATGAAGATGAAGTGAAAGGGGAAGGAATGTTGAAGGATTGATCATGTGGAGGTGATGGTTCATCACTGAGAAGTGTTTTTGTTTTTGAATTTAGACTTTGATTTGTGATGGGATTTTTGTTTCTTTTTCGGTGGAGCGGAAGTTGATGAGGATTGTGCAGATGAGCTTGGTGCCTCTTCTCCTACTAACCCCTCTTTTCTTTTCCTAGACCTATTACCCTCACCAGGCGACCTATGCGGGGGAGCGGTAGGCGGCTCTCGGCGTTGAGCAGCCATACCCCCGGCTAAAAACACTCTGTAATTCATGAGGTCACTATCCTCATGGGGCACCAAGCGAAGAAGCGAAGCTGGAATTGGCATAAACGGAATATTTTCAACACCAGAGTTTCCATAAACAGTTTGATAGCGAGGGAAGCGAATTCGGTGGGAGCGAGGAAATCTTTGAATGTTGTCATGAGTGTTCAATGTTCCCTGAAGAATGATTGTCAGGAAACGGATGAAAGGAATATACTTCTTCGTTGCATTATACTTTCCTTTGACATTCTGTCTAAGATGATCCCACGCAACTGCTGCAAAGTCGACATGAACATCGTAGGCTATTGCAAACAAGTATGTCAGAGTTTGGGAGGTTATCGCCTCCTGGCCTTTTCTTGAAGGTGATAGACAATAATTGATGATTGAGCATAACGGATACCACAATCTGTGAAGATTCTTCTTTTTGAATTCACCTATAGTGTTGAGAGGACCGTTATATCCAAGCTCTCTGACCCGTTCAAGCATTTCACGAACAGGAGGTGGATCAACAAATTCTGTGGCTCCCTTGCGAGAAGTTGCTGTGGGAAAACCTATTACTCTTCGGAAATCTTCAAGCGTAAATGTGAAAGCTTGAGTTGATCCATCAGTTGTTAGGAGCTCAAATTGAAAGTACGGTGTGCTCGATCTTCCTCTCGGTGCGATATATTCGATGGTACGCCACAGTTGAAATAGCAGTTCTTCTTCTATACCCGGAGCAGTTACAGTCAAGACATGATATAGAGGATGGTATGTAAGCATAACCGGTATGATCCCATGATGACATGAAAAGGGTATAATCAACTGATAGTTGTTAGGCATATTTTCTGTCGCACCATCTTGGAGGAAATTCATTCTGCGGTTAAGAAGAAGACGAATAGGAAACATTGTTTCCAAGGTTAATTTACTCAAAAAGATTTAATCGTACACTGTTTTTCACAGAAGATGCGAAGGCAGTACAACAAGGCGTTCGATACCTTGCTTCTTAGGGAAAACCAATGTAAGATTGAAAAGATTTTTAAGAAATTAAAGACACATAAAAAAAAAGGTTCTAACACTCAGTTTCCAAAAGACAACAAAGGTAGTACATCAAGGCGTTCGATACCTTGCTTCTTAGGGAAAACCAATGTAAGATTGAAAAGATTTTTAAGAAATTAAAGACACATAAAAAAAAAGGTTCTAACACTCAGTTTCCAAAAGACAACAAAGGTAGTACATCAAGGCGTTCGATACCTTGCATCCCAAGTAAACTAAGAGGTAGATTTTGGAAAAATTAAGCACAATTTTACAGAAATATAGGGACAAATGTTTGTGAAGCCAGACAAATCAATGAACATGGAGTTTTGTTCAAGAAAAAGGATTTGACTCACAAAGTTGGTATAAGAAAAGTTTCATTAAAGATCAAACCTGAATGAAAATGAGATTTTGATGGTTGAACAAATATGAAAATTTTCTAAAAAATTAAAAAAAATTTGAAAACCGGTTTTATTAAAGAATTTCAGAAAAATGTGTAGTAGAACCGGTTTTCAGAAAATGTTATGAAAATCCGGTTTTCAGAAAATGTTATGAAAAACCGGTTTTCATATTCAAACATGAATTTTAGTTGTAATACCGGTATTCAAGTGGAAAACCGGTATTAGTGAAGAAATTACCTTTTTATAACAAAGATGATTTAAAAGATAACTAAAACCGGTTGTTAGAAAGCTGGTGTTGACAAAGCATCAAGATACTTAGTATAACACTAAGTATCGATGCACTTGTTTTGAGCAGGCAGTCATGAAAACAATCAAGCACAGTCAAGACACACATGCAAACATATATTCAAGCAAGGAAAGCAATTAAAGCACGTACGAACAATATCAACTCAAAGCATATACATATAAATGAAGTATGATGAAATGACACAATCGTAAATGAGATTATACCTGCTAGAATGTATGACAAATAAGGAAAAACAAATCACTAACACAAGTAAATCACCCCTGGAAAGATAATCACAAAGTATATTGTTAAGGGAATGAAAACCGGTAATAGTACTGAAATTAATGAAAACCGGTTTTAGACATGAATTATGAAAGCCGGTATTAAAGAAGAATATACGAAAGCCGGAAATAATGAATAAAAAGATGAAAGCCGGAATTAGTGAAGAATATACCTGAAAGCCGGTAATGAAGAATTGATGAACTAAATCCGGTTTTCAAAACTTGAAATGAAGAAATTGTGTTGTAAAACCGGTATTTGTTTTGGAAAAGTTTTTGAAAAAGGAAAGCCGGTAGGAAAGCCGGTTTTGAACGAGAGAAAGCCGGTTTTACTAAAGATTTAAAATACTTAGAAAAATTTCGAAGGAAGTCAAAATGGAGGTCAGACCCGGTATTTATAGGGGTCAGAACCGGGTATGACTTCCGGTTTTCGGGTCAAACCCGGTTTTTTTTTTTTTTTTGAGAATAAAAGGTTTAAGGACTTTTAGAAAACTTTAAGGAAAAAAGGTTTTAAGGACTTAAAAATTTTAAAGGGAACCAGGTTTTAAGGTTTAAGCAAGAAATGAGAAATTCACAGAGGGCATACAATGAGTAAAGATATATACAAACTCCCCCTAGGAACATGCAGACTCAGATAAATTCTACAAACTCCCCCTAAACATGCAGACTCAGATAAATTCTACAAACTCCCCCTAAAATCATGCATTCTACCCTTGTTCTCCCCCTCAAACATTGCATGTAAGAGCACACAAGCACACATCAATGGTTTGACCAAGAAAATAAACATAGAATACATGGCAAGGAAGCATTTAAGTTTGTAGATCAAGCATACCCAACTTGGTTTTCAAGAAATTGAACCTTTGTTCATCCAAAGGTTTTGTGAAGAGGTCGGCAAGTTGGTAGTCAGTTGGGACAAAGTAAAGTTCAATATTACCTTTCTCAACATGATCTTTGATGAAGTGATACCTTACATCAATATGCTTTGTTTTAGAATGCTGAACAGGATTGCAAGAGATTGCAATGGCACTTTTGGAGTCACAGTAGATGGGAATTCAGTCATACTGGAAACCATAGTCAGAGAGTTGAGTCTTCATCCACAGAACTTGAGAGCAGCAACTAGCAGCTGCTACATACTCAGCTTCAGCAGTGGATGTGGAAACACAATTTTGTTTCTTTGAGGACCAACCAACCAACTTGTCTCCAAGGAACTGCATACTACCTGAAGTACTTTTGCGATCCAACTTACACCCTGCATGGTCAGCATCTGAGTAGGCGGTTAGTTCGAAACCGGTATCTTTTGGATACCATAAACCAAGGTTCATAGTTCCCTTAAGATACCGAAAAATACGCTTAACCGATTGAGCATGACTCTCCATAGGGTTTGCCTGAAATCTAGCGCACATGAATGTAGCAAACATAATGTCCGGTCGACTAGCAGTTAAGTACATGAGGGATCCTATCATACTGCGATAAAGTTTTTGATTGTAAGGTTTGCCATTAAGGTCAGCATGAATTTTAGTTCGAGATTCCATGGGAGTACCAATTGGTTGACAGTTAGACATATCAAACTTTTTCAACATGTCAGAGATGTATTTATTTTGGCAGATAAAAATACCGTTTGACATTTGTTTGACTTGAAGACCAAGGAAAAAGTTTAATTCTCCCATCATACTCATTTCAAAATGTTTGACCATTAATGCAGAAAAGTTTTTGCAGTACTTAGGATTTGTGGACCCGAAAATTATGTCATCTACATAAATTTGGATTAAAAGAATGTCACTACCTTGACGTTTGATGAACAAAGTAGTGTCAATTGTACCTTTGCTGAATCCAGATTGTAATAGATAGGCAGACAGAGCATCATACCAAGCACGAGGGGATTGTTTAAGGCCATACAAAGCCTTGTCTAACCTGTAAACATGATTTGGACGCTTAGGATTCATAAAGCCCTCGGGTTGACCAACGTAAACTTCTTCTTTCAACACACCATTCAGAAAAGCAGACTTGACATCCATTTGATAAACCGTAAAGTTTTTGAATGCCGCATAAGCCAGGAAGATTCGAATGGCCTCAATGCGAGCAACAGGAGAAAACGTCTCATCATAATCAACGCCATCTTGCTGAGAAAAACCTTTGGCAACCAATCTAGCCTTGTTTCGAACAACGACTCCATTCTCATCCTTTTTGTTTTTAAAAATACACTTTGTCTTGATCGGTTCTTTATGAGTGTAGGGATTAGGAACAAGTTTCCATACTTCAAGGCGCTCAAACTGAGATAGCTCTTCTTGCATGGCTTTTACCCAATCCGGATCATGAAGAGCCTCACTGACATTACTGGGTTCAACCATGCTCAAGAAGTTGACAAATAAACATTCATTTGCAGAGGCAGAACGTGTGGTTGGGCCAGCGTTTGGATCCCAATAATCTGAGTGGGAGGATGAGGAAGCATGGAGCGAGACCATTTCCTTGAGTGAGGAAGTGGATCAGCAGGATCATTATTTTCATCAGGATTGATAAAGCCTGGAGAATGTTGTTCAGCGACTTGCTCAAAGCTCGGCTCATTTGGTAGGACAAATTCTTCTTCATCAGAGTCAGCATCAGTTGATTGATTGGATCCTGGAGAATGTTGCTGAGCAGGCACTAATGAAGGATCCTGTGGTGCTGAAGACAAGTTAGAAAAGTCAGGGGAAGATACATTTGTAGACGAAGAATTGACCGAAGGTGGAGAAGATGATTCATTAGAAGAGGTGGCAGGAGATGAACTTTGTTGATCAGCAGATGAGCTCTCAGGTTGAGATGGATTGGAAAACGATTGTTCAGGTGAATCCAAGGGTTGGACCAAAGTAGGAGGACGATCATGATAAAATTCTTCAAACAAAATGTCTAACTCTTTAGCGGTTGGTTTGGAGAAACTCTGTTTATCAGAAGTTCTGTTCTGCGTAGCGAAAGCTTGTGGACATTGAAGATCGGGTCTTGAACCGTGTTGTTCAAGAACCATTCTAGAGAGTTCATCAAATTTAACATTCATACTCTCTACAATTTGTTTGGTTCTACGGTTATAGACACGATAAGCAATGGATTCTCTTGAATAACCAACAAAATAACCCTCGTCACCTTTTGGTTCAAATTTTCCAAGATTATCTCTATCATTCAAGACATAACAGACACACCCAAATATATGGAAATAGTTCACATTTGGTCTTCTCTTGTTGATTACTTCATAAGGAGTAATGTCAAAAAAAAAAAAAAAAAAAAAAAAAAAAAAAAAAAAAAAAAAAAAAAAAAAAAAAAAAAAAAAAAAAAAAAAAAAAAAAAAAAAAAAAAAAAAAAAAAAAAAAAAAAAAAAAAAAAAAAAAAAAAAAAAAAAAAAAAAAAAAAAAAAAAAAAAAAAAAAAAAAAAAAAAAAAAAAAAAAAAAAAAAAAAAAAAAAAAAAAAAAAAAAAAAAAAAAAAAAAAAAAAAAAAAAAAAAAAAAAAAAAAAAAAAAAAAAAAAAAAAAAAAAAAAAAAAAAAAAAAAAAAAAAAAAAAAAAAAAAAAAAAAAAAAAAAAAAAAAAAAAAAAAAAAAAAAAAAAAAAAAAAAAAAAAAAAAAAAAAAAAAAAAAAAAAAAAAAAAAAAAAAAAAAAAAAAAAAAAAAAAAAAAAAAAAAAAAAAAAAAAAAAAAAAAAAAAAAAAAAAAAAAAAAAAAAAAAAAAAAAAAAAAAAAAAAAAAAAAAAAAAAAAAAAAAAAAAAAAAAAAAAAAAAAAAAAAAAAAAAAAAAAAAAAAAAAAAAAAAAAAAAAAAAAAAAAAAAAAAAAAAAAAAAAAAAAAAAAAAAAAAAAAAAAAAAAAAAAAAAAAAAAAAAAAAAAAAAAAAAAAAAAAAAAAAAAAAAAAAAAAAAAAAAAAAAAAAAAAAAAAAAAAAAAAAAAAAAAAAAAAAAAAAAAAAAAAAAAAAAAAAAAAAAAAAAAAAAAAAAAAAAAAAAAAAAAAAAAAAAAAAAAAAAAAAAAAAAAAAAAAAAAAAAAAAAAAAAAAAAAAAAAAAAAAAAAAAAAAAAAAAAAAAAAAAAAAAAAAAAAAAAAAAAAAAAAAAAAAAAAAAAAAAAAAAAAAAAAAAAAAAAAAAAAAAAAAAAAAAAAAAAAAAAAAAAAAAAAAAAAAAAAAAAAAAAAAAAAAAAAAAAAAAAAAAAAAAAAAAAAAAAAAAAAAAAAAAAAAAAAAAAAAAAAAAAAAAAAAAAAAAAAAAAAAAAAAAAAAAAAAAAAAAAAAAAAAAAAAAAAAAAAAAAAAAAAAAAAAAAAAAAAAAAAAAAAAAAAAAAAAAAAAAAAAAAAAAAAAAAAAAAAAAAAAAAAAAAAAAAAAAAAAAAAAAAAAAAAAAAAAAAAAAAAAAAAAAAAAAAAAAAAAAAAAAAAAAAAAAAAAAAAAAAAAAAAAAAAAAAAAAAAAAAAAAAAAAAAAAAAAAAAAAAAAAAAAAAAAAAAAAAAAAAAAAAAAAAAAAAAAAAAAAAAAAAAAAAAAAAAAAAAAAAAAAAAAAAAAAAAAAAAAAAAAAAAAAAAAAAAAAAAAAAAAAAAAAAAAAAAAAAAAAAAAAAAAAAAAAAAAAAAAAAAAAAAAAAAAAAAAAAAAAAAAAAAAAAAAAAAAAAAAAAAAAAAAAAAAAAAAAAAAAAAAAAAAAAAAAAAAAAAAAAAAAAAAAAAAAAAAAAAAAAAAAAAAAAAAAAAAAAAAAAAAAAAAAAAAAAAAAAAAAAAAAAAAAAAAAAAAAAAAAAAAAAAAAAAAAAAAAAAAAAAAAAAAAAAAAAAAAAAAAAAAAAAAAAAAAAAAAAAAAAAAAAAAAAAAAAAAAAAAAAAAAAAAAAAAAAAAAAAAAAAAAAAAAAAAAAAAAAAAAAAAAAAAAAAAAAAAAAAAAAAAAAAAAAAAAAAAAAAAAAAAAAAAAAAAAAAAAAAAAAAAAAAAAAAAAAAAAAAAAAAAAAAAAAAAAAAAAAAAAAAAAAAAAAAAAAAAAAAAAAAAAAAAAAAAAAAAAAAAAAAAAAAAAAAAAAAAAAAAAAAAAAAAAAAAAAAAAAAAAAAAAAAAAAAAAAAAAAAAAAAAAAAAAAAAAAAAAAAAAAAAAAAAAAAAAAAAAAAAAAAAAAAAAAAAAAAAAAAAAAAAAAAAAAAAAAAAAAAAAAAAAAAAAAAAAAAAAAACGGCCACTTGGACTTATGTTCAAAAGGATTCCATTTCAAAAAAAAAAAAAAAAAAAAAAAAAAAAAAAAAAAAAAAAAAAAAAATTGATTATAGATCTGTTTTGAGTAAAGCAGGCAGTTGCAATGGCTTCAGCCCATAGATTTGGTGGTAATCTAGAATGAGCAAGCATAGTATGAGCAGCTTCAACAAGAGTACGATTTCTTCTTTCAACGACTCCATTTTCTTGAGGTGTTCGTGCAGCTGAAAATTGATGAGTGATACCGATAGAAGAGAAGTATGATCCAAGAGTAGCGTTCTTGAATTCGGTACCATTATCAGAACGTACAATGCGAACAGAGGTTTGAAGATTTACTTGTGTCCTTTTGATGAAGTCAATGATTACTTGAGGAGCCTCACTCTTTTCACTAAGAAAATAGACCCAAGTATAGCGAGAGTAATCATCAACAATGACAAGAATGTATCGTTTAGCATGAATGCTTTGGACACGCATAGGGCCACACAAATCCATGTGAAGGAGATGAAGAGGAGCATCAGTGCTTAAATGCTTCTTTGGTCTATGAGACGCTCTCTTGAGTTTTCCAATTGAACATGCCGAACAAACATGGTTGGTGTCATACTTGAAATCAGGTAGACCATCGACGAGTTGTTTATCAACTAGGGTATTAATTGTATGGAAATTAAGATGAGAAAGATGACGATGCCATAGCCAAGATTGCTGAGCCGAAGCTTTAGACAGAAGACAAATATTTGAAGATGGAGTTGGAATATTGTTGAGATCAATGGTGAACAGGTTGTTATCTCGTGAACCAGTAAGAATATCAACACCATCTTCGGTTTGAACTTTACATTCATATCTTCTAAAGAGGACTTGCAGATCATTGTCACAAAATTGGCCAACACTGAAAAGATTATGGCCCAAACCTTCAACATATGACACACGTTTTATGGTGATGCCATTTTGAACAATATCCCCATAGCCAAGATTGCTGAGCTGAAGCTTTAGACAGAAGACAAATATTTGAAGATGGAGTTGGAATATTGTTGAGATCAATGGTGAACAGGTTGTTATCTCGTGAACCAGTAAGAATATCAACACCATCTTCGGTTTGAACTTTACATTCATATCTTCTAAAGAGGACTTGCAGATCATTGTCACAAAATTGGCCAACACTGAAAAGATTATGGCCCAAACCTTCAACATATGACACACGTTTTATGGTGATGCCATTTTGAACAATATCCCCATAGCCAAGAATGGGAGCTAGATGATCATTTCCAAATCTTACTGTTCCCATGAACCGTTCAACAAAGTTTTTTAACAATGATTTGTTACCAGTCATGTGTCTGGAACATCCGGAATCGACGTACCAGACACAAATAAGGAATTCCTGAAAAAACAGGAAATATGGTTTTAGGTACCCACTTAAACTGGGTCCATTGAAGGTCAGGAGATTTAACATGCAAGTATAATTATTTGGAGAACAAGAAAAACTTAAATGAAACAGATGAAATAGAAGAGCAAATATAAACAGTAAAAGAAACACACGAATAAACACACAATTCAGCAAGAATTTTATTGAAAGCAAGTAACCACACAAACAAGATCCAAAATTTAAGGTACGAATTACATGCAAAACTCCTTAATTAAAGAGTACAAGAAGAACTAGTCCTAAGAGCATTAGAGCTATCTAAAGCAATAGGCCTACGAACTATCCACTCTTGTTTCACAAAAGTTGATTTCCCATCAAGCTTGACTTTCCTAGAAGCATGCAAGTATCTATCCTTAGGAAGCCATTTACTTTGACAATTTAAGCACAATTGACCTGAAACATGAACATTTTTAAGGTTAGTGGAAGACTGTGTGTTCTTGACAGGTTTCTTCTTGATGGTCTTTTTGGCAGGTGGTGTTTGCTTTTTGTAAGTGGGAGAAAACCAACCATACTGATCTTGATATCTAACTATTCCTACAGCATCATCTCTAAATACCTTTAGAACATTCTTAGGTGTAACTGTAGATTGCTTAGGAGAGCTAGAATACCTGTGATATCTAGGTTGTGCAGAAGCATGATTAACAAGTGGATGTTGTTTCATCTTATTGAGTTGGGGTTTTGGGGTAGGGGTCTTCGGTGCTGTAGAAGTTTTGGGTACTTGGTTGGTCTTTGGTCTTTGAAACTTCTCATGGAATATGGTTTTAGTCGAAGAGTGTGATTTTGGAATCCTTTTTAATGAAAATTCAACCTTTTCTTCTTTTGGAACAAATTGTTTTTCAAAATCAGGATCATATGAATGATCTTCTTCTAAAAAGTTGTTTAACTTTAGATTTGGATTCCAAACTCACACTTGGGACATTTGGTTTAGGGTGACAAGGACTTTCTTTGGATGAGATTGAAGCATATGTTGCATTTGAAAACTTTGAGAGACTTAGTTTACCTGATTTGACTGAACTGAAACTTCCCTTGAGTAAATTTGAAGCTTTTTCATTGTTATTATCTGCAAAAGCTTGGAGAACAATATTCTTGTACTCCATTTCCATCTTAATTTTATTGAGTTCAGGGAGTACTTTCAATCTTTGTTCTCTTTCTTTTTCAAATTTTTTAGATAAAGTATCAAATTCATTCAAGTAAGTTTGTGTTTCTTCAGAAAACTTGAGAGGTTCAGTATCAAAAACGTTTGGAAAGAAATGATCTTTTTCAACTTCGTATTCACAATCAGTTTGAACCGAAACGTGAACCCCTTCAAAAACTTCCTTTTTGATACACCGTTCCTTTTCTAAATCAAGTTTTAATGCAGCAATCTCATCTAAGTAAATCTGGGGGTCAAGTGGGATCTCATTGGTAGGAATGTCAAGGTCTGTTTGAATCAAAACATTATATGTCTTAACAAAATCCCATTCAGTTTGCACAGCAGCATCAACAAGATCACATGCAGAAATATAGGAAAGAGAAGACGAAGACATGATATCTTCACAAGCAGAGCAATTAGGTTCAGCACAATCATAAACTACTCCAATTGGTGAGGTAGAAACAGATGATACAGTCTTGTGATAGTGATTTTGAGTCATTAAATAATCTAGCAAAAGTTGTTGCGCATCAAGAGTTCGTTTTAGATCTTCAATTTGTTTTTCCAAAACACTTTGTGGAATGTATGGTCGGACTAAAGCAGGTTTTGGGCCAACACATTCTTCCATTTGATAAGACTCATTAGGATAAACCACAAGTTGTTGTTCATCTGAACTTTCATTGATTTCAACAAGTGTAACAGAATGAGTTTTTCTTTTCGGAACAAGTGGAAGATTGAAAAGATCATTTGACGCATTAATTTGATCATAATTGCATTGAATAGCACATTTTGCTAGATAATAATCTGTCTCAATGTCACCATAACTTGGTCTCACAAATTGAGTGGTCATGCCATACCGCATTAAATTGGCATCATAGAGAGATGGGACTTCCTGTTGTGCTTTGAGCAAATTCTTTGGATTCTCAAAACCTAACCCTTGAGTCAACCCATTTTCAAAATCTTTAGGCTTGTTTAAAAAGATTTGTTTATTAGATCGATCGATTCTGTAAACCTTTTCTTGATAAAACTTGATTTCTTCATTGAGTTCATCAATTTTCTTATCAAGTTGTTGATTATATGAATCTTTTATGTAGCAAGCATAGTTTAAATCAGAAATTTTGTTTTCTAATTCTTTCAAAGCCGGGTTGGACTCTTTTAACTTAATTTTCAAGGACTCAAGGTCTTCAGCCAAAGCATTTGCTCGAAACGTTTCATTGGACTTTGCAATTTGCACCTCTTTGATGGTCTTGGTTAATTCAAAAACTTTGGTCTCAAGTTCTTGATTTGCAAGTTGCAACACAGAAGAAGGGGTAAAGGAAACAGAAGTCTGGTTAGCTGTCAATTCATCAAAATCTTTTTGAAGTTTTTCATGTATGGTTTGAAAATCAATCAAAAGTTTTTCTTTCTCTTGTAAAGATTCAGTTAAGTTAGAAACCTCAGTTTTCAAAGATTTATTTGTTTCGACAGCTTTATTCATGTATTCATCGAGTTCACGTTTAGGAATAGTACAAACCTCATCATCTTCAGATTCAGAACTGATACCACCTTCATCAAGTTCCTTGGACCGCTTAATCTTCGTCATGAAACAAACATTTGCAGCAAGCTCTTCAGTCTCTTCATCAGAAAGGTGCAACCATTCGTTGTTTTCAGCAAGAAGAGCAATACCACTTTCTTGTTGTTTCACAAGCAAGAGCTTGTTCTGGTAGTAGGTGGAATTCTTCTGACGAGGTTTGGTGCAGTGGATAGCAAAGTGACCAGTAAGACCACAATTGTAACATTTCTTTTCTTCGGTCTTCTTCTCAAGAACCCGCTTCTCAAACTTCTTTGGAGCTTCATACTTCCTTTCACCACCAACATTGTTGTAGTGATTGTCAAATTTTGGAGCTTGTGAGTTCTTGACATAGGAAGACACTGATTAAGTGCGAAGTTGATTGTTGGTTGGTTTCTTTGTGAAGAATTTTTTCTTGAAGGCTCTTGTGAAGTAGGCTAAGTCTTTGTACATTTCTTTTTCCTTGTCATCCATGTCTGGGTCACTGGTGTCACTTGATTCATCATCATCAGCAGTTTCAACAACATTTTTCCTTGACAATCTGGATGGCTTTCTATCAGCAACTAGAGCAAGTGGATCTGATGAGAGCTTCCTTCAGTCTTCATTTGTTGCTTTTGGACAGCTCGCAGGTTGATCTTCAACTTCTCATACAAGGTATGAATAGAAAGTTTTGCCAAATTCATCTTGCTGGTTGAGTTGAGCACCAAAGACTTGCCATTCTTCATGAAGATTTCTCAGAAATTTGATGTTTAGTTCCAGGTCAGTCTTTTTAATAGCATTCTTTCTCAGTTCATTGATCACATTACAGAAACGTGTATACGCTTCTTCCAACGTTTCACTGTTCTCTTGTTTGAATGATTCATACATATCAAGAACATTGGATAATCTGATCGTTGAAGACACCTCTGAACCTTGCAATTGCTTTTCAATTTCAACCCAAATCTCTTTTCCTATTTTCTCAAACTTCTTTGGAGCTTCATACTTCCTTTCACCACCAACATTGTTGTAGTGATTGTCAAATTTTGGAGCTTGTGAGTTCTTGACATAGGAAGACACTGATTAAGTGCGAAGTTGATTGTTGGTTGGTTTCTTTGTGAAGAATTTTTTCTTGAAGGCTCTTGTGAAGTAGGCTAAGTCTTTGTACATTTCTTTTTCCTTGTCATCCATGTCTGGGTCACTGGTGTCACTTGATTCATCATCATCAGCAGTTTCAACAACATTTTTCCTTGACAATCTGGATGGCTTTCTATCAGCAACTAGAGCAAGTGGATCTGATGAGGAGCTTCCTTCAGTCTTCATTTGTTGCTTTTGGACAGCTCGCAGGTTGATCTTCAACTTCTCATACAAGGTATGAATAGAAAGTTTGCCAAATTCATCTTGCTGGTTGAGTTGAGCACCAAAGACTTGCCATTCTTCATGAAGATTTCTCAGAAATTTGATGTTTAGTTCCAGGTCAGTCTTTTTAATAGCATTCTTTCTCAGTTCATTGATCACATTACAGAAACGTGTATACGCTTCTTCCAACGTTTCACTGTTCTCTTGTTTGAATGATTCATACATATCAAGAACATTGGATAATCTGATCGTTGAAGACACCTCTGAACCTTGCAATTGCTTTTCAATTTCATCCCAAATCTCTTTTCCTGTTTCATATGAATCTACATTGGAATAAATATCATTAGGAAGAACCATGTAGAGATGAGATCTTGCGAGATTAGCAGCCTGTGTGCGGTTCTTTTGAGCCGTGCTCCAACTTTCTTTTGGAATAAGTTCTTTGGTGACTGGATTTGTATGAACATCCGGGCCTTCTTCATAAGAAGCTTTGATGTCGTCCCCAAGAGGTTGTCTTTCAATCCAATCCAAAAACCGTTTTTTCCATTGGGGATATGACCCACGATATAAAACAGGAGGTCTTGAATCGGAACCGAGAATCAAGGAGTCAGAAATCGACATTCTGAGAAAATGTGAAGAAAAACCAGTTTTCAGTAAATGTGTACTAAATCCGGTTTTCAGAAAATGTATACAAAAACCGGTTTTCAGAAAATGAGTACAAATCCGGTATTCGTCTCGAAACTTGGACAGAGTAACTTTTCACAAATTTGAAGAAATTAAGAACTAATACCGGTTTTGGGGTAAACCAGGTATTAAAATTTAATAAAACCGGCTTTCAGAAAATACTGCACTAAAACCGGGATTCAAGAAATACTTCACTAAATCCGGTTTTCGTGGAGAAAGTTGGGTATTATGACGAGATGAAAAATGAAGAAATTAAGTACAAATATCGGTTTTGGTGTAAACCAGATATTTCAGACTATAACAACGAAAATTAAAAAATTTATCAAATTGAAAACCGGAAGGAATACCGGTAGGAAAACCGGAAGGAAAACCGGAAGGAAAGCCGGTTTTACAACAGAAATTCAAAGGAAAATGAAAACCGGATTTCAGAACAGAAAGTTAAAATTTCAATTTCAAGTCATTTGGTTTTGAATTGGGATTTGAAACTTCTTGAGGATGATTATAGGAAGGTAATGAGTGAAATGAAACTAGAAAGGAAGGAACTTTAACATGTTTAGAGGGTAAAGATTGGATCTTTCGGTAAAGTGGGAAAAACACAATTTAGCACAAAATTGAACAAAATCAAGCCATGGATCTAACACAAGTTGTGATTTTGCTCTGATACCAAATGTAAACAAGTACTAAATCGTGATTTGTGATTATGTGTGTGAGAGAGAGTTAGAGAGAGAAAGGGAGAAAGGGAATTCTATTATCAAAAGTTAATTTACAAATGGGAGGTGAGGGGTTTATATAGGCTTGACATTTGCACTATAACCCCTCACTAATTATACACTAGTCCTTGTCTAATTACATTAACAATCCTTCCATACTAAACAAGATTAATCAAAAGGACAATTCTATTTCATTGTTACAAACACGCACTAACTATATATTTTAAAGCTAACATTGATATTTTATGCATGTGATAAGTTATTCGAGCCTCTACTACGCCCTTGTCCACCGCGCATCCCTTCTCTATGGACGAGTCCACACCGTTAGATCTCGTCTCCGACCGGTTCGTCCCTCCAAGGACGAGTTGTTTTTGTGCTTTTTATTTTTTATTTTTTATTCAAAGGCAAAGGATATTTTTTTTTTGAAAAAAAAATCAAAAAATTTACAAATATAGACTTTCAAACGGCCATAAACAAAAAAAAAAAGAAAAACTCAAAAATTTACACATGAGGTCTTTGAAATGACCATTTTCCTAAATTTTTCAAAAATTTTAAGCTCTTCATTCCATGCTTCAGGTACAATATGTTAACTATCTGCAAGAGAAGATCGAGAAGGTGAATTTGACAATTGGCCAAACTTTTGATATTGGTTTCACATTGCGAGACCAAATGTAGAGGGCCAAATGTCGGTGAAAACAACATGATCGATGAAGTGGAGTGTCCCGTATTCAAACCCTAATGATTTCGATGTAGATAGACTTTTAAGAAAAATCATCATAGGATTTGTAGTTTTTAATTTTAGTAGTTGTGGTTTTTTTTTTTAATGTTTAGGATGTTTTTTTAAAACTATTATTAGGACGTGTGTGTATGTTATTCAAGTAATGTACAGTAATGTTTTTAGCCCATTTATGTTTCTTTTGTAATTATGAGAATTAACAAGAGTTTGAATCACTTTTTAATCACAGTTAATTATGTGTCTGTTTGGTAAGGGCTTTTGGGAGGCTTTTTAAGGGTCGGAGCTTAAGGCTTTTAAATAAAAGCTTTCTTTGAAGATTTTAGCTTTGTTTGGAGGAAAGGGCTAAAGCCCCAATGGGCTTAGAAACAAAAGCTTCTTCATGCAACGTTAAAATAAAAGCCCTATCCTCTGTTGAATAAAATTACCCATATACCCCAAAATTACGTTCTCATTCCTGATTTATTTCTTTCCATGTTCTTCTCTACACATCTTTTTGGTGGTTTTGATCTCATATTCATCCTTCTTCCCATTCTCATCATTTCCGGTAAGTAAATACTTTCATGTACCATTCGAATTGATTTTCTTTTTATCGCATAAACTTCTCTGTTGTTCCACTAAATCTTATATAATAGCCACATGTCATATGTCAAATGCAGACGTATAGTAGGTCACAAGTTATTATGATTCATAAATACCACTATAATAAAAAAAATATACCACCAGCTATCTAGTCTTATCGTAATCTTCATCATATTTAGGGTATGAGATTTTTTGTAACAAACTGAGACATAATGTTTACTACCATCTAGCATTTAGTTGACAAAACAATAATATGAAACTATAATACAATAAGATTTAGTTTGACGTCTGCAGGTTCCAATGATCACCTATATTGTATTACCCTATCTAATGATGACCTTGACTCTGACTATTGGTTCCATTTGTACTTTGTCACTTCTTCGAAGATGAATATATTGTTGATAATTTTTGATTTAACTAGGATTGTTGCCCGCACATTGCGGCGGAATAACGGGCCTTTTAAAAGAAAACAGAACAACACTTAATTGGTTGTATGGAAGTAAGGAAGTGAAATACAGATATTTAAGTTTGATGCTGTGTAGATTCAACCATCCTAAGTTGTTACATGTAAATTTGTAATAATAGATAGATAGATAACTAAAGAAAATAGATAAGCTAGCATTACGTAGTCATCCTAGTCTTCATGTAGAAAACATAATGCATCTATTTAAGACACCAAACTAGTATACACCTAATAGAGTGACAAGCAAGTATTGCATTGTTATGACTAACTTTTTAGCCCCATCCCCTAGTTTCAGCCTCAGCTCAGCTCCAGCTCTCAGCTTCAGCCCAACCCCTAGTTTCAGCCTCAGCTCCTAGCTCCAACTACTTTCACCAAACATACCCTATATGTCGTCATTTCAGGATTTAATAACAAATAAGATTGAAGGTTTAGATATTAGGCAAAAATAAAAATATCAACATTTTACAACTTATGTAATTTTTAAGAAAGTATTAGCAAATTTTTAATTCTCATCGTATTAGACATTACTTTAATGGGGTTTTTTTTTATTACTTTTTGTGTGTCTCTGTATAATAAAGTTTTGAATTAGGACTCATTTTAACAATTTTTGATTTTCTTATTAACTTTATAGTATATTGTTATTATATATAGTTTTCTTATCTTATGATAATATATTCTGACTTATTTCATAATATTTTTGAATGCACTTTATAGTTATTTTTCCAATCGTGTAATATGCAAATTTAATTTAGTCATTGAAAATCAGCATGCTACATAATAAAAATGTATAAGAATCTATACTTCTTATAAATGAGATGGCAACGGTCATAATTTTCAAACTTTTTAAAAACTATCTAAATATGAAAACGTTCAGTTCACATGGTGTCTTAGAATTGAAAATTATGTTGGAAATCATTAATGTAATAAAATTAATATTGAATAATTTGTTAATACTAAAACATAATTATTTTTTAGTTAAATTTAAAACTACAACTTCTATATCATGATTGATCCCGGCAATTAGTGAAACCTGACTCTGTTAATATTGGTTTTGTCTTTACGTTGAAACTATACAATACATGTTCAACTTCACGCATTGCATGGTTAGACGTTTAGTCACATCTTATCTTATTATATATATCTAAAAATAATATACACATATCAGCTCCTTATACATATAAAGCAAACACAGATATATGTCCCATTCTATTATTTTCACTTTGGGATTCCATGATTTCCATCAACCACATGTTTTGCTATCTGGAAATGGCTGCATCCATTTTGACTTGATACTAAAACATAGCTAAAACGTTTTTATATTATGATTGATCCTGGCGAACGTCAACATTAGTTTTTTCTTTACGTTGAAACCGTACAATGTGTGTTCAATTTCATGCATTGCGTTGTTACACTTCTTCAATACATCTATTATATATATATAGAACCCTAAAAATTGCAATTTTAAATATATAGATATAGGGGGCAAATCAAATAAGAACACCTTAAAATAAGAACACGGTGAGAACACTTAAAAACTTCATTTTGATGCATTAAAAGTCCATAAAACTAACATAGTGTATAACTAATTATCATTATTTAAGTGTTTAACAACATATTGGTCTGTCAAAATCGAAAAAATCATGTTTTTTGTTTTGTGCATCCATCTTGGATGCATATTCATCAAAATGATGCATCCAACAAAAAACGTGATTTTTCCGATTTTGACGGATCAATGTGTTGTTAAACACTTAAATGATAATTAGTTATGCACTATGTTAGTTTTATGGACTTTTAATGCATCAAAATGATGTTTTTAAGTGTTCTCACCGTTCTTATTTTAAGAGTGTTCTTACCGGAGTGTTACCCGATATATATAGGAGGCAAATCAAATAAGAACACCCTTAAAATAAGAATACGGTGAGAACACTTAAAAACTTCATTTTGATGCATTAAAAGTCCATAAAACTAACATAGTGTATAACTAATTATCATTATTTAAGTGTTTAACAACATATTGGTCTATCAAAATCGAGAAAATCATGTTTTTTGTTTTGTGCGTCCATCTTGGATGCATATTCATCAAAATGATGCATTCAACAAAAAAACGTGATTTTTCCGATTTTGACGGATCAATGTGTGGTTAAACACTTAAATAATGATAATTAGTTATGTACTATGTTAGTTTTATGGACTTTTAATGCATCAAAATGATGTTTTTAAGTGTTCTCACCGTTCTTATTTTAAGAGTGTTCTTACCGGAGTGTTACCCTATATATATATATATATATAGTCAAAATTTTTTAAAAAATAGTAATATAAAGCGTTGAATGTCGGAAATCGCTATGCATGTGTGTATACATACATATATAGCATTATGCGTTTGTTCGGGATAGTCCATGGGAGGTCATTTTGCTCGAGTCTCGTTAGGATCTCCCTTTTATTTTTAGTAGCATAACTATTTTACGTGTTTGTTTTTCTTTTAGCCACGTTAGAGTTTTTGTTTCCTGTTTTGAATCAAACTATTATTATCTTGTATCGTCTAGTTTTTTACTAGCAACTTTTATATAATATCAATTTAATGCTGTTAAAAAAAACATAAAAAAAGGGTTGAAGGAAGGGACCCTGACTCCGGTATCCTTTACCACCTATACCACCCCGTAAGGCTTGGGTGCAGGGGAAAAACATACAAACAAACATAATGTGATATATGTCCCACTCTGTTATTTTCTGTTTGGGATTCCATCAACCACAATACCACATGTTTTGCTATCTGAAAATGGCTGAATCCGTTATGACTTTAGTCACCATCTCAAGCAAGCACTATTACTGTACTACATAACGTGTACGTTTAAAGTTCTTTGCCTCTTCGTTTTTAGAGATATATGTCCCACTCCTTGTAGTTTAATTTCTGTTCGTTTTCCTTCTCTTGTTTGAAAAAAACAAAATAAATGGATAGGAACCTCTGGTCCCATGTACCATCTTGGTACTCAGAGTGCACACCGCATAGAACTCATGCCCCGGTGACTCACCATTCTAACACATAGGTCACTAATTATAGTTTCTCCTCTTGCCTTTGGCAAGATTTGAACCTGTGACTTGCAGCCTTCATCTGTGGGCCCATATGGTCACATGGTGGCGGTACCAGTTGATCTATGATCAATTGGTTCCTTCTCTTGTTTGTGAGTTGTAAAAAAAAGAGTAATTGGATGAAAACCCTCTGATCCCATGTACCATTTGGTACCCACTAATCCCCCAGGCTAGTGTCCAGGTGATTCTCAACCACTTAATAATCACCTGATTATCTCAAGTTTGCCTTTGACAAGACTCGAACCTAGAACCTCTCCTGAAAAGTGACGGCTGGTGGTCACTGGGCTATTACCCAGATTACCCAGTGGTTATGTTTGTGAGTTGTAGCATATACACTATTTTCTTAATTTTTTATGGATACACGTAGGCATGCCAAAAAACTTGGTTTTTGGAGAACTGGTTTCGAAACACTAAAACCGAACCGAAAAAAACGGTTTCTCCCAAACCGGTTCCGGTTTTGGAAAAACCGCCGGTTCCGATTTTCAGTTTCTAGATCGGTTACCGGTTCCATATCGGTTCGGTTTGGTTTTTGGGAAAAAACCAAAAAAAAAAAAAAACGGTCAACCTTTGACCAAAACCGGTTCCAATTTGGTCAAAACCTGTTTTCGATCGCGTTGACCAAAACCGTCGTCAGTTTGGAACCGGTTTCTTCAATAACCGGTTTTTGGGTATGTTTGGATTCACGCTCTCTAACACCTGCATGCCATCTATTTGTATAACACACTTCTGTCAGGCAATTTCTTGGAAAGAAGTCTTTTTACCGTCGGATAAAGGTATGAATGATTATCTGCTTACTTCTCACCTCCATACCTCGTTTTTGATGGGAGTATTCATCGTTGTTCATTTAAATTGCAATGGTATTACTTGCGGAAAAATCATGGTATTACAAAGATAAGAAACCTATAGAACAAATCATGTTCAAGTAAGGTCGTCTGTTACATTTAAATTGCAATGGTATTACTTGAGGACATCGATAGCACATAATTCACTGTGTTCTACATTTCTAAAATATTATAAATATTAACCATTAATACAATAGTAGAAACTTTTCTAGTGAAGTACATGTTCTCTTATTTATGCTATAGACAAATATGGAATAAAAAAGGGTGTTACCTATCAACATAAACCATTAATGTGACCTTTTATGTAGCCCAGATGATTTCCTCCATAAGTGGGACTCATCGAAGGTGATGCCTGTTCAAAGTATGAATGCATACACAAATGAACAGTTGGTGATCCGAGCATGAATCGCAGCCCCACTTACTTATAAAAGGGTCGACAAAATAAAAATTTAAGTGAACTATTGAAGCTATCAGTGTGATTGATCATTTCAGGGTATGTTTTATCTCTAGGTAAATTCATAAAATATCTCAAGAGGGATCGAACCAAATTTGTTGTTCATGTCAAAAGTCAGTCAAGTTGCTCAGAGCAAAAAATGAATAATGAATAACATTCTTGGAATCAAATTTGACAGAAAAAAGAAATTTGGACAAAAATTGTTTCAAGTCAATCCAACCAGACATTAACCATAGCAAAATTTGACATATTTTGGCCCGTTAGTCTACCTCATCCACATATAGAACGTTAACCAGGTAAGGGATTTATAATTACCTTAAGGTTTCTTTAGTTCCGCGTCTTATCTTACAGCGAATAGTTGGCAGTCCTAATTTCTGATGAGCCTCAAAGCGATGACACCCAGAAAAGCCTATTATGAAACCATACGTTAAATCGATGGTTATCAGAGAATCAGACTTGACTTGCAGAAAATTTTCATTAAAGAAGTCTAAAACATTCTCTTTCGATTGAAATATATTATTGCAACAGGTAACATCTTAACTAAAACAGCAACAGCAAGGGTACCCAATCCCGGCATAAGCCGGGGTATGGGGGAGGTATGATGTAGACAGACCTTACCCCTACTCAAAGATACAGAGGCTGCTTCCAGATCCACCATAGTGGGAGGGACCTCCGGCCCAGGGTATTACCCTTGAAAAAATAGTCTCGACGGCTAGCCGGAGCAAAGCCGATAGAGAAGAAGAGATCTCGATCTCAGATCTAGAGAGAAGCCGGAGCGTGCTCAACGGCTCTCTTCTAGAGAGAGAGAGAAAAAAAGAAAAAAAAACATCTTAACTAAAAGTTACACAATAATTCATTGTTATTTCTAAAAAAGGTTCAAAAGTCCATGCTGGCCTTCAAAATGTTTTTTTTTATATTTACTTTGAGGTCATATCACCAATCACCATTACTCTGTATCTTTAACTATGTATCATATCAGATGTGGCAAACATTATAGATCAAATGGAGTGTTAAAGTAACTAATTGCCTTTCTGCAGTATAAATGTACACAGATGCATACCATAGTAAGCTCCATCAACCTCAAGTACATCAATCTGCAAGTATTACAAGAGATGTTTAATAATCTAATCACATACACATAGACATGGAAAAACCTAGTAGTTGAAAAACAAGTTGACACTGAGAAAAGTGAGAAAAAAAAAAGGATTAACAACTACCGACGTGGCCTAGTGGTCAAGTCTTGATTTTTTCGCAAAAGGTCTGACTTTTGAACCTTAAAGGGTAAAACATCTAGGGGAAGGAAAAAATGTTTGTAAATCTGAGTCAAACACAAACCTTTGCCGTGTAATTAGAACATGAAAAACCTCATCATTTACCCTATTGCGGTACTCGAAAAATCAACAAAATATAAATGTTATCTTTTATATATATATATATATATAGGTTCTGGTTAAAAATAAAACATTCGTATTTGCGTCTATGACTTGCTGGGAGGAGGATAAGGGGAGTTCTTGCACATGTCACTTTGTTGCTCTCATGCCACACGCTTGGTTTTATGCACATGGCTATGCTTATTATGTTTTTATGTGATGTTTAATATGTTCAATTGGGTGCCTATTTACTATGTTTTGTGGATTTGCGCTAAAGGGTGCTATGTTATATGTTTGTTATTCTTCTCTACTCTTAATGTAGCCAGGTGATACTCGGATGACATGTATGATTTCTAAACTCTTTACACTCTCTTGTTATTTCCTCATTCTGATCGGAGGTCCTTATGGAAGCAGTATCTCTACCTTTCTCTACCTTTGGGTAGAGGCAAGACTGTCTACATCTCACCTCCCCCATACCCTGCATGCAGGGATTGGGTCGCGTTGTTGTTGTTGTTGTTGTTGTGGTTAAAATAGAACAAGTATTAAAGTAAAACAAATAGAACAATCCTTTTCTTTTAACTAAAAATCATTGTGCATCATGAAAATCTCTGTGCATCAATGTATATACTTGTGCTTATGAATCTTCTGCATCAGTTTTATCATGATCCAAAGGTCAAGATCTTGTCCTTATTTGTTTACTTTAATACTTGTTTTACAATAACCAACCTCCTAAATATAATATATTATATATAATTATTATATATATATATATATAGTGAAAAGTTATTTTAGGAACCCAAAAATTGCAGGAACTTTTAGAACTAAATAAATTTTAGAATCTAATATTAAAAGTTATATTTGGGGTTCCTAATATATATATACTAAGGGTTAGAATACTATTGAGGGTCAATGTACTTTGCAAAAATGTTTAATTGCCAAACTCTACAGTCTCTACTTCATATTAATATACATTTATCAATATTCCTTAAATTTCAGTAATATGTATTGTATTACTGTAGGTATGTAGTTATGGAAAAATTACATCTCCAGCAACCTGTTTGACTTCTCCTTCATCCTGTTTGAGTTTTTGTGAACAACTTACATATCCAACTATTATTCATTATCTCATACTTCTATCTCCTCCACCACCCATTACTTTAGTACGATAATGAATTTTATGTAAAGGAGAATCACGAAAGGATACAGTCATAGTAGATGAATAATCTACAATCAAAAGAATTTCAAAAGTTAAATGAATTCCATGCATCTAAAGAAACAAGAACAACTCTCTGTAATGGATAACCAACAAATTATCGACTTCCATCAACAGGTCTCTATGCAAACAAGAGAATGATTGAAGAGACATAGAGTAGGGTTTGAACCTCTAACCTACGCTTTTATGTTGCATGTCCCCACTACTAGGCTAACATCGTCGGACAGATTTTTTTTAAGTATCTAAATATAAATTTTTGAAGTAGATTCATTAGAGCGATCCAACATTTTTATAAAATACAGATACCTTGCGATACTCTAACTCTTAAACTAATAATAATACTAGTTCAATAGTTCATGACATAATAACATAACTAATCATAAGTAGGATTAAGGACCTATCTGGGTTAGCTTATTAATAGCAGCTTATTGCTTTTTAACAAATTCGCTTCTTAACCTTAGTTTTATCCGAACACAACACAGAGCAATAGATAGTTTTTGGCTTAGCTTATTGTTTTTTAAAGAAGCCATTATTAAAAAAGCTCTTTCCAAAATGAGCTTTTTAAGCTCTTAAAAGGCCAACAAGCATAAGATTATTTGGATAATGAATTCGCTTTTATAAAATTCAATAATCTTTTTTTTTTTTAATTTAGGATCAGGGACATTGCCTCTTTATATAGCCAACTCTAATTCCAGGTTGTTCACAACAGGATTTGAACCTAATATCTCTAAGTCTCGAGTCTCTCCAATATATCAATCCATCTATTGATAAGCTATTGTTATAAGCTACCCAAAAGAGGCCCTGAAATAAAAAAGAAAAGAGAGAGCATATAGAAAGACAGATAGACATACAGGAACTTGAAGACCAATTTGAGAAATACTATCCATTAATTGTTGGACTTTAAGAGGATCATTGGATCTTGTACGCATTAAAGGTCTCCTTATTTGATTCAGAGGTATTTCTAATATAACTGGACCTCCTTTTCCTGATTTATTACTACTACTACTTGGAACACTCCCTGTAAACCACATACAACACAAGTTTATATATATTTTATATATATATATTATATATATATATATATATATAATATATATATATATTTGTGTGTGTGTGTTATAAAGAGACAAAAAGACAAACCATTTGAGGATGATGATGAGGAGGAGGATGATGTTGCAGAAATACTAATTGGGTTTCTCAGGATATTTGGAACTTGAAGAAGAAAACTAGCCATTTGATTTTTCTTTTTGTGTTTGTTTTTCTTTTTTTCTGTTTGATTGGGCTTCTTTTCAAAGGCTTGTTTTTCTATCCCCAAATATTAACCATTGACACTGAAATTGTGTCCGAAAAATATCAAATCAGTTTAAAACATATTCAAATGAACTTCTTTTTTTTTTTTTCTGAAAGGTAAGACGCCACACAAAAAAACTGTATAGACGTTGATGTGTGAAATCTAGTTTAAAATTTATAACAAGATCTACCGCTAACTGACTACAACACACTTACGGGCAGTGTACCCGTTCGTATGTAATATAACTAACTGGCAAGACCAGGTGTAACACCCCAAGCCGAGGCTCGAAATATCACGGAAATCATATAGCACAAGGTGAAATTACAATAGAGCAAGAACTAGATGCAAATAAAGATTCAGTAAATCCATACAATACGAAACAAGTACCAAAATACATAAGGAGCAAATAACCATCAAGTTTACAACAAAACATCCCAATGATGGCAAATCGATCCTAAGCATAATGCAAAAGAGAAGGTCGATGAATCCTTGATTCATAAAGTCCAAGCCCGGGTTGACAGCAAGCAAGCAACTAAACTCCACGTTCGGGGAGAACCTGATTACCTGAAAAGTGTACTAAGCATAGTTAACACAAGGTTGGTGAGTTCGTAGTAATGGTCCATAAAGAACCAGCGGCAATAAATCACAATATACGCGTAGAGGCTAGACATGACTCACAGTGAGCCTCTGAGTAGCACAATAATGACCAACAACAAGATTTCACAAGACAAGTAAATGTGTAATATGAATGCGCAAATGAAGTACGTCAATGCAAGTGCCGAATGCATAAATAAGCCAACATGCCTATCCTATGCGTGAACTCAGGTCACCCATGCAACGATACCCGTCTGTCATCACAATGAACCCGGCTGTATCTCAAAATCATCGAGATATATATGTCTATATACTCGGGGTCAAGATCTACATCCATCAGATGGGCGTATACATCTATACACCAGGATGTCGGCAATCCCCTGCCGAGGGATTATGTACAACGTATGCATGCTTACAATCATTCGTATATGCATCAATCACAATCGTCTGTCATGAACCAACAACCAATATTCGTCAATCATAAACCATTAATCACAATACGATGAACATGATCCAACCATCGATATTCGACACACATGAGCCAACAATCAATATTCACACCAAATCTATACGTACATACACTTAAGAGGATTGTACTTTCTTCAAGTCCCAGATGCTTATATATAGGGTCACCCGCAGCCTTCCCACCACATCTAAAACCCAATGAAAGCATAACCGACTTCCATGTATGTACGTCTATCCTAATATTAATGAAATACTTAACAAACGTAAACCAAGTAAATCAAACGTGACAACCGTCTCAACAATCCAACATTTAAACCAAATCAATCAATCAATCAATCAACAACGTAAGTAAACACACAAGTTTACACTTTTCAGCCCGAATCTCAAGCGAGTAGGGAGATACGAAACTCACCTCGATTGGTTATGAGAAGTTAAGTTGATATAAAGTCGAGTTATTGTCGTACAATGTTCACTTCACGTCCAACACCTAAATATCGATCATATACATTCACATCAACATACATAACACATAAACGTAATTATCAAATACTCGGCAAAACCCTAATTAGGGTTCCAAGGTGCATCTCGACGTTAAATGACTTTTAAGACTCTTAATCATTGTTAAATAAGTTAAGAAGTGATTTAGAACGATGCTCGAAGCGTTATTAGGGTTCTGGAAGGCAACTAGGTCAAACAAGAAAATTCAGCAACAAAGGGGGGCGTAACCTACGCCCTAAACTGGCGTAGGTTACGGTGGTTCAAAACCACCAGGCGTAAGCTACGGTCAAAAGGGGCGTAAGGTACGGTGCCCTACAAATGAAGGTTTTGGCGTCTGGAGTGGCGTAAACAGTGGGTTTTTGGCGTAAGGTAAAACTTCGGCGTAAGCTACGCCCCAAAGGGCCGTAACCTACGCCCATCCAGAATAGAACTGGCGTAACCTACGCCCCATAGGGCCGTAAGTTACGCCCCATACTGGGCAGCAAATCGACCAGCAGCAGTTATGCAGAAAAACAAGAACCAAACCTAATTTTCACATGA
Source organism: Erigeron breviscapus (assembly GCA_034093135.1). Taxonomy (NCBI): domain Eukaryota; kingdom Viridiplantae; phylum Streptophyta; class Magnoliopsida; order Asterales; family Asteraceae; genus Erigeron; species Erigeron breviscapus. The sequence goes on along the minus strand of CM067170.1, from coordinate 4,162,245 downwards.
ACCAAAACCCTAAATCGACATTTAAGGTTACAAGACTCGTTTTAAAGATACATTTGGCATTCTAATGCATAAATACACTTACCCAAACCCATATTTCCATCCATAACATCATCAAATTCTCTAAATCGATCAAAACCTAGCCAAACCCTAATTCGACCCAAAACTCATTTTAAGGCGATTTAGAACTTGTAGATGTACGAGATGACTAGAAATGAGTAAACTAACATAAATAGAAGTAAATGGGATGAATTAGACTTACCACAACTTCCTTCTTGAGCTCAAACCCGAAATTAGGTCAAATGGGTTAAAATGCAAGAACTTCACTCTTTGATTCTTCGATATGACGATAAGGAGGTATAGAAGACTACGATTCTAGCGTTATATCAGTTCCAAACACCAAGTCGATGATAGATAGAATAAGAAATGGAATGGGTTTTTGTCTTGCCTTTTACTTGAGAGAAAGAGAGAAAGATAGATAGATAAGAGAATGAAAGGGGGAGAAAGAGATAAGGAGGGAAATGGGTCATTTGTGGCTGGTGGGTCGTGGACTACCCACGGGCCGACCCGTTTCTCTTCTCAAGACAAATTACAATCGTTACACATTTAAACACCGATCAAGACATATTATCGACCCGAATAACCCACATTGTCATTTAATTCATAAAACGACTCAAATACTTCATTAACTTAAATTGTTAGTCATATTACACGAAAAGTCAACGGGTCAAAATTCACGGATGTTACACCAGGATCGAACACAAGGACTGATTGTTGTACTAAAGGTTGTTAAAATGTAAATCAAGAGAAAGTTTGGTTTGTGACCGAATTGTCACTTTGCGTTTCTGAAAGCTATGTAATCAACAAGTAAATAAAAGTACTCAACCGGCGTCAATCGAGAGCACACGAAAATAGTTGGAGTTGTGACAAATAATTAAAAAGCCATCTATGTCGAATCCGCTACACAAAAAGTCTAGGTTGCATATGGGTTAAGCTCAAAATTCTTTAATGTTGGTGATAATAATCGTGACAAGACAAAACACAACCGGCGTGCACTCCGTTTGTAAAATCGACTCAATCACCTAATCAATGCAATTTCTTGCAACAAGTGGTACCACCACCCCTGCTACAATTCCTTGAACTAACTAGTTTAATTGATTATTTAAATAACAATTTTATCTTTGTGAAAGAAACGTGGTACCACCAACCGTTAAATCCACTTAACAAAGTAATTTCTATTCAACTTGTATCATTTACTATCATACCATGACCTAGCAAGAGTTATTCATAGACAAACAACTCAAATAATACTTGCATTCAACTAGTACCACTATCGAAGAACCAAATATCACCAAGAACACAAGTTAAATAGAAGAAATCACTTCATTAAGATCTTGACAAAATGTTAAGTAAAACCAACTTGAATTCAAAATATTATGCAACCATAACTAATTGTTTCACTTCATCTTCATAGATGTATAGAGATTTAGCTACTCATAATGAAAATAACTAGAGATTCAAATAAAAAGGAGAACATAGTGTACCAAATATGAAGTAACAATCCAAATCGAGGTTACAACCGAGCCACAATCACTAATCTAGAATCAAAATTAATCTTCAAGTCTTCAAATGATGTTGGAGTAGTGAAAACCCTTGAAAAACCCTAAAAATCGTCTGGAAGAAAAGTGTGTAGGCTGTGGTATCCCAGATTAGGTTTAGGGTTGAGTGGGGGTTGGTATTTATACCCCAGGAGAGAGAAAAACATGTTGTCAGCTCGAAGTCGCGCCGCGAGGTACACGGGTCGCGCCGCGAGATCTTCCAAAATTCGAACAGAGGACTGCAGACCAAAAACTCGCGCCGCGAGCTTCCTTTCTCGCGCCGCGAGGTTTACTGGTCGCGCCGCGACTTTTGCCTGGTTTCACCATTTTAACTTTGTTTTCGACCATTCTTCATCCGTTAGTGCCTTTGGACCATTCCTAAGTCGTTTTCTACCATTTGTGAGTGAAATACCTGCCTTAGACCTGAAATCACTAGCAAATACCATAAAGCACCATAAAACATGTATAAACGGCTATCAACCGTGCCTAAAACGTCCAAATAAGATGTGGGAAATATGTATATATTGAGACACATTAAACCTCCCCACACTTAAACCTTGCTTGCCCTCAAGCAAGTATGCACTTTAATCAATTCTCAATAACCCAACAATTCACGATTTCATAAAACAAAACATAGTTATAAGGGAAGTTTCCTACCAAGCGGTGTCGAATACCAAAAGCAAATGCATTTAAAAACTAATGAGCAAAGTTTAAGACGAAATCAGAAAATTCGACTAATCTAGATCAAAACCATCTTTCGGTTACAATTAGAATCCTCCCTATGCTTGTGTTAACACCTCTTGAACATTTCTATCATTCCAATTGACCTTAGGCTCGTTCTTACTAAGCTATAATCTACTAGCAAACATCAACATTATTATTGGTAACATAAGCAATATTCCACAATGATTATCGGTATAATTGTCCACATAAACACTCACGCCATTGGTTTTCCATAAGGTTTTCATTACGTTATACTTACGAGTCCCTTGACAAAACATACTCCTACGGTCTAGAATTGCAACTCTATCCACACATCAGGTGATCATACGAAAGTGTACTTTAAGCGTCCGGCCAGCGGTTCGCTACGGATACGTGAGTATCGTTAAGAGACATACGCCAGAACTCAAGGTTGGGTTACATATCCAGAGACCATGCTCTAAACACAAACACATGTGAGAATAAAAAGTTTTATAATTTAACACCCGTGATTTTCGATGAGACCCGTGTAACGAACTTTCTGACAACCCATCCCAAGTTGGGAGCTTTAGGTGAGCTAGGTAAAACGAAGTTACCCCAAGGACTTACTTGTTCGAATCTCAAAGACCACATTAGCATTAGACTATTGGAAAAAGATTATGCGCATTCCCACATGTGCCACCCGTTTGATGCCGAAGCACCCCAGACACCCCGATATAAAGACCAAACATAATGACTAGAGCTACAACCTATAACATAAGAATTAAGGATCGGACATCCGGTGTGCCAACCATATGTTGAGTCAAATTACCACAAGCATATTTAATACATTTCGAGCTTTTCATGCACACAAGTTGCAAAATTCAAATGGAAAACCTCAAGCGGTGCCTACCAATACATCATCTAGTGAAGCTATTATTCACATTAGGTTCATCATTAAGGTACAATTCGCAAGCAACCTAGATTATTTGAAGTTCGGGACAAGCCTATGACCTCTTGGAACGATGAAATGCCACAAGCACTAGGAAAGGAAAGCTAAAGGTAAACAATCTCAAGTTTTATCCTAGATTAGCAAAATTCAAAGTCCTCATTTCTCGTCTTTGCACAAAACCTATAGCCTCAAAAATTTAAAAACATAACCAAAATGCTAGTAAAGGAAAGAAACTTCAAAATTTTTCATTTTTCCAGTTTACCAATCCCCCTCCCCACACTTAAGTTGTACATTGTCCTCAATGGACGAATAACTAAGACAAAAGATGGGAAAAAGGGAAAAATGCAAAATGTAGAAAGGAACAATGAAAAACCTCCGGGTGAAAGCAAGAATTCACCAATGCAAAGTTGAAGCCAAAAATTAAGTGGGTGCTGAACTGACTGCCAGCATAAACCCGCTTGTTTATTCCAAAATTTCCAAAAGCAATCTTCCAGAATTCAACTTGCAAACCCAAAATTTTCACCTGACAATCACCATAAACAAAAGACCAAACAAACTACAGAGTTCATAAATAAGGGAAATACGGAAAATATTACAAATGTATCATCGCCTAAACGGCGGAATTACAACCAAATCGAAAAGAAATAAAGTTCAAAGTTGCAAAATTCAAATGGAAAACCTCAAGCGGTGCCTACCAATACATCATCTAGTGAAGCTATTATTCACATTAGGTTCATCATTAAGGTACAATTCGCAAGCAACCTAGATTATTTGAAGTTCGGGACAAGCCTATGACCTCTTGGAACGATGAAATGCCACAAGCACTAGGAAAGGAAAGCTAAAGGTAAACAATCTCAAGTTTTATCCTAGATTAGCAAAATTCAAAGTCCTCATTTCTCGTCTTTGCACAAAACCTATAGCCTCAAAAATTTAAAAACATAACCAAAATGCTAGTAAAGGAAAGAAACTTCAAAATTTTTCATTTTTCCAATTTACCAATCCCCCTCCCCACACTTAAGTTGTACATTGTCCTCAATGGACGAATAACTAAGACAAAAGATGGGAAAAAGGGAAAAATGCAAAATGTAGAAAGGAACAATGAAAAACCTCCGGGTGAAAGCAAGAATTCACCAATGCAAAGTTGAAGCCAAAAATTAAGTGGGTGCTGAACTGACTGCCAGCATAAACCCGCTTGTTTATTCCAAAATTTCCAAAAGCAATCTTCCAGAATTCAACTTGCAAACCCAAAATTTTCACCTGACAATCACCATAAACAAAAGACCAAACAAACTACAGAGTTCATAAATAAGGGAAATACGGAAAATATTACAAATGTATCATCGCCTAAACGGCGGAATTACAACCAAATCGAAAAGAAATAAAGTTCAAAGTTGCAAAAGTTTCAGAAGTTAGAAAAGAAAATAGAATAGATCAATCATCCTCCATGTCATGGGAAGAGGGAACACCGTCACCAGCATCAGGATTTGCCGGCTCACCAAATATACCCCTGTAAAAATCATAGGCGGGTCCGGAGTAGCGCTCCCCAGTCGTGTGTCTATAGGTCCCAAACTGGGGCCTATCCTGAATGCCCCCTGTGCTGCTGCTAGCACCTGCTGTGCTCGAACTCGGACCTGCCCAACCTGGCTGCTCTGGTGGATTTCAGCGACCTAAACATGCTGCTCTGTCTTACGGAGGACGCCTTGTAGGTTTCATCCACGTAGTCAAACTCATAATCTTGTGGCCAAACGTTGCCCTCATACCTTTGTGGTCCCTGTTGCCTCTGGCACCAAAACTCGCGTCGCGAGATAAGCGGATCGCGCCGCGATCCTGTCATGTTTCTCACGCCGCGAGCTTTTGTTCTGACCACGATTTCGCCAAACTCGCGCCGCGACCTACGCCTGTTTCTCCAATCCCGGACTTTTCAACACTCATTTTCTCTTATCGGTTCGACCTGACGACTTATCACCTGTAGATCTCAACAAAAACACATAAAAATAGAAAGCAAAATACTGAAAACAATAAAAAAAAATGATAAAAACACACGGGTTGCCTCCCGAGAAGCGCTTTATTTATTAACGAGTCATTAGCTTGACTCGATCACCTCATTTTCAAGCAAAAAGTTGGAGCTTCTCGACAAAAGCCCCCTCCCCAACTTCTTCTTCATGGTAGAGCTTTAACCGATGTCCATTTACAATGAACGAGCTCCCATCCTCTCTAAACAACTCAATATATCCCGAAGGATATACATGCTTGATGACAAACGGTCCATTCCACCTCGATGTAAGCTTTGGTTGGTGGATTTTGAACTTGGAGAGAAACAACAACACCTTATCTCCTACTTTAAAGTCCTTTCTCTTGAGCTTTTTGTCGTGCCAAACTTTTGTCTTTTCTTTGTACAACAACGAGTTGTCGTAAGCACCATGCCTAAGCTCATCAAGCTCATGGAGTTGCAACATTCTTGTTTCACCGGCTTCAATCAAGTCCATGTTGCAATGTTTCAAGGCCCAATATGCCTTATGCTCAATTTCCACCGGCAAATGGCAAGTCTTGCCATAGAGAAGTCTATATGGAGTGGTGCCAATGGGGTCTTGAAAGCGGTTCGAAACGCCCATAAGGCATCATCTAGCTTCTTGGACCATGACTTGGGGTTTCCATCAACAGTTTTCTCTAGAATTCTTTTCAAAGCACGATTCGTGTTCTCAACTTGCCCACTAGTTTGTGGGTGATATGAAGTTGAGAAACGATGAGTTACCCCATATCTCTTTAAAACCTTTGCCAATTGATGGTTGGCGAAATATGTGCCCCGGTCACTAATTAAAGCTCTTGGCATACCAAATCGGCTAAATAAAGCCTTCAAAAAGTCGATCACTACCTTGCCGTCATTGGTTGGCAAGGCCTTTGCTTCAGCCCACTTCGAGACATAATCAACCGCCACCAAAATATAGAGACATTTGTTTGATGGTGGAAATGGGCCCATGAAATCGATTCCCCACACGTCAAAGACTTCACACACTTGGATGGATTGTTGAGGCATCTCATCCCTTTTGGTGATAGTTCCTTGCCTTTGACAAGCATCACATGTTTCAACAAGTGTTTGAGCCTCTTTGAAAATCGTAGGCCAATAGAATCCCGCATCAACACTTTCTTCCCCGTCACCGATGGCCCATAATGCCCACCAGTTGGTCCATGGTGGCATTCATCCAAAAATCTTCTAGTTTCACCTCCCCAAACACACCTTCTAATCATGCCATCCGCACACACTTTGAACAAATACGGCTCTTCCCAAAAATAGTGCTTGATTTCAGAGAAAAAATTCTTTCTTTGTTGCGAAGACCACCCCTTAGGCAAAATTCCTGCACACAAATAGTTAGCAATATCGGCGTACCAAGGGGCTTCTTCATCCTCCACCTGCATCAAAAACTCATCGGGAAAAGAATCATTAATCTCATGCTCCTTCAACACCTCAAGGTGAGGGTTTTCGAGCCTACTCAAGTGGTCGGCGGCAACATTTTCAGCCCCACTTTTGTCTTTGATCTCAATATCAAACTCTTGCAAAAGCAAGACCCAACGAAGCAAACGGGGTTTAGCATCTTGCTTTGAGAACAAGTATTTCAAGGCCGAATGATCGGCGAACACGATGGTTTTATTCAACACCAAGTAAGGTCTAAACTTGTCAAAAGCATACACCACCGCCAACAACTCTTTTTTGGTCACGGTGTAATGTTGTTGGGCGGGGTTTAGGGTTTTGCTAGCAAAGTAAATAGGACGAAAATGCTTCTCATCCCTTTGGCCAAGAACGGCCCCCAAAGCATAATCACTAGCATCACACATAAGTTCGAAGGGTAAAGACCAATTAGGTGAAGTCATTATTGGAGCATTTGTCAATTTGTCTTTCAAAAGAGAAAAAGCGTTTAGACACTCATCATTAAACTCAAAAGGGACGTCTTTTTCCAACAATCTAGTCATAGGCCTTGTGATTTTAGAAAAATCTTTGATGAACCGCCGGTAAAACCCGGCATGACCTAGAAAACTTCTTACCGACTTCACATTTGTTGGTGGAGGTAATTTAGTCATGACATCAATTTTAGCCTTGTCAACCTCAAGACCCGCCCTTGACACTTTGTGCACAATGCCTTCTTTGACCATAAAATGGCATTTTTCCCAATTAAGCACCAAATGTGCTTTTTCACATCTCTCAAGCATTTTATCCAAGTTAGCCAAACAACTATCAAATGAATTACCAAACACCGAAAAATCATCCATGAAAACTTCCATGGAGGTTTCAATCATATCTTGGAAAATGGCCAACATACATCTTTGAAACGTACCCGGTGCATTACATAAACCAAAAGGCATTCGGCTATAAGCATATGTTCCAAAAGGACAAGTAAAAGTTGTTTTCTCTTGATCATTAGGATCAATGGGTATTTGGAACCATCTAGAAAACAAAAGAATTCATTACCCGCCAATCTTTCAAGCATTTGGTCCATGAAGGGTAAAGGGAAATGGTCCTTTTTGGTGGCTTCATTCAACTTACGGTAATCAATACAAACTCTCCAACCGGTAACCGTTCTAGTTGGGACAATTCATTCTTCTCATTTGTTACAACGGTCATCCCTCCCTTCTTTGGTACACAATGTACCGGGCTAACCCATGGACTATCCGATATTGGAAAAATAATACCCGCATCAAGTAGCTTAACAATTTCCTTTTTTACAACATCTTTCATGTTAGGATTAAGCTTTCTTTGCCTTTGAATCACCAGTTTTACATTTTCAATTAGATTGATTTTATGTTTGCAAAAATCGGGACTTATTCCGGGTATATCGGATGTCTTCCATGCAAAGGCCTTTTTATGGGCCTTTAAAATGGACATGAGTTTAGCCTTCTCCTTACCCGAGAGTGATGAGGAGATAACAACGGGGAGAAGAGACGTACCTTCCAGGAATGCGTATTCCAAATGATCGGGCAATGGCTTGAGCTCTAAATCCGTAGGAGGATTATCAATGGAAGTGGGCAGCTTGTTGCTTGGAATTCTTTCAATTTCTTCAAACCCTTCTTCCTCCAAAGGGGTGTCATCCATGCTTAGTGCCATAATCTCTTCAATCTCTTCCACTTGGTCACTAGTGACATCCCCCTCTCCAATGCTAGCCAAGCGATCATCATTTCCCTCACCATCAATTCCCACAAGCTCCAACATTTCCAATTCAACCGCATTATCTATAACATCAATTTTAAAACAAGTGTCATCGGAAGAATAAGAATGTTGCAAGGTTTTTTCAATTTTAATCACAATCCGGTCTTCCCCGACCCCCAAGGAAATTTCCTTATCCTTTACCCGAATGATAGCATCTGCGGTATATAGGAATGGTCGGCCCAAAATGAGAGGCACCCTTGTGTCCTCTTCCATCTCCAAAATAACAAAATCGACCGGAAACACAAATTTGCCTACTTGCACTAGCAAGTTCTCGGCCACCCCCAATGGGTATTGAAAAGAATGATCCGCAAGACGGATGCTCATTTTAGTGGGTTTCAATTTCCCCAAGGAGAGTTTTCTAAAAATGGAATAAGGCATCAAGTTGATGCTTGCCCCAAGGTCAGCCAACGCTTTATAAGACAATTTTCTACTAAAAGTGCAAGTGATAAGAAAACTCCCTGGATCCGAAAGCTTAGGTGGAAGCTTGTTTCGGATGACCGCCGAGCATTCTTCATTGAGGAAAGTTGCTTTTGCCTCATCAAGCTTCTTCTTGTCCGTCACAAGTTCTTTGATGAACTTGGCATAGTTAGGCATGCCCGAAATGAGATCAACTAACGGCACATTGATAGTAACCGTCTTGATCATGTCAAAGAACTTGTTGTATTGTTCCTGGATCTTTTCCTTCCTCAAGCGTTGAGGAAAAGGAATCTTGGGCTTGTATGGCTTCACTTCGTGTTCCTTGATTGGTGTAGCTTTAGGGACCGAAGTGGTCACCACCGGCGGTGACTCCATCTCTTCTTCTTCATCAATATCTTCTTCAAACTGCCCATCTCGAGGAGAAACGTTAGAAATACAAGAATTATCAATAGGGGGAGTACTTACCTTTCCGGACTGTGTGGTTATGGCATTAACGGTTTCATTCCGGTGTTTGGGTGCTTTGTACTTGTCATCCCCATTTCTCCATGATCCTCCTTGGCCTTGATTCGGGTTTTGTTGGGTATTGCTCGGAAGAGTACCCGGTTGCCTTTCTTGGTTTCCCATTCTATCAATTCTCTTTTCCAAGTTGGAGATCAAAGCATGGTTGTTGCGGTTGCTAATGTCTAACTTGTCATGCAACCCTCCAATCTTGTCATTCAAAAGCTTGGAGTAATTCTCCATTGAAGCATTTTGCTTCTCTTGAGCCTCCTCCCTCTTGTCTTGTTTATCGAGAAACTTGGCCATCATGGCCATGAGAGGTGAGCCTTCACCTTGATTTTCTTCCTTCCTAGGAGGTGATGGTGGTTGCTGTTGTTGAGGTGCTCCATGATTATCATCTTTTTGCCACCTATTTTGAAAATTACCACCACGATTGTTAGAATAAGAATTAAAAGAGTTAGAAGGGTTACCTTGATATCGGCTTTGGAAGTTGCCACCCCGTTGAAAGAGAGGTTGGTATTGGCCTTGGCGTTGATTTTGCACGAAATTCACATCTTCTTGGGCAACCGAATCACACTCATCGGGATGATGTGGACCTCCACAATGAGTACATCCCCCGGCCATAATCTTCACATCCCGCTCAAGTCCACCAAAGTTGTTTTCCACCATTGAGAACCTTTCGTCCATTCGGTTTGAAAGTGCCCGAATTTCAGAAATCACCTCGGATGTTTCCCCTTCATAAACCCTAGCCACTACCTTACGTAACCTCATATCTCTATTTGAAGTCCTAGAAACTTGAGCTTTTGCCATATCTTCAAACATTTTCCAAAGCTCACTCGAGGTTTTGTAACTAATGCTACCTCCGCACGTCATTACCATCTTCTCATAACTCTCCCTATTCATCCCATCCATGAATATCCCCACAATCTCGGTGTCACTCACCCCATGCCCGGGACATTCGCACAATAGATCTTTCATTCTTAACCAAGCCTCAACTATAGACTCATCCTCATCTTGCCTAAAAGATCTAATTACAAGTATGAGCTCTCTTTCCCGATTAGCGGGGAAGAATCTCTCAATCAACGCTTCCCTAACCGCACCCCAAGTAGTCAAACTATCCGGTGCCAAACCTTTCAACCATTTGTGAGCCTCTCCCGTGAGAGACATGGGAAAAAGCTTCATTTTAACGTTGTTGGCCTGATTTTCCCTATAATTGAATAAGTTGCAAATCATCTCAAACTTGTCAAGATGCTCATGAGGGTCCCTTTTATGCCTTCCGTCAAAGCATAAATCCTTAACCATTTGCAAATGGTTGCCTTTCACCGTGAAAGTGTCAATGTCGGGAGAACGAATGGCCGATTGGCGAGAAGTTGGTATAGTTCGAGGAAGGTCCTCGATCTTCATGTTGAAGAGATCGGGAGGGTTTTGTTGCCTGGCCATGTTAACGGTTGTTTTCGGTGATTCGGGTGGGGCAGGTGTTTTATCGGAAAGTGGTTCTTCTTTTTCGGAATGGTAACCCCACTCGTTACTTCCCGACTCGTAATAAGTCTTGTGAAGTATGTGGTCGGATTTGGGTCTAGGAGTGGTGTCTATGAAAAAGGGGTCGGAAGTTGATGGTTTTGATGTTTGTGTTTTGGTGCGCTTTTTGAGTTTTTCAGGATTGGATGTGGCCTTTACTAATGGTCTCCCAGAAGTTCGAGTGTTCATCCACTACCTGGAAATATTCTGCGAACACAACACAACAAACAAACCTTAATAGCACCTGGGGTACAATTAAAGCAAAATAAAATGAAATAAAGCAAGTAACTTCTCCGTGCAAAGCACGAAAAAGGATTGATTCACAGAATCTCAACCAAAAGTACTTAAAATCAATCCCCGGCAGCGGCGCCAAAAACTTGATGTGTGAAATCTAGTTTAAAATTTATAACAAGATCTACCGCTAACTGACTACAACACACTTACGGGCAGTGTACCCGTTCGTATGTAATATAACTAACTGGCAAGACCAGGTGTAACACCCCAAGCCGAGGCTCGAAATATCACGGAAATCATATAGCACAAGGTGAAATTACAATAGAGCAAGAACTAGTGTACCAAATATGAAGTAACAATCCAAATCGAGGTTACAACCGAGCCACAATCACTAATCTAGAATCAAAATTAATCTTCAAGTCTTCAAATGATGTTGGAGTAGTGAAAACCCTTGAAAAACCCTAAAAATCGTCTGGAAGAAAAGTGTGTAGGTTGTGGTATCCCAGATTAGGTTTAGGGTTGAGTGGGGGTTGGTATTTATACCCCAAGAGAGAGAAAAACATGTTGTCAGCTCGAAGTCGCGCCGCGAGATCTTCCAAAATTCGAACAGAGGACTGCAGACCAAAAACTCGCGCCGCGAGCTTCCTTTCTCGCGCCGCGACTTTTCTTGTGAGCTCGCGTCGCGAGGTTTACTGGTCGCGCCGCGACTTTTGCCTGGTTTTACCATTTTAACTTTGTTTTCGACCATTCTTCATCCGTTAGTGCCTTTGGACCATTCCTAAATCGTTTTCTAGCATTTGTGAGTGAAATACCTGCCTTAGACCTGAAATCACCAGCAAATACCATAAAGCACCATAAATCATGTATAAACGGCTATCAACCGTGCCTAAAACGTCCAAATAGGATGTGGGAAATATGTATATATTGAGACACATCAGACGTCAACGTTACAATGTACAATTACATATAGATATTGAACCTATTCCAATCTTGCCAAGTAAAAGTACAATTCCTTATTCCAATCTTGCCAAGTAAAACTACTTTTATACCAAAGGAAACTCATAGCTTTTATATCTTGAAATATCTTCTTCACGTTTATCGTTCCTTCATTAAACCTTTTGTCGTTCCTAGCACGCCATATACACCAACAAGAGACAAAGACAATACCGTTGGAGACTTTTCTCACAGTTCCTTTAAGAACCAAGTATTCGTCGATCTTGAAGATGTCTTTAACCGAAAAAAAGAAGAGAGGGGGAACCTTGCACCAAACACTAATTCTATACCAAATTCCCATAGCCACATCACATGAACATAAAAGATGGTCCACTGATTCTTCCATTCCTTGGCACAACAAGCAATCCACGTTCTCGAACACCACATTCCTATTTCAATCTTGCCAAGTAAAGTCAATTCCTATTCCAATCTTGCCAAGTAAAAGTACAATTCCTTATTCCAATCTTGCCAAGTAAAAGTACAATTCCTTATTCCAATCTTGCCAAGTAAAAGTACAATTCCTTATTCCAATCTTGCCAAGTAAAAGTACAATTCCTTATTCCAATCTTGCCAAGTAAAAGTACAATTCCTTATTCCAATCTTGCCAAGTAAAACTACTTTTATACCAAAGGAAACTCATAGCTTTTATATCTTGAAATATCTTCTTCACGTTTATCGTTCCTTCATTAAACCTTTTGTCGTTCCTAGCACGCCATATACACCAACAAGAGACAAAGACAATACCGTTGGAGACTTTTCTCACAGTTCCTTTAAGAACCAAGTATTCGTCGATCTTGAAATTCTTTAACCGAAAACATATTCTTCCTTCCTCAAGCCCATGACCATTAATCACCTGACTCCCAATAGAGAACTCGGCCAACAATCTGTTAAGGTCATGCCATTCATTTTTTTCCTCAGTTGACGACGGTCGTCTTACCCAATTACTAGCACCTTTAAACATGCCATTTGAGCTGCAAAAACAGTCCTTGACAACAGCCCTCTTCTCCTTTTCGAGTCTGAAAATTCGTGGAAATCTATATTTCAAAGGTTCACTACACGCCCAAATATCAATCCAAAACCTTATACTCGAACCTGGCCCAACCTTTCCAATGGATAGCTTATTAAGATCCATTCCTGCAACATTTGTTTTACTAATAACAACTATGTTCTTCCAAACACCAGTTACTGAGCGGTTAATAGGCAGCGGTTCCCAGCAACGTTTAGTGTTGTGAACAACATCAATTACCCTTTTCCATAACCTTTTTTCTTCCACCCGGTATCTCCACAGCCACTTTGAGAGGAGAGCAACGTTCGAGTCTCTTAATTTACTTAACCCAAGACCCCCAAAAGCAATAGGAGACGCCACCCTTTCCCACGCTACCCAATGAATTTTTCTCCCGTCCCCCGTTCCATTCCAAAGAAATCTTCGAATAATGACCTCTAACCCATTCGCCACCTTCTCCGGGACTTTGAATAGAGAAAAGTAGTAAGTAGGAAGACTTTCAAGGACGGATTTTATAAGAGTTATCCTTCCCGCAAGTGAAAGACAATGTGACTTCCATAAGGCCAACCTAGCTTAAAAAATGTCAAAAAGAAAGTCCCAACTCACTACCTTGTTCATATTCCCTCCAATCCTAATTCCCAAATGCTTGAAAGGGAAGAAACCTTCTCTACAATTAATTGACCCAACCATCCTTTTAACTTCCGCCTCATCTACGCCCACCTCAAATAACTTCGACTTCTTGAAATTGATGTTGAGCCCCGAGCATAGATAAAAACTTCTCAAAATTCTTGTTACCTTTTTAATATTTTGTAAAGACCATTCTCCCACGAAAGTGACATCGTCGGCATAGAGTAAATGAGAGATGATAGGGCCTTGATTCGGGAGTTGAATCCCCTTAACAGTCCCTACCTCAACCGTTTTTTTCATCAACCCGACTAAACCTTCCATAACAATGAGAAATAAAAAAATGGGAGAGCGGGTCACCTTGTCTCATACCTTTATGGCATTGGAATTCAAAAGTAGGGGAACCATTGACAAGAACTGACGCTCTAGCTGCTGAAAGAATCCCACGAATCCAACAGCACCATCGATCAGGAAATCCAAGTTGCTTCATGATGTCCAAGAGGAAGCTCCAATTGACATTATCATACACCTTGTTGAAATCGACTCTAAAAATAAAAGCTTCTTTCTTCTCCTTTTTAAGCCAGGATACCAACTCGTTCAAAATTAAAGGTCCGTCAAGGAAGACGGTCACTTAAGAAGGCCGATTGAGTTTCAGAAACAGTTGAACCCAATACCTTATTCAGGCGGTTGGCAAGTACCTTATGTTAGGATTCATGCATATTATCATATAAACAATCACGAGTACGCAGTGGAAAGAAACGTATATGCAATAATATTAATTAACAAAGTAGGAATTGGAAGTGTACCTTTTAGCGTGAGCTTCCAATAATATTAATAATAATATAATTATTATTAGTTAGGGTTTAAAGTAAAACCCCTCTACGATCGCACACACGACACATCAAACAATACCTGAAAATTGCTAGATCTTGAATCACCAAAAGCCTAAAACTCATAGTTTGCTTTTAATATCACCTTCTTCGAACAACTAGATGTAAGAAACAAAATACTGTTTGTTGCTCGAAGTCAAAAAAACGAATATAAATCCCAAGGCATAATTAATGCCAAGTATAATTAATATATCTATTCTTCTACGAATGAAACAAAATTTCGTTGACTAAGGTTTTATTTGTTTGTTGAGAGAGAAAATTATTTAGAATTATATTGTTAGGGTTAATTATTAGGATATATATAGGGTATAAATATATCCTTAATAACTTAACTTTCAAGTTAACATCTTTTGACTTGGACTAGGGTTTAATTAATAATTACATTAATTATAATTAATATTTAATATTTAATAATTCATATTTATTAATTAACATATCTAGTTAATAATGTCCAATTATCATTTCTCTCAATTGGTGATTATAAATATGTAGATACAATATATACATATTACCGGATATCTAAGTGTCAACGCGTGTGACTCCGTAGGCTTAAATATTTTCCGGACATGCGTTTATTTAACGTGATCATATTCCAACAGCTCCCACTTGAGCATGTTATAATAAAGGCAATAACATTGGTTAGCGTCTAGCAACACGCCAATGCTCCCGGAAATATTTAAGTATAGTTTCTTAAAGTATTTTGAAATGGTTTCAGTATTTATTATCCCTTTGTTTCAGATACCTTGTTAATTATGGATATGAATCAATGTCATTCCATAATTTAACGATTCTGTTTCTCATTTTTACAACTAATTAAGATTACCAAATTATTCGAGACCACATCTGGAGTTCATTTGGGTACGGCCGTACAAACATCTTAATTAATCAATGAGGGCGCCAAATGGTATCATTCTTCAGTTGCAAATTGAAGGAACAAATCCTATATTGACTACACGTGTTAGTCATGTCGTTTCACTATATTTCTGAAAATAGCCCTTTATTACTACCTTATTCATGATAGTTAGAACTATATCAAGAAAATACAATTCACACATGCATAACCTGCTTGTATCTCAAGTTTAAGGATAAATAAAGCAACCATTTCACGAATTTCATTTAATGACGCCGATCCATAAAGTGATGATTCGTTAAGTGGGGTAGTCCGATATGCATCTCTATGGATATCATGTGAGTTTGGTAGGACCATCTTCAAATATTCCCAAAAATATTTACTAATCACTCAGATTTGTCTTAGTTTAACTATAAACCCATATAGTTAATCGACAATGGACATTTAGATTATTTTAAAATATTCATGGATTAAACATGCAAATATAGGATACAATCATTATTGAAATGAAAACACACATACCAAGTATTTGAATTCATTTATTGAAATAATAATTGTTTAGCATCCTTTATCCAAATACCAATCACAGATTTACATGATATAACTAGCTAATTTAAGTCCTCTGCCCTCGGCATGCTTATTGAGCTTTCCTTTGACAATGCCTTTGTAAAAGGATTAACTAAGTTATAATCTGTGTGAACTTTGAGTATCTTAATTTCTCCTAGTTCGATTTGTTCACGTGCATAGTGATATCGTCTAGGATAATGTCTGGCACCTTTCTGAACTCCGGGTTCATTGGCAATAAAGATTGCACTAGTATTGTAGCAATACATATATAAAGGTGTGTTATTTGAGGGCATCACGTTAAAACCCAAAAATAAACTTCCTAATCCAGACAATTTTCATGGCGGCTTTTTGAGGCGGCAATATACTCAGACTCTGTCGCATACATAACATCTGTGGTTTGCTTCTTGCTCTTTCAATCCAGCATGCCTCCATTTAAAATGAAGACGCATCCCGACTGAGATTTTGTATCATCTTTATCAGTCTGAAATCCAACATCACAGTATCTAGTCACTTTGAGTTCTGTATCGGGATTTCCTCCATACACCAGAAAATCTTTAGTAGCACACATGTACTTAAGAATATTCTTCACAGCAATCCAATGATCCTCACTCGAATTCTGTTAATATCGGCTAACGATATTTTGCGCGAACACAATGTCAGGTCTAGTGCATCTTACCGCATGCATAATAGATCCCACAGTCGAAGCATAAGGAACTATTTGCATACGCTCCACCTCATTAGGTGTAGAAGCACTGTTTTTGCTAGATAAATTAAGTCCTTCTTGCATAGGTACGAAACCACGCTTAGAATTCTCCATCTTGAATCGCTTCAAGATCTTATCAATATAAGCACTTTGACTTAATTCAATCAACCGTTTACTTCTATCTCTATAGATCTTGATTCCAAGAATGAATGTTGCTTCAGCAAAACACTTTCCAAGATGGGATTTTACATCTTGCAACATTAGAATGTGATTTCCTATTATCAATATGTCATCAACATACAAGACAAGGAAAGTAACGTTACTCCCACTATTGCGATATACACATGGCTCATCAGGATTTTGAGCAAAATCAAACTTTTAATTTCCTCATCAAACCTTTTATTCCAACTTCTTGATGCTTGCTTTAGTCCATAAATGGACCTATGAAACTTGCACACTTTGTTGGGATACTATAGATCGACAAAACCTTATGGTTGAACCATATAAACTTCCTCGTCTAGATAACCATTCAAGAAAGCGGTTTTGTCATCCATTTGCCATATCTCATAGTCATAGTATACTGTTATGGATAAGATGATCTTAATAGCTCTAATGTCCGCTACGGGAGAGAAGGTTTCCTCATAGTCAACTCCATAAAGCTGAGTATAGCCTTTCGCCACAAGATGAGCTTTATAGGTGTGTACATTTCCATACATGTCGGTCTTCTTCTTGAAGATCCATTTCCACCTAACAGTTCTACCATTAGGTGGAAGATCAACCAAGCTCCAGACTTGATTATCTTTCATGGATTTCATTTCCACATTCGTAGCTTCAAGCCATTTGTCAGATTCAGGATGTGATAATGCAGCTTTGAAATTAGGAGGTTCATTTAAGTCTCCTAATACGTGTTCTTCAGACTCAATATTAAGATTCAATCTTTCACGAGCACGTATTGTCCTTGAGGACCTACGAATTGGAATCGCATTATCTTCAACTTGAGGTTCATGAGATTCATCTCTTTGAACATTCCCCCCCCCCCCAAGTTGATGATTGCTAGTATTTTCAGAAGGTGACACATCTTCTTCTTGAGTCTCATCAAGTTCGACAATCCTCCCACTGTTTTCTTGAGTGATGAGATTATTTTCAAAGAACTCAGCATATCGAGCAACTTTAACAGTGTTGTCGGTAGGAAAGTAGAAGTAGTAACCCATCGTTACCTTTGGGTATCCTACAAAGATGCACTTAACAGATCTAGGTTCAAGTTTGTCAGGCGTATCTCGTTTCACAAGTGCCTCACAACCCCAGACCTTTAAGTAAGACAAATTAGGAACACTCCCATGCCACAATTCATGCGGTGTCTTGTCAACCTTCTTGGCTGGAACCATATTGAGAATGCGTACAACAGTCTCTAGAGCATAATCCCAAAATGAAAATGGGAGAGTCGTAAGGTTCATCATTTGATTATAAGATCCCTTCACGTTGAAGTCTTTCAATGCGTTTCTTGCCAACGATAATGCCAAAGACACGCATTCATCAAATGATTCATCATTTGATTGTGAGATCCCTTCACGTTGAAGTCTTTCAATGCGTTTCTTGCCAACGATAATGCCAAAGACACGCATTCATCAAATGATTCATCATTTGATTGTGAGATCCCTTCACGTTGAAGTCTTTCAATGCGTTTCTTGCCAACGATAATGCCAAAGACACGCATTCATCAAATGATTCATCATTTGATTGTGAGATCCCTTCACGTTGAAGTCTTTCAATGCGTTTCTTGCCAACGATAATGCCAAAGACACGCATTCATCAAATGATTCATCATTTGATTGTGAGATCCCTTCACGTTGAAGTCTTTCAATGCGTTTCTTGCCAACGATAATGCCAAAGACACGCATTCATCAAATGATTCATCATTTGATTGTGAGATCCCTTCACGTTGAAGTCTTTCAATGCGTTTCTTGCCAACGATAATGCCAAAGACACGCATTCATCAAATGATTCATCATTTGATCTAACCATGTTCAACAAGGTTCGATCTCTCCTCTCAGATATACCATTATGCAGGAGTAAGCTTTTGGATAAATCCACAAGCTTTTAGATAATCCTTAAACTCTTGGCTTAAGTATTTTCCACCTCGATGCAAACGAAGAATCTTGATGTTTTTACCGAGTTGATTTTCTACTTCATTTTTAAACTCTTTGAATGTTTCGAAGACTTCATGTTTATGTTTAAGCAAGTAAACATAACCATAATGACTGAAATCATTCATAAAAATGATGAAGTAGCTAGCACCTTTCCTTGACACATGTCTAAATGGGCCACATACATCGGTATGTATAAGTCCAAGTAGCTCTTTAGCCCTCTCCGTTTTATGTGGAAAAGGTTTTCTTGTCATCTTGCCGGAAACACAAGACACGCATTTTTCAAATGATTCATCATTTGATTGTAAGATCCCTTCACGTTGAAGTCTTTCAATGCGTTTCTTGCCAACGATAATGCCAAAGACACGCATTCATCAAATGATTCATCATTTGATTGTGAGATCCCTTCACGTTGAAGTCTTTCAATGCGTTTCTTGCCAACGATAATGCCAAAGACACGCATTCATCAAATGATTCATCATTTGATTGTGAGATCCCTTCACGTTGAAGTCTTTCAATGCGTTTCTTGCCAACGATAATGCCAAAGACACGCATTCATCAAATGATTCATCATTTGATTGTGAGATCCCTTCACGTTGAAGTCTTTCAATGCGTTTCTTGACAAAATAAACAAGACGAAAATGCCAAAGATAGGTAGAGTCCAAGTCATCGTTTGACTCTTTTGCTATTGAATTATCATTTGAATCACAACAACTCACATAATTCAATTGTGAAGATACTTGAAGAAATGGTTAAACCAACTTGCTTCTTCTTCTTGTTCAACTCAGCTAGATACTTAGGACAATTCCTCTTCCAGTGTCTCACTTCAGCACAGTGATGACAAGCCTGGTCTTTTAGCCGGATGCTCTTTTTCCGCCGTAGGGGTCTTTTAAGGTTTCGAGACTGAAGCACCTTGCTTTCCCTTACCAAAGTTCTTGCCCTTAGCTTTCGGTTGTTTTCCTTTCTGAACCTTTCCCCCTTGATCATAAGAACTTGGGGTATCTCATATTTCTTGGGAAGGTTTTTCTCATACTCAATTAACATGGCATGAAGTTTAGCTATGATTTTGCTCATGCTGTGCATATTGTAATTGCGCATACAACTCTCAAAATCCCTTGAAAGGGACTTAAGAATCATGCCAATAGCAATAGGCAGAGGATATACATAGTTTAGTCTTTCCAAGTGCTCAAAGTAACTCTTCATCTTGAGTACATGAGTGCTCACCGGTTTCCCATACTCGTGTTTCAAATCATGGAGTGATTCAATTAGCTCAAGTAATTCAACTCCAATTTGTTTTTCGTACATAGACTTGAGTTCTCTGATTATATCATACGAATTTTACAATTCGAATTGCTTTTGAAGCTCGGGAGTCATGCTACCTAGCATCAAACAAGCAACCTTATTATGTCTATCGTACTGAGTATTGTATGCTTCCAACTGCATAGCAGTGGCACTCGCATCAGGGATAATGGGCATCTGAGTTTCAAGGACATCGATTTTCTTTTCAACTCTTAGAACGATTCTCAATTGACAAAACAGTCATTGAAATTGGTTTCAGAAAGTTTACTCTTTCTAGCATCGACCTGAAAGCCGATTTGTGTATGTTTTGTGAAGGATTTGTTGCCATTTACAAAACAGATTCAAGTTCAATTATCGGTATTTTCGATAATGAATCCTTAAGAAATATAATCACCCAATGTTAAATTATTTAACGATTAATTTCATTAAGGCTAGGATCCAATTGACATACCATCATTTCATCAGTTGATCTGCTAGAAATGACGTACTCAAAAGGTAAGTGACTAGCAATAATTGCATTACAAGTGCAATTCCTAGATTTATGGGACTTACAACAACACTTATTAGGGGTAATAAGTGTTTTGTAAACATGTTTTGTCCCATCTTATGCCACGGGTCAAGGTCTCACGATGAGTAGTAATTTACCTTGTTAGATACAATTCACCTACGGTCTCACGTAGAGCAAAAAGCACTTGCAAGTGTTCTTAGCAAAGTGGGTGGCAAAGACTTAACTTTGAATGGGTAATGCATTTGATGTGAATCAAAAGTTTATGTATGAAGACTCATGCAAATCTTTATAACATAATGTTTAATAAAATCATTTTTATCGTCTTAACAACACAAGAGAGCTCGGTAGCTCCATTTGAACGCACAAAGAAGCGCAGGAGCAAAGGTTTGCGATAAACGCAATTAAAAACCCGCTCCTTTAGGAGGCTAGCGCACTCCGACTTATACCTCTCTTAGAGTTTGTTCAAATGGGTGAGCCGGTGTATCTCTTGGTTGTAAAACTTAATTTTATTAAAACAAAATCATATTTCATAATTCTTAGTCAAGTTTATTCTTTTCCAATAAAACAATTTTGCATCACCATTTATACCACAATAAAAGAAGCAAAATAATAAACTTACTAACTATTAACTAATTAATCATGCAACGAGTTATGGTGGGCCACCTAAACATGGTCACTATGGTTAATGTATAAGTCTAAATCGGCTCCCCCTTCAAAGAAGAGGACCATATACATCAAGTTACCTTGATTGCGTAAGCCTTTAAACAAACTATTAGCAAGTAATTACACATAAACAAGCTGACTGGAAAATTCTAGTAGCTTCACGACCTGTTTAGACCTGTTTCTGGTCAGAATCAAGATTCGACCAGAACTACAAAGTTGTAGCCCTATGAGTTGAGCATCTACAGTCCAAAGGGCAACTCCTAACTCATTACGGTTGATTTTATATGAATTTTTTAGTGAACTGGTGTCAAGCAGAAAAAATCACACGAAAAATTCACATAGTCACACAATTATCAAATAATTAACCCTAATTATTGGACCATTAGGCTAATCAATTTATATCTAAATATCTAAGTAATAATCATAAAGAATTTTGCATGAATTCCTTATGATTTTTACTTCTATTTAACAACTTTAAATAAAAGATACATAACATGCAATTTATATCTAATAAACATGTCAATTCACATAATCAAAACTTGCTTAGAGGGTTTCAATTAACCATTAATATAAAATAGGTTGAATTAATAATAAAAACAAAACCCTAATTTTTATTTTTATTGATTTTCTATTTTTAATAAATAAATAAATAAAAAACAATTTTAATATTTAATTATTAAATAAATCGAACCAACCCTAAACCCTCATTCAAGTTTTGAACTTTGTAACTAATATATCACATATTAGTAGGCTTCGTGATACCACTGTTAGGATTCATGCATATTATCATATAAACAATCACGAGTACGCAGCAGAAAGAAACGTATATGCAATAATATTAATTAACAAAGTAGGAATTGAAAGTGTACCTTTTAGCGTGAGCTTCCAATAATATTAATAATATAATTATTATTAGTTAGGGTTTAAAGTAAAACCCCTCTACGATCGCACACACGACACGTCAAACAATACCCGAAGATTGCTAGATCTTGAATCACCAAAAGCCTAAAACTCATAGTTTGCTTTTAATATCACCTTCTTCGAACAACTAGATGTAAGAAACAAAATACTGTTTGTTGCTCGAAGTCAAAAAAACGAATATAAATCCCAAGGCATAATTAATGCCAAGTATAATTAATATATCTATTCTTCTACGAATGAAACAAAATTTCGTTGACTAAGGTTTTATTTGTTTGTTCGATCCGAGAGAGAAAATTATTTAGAGTTATATTGTTAAGGTTAATTATTAAGATATATATAGGGTATAAATACATCCCTAATAACTTAACTTTCAAGTACATCTTTTGACTTGGACTGGGGTTTAACTAATAATTACATTAATTATTAATTAATATTTGAATAATTAATAATTCATATTTATTAATTAATAAATAATTCTAATTACATATCTAGTTAATAATGTCCAATTATCATTTCTCTCAATTTGGTGATTATAAATATGTAGATACAATATATACATATTACCGGATATCTAAGTGTCAACGCGTGTGACCCCGTAGGCTTAAATATTTTCCGGACATGCGTTTATTTAACGTGATCATATTCCAACACCTTAGATAGAGCTTTGTTGATCACCCCGACAAGTGTAATTGGCCTATAATCGTTTAAGCATTCCGGATCTTTGATCTTGGGCACAAGAGTTATAAAAGAGGAGCTGCATCCCCTGTTGATCAGACCTGTATCAAAAAACATATTGAAGATCCTCACGAAATCAGTTTCAAGCTTGTCCCAAAATCTTTTGATAAAGCGAAAGTTGAACCCATCGGGTCCGGGTGCTTTATCATCCCCACAGGAGAAAACCGCCTCTTTAATTTCTCTAGCAGAAAACCTGTTCACCAACCCATCAGCTTCGGAACTGGATAGTCTCGAGCCCATGACATTTTCGAGTTTGGGCCTCTCAATCCAATCTTCCTTAAATTTGTTCCTAAAAAAAATCAAACACCTGCTTCTTTATCCGCTTAGGCTTTGTCGTCCATTCTCTGTTAATCATCATACCCGGAATTTCGTTACTCCTTTTTCTATTATTAATAAGCCCATGAAAGAACTTAGAGTTCTCGTTGCCATCAATCGCCCACCTACACCTAGACATTTGTTTGAGATCGCTAGTGTAACACCCCAAGATTTTTAAGATAAATAAATTAACCCCTTTTTATAGTTTTGACATTAAATTAAATTCCTAGTATTTAATTTTTAGTTATGGGGTTAATTTAGTTGGAACTTTAGCGGATAGCGGGTATAATACCCATCTAAGAGTGAAAAAGGGCGTGCCACTTAGAGAAAGTGCCAACCATTTTATTGTTTATGACTCACGCTCTTTTCTTCACCATTAGTCACATTCTCACCTAAAAATCTATCTTCATTTTCTCTTCTTGAATCTTCCATTCTTGTTTTAAATTACACCAACTTTCTATCACAAGTGATAATCAACATCATCACTTTAGGTTGAAAAGATTGAAATTGAAAGTGTGTGTGGTGGTGTGTGGGCCGATTTCAAGAGGGAAAAAGGGAGGAGACTAGAAGTGTGATTTCAATTATCTTCAAGTGTGTTGACCTTAATCAATCAAATCCTTCCAAATAATAATAATAATCACTACAATGGCTTAAATTGTGGAATTTGTGGGTGTGTATGTGTGTGGGTCGAAACTCTCAAGAGGGGAGAAGAATGAATTTGTGATTTTCCCATCTTAGTTATTGTCCTTCAAGGTAAGAATTCTTCTAACTTAGTTTTAATTTTAGTTTTCTTGAATTAGGGTTCTTGAGATGGGAAGAATTGGGAATTTTAAGAATTGACCATTTTTGCTTTAAAATCCTTTATTGTTGGTCACTATAGGGTTATACAAGATTGTTTATGACTTTCCCAATTTTCAGTTTTGTGATGTAATGGTTATTGAGTTGGGTTCATGATTTTCTTAAAGAAATGGTAGTGACTAATCATAGTCAATATTGTGAAAATTGATGGGTAAGAAGAATGAGGGCATGGCCATATGGTGGGAAATGTGAAATTGAGATTTTGTATGTTTTGAACCAACTCAATAGCATTTTGAGAATTGATCATTTTTGCTTTAAAATCCTTTATTGTTGGTCACTATAGGGTTATACAAGATTGTTTATGACTCGCCCTCTTTTCTTCACCATTAGTCACATTCTCACCTAAAAATCTATCTTCATTTTCTCTTCTTGAATCTTCCATTCTTGTTTTAAATTACACCAACTTTCTATCACAAGTGATAATCAACATCATCACTTTAGGTTGAAAAGATTGAAATTGAAAGTGTGTGTGGTGGTGTGTGGGCCGATTTCAAGAGGGAAAAAGGGAGGAGACTAGAAGTGTGATTTCAATTATCTTCAAGTGTGTTGACCTTAATCAATCAAATCCTTCCAAATAATAATAATAATCACTACAATGGGTTAAATTGTGGAATTTGTGGGTGTGTATGTGTGTGGGTCGAAACTCTCAAGAGGGGAGAAGAATGAATTTGTGATTTTCCCATCTTAGTTATTGTCCTTCAAGGTAAGAATTCTTCTAACTTAGTTTTAATTTTAGTTTTCTTGAATTAGGGTTCTTGAGATGGGAAGAATTGGGAATTTTGAGAATTGATATGGATTAGGAATGCTAGTGATTTGTTAGTATGGCTAAATTAAGTTAATCAAGATTGTGAATATAGTCTTATATGCATATTGTGTTGATTTGTTAGGTTGAAAGCTTTGCAATTGTTGTGGCAATCTTGATTATTGTTAGTCGCGGAGGAGGTGAGTAAATTTGCATACTCTTCTATGTGCGTTGGGTCGATTACCATATGATGGTGGATTCCGTGTATGGTAATCGATTTGGCGTTAGGGCCTAATTTTGAGGTCGGGGCCTAAGAACCTCTTTGATTATTGTTTAGCGTATATGGATCCATGTATGTGTTTGTTAGCGCAAAAGTGAGTATGCAAGTGATGGTATGACGGTACCATTGGCTACATGCGATAGTCTTTTGTGTTTTTGCCCTCCTTCGTATATATATTTGTATGCAAGTTTATTCACTAAGCATTCGCTTACTTTTAGTTGTTTACCCTTTTTATAGGTGGTTCCGGAAGAAAAGGAACTAAGTCCTTGTTGATCTGAAGTGTTGGTAAGAGGTTGATTTAGGCGTTTTGGAAGGTATTCGTCCATTCATGAAAGAATGGAACTTTTGGTGTAGATACTTAGTCATCCCACCTCGTTCATGGCTCTTGATCCGTTTGGTTTTGTTGGTAAAGCTTTGTTTTGGTATATTTCTGCAAGTTGCTCCATGTGAAGCTCTTTTGATTTATGAACTTGTATAGTTTGACTTGAAAAGTGTCAAAATGGGTAAACGACCCATTTAGTTGTGTAAATGAATGGTTGGTCAAATGGATATTTCAACTATGTTTGTAATGGTGTCAAATTATGGTTTGAACTCAGTAATGTCGTGTAGTGGGTCTTGTGTTTGTGTATGGAAAGTTTGCAAGTCATGAAAAGTGTCAAAAATGGGTTTTGGTTCTGTCAGACCCATTTATGCGGTGCATGGACTTTTTATGCGGTGCATATTCATTCGCATGAAACTTCCTGTACGATTTTGCACAACTTTATGCGGTGCATAAAATAACCATGCGGTGCATATTTAAAAAAAAATTCCTTATTTTACTTAAATTGAGTCGTGTCGTTACAGCTATCCTTGTTATGTTCGTATTCATTCAACTTTCTCAAACATTCGACTCTTATCCACTTCTCTTCATCAGTTAACTCTGTGTCCTCCATTTTTAAATTCAATTCCTCCATTTCAAGTTTACATAAAATAATCTCCTCTTCTTCATTCTTTTTTATTTCAGTCCTCCATTTTCGTAGACAGTCCCTAACCCACCTAAGTTTTAACATTAATACAACATCAGGTTGGTCAACACCATTGAACGACTCAAAAGCGTCCAACACCGTCTTCTCAAAATGACCTCTTTCAAGCCATGAATTAAAGAACCTAAACGGTTTAGGACCAAAATTCCTATCAACCAATGTAAGCAAAATTGGGTTATGATCCGACTTAAATGTGGGCAGAGAGCGAAAACAAGCCCCATGCCACGAATCAATCACTTCCCTTTCCACTAGGAGTCTATCGATTTTGCTTAGTTTTTTCCCCCTATCGTCCTCCATTAAAAAAGTAAACTTACTTCCTTTCATATCAAATTCATGAAGATCAGCAGCATCAATAAAAGAATTAAAATCACGAGCAGTATGAGTTTGGAAGACCGACCCCTTTCTTTCTTCAGCCACCCTTACCGAATTGAAATCACCAATAAAAAACCAAAACTCCGAGCAACTACCCTTAATACGACCCAGCTTCTCCCACAGTTCCTTCTTTGCTCTCCTATTTTGTGGCGCATAAACATTCACCACACAAACAGGATGATCAATACCCTTCACTACTCCTTTTATCATCAAGAAATTGCTATCTTTATTACAATCAACTTTTAGAAACACAGAAGGGTCCCACAAAGAAACGAGACCTCCTGACCGCCCATTTGAATCAACAGCCTCATACTCGAAACTTGAATTACCCCAAAATTTACTAATCAATCTTTTATCTAGCTCCCCACACTGTGTTTCTTGAATGGCAGTAAAAGAAACTTTCTCATTGATTTTAATACCTCTTATCCAATCGGATTTACCCACCCCTTTTATCCCCCTAATATGAATCGCGAGGATGTTCATTTAGAAACCACATTGATACCTTCGTCTTCAATCGCCTTCCTTATCCTGTCTTTTGCTTTTTCGAGATTGACTCCCACTACTTTTGCATCAACGATTGTATCCTGAACCTCTGCCTCTATGTTTTCCTCCTCTCCTGTATCTTTTTTATTCCCTTCCATGTCTTTCACATCCCCTGTATCTTCTTGATTTTCTTCTCCTGACCTAATTGTGATTTGGGTTTCTTTCGTTTGAGCGTGGTTTTGGTTTTGTGGATCAGCCATATCGGTCTCATGGACAAAAGATTTATCCTTATTTTGATCATTGGGCCTTAAAGGTAATCCACCCTCGTTTTGTAAAGTATATTCCCCAATTGGGCCAGCAAGCCCATCAATAATATCCACATCAGCCGTTCTCGTCCTTATCCTTGACCTTGAGGGGTAAATTCCAAAAGGACAATTAATTTCCCATTTCCTTTAAAAAAAAGCTTTTTTGTGAGCCACAACTTTAACTTTGGTAGGACCCCCAGACGAAGATGAAAAGACCATATTATTATTAGGAACAAAATTGGTATCCACCCCATGCATTAAATGTGTATCACGCGTCTCCCCTTTCCCAAGCATGGTCGTTTCGCCTTCTTCCCTAGGGTTTCTCCATTCTCCATCTTCCACGTCCTCCGCCACCGGACTACCATCAACCACCGTCTCAACCCCGTCGACCTTACTATTGTAAAAATAACGTCCATATTTTACCCTGCCACAAGGTGGACACCAATCAAAAGTCTTCTCCTCCACACAAACACTAAATTTTTTCCTCCTCCACCCAAACCCTAAATATTTTCCTCCTCCACCCAACCGTAACCGTCGCTCTCACCTCCTTCCCTTCCCCTAGTAAACCTACACATTCAACGAAGCGATTGAAATCGCCATCTTTAGCATTAGATGGACTCACCACCTTACCCACCTTCTCGCACACCCGATTCACCACTGTTGCGTTGGCTAAGTGAAAAGGCACACCATACACTCCAACCCAAGCAATTCTTTCAAAAGGAATCGACTGCCCCACCCATTCATCAATGCGAGAGAACCATGATTCCCATATTTCCTTGCTGGCCAAAAACTTCTGAGTATCATCTTCATTTTGGAAACTAATCATCATATTCAAACCCTTCATGTACAGCCCTATGGTGGAGCTCCGACAATACATTCACATCATCTTCAATCCGCACCTCTAACTCCTTGTTTTCGACATTTTTGGTTCCGCTAACCACGTCTCTAAAGGACCTACCTCCTCCAAAAGTCTGGTTGTAGAAACCATTGGTCTTGAGAGGTGGTGGCCCAACCCCCTTATTCACCATGCTTCTCTCATTACGTTCGTTTTCCAGCGGGACATTCTCCATGGCAAAATATGCGTTGTTGATTCTAAGGGTAAATTTCCCCATTTTTACGTACCTCAGATTCCTCTCCATTTCCTTCCAGTTCTTTACCCCCTTAAAAGTAGTGAAACCAAATCTATTCCCATCTTAATCACGCTTCCTTGCGATGTAAACCCCAGCTAAATCTCCATACCCTTTGAGGACGTTGGAGAGATCCTAGGGTCTACACCCGTTAGGGATATCAGCTACGAAGAACTTGACCACTTGAGCACCAAAATTACTTGCATAGCTCCCGTTGTTGGGATTTGTCTGTCTTTTTTTGTTTGTTACCTCCTCCCAAGTGTTTTCTCTCTCACACACATTCTCTCCCATTTTTTTTTGTAACTTACACTAATTCAAAATGGTATATTCAAATGAACTAACATAAAAAAATTAATGTATTATTATAATCTAAAGCATAAACATCTATATATATATATATTAAAACAGTAGTTAACCGAGTATTCTAAAGCCCTGACATCTCCTTATTTTGTTGACAATATTTATATCTTATTAGAAATAGTAAACCCACAAATTTCTAATAAAAGTGATTTTTAAAAAAAAAATAAAAAATAAAATAATAATAATAATAATAATAATAATAATAATAATAATAATACATAAATATATGTAGAATAAAGATAGTATGTAATCTCATACGTTTGACAATATATTAATTACATTTTTTGAAATAAGTAACAAATCTTCTAATTTGATAAATAATATTCACTTCTAAATTGGAAAACTAAACGTAATCAAGTTTTTTAAAAATCAAGTTTTGGATGTATGTTGTATATAACTTCATTGCGGATATTATATGTATATTAGGTAGAAACATTTAAATCAATGAAAAATGGAGACGGTACCGTCTGGGTAGAAAAGAGTTGAATAATATTTTAGAGGTGGTTTGGGTACACTACAACAAAACAGGGCTTTTAGGACACCCAAAAACGTCCTATAATGTTACTTTATAGGACCTTTCTTTTAATAGGACCAACGGTACAAGCGTCTCATGTAAGGGGGTCGTAAAAAGTCCTGAGCGTCCTAACATCTCAAATAAGATTATAAAACCAATATAATGGTCACATAATAAGTCTATGAACAACTCAATTAGGGTCCTAATAAAAACATATTGGGACACTTTTACAATGTTCTAAGATGTGGTTACTCATTTATAATCTTTTGATACACATACAAGTGTCCTTAAAAGTTATTTTATAGGACCCTTACCATGTAACATTATATATACTTTAGTACCAAAAAAAGAGTCCTAATATCTCAGTTAAGATGATGAAACCAATTTTATGGTCACATAATATGTCTATGAACAACTCAATTAGCGTCCTAATAAAAACATATTAGGACACTTTTACAATGTTCTAACATGTGCTTACCTACTTTTAATCTTTTAGTACACATATAAGCGTCCTTAAAAACTAGATAATAGGACCCTTGGTATGTAACATTATATATACTTTAGTACCAAGAAAAGAGACCTAATATCTCAAATAAGATTATGAAACCAACTTTATGGTCGCATAATGTGTTTATGAACAACACAATTAGCGTCCTAATAAAAACATATTAGGACACTTTTACAATGTTCTAACATGTTTAATAGGACATCCAAATAATGGTTTCTATTAAACAATAAACACACCACCAACATATATAAAATACTAATATATAGTTATTATGTATATAACCTCAAGAAATAAAATTTTATTATATTTCAAATAAGCATGTTCATTACAAACACATTAAACATAAAAAAGTTATAACATTATTCAACATAAAGTCTTATAAAATCTAACAAAAGAAATTAAAAGCAATGAAAGAAACAAGAAGCTAGCACAAAATCCCATGTTATCATGCATCCTCAATCCTCACGGACCACCTACAAATAAACCATTCTTGTATAAGCATTAAGGTACATGTTACTAAAATTATTAATAACACAAGTTTAACAAATACATACCGAGATGAAAGGACAGGGCCATGCAATAGTTGCACCAATACAATCTTCAATTGTGGAAAATAATCCATATGGTCTCACCAACATTTCATCTCTTTTTATCGGTACTTGAGCATTTACCTCACACCATCCCTTTCCAATCTCTTTACCACCCACTAGCTCATTCGGGTCCAAGCTCTTCACCCATCCTTTTGCTACAATCTCCGTTGGGTTTAGAATGCTTTTAAGGAAAACCTCATCTCCAACCTATATTTTAGTTTTCAACAATCAAACTCTAGTTATAATAGTTCAAATCATTTCACACAAAAAGTGAGTAACAATAAACTGTTACACTAGCATGCATCAAATTTATTTCCATAACAAAAACAACAAAGGCATAGATAACAACATAGTTAACTAATACATCATTAAATCACGAAACCTTGTGTATAAGACATTCTACAACACACATACATCTAAATTTAATATCCAAAATATATATCCTAAGACGAATTATATTTAACATTTTCAACTATTGTAACTATTCGAGTTTTCCAAAATCCATAAGCTACTTAGATCAACAATGCAAGTAAATTCTACATTTTTTAATTAATAACGTATATAATATCCAACTTCATATGCGTAAAAGGGATTGACATTCCTTAATTGGCTCACACTCCTAACTGGGTCGGCCCTAGGCCAAGAAAATAGAGTCGGGTCAGCCAAGTATGAAATTGGATCGAACAGGGCTTCTAGCCAGCAAGCCCCAGCCAGGTCGACTATACTTCTAAATAGCCTGATTAGCTGATTAGCTGATTAGCTGATTAGCTGATTAGCTGATTAGCTGATTAGCTGATTAGCTGATTAGCTGATTAGCTGATTAGCTGATTAGCTGATTAGCTGATTAGCTGATTAGCTGATTAGCTGATTAGCTGATTAGCTGATTAGCTGATTAGCTGATTAGCTGATTAGCTGATTAGCTGATTAGCTGATTAGCTGATTAGCTGATTAGCTGATTAGCTGATTAGCTGATTAGCTGATTAGCTGATTAGCTGATTAGCTGATTAGCTGATTAGCTGATTAGCTGATTAGCTGATTAGCTGATTAGCTGGTCAGCCAAGTATGAAATTGGATCGAACAGGGCTTCTAGCCAGCAAGCCCCAGCCAGGACGACTATACTTCTAAATAGCCTGATTAGCTGATTAGCTGATGGAAGCAACCCCCAACGGTACACATTTCTCGTAGTCAGAGGTTATGTTAAACATTATATTTTTCTAGTACACAACCAAAAAACTCAGTCTTGACCTTTGGTGGTGTATAACTTGTATAGCATTTGTATAATTGTATCAGTCTATCATTTGCATAGAAATCCAATATTCAACAGCAGATAGATATATCAAGGATGTATACAAAAAGGTAAGCAAAGACTTATCTTATAACATTCATAATGGAGCTCAGGCTCATCTTTTATACTCACTAACAAGGTTTTGATTGGGTAAAATTCAAGCTCTGTCACTCAAAGTAAAAAGACACCAAGAACACAAGAAAGTATGCTACAAAGGACTTCTAATGCTTGACGTTTTGACAGTGTAAATAACAAACCTGTCCCTAATGTTAGTTGCTCAACCATCTAACCAATAGTGAATAGTGGACAGCAAAATAAAACAACGACGGAGAGTCTTAACATTTCTATAAGATATTTATATGATGGAAAAGATTTTGAAACTACACTAATAACTTCTTAGAGAACATGAAGGAAGGAAAAGGATGACAAGTAGCAACTACATCAAATCATTATGAAATAAAGCTCAATCTTTTTTGACCCTTTACCGTTTCCGCTTGTTAAATCCTTAAACTCTTATTTACGCACCAAAAAAAACTGCTAGTGTGGTCCTAGGCCAATTTGAAGGAATAAATATGGGGCTACAAAATGAAGTGTCAGAGAATAACACTCATGCATTTCAACATCACCATTGTTCAATTGTCCTGGCATGAACAGACTATATTATCAATTTAAGAGGGCCTTTTTCCTGTCAGCATCTTTAAGGTCTCACATAGTAAAGCAATACCTATAGGTTGAGATGATGAAGTATCTTAATATTTTAGCTATACTATATCACAAATTAACTCTATATATATCCTCTTTTCTGACTTTTGAAACTTTGAGCAAAAGATATGGTATTGTACATGATTCGCTAAACTGGGATTCCGATAGACAGCACAATTTATAAATTAACTTTGAGCTAATAATTTGGTATAACTTATAGATGAGTTAGCTGGGTAGTGTTATGCTTTAAACGAGTCCAAAAAAAAATTAACCACCTAAACTGGGAATCAGACAACTGAGTCAGACAGGTAGAAAGTCACCTAAAGTATAACTTCAATGAATACAGCTTAAACTGTTTTTACAAAGATTGAAATTATTATTGTAATAATAGTGCAGGTCCTACCCCAAGCATATCTAGGTCACCTCGGGGAGGGTTGTTACCTCTAAATAGCCTCGTCACAATACATTTTACCCATTCAATACAATCGAATAAAACATACAAAACGGATGAATCATATTATAATATACATATCTGTCACTAAGCTTGTCATTTCATGCTTAAACATTAATTATCACAACATCTTTTTTGCAGTTTTTAAGTACATGTCGAATTGGTACAGGCCAGGTTGAGTTGTGGCTAGCAAACAATTCATTGTCCTTTTTTCCTAAACTTCCAAGTAACTTTCAGAAAATTCGACCCATTAGGCTTGCTTCCTATGTAGCTATTAAAAGAATAACCTTTAGACCGTCACAGTTAACATATGGCCCAAATCAACCCATTTCATAATCATTCAAGTAAATAAGCTGAAACTACCAGCTCTATATGACACTGTAAATGCAAGGCGAGATTTTGAGTCCAAGTAAATGTTTATTTATGTTATAGAATGAATGATGAATGAACAATTAGTGAAGAAAGAGTTAGATGTTTACCATCACTTTTAGTCTCAAAACCTTGAATAATGCAAACACAAGACTGATTTAGGTGAAAAAGTTCCTAAGCGTGGTGACTGGAAGACTGTCAAGAAGTTGATTAGTTTGTTACAACTTTTAAAAGGAAAACTGAAAAGGTTTCGGGTACTTCCTATGTTACAGCTAGTTTTTTCTTGTCTGAGGTTGTGGATCTAAATGTTAAGTTGCTTAAGTTAAAAAATGATGATGAGAAGGATTATAGAGAAATGGCAGAAGAAATCAAAACCGGTAACAAAGATAAATAAACAAAAGTTACGGATTAATGTACAGGTCAAAGTTACAAGATAGTAACTAATGCACAATCTGTAAGTGTATTAAAATAAGTTATTTGGAAACAAGATAAATAAACAAAAGTTACGGATTAATGTACAGGTCAAAGTTACAAGATAGTAACTAATGCACAATCTGTAAGTGTATTAAAATAAGTTATTTGGAAACAAGATAAAGTATACCATAATTTAGGGTTCATGCATACTATTTGAGGCTTGAGCAGAATTACAAGATAGTAACAAGCCAAGCAACCAGCTTATAGGAGCGAGCAAATACTACAAGTACCAAGCGATTCCAGTGGAGCCAAAGACTCAACAAACTGGACTGGGTTTTAAAACAAGCCAAAAAACAAATGGCTGGGCAAAATGCTCACTAAAGCAGTTTATAAAACCAAGCAATTAAAAGAAGTAACCAGAACGAGCGTGACACAAGTAAGAAGTATTACCAGCCAAGCAAACTCTTCAAAACTATCATATGCTAAGAAAGAATTCAACACACATAAACTGTAAGTTGTCCTTATTCTAGCAGCCAAACAAATGACAAATTTTACTGGACCGAGCGTGTTACAAAAGTAACCTAACCCTATTCTAGCCGAGCAAATTGTTCATGTCCCTATTCTAGGGGAGACACAAGTAACAAGAATTACCAGATGGAGCGTGTTACACAAGTAACCTTTACGTCCCTATTCTCAGCAGCCCGACACAGCCAAACAAGTACAGAACACATAAAAAAAGAACTCAGCTAGTTTAGGACAAGCAAAATATTTTCACAACCATATTATTAAGCATAAACTACTAGCTAGGTAAGAACAATCATGTAACATTCATCCAGTAACACTATTATGCTAGCGCTTTATGTCTACGGTATCTACTGTAATTTATCAATTCATGTAAAAGACAGAACATTAATGAAAAGAAACATACCCGTAAACGTGGAGGTCCATTGGTTGCAACAGGGCAATGTGATGTGAAAGGCGGAACACTGGAACCATCCATCGACTCATTCATCTTTGCTTGGGCTCGTAACTGGACCACTGTACTAGTAAGTTCTTCACATTGAGCCTTCAATTGGATTAATGACTTGCCAGATCTGCAGTAAAATTTAGCAAGACACATGGAAATCAGCAGCGTATCATCCTATCAGATGAAGATATATATATTTTATAAGCTATCTTGAGCAGAAACAGTTCCCAATAGATTAACATGTTATGTTTCTAGTTTATCTCTTAATCTGAAAAATCAATAGATTTACAAAACTTAAAACAAGTACATCGTAGGGGCTAAAGGCGTAACAAACTGTAAGTATCTGAATTTTATAAAAAAAATGGGGCCAACTCTAAGTAATTTTGAAGTTGTTAGAAAATACACGATTAAATATACCTGCTAAGACTTGCAACCGACAAGCCACGATCTAATGCTTCTTTGCATATGTGCGAGCCAACAAACCCATTTCCACCCAGCACAAGTAACTGTTTCCATCAAAAATTAAATTACATAGAGATGTACACACATATACTACATATACATATCAATGCATATATTCACAGCATAGCAAGAGTATATCATCCATGCTTGATACACCTAATGCATAACACCCAACAATTAAGAACGAAAATAGTGTAGGTAAAACATGTTCAAGAGTAGTTGATACTTAATTGTACTCGACAACAACATGCAATAAAAGTAAATGTTTAGTTGAAGCACACAAACTTTCCAGAAACCTACATTACCCAAACTAACCGAAGACATATTATGTATGCAAAAATCAGAATAGCAACCCTATGACTTAACAGATTCCATGCATAAGGACTCGGTATTCATGAACTAACAACCGGGGTCTAACAATAACGATAACCGGGAGGCTCTGAATACCCAGATAGATTCTGTTTACACACGCCCAGTGGTCTCCGAATACATTCTGCGTTCATATTTATATTTTAGTTTATCGGTTTATCCATGACAGGTCAAATAATTTGGTAGCAGGGAAATGAGCTAAACGTGTCGCACAGACACAGAGGTCGGTCAAAGTAATTTAAAATCATCCAGAATTTCCAGTTACAGAATCCTAAATCATTCTATTTCCAGAAATGCAATATTAGTATAAAATCAAGATGTCAAACTAAACCAGTATTATTTGACTACATAAACCCTCTGTGTCTGTGTCAAACTAAACCAGTATTATTTCCAGAAATGCAATATTAGTATAATATCAAGATGTCAAACTAAACCCTCTGCGACCCGTTTAGGTCATTTCCCTGCTACCAAATTATTACAGTGTTATTTGACCTGTCATGGATAAACCCCTGAATCTACTCATTCAACAAGAACAGATCAAAATTTGCAATCAAAACGCCATGAAAACTAATACGAAAGTCACATTACTAGGTGAAGACTACACAAACCCTCCGCCGGATACGAAAGTCACATTATATTTATATTTATATCAAAACCCATAATTCTAACTTACAACCAAGTTTCTCATTAGACTGAATCAAAAGTTTATACATCACTTACAACCAAGTAGAAAATTAATAGCCATTCAACTTTCGTTTATATACTGTAATTCAATATAAGCCCTTTTTGTTTATACAAAAGTTTATACCATAATTCAATCTCGTTTCTCATTAGACTGAATCAAAGGTTTATACAAGTCTAAAAATCCTAAAAAAAGTATTAATAGCCATTCAACAAGTAGATGGCACTAGAACTTCCTAAGAGAACCCATCTATATGGCTTTCCTAATAAAACGTTTCAACCAGAAAAACCCCTTTGCAATAAGTTGATAAAGTGTTAAAAGTTAAAGGTATAAGTTGATAAAGTGTTAAAAGTTAAAGGTATTTTAGGTTTTTTAAAAATAGAACTTTAAAAGAGAAGATAGATAGTTTATTTTATAAAGGAATAAAGGTAAAGATAAACTTTCAGATAAAAAATTAACTTTAACATAATAATATTATAAGTTTTTGGCTTAGTTAATGATGAACATGATTCAATGTGAATGTTGAAATGATTGTATGAGTTTTCGTAGTTAATAAAATAAATGATGTACTTTTTTTTATAAAAAACAAAAAGGAATCTATCACGACCATCATCACTTCCAACCTATTTGTCCTGTGTTTTTATTAGAGTGGGACGGAGCCAATAAGGGCTGCACACGGGTTGGGGCAACCCGCCCAGAAACACCGTCGCCACCCCAACGGTTTCTGAACGGGTTGGGGTTGGGAGGGGGGGAGGGCTTTGAAGCCAATGAACATGTAGGAGGGTTGCACATTCGAACGCTGGAATCCGACCGTTTGGGGGGAGCGGACCATTTAGTAAAAAAAGAAAATATAATTTTTTTTCCTTTTTTAACTTATTTAAACCACTTTCTTTCATTTCAAACACCACCACAACTAAATTTATACTTTTACACACACTTTTATCACCAAAACCACTCCACTTTAATCGTCAAAATGGATTCATTTTCCGAATCGTCTTCGTATTGTCACCCGCCTAGCCTTCCCCTTTAGTTTATAACCATGATGTGGGATGTGGTACGCCAGTTACATGACGAAGACGTGCATCATCGGCTCCGGTTTGATCTCACGGCCCATATATCGGGTCTAGACTTATCCTATCTCGATGACCCGACGACTCAACTAATACCGATTGATAATTTGATTTAGTTGTTTTTAGTATGTTTTTAATTTGGTATTTTTAATATGTTTTTAGTATTATGTAGTTTTTATTTTGTAGTTTTATTTTTATTCTAATGAAATGTTTAGTTTTTTAATTAAATTGTTTAATTAAAATAAATGAAAAAGAAAAAAAATTTGAGAGTGTTAAAAAAATCATGAATACCATTAAAATGGGTTGGAAGGGTTGGAACCATCTTCCTCGTATAAGTCTTAATTAACAAAATGTACGAGTATGTGGTAAGATAAAAAATGAGAATTGATATATTTCATTTATTATTATGCATATAACGATTAAGTAGCATAAAATATAAGGTGATATGGCATTACTTTTACGGGTTACAAGGTCTTAAGACCCGTGCGATGCACGGAAAGTTTAAGGATAAATGATTTCATGTTATGGTTAATTGTGCAACGAAGTTATAACATGAGGGACATGATTTTGTGTGGCAAAAAAGACAACGTGTTTTAATTAATTGTTTTGAATTTATTTCACCTATAGAAAGCTACAAATATTAGCAACTTTTCAGAATGAGAGTTGTAACCAGTTAATAGCCCGTTAATATATATGTCGATAACCCATCTTTACACTACGCGGAGTGTTGTGGCATCATGTGTGGAGGAGACCAGGGAAGATTCGTGTGGGATTTCATTAATTTGCCTGTTTTCTTGAAGGCGAATGAGTGATTTGTATAAACTGTTTTCAAGTTGATTGAGTTCATGGGATCCAGACTCGACTAACCCACCATTTTTTATCCCTAATATCTTGTCTCCATTTGTAATTGTGGAAAGGCGATGAGCTATGGCAATGGTGGTTTGACCAACTGTCACACTTATTAAGTGGTTGCTGCTCGTCTCGTTCTGGTTTAGAATTTAGTGCACTTGTTGCCTTGTTATAGAAGTTGGTATCCATTTTTGTCAAAGAACCAACCTGTACACAAAGACCATACAAAAACATAGATGTCGACCAACATTTATTAAATAGTAGGACAACATCCTTAAGTTCATCATAAAAGTAGTGGAGTTAACATTATCCTGATAGTATGACACAATAAAACACAACTCTGAATGAAAATAAGTTCCCAATTGAAGATAACTAAGAAAGGTGACCACTACAGTAAGCTATCTTATTGAGTTTAAATTTAAAAAGGCCAACCTCATTCAACATCTTGTGCAACTGGTCCCTTGCTTTAATAACTCAATCCATGTAATTGCCATCCACCACAAAAATAATCCCTTGTGTGTTTTGAAAGTAGAATCTAAAAAAGTGAATCTGCAAATGATTAACTCTATTATGCATCTTCTAATCTAAAAGTGCGGGTGTGACTGGTATGTAGGAGATGAAGATTGATACAAACCTTGTCGCGACCACTGTATCCCAGACAGTGTATATGATATTCTTTAGCATATACAAACTGGTGCAGCTGGTTATA
The DNA here is from genome assembly GCA_034093135.1 of Erigeron breviscapus. Lineage (NCBI taxonomy): Eukaryota > Viridiplantae > Streptophyta > Magnoliopsida > Asterales > Asteraceae > Erigeron > Erigeron breviscapus. Next base: position 4,123,451 of record CM067170.1, on the reverse strand, counting down.
AAAAGCGGCAAAATGGAAGACAAAGTTAGTACCTGTTTGTATAACATCAAGAACATGTATTAAAAAAATCCAAGTATACAAACAAAATCTTTATATTCTATAACTAAATGCTTGAAAATATGCATAATTTATCCTCTCAAAACATGGGTGATTTCGATATCAGCAACATAGGCCTAGATACTTGGTTGGTTGGTTAAAAAAGAAAAGAATTTAATTCATACTGCATTAAGTGACACAACAGAGAATAGACCAAGAAAATTAACCTTGATGAGGAATCTAATCATCCATCGCAGCTATAAACTTCTAACACATTCCCCATCTCCATATGTATTTCAATCTACGAATAATAGATTGAGATAAAAAGAAAGAGGTAAGATACAATGACAGTTGCTTAATCAGTTTGATTCAATAACTAAAATCACCCCTAATCCAACATGACAGAAAACAAAATTACCGAAAAGAATAAACATCAGGAAAACAAATATAATATAAGTTTCTAAATGATACTTGTTTGAGCATGGATTGTTGAGCTCAATCACAATGGGGTTTTAACCGTGTTATCCTTTTAATCTCCTCAAATTGAGAGTGCAAACCTACTAAGTTCTTAACGAACCTAAGGTGATAAAAGGATAACCTAGAGTGAGAAAGCTCTTGGTTTCTCTCTCTAGAAGGATATTGTATATATTTTTTTATGATTGAATGAATGTGTGTTGTAAATGTGATGAATGAATGTAGAATGAATCTGACATCCATTGATTGGATATTTATAGGCAACCAATTAGGTTACATTGTATTTTGGGCCTGTGTCAGATATGGGCCTTCCTTATAAGGATCTGACCCAATACAGGTATAGAATCTTCGAGAATAACAGTCATATTTCTCTCTCATTTTGTGCATAGATGTTATTCATTCAATCATAAGTAATTTGTACATATATGACGAGTGTGGCATGGAGTATAGCTATGAGCCAGAACACTCTCATAAATTCTTGTAGGAAATAGTCTCATCAGGAAGCATCCTTAACGAATTCTTTTACTGTCCTTGTTATGTACGTATTCCTTCTCTCTTGCTCCCTTCCTTCTCTCTTGCTCCCTTCCTTCTCTCTTGCTCCCTTCCTTCTCTCTTGCTCCCTTCCTTCTCTCTTGCTCCCTTCCTTCTCTCTTGCTCCCTTCCTTCTCTCTTGCTCCCTTCCTTCTCTCTTGCTCCCTTCCTTCTCTCTTGCTCCCTTCCTTCTCTCTTGCTCCCTTCCTTCTCTCTTGCTCCCTTCCTTCTCTCTTGCTCCCTTCCTTCTCTCTTGCTCCCTTCCTTCTCTCTTGCTCCCTTCCTTCTCTCTTGCTCCCTTCCTTCTCTCTTGCTCCCTTCCTTCTCTCTTGCTCCCTTCCTTCTCTCTTGCTCCCTTCCTTCTCTCTTGCTCCCTTCCTTCTCTCTTGCTCCCTTCCTTCTCTCTTGCTCCCTTCCTTCTCTCTTGCTCTCTTCCTTCTCTCTTGCTCCCTTCCTTCTCTCTTGCTCTCTTCCTTCTCTCTTGCTCCCTTCCTTCTCTCTTGCTCTCTTCCTTCTCTCTTGCTCCCTTCCTTCTCTCTTGCTCCCTTCCTTCTCTCTTGCTCCCTTCCTTCTCTCTTGCTCCCTTCCTTCTCTCTTGCTCCCTTCCTTCTCTCTCTTGCTCCCTTCCTTCTCTCTTGCTCCCTTCCTTCTCTCTTGCTCCCTTCCTTCTCTCTTGCTCCCTTCCTTCTCTCTTGCTCCCTTCCTTCTCTCTTGCTCCCTTCCTTCTCTCTTGCTCCCTTCCTTCTCTCTTGCTCCCTTCCTTCTCTCTTGCTCCCTTCCTTCTCTCTTGCTCCCTTCCTTCTCTCTTGCTCCCTTCCTTCTCTCTTGCTCCCTTCCTTCTCTCTTGCTCCCTTCCTTCTCTCTTGCTCCCTTCCTTCTCTCTTGCTCTCTTCCTTCTCTCTTGCTCCCTTCCTTCTCTCTTGCTCCCTTCCTTCTCTCTTGCTCCCTTCCTTCTCTCTTGCTCCCTTCCTTCTCTCTTGCTCCCTTCCTTCTCTCTTGCTCCCTTCCTTCTCTCTTGCTCCCTTCCTTCTCTCTTGCTCCCTTCCTTCTCTCTTGCTCCCTTCCTTCTCTCTTGCTCCCTTCCTTCTCTCTTGCTCCCTTCCTTCTCTCTTGCTCCCTTCCTTCTCTCTTGCTCTCTTCCTTCTCTCTTGCTCCCTTCCTTCTCTCTTGCTCTCTTCCTTCTCTCTTGCTCCCTTCCTTCTCTCTTGCTCTCTTCCTTCTCTCTTGCTCCCTTCCTTCTCTCTTGCTCCCTTCCTTCTCTCTTGCTCCCTTCCTTCTCTCTTGCTCCCTTCCTTCTCTCTTGCTCCCTTCCTTCTCTCTTGCTCCCTTCCTTCTCTCTTGCTCCCTTCCTTCTCTCTTGCTCCCTTCCTTCTCTCTTGCTCCCTTCCTTCTCTCTTGCTCCCTTCCTTCTCTCTTGCTCCCTTCCTTCTCTCTTGCTCCCTTCCTTCTCTCTTGCTCCCTTCCTTCTCTCTTGCTCCCTTCCTTCTCTCTTGCTCCCTTCCTTCTCTCTTGCTCCCTTCCTTCTCTCTTGCTCCCTTCCTTCTCTCTTGCTCCCTTCCTTCTCTCTTGCTCCCTTCCTTCTCTCTTGCTCCCTTCCTTCTCTCTTGCTCCCTTCCTTCTCTCTTGCTCCCTTCCTTCTCTCTTGCTCCCTTCCTTCTCTCTTGCTCCCTTCCTTCTCTCTTGCTCCCTTCCTTCTCTCTTGCTCCCTTCCTTCTCTCTTGCTCCCTTCCTTCTCTCTTGCTCCCTTCCTTCTCTCTTGCTCCCTTCCTTCTCTCTTGCTCCCTTCCTTCTCTCTTGCTCCCTTCCTTCTCTCTTGCTCCCTTCCTTCTCTCTTGCTCCCTTCCTTCTCTCGGCTCCCTTCCTTACTCTCGGATCTCTCTCTCTTTTCTTCACTCTCGGCTGGGGCCCATCAGGACCTCTCTCGACAGCCTCTCTTCCTTCTCTCTCTTGCTCCCTTCCTTCTCTCTTGCTTCCTTCCTTCCTGCTCCCTTCCTTCTCTCTCTTGCTCCCTTCCTTCTCTCTTGCTCCCTTCCTTCTCTCTTGCTCCCTTCCTTCTCTCTTGCTCCCTTCCTTCTCTCTTGCTCCCTTCCTTCTCTCTCTTGCTCCCTTCCTTCTCTCTTGCTTCCTTCCTTCCTTTAGCTCTCGATCTCTTCATTCTCGGATCTCTCTTCTCTTCCATACAAATTAAGGTAAAGGATTTATACCTTACCCCTTCAAGTCCCCCAAGTTTGGATCTATAGTTTTCTCTCCAAAAAACTTGGATTCAAACTTTTCTTTGCCTTCTCTTTTTCGGTTCTTCCATTTCGATTTTTTTTTTCTATCACTGTCTTTATTTTGAATTGGGGATCTAGGAGAGAGATAATGCTAAAGGTTTTTTCCTTCATTAATTGAGTCAAGGGATCGATGGTATAGGAAGAGGGCAACTTTCTTCTTTTTTGTTGTTCCGGTCGCACAAGGGGATAAGAAGAAAGGTATGAAACTTTCAATCTCCTCTTCTTTTCCATGATTTGACTCGATATTTACCTCTTTTTTCTTCTTTTTGATTGTATATATGATCGCGTAGGTGTATAGTCGAGCAAATCATCAAGAGATTTAGTGTTTTGTGTTGACATTTTATAGTCTTATTTCTTTCTTTTTGGATTGAGTTCAAAGAGAGAAGCAGAAGGTTTCAATTTGTTTCAGTTTGCTTTTCTTCTTATCTCCACTTTATATATTTGTAACCCATTTTCTTTTCCCTTTTTGTTTTTAGATCGGAAGTCATAAAAAAGGGGGGCTCATAGGCAAATCTTTTCCTCTTTTCCTTTTGGATCGGTTCAAGCAACAAAGAGAAGAAAAAGAAGGTATACAGTTTGAATTGATAGTTCTTTTACCATAGAATCGGTTTATGAAGAGTAGATTTCCCTTTCTTCTTCTTGAATTAATTCTTATAAATAAAGAAAGGAGTTTTGTGATTAAGAGTAATTCTCCTTTTCTTTTTCTTTTTTGAATCGGCAGCCACGAGAGGGAATGATGACATAAAAGTTTTATTGTTTTGCTCCTTATTCCTTGAATCGGCAGAAAGACTAAGGGAGTACTCCCTACACCATCCATGGAAACAAGCATATATCCTTCTCGACAATATCACTTCCCGATGAGAAGTGCTTACCTTTTTATCCGATGAACAAAAAGATGAATAAAATTATCACTTCCCGATGAGAAGTGCCTACCTTTTTATCCGATGAATAAAAAGATGAATAAATTTTTGTTAGTGTTTAGCCGGGCCCAGTTTTGGCTTGTTACAATCCGGGACTCACATTTGGTGAGACTTTGTTTAATTTGTGTCTTGCTTCCAGCGAGAAGCACTCTACTCTCATCAAGTAGATGAGAAAAAATGAAAATTTTGTAAGTGTTAGCCAAGTTTAGCTTAGATGTTCATTTTATATTATTATTCTTACGAAGTGTCTATCCTCATGGTCGAGGAAGATAAAAATCATTTTAAGTGTTAGCTGGGGATTGCTTTGTAGCTTTTATCCTTTTTGAAGTTTCCACTCATACATATGAGGTATGTCTTAGCCTTTAGGCACTTGGTTTGTCTGTCTTGCCTTCACAAGTACTTGGGTTTTTATAATCCGTGTCAGAAGTTGGCTAGGAATTCTTTCTTCCATCTTAGCACTTGAATTCTGGAATTTTCATTCGGATTACCCTTTTAGCTTGTTTCATAGTCAAAATATTCTTATAACAATTTATTGACCAAATATTTTCGAAAAGAAAATGATATCTCATTAATGATAATGATAAGGTTGGGATACATGATCTGACCAACAAACATAACCATAGTTGAAGTAAAATATTTAAAATAAAGTGATATTTCTTAGCAAAGTAGCTTACATAAGGAGAGGGATGATTCTCAAAGGAGGGAGGCTGGGACCCATACTAACCTAGAGTCTTGTCTTACTCATGGACCATGTATACCTGGCCCTCAGGCTCTCCTGGATCATCATCATCCTCCACCCTCTTCTTTTGCCATGCAAAGGTCTTCTTTGCTTGCTTAGCTCCTGGGACTAGGTGTTCAAGCTTCCCTTCGTCCAATGCCTTCTTGATCTCCCACTTTAGCTGTCTACATGCATTAGTATCATGTTCATGGTCCTCATGGAATTCACAATATTGATTCATGTTCTTTTTCCCAGACTTGAAGGCCATTGGTGAGGGAGGTTTGAAAGTAGCACACACTGTCTCAGTGTTCAGAATTTCTCTAGGGCATTTGATCAAGTTAACAATTGGTACATCTTTGATGTATGGTCCAAACCTTTTCTCACGACGCTCATCCAGACGCTCGTCTCGACGTTTGTCTCGCCTTTGGTCATGCCGGCTCCACTCTTCACTAGCCAATCCTCCCCCAGATTTATCTTTCTTTGTGATACCTCTTACTAGTGAGGCAGTCTCTTTGGAGCGGATGAAATCGAACGCCCTATCAATAGCTTCTTTGAACGTCAATGGGATTCTCTTGCTTAGATCATCCTGGAGTTCTGGAGTTCGCCAGGGAGCAGTGCCAAGGTAAAACCTGAGACTTGTTGACTTTCCGGAAGTCCAGGTATCTTCTGGCATTCCTCGGTGTATCTTGTGATGAAATCCCTTAGTGACTCGCTTTCTCTTTGTCTGATTAGGTGAGCTTCCAAGTGACTTCTTTGACGCTTCTTCTGTTGAACAAACTGAGCTATGAACTTTTCCTTCAAATCTTGGTAGTCTTTTATGCTCTTCTCGGGAAGCTTAGTGAACCATTCTAAGGCATAACCTTGTAAGGTGCCCGGGAACAAATGGCAAGCCACGGGTTCCACCCACTTTTCTGTTAGCACAGCCTGATCATAGATTGCCAGATGATCTTCCGGATCCCTAGTACCATCATAAGTACCAACAATGGTAGGGACCTTTTGACCATCCGGGAAAGCATAATTTGCCACCCAATCACAAAACCTCGACTTCGTAGCTGACTTTGGCACCTTGGCCACTCTCGCTTGCTCATTAGCTTCCTCTCCCGCTGCTATCTTTAACATTTTTAATAACTCTTTCGCCGGGTTGACTCGTTCAGGAAGCTCAACTGGCTTTTGCCTCTTCAGCTCTTCCACCAACAACTTCGTTATAGACTCCATGCCTGTAGGCTGTGGGGGAGGTTGAGGAACAGGCTGAGATTGAGCTAGCCTTAAAGCAGCAGAAAGTTGGGAGAACCAATCAATTGGGGCTGGAGTAGGTGGTGGTGCTTGTACCTGTTGAGTGCCCTTGGCAGCTAATTTTATCAACTCTAACAAATGACTTTCCTGGATGGTTACGGATTATGAGGAACTAGCCTGACCTCCCACCAAGGAAGAACTAGCCATGGTGGAAGTCATTATGCTCTTTTGAGAGTTTATCACACCAGGACCAGAGGAAAGTGAAGAGAGTGCATTGATGGGAGAAGTGTTGGGTGGGGGTGTTGAAAACAAGGAGATGAGAGGAGATATAGAAGGTGAAGGTGTGGAGAAAAGTGAACCCACACTGCCACTACCAGAACCAAGGCTAGATCCAAAGCTTACCTTGGGTGGCAATCTAGATCCATCACCTAAAACAACATTTGTTGCACTTGTCAAGATTTCACCAGATCTAGAACCAATTTCTGGAAATTTTTACTTGAATTTCTTTGAATGCCATCAACCTCAAAAATTTCCAGATTTATCACTGGAGATTCTCCTCCATCAATACTTATCCCCAACCCAGAAGAAATCACCTGGGAAATTGGAGTGGATTCTTCAGCCATATGAAACTAAAGAACAAACAAGAAAAAAGATGATGATTTTAGCTTTGAAAAAACAAAAAACCAAAAAACCGTCCAGTAATCAGTAAAATTACGGATGGCGCCAATGTTTGAGCATGGATTGTTGATCTCAATCACAATGGGGTTTTAACCGTGTTATCCTTTTAATCTCCTCAAATTGAGAGTGCAAACCTACTAAGTTCTTAACGAACCTAAGGTGATAAAAGGATAACCTAGAGTGAGAAAGCTCTTGGTTTCTCTCTCTAGAAGGATATTGTATATATTTTTTATGATTGAATGAATGTGTGTTGTAAATGTGATGAATGAATGTAGAATGAATCTGACATCCATTGATTGGATATTTATAGGCAACCAATTAGGTTACATTGTATTTTGGGCCTGTGTCAGATATGGGCCTTCCTTATAAGGATCTGACCCAATACAGGTATAGAATCTTCGAGAATAACAGTCATATTTCTCTCTCATTTTGTGCGTAGATGCTATTCATTCAATCATAAGTAATTTGTACATATATGACGAGTGTGGCATGGAGTATAGCTATGAGCCAGAACACTCTCATAAATTCTTGTAGGAAATAGTCTCATCAGGAAGCATCCTTAACGAATTATTTTACTGTCCTTGTTATGTACGTATTTTTTTATGTATATATATACATATATATATATATTTACGTTACATTGCATTAGAGATTGGAGAGGATCAGCCAGCCTCGGCCCACTCCTGTCCAAGGGTAAGATAAAAGGGCTTAGAACCATAATTTCTTTTGCCAATGGGCCTTGGGGCTTATTCCTTGAGGAGCTCTAGCTCTAGTTAGGTTAGGGCAAGAATGGCTCTCCCTACCTTGAGGGATTTACACTCTCGGCTGCCATTCTCTCCCGTCCTTCTCTCTCTTGCTCCCTTCCTTCTCTCTTGCTCCCTTCCTTCTCTCTTGCTCCCTTCCTTCTCTTGCTCCCTTCCTTCTTCTTGCTCCCTTCCTTCTCTCTCTTGCTCCCTTCCTTCTTCTTGCTCCCTTCCTTCTCTTGCTCCCTTCCTTCTCTCTTGCTCCCTTCCTTCTTCTTGCTCCCTTCCTTCTTCTTGCTCCCTTCCTTCTTCTTGCTCCCTTCCTTCTTCTTGCTCCCTTCCTTCTCTCTAGCTCCCTTCCTTCTCTTAGCTCCCTTCCTTCTATCTTGCTCCCTTCCTTCTATCTTGCTCCTTCCTTCTCTTGCTCCCTTCCTTCTCTGCTCCCTTCCTTCTCTCTCTTGCTCCCTTCCTTCTTCTTGCTCCCTTCCTTCTTCTTGCTCCCTTCCTTCTCTTGCTCCCTTCCTTCTTCTTGCTCCCTTCCTTCTCTTGCTCCCTTCCTTCTCTTGCTCCCTTCCTTCTCTTGCTCCCTTCCTTCTCTTGCTCCCTTCCTTCTCTTGCTCCCTTCCTTCTCTTGCTCCCTTCCTTCTCTTGCTCCCTTCCTTCTCTCTAGCTCCGTCCCTTCTCTCTACTCCCTTCCTTCTCTCTAGCTCCCTTCCTTCTCTCTAGCTCCCTTCCTTCTCTCTAGCTCCCTTCCTTCTCTCTAGCTCCCTTCCTTCTCTCTTGCTCCCTTCCTTCTTCTTGCTCCTTCCTTCTCTCTAGCTCCCTTCCTTCTCTTGCTCCCTTCCTTCTCTCTTTGCTCCCTTCCTTCTTCTTGCTCCCTTCCTTCTATCTTGCTCCCTTCCTTCTTCTTGCTCCCTTCCTTCTTCTCTTGCTCCCTTCCTTCTTCTTGCTCCCTTCCTTCTCTTGCTCCCTTCCTTCTCTCTTTGCTCCCTTCCTTCTATCTTGCTCCCTTCCTTCTCTTGCTCCCTTCCTTCTTCTTGCTCCCTTCCTTCTTCTCTTGCTCCCTTCCTTCTTCTTGCTCCCTTCCTTCTTCTTGCTCCCTTCCTTCTCTCTCTTGCTCCCTTCCTTCTTCTTGCTCCCTTCCTTCTCTTGCTCCCTTCCTTCTCTCTTGCTCCCTTCCTTCTCTTGCTCCCTTCCTTCTTCTTGCTCCCTTCCTTCTTCTTGCTCCCTTCCTTCTTCTTGCTCCCTTCCTTCTTCTTGCTCCTTCCTTCTCTCTTTGCTCCCTTCCTTCTTCTTGCTCCCTTCCTTCTCTCTTTGCTCCCTTCCTTCTCTCTTGCTCCCTTCCTTCTATCTTGCTCCCTTCCTTCTATTTGCTCCCTTCCTTCACCAGGGTCTCTCGTATCTCTCTCTCTTGGCCTACTTCCTTTCAAAATACCTCTCACTATATATAGCTCTCGACCGAGACACCTCGAGGATTCTCTCTCCTCTTTGTTTACTCTCGGCTCCCTTCCTTCTCTCTTGCTCCCTTCCTTCTCTCTCTTGCTCCCTTCCTTCTCTCTTGCTTCCTTCCTTCCTGCTCCCTTCCTTCTCTCTTGCTCCCTTCCTTCTATCTTGCTCCCTTCCTTCTCTCTCTTGCTCCCTTCCTTCTCTCTTGCTCCCTTCCTTCTCTCTTGCTCCCTTCCTTCTCTCTTGCTTCCTTTCTTCTCTCTTGCTCCCTTCCTTCTCTCTTGCTTCCTTCCTTTCTTTAGCTCTCGATCTCTTCATTCTCGGATCTCTCTTCTCTTCCATACAAATTAAGGTAAAGGATTTATACCTTACCCCTTCAATACTAAAGCCATATCTCAAACATGAAAACGGATATAAATTTTCAAAGAGAAAAACAATAAGTCAAACCAAATCTAAATCTATCAAAATAATAATAGAAGAAAACCGAATTATAGATTAAAAAAAAAAAGAAATGCCGAAAAAATAAGAGAATTAAGGGGCAAAACCCAAGAATCAACTTAGTTAACGTCTATAAACCGGGTTGCCTTCACCGCATTATTGAAGTAAATTGAAAGATTAGTTGAGGCATTTAATGAAACACTTGGGAGTGCATTATAAAAAGTAAAAACATATACTATTCAGAAAAAAATCAGTTGATCTATGATTAAAAACATATTAATAAGAATCACACTTTATTGAAAGCAACTCCCGTTTCTATTGCATCAAAACCCCCGGTGCCTGTAACATCTATTCATCAAAAACTCCTGTTTCTATTGCATAAAAATACATGAGTATATAGTATCATAACAAAAACAACCGTTATGGGTTACTTGAAATGTGTATGTTTAGCCTCCAACGTGATATTCGATGATATAACCTTCAATAATCTAATGAGAATTGATTTGTTGAAGAAGATGATATGTGAAGGAGTTTATAGTTACCTTTAATAGATTTAATGACCGTCTTATTGAAACAGGAATCCAAAAGATAAATATAATAATAACAGGAAAGCTAAAGAGTCTTCTATCTACAACTGAAAGTTGCAATTGGATGAGAGCAGAAGCAGGAAACCAAAAAGGTTGAAAGGAAAAAGCCCACATCAAACTAATTAAATAATGCTCAATACTAATAAAGGAGAGATATATGTATCGTACAACTGAAAGCTGAAACATTCACCCATCATTCAATTCATTCAAGGAATTAACTTCCATCCACTTTCTTATTTCTTATTAACGAATGAATTGAGAAGCCAAAGAGCCCAATCAATGGAAACACCCTTATATTATTGAAT